>KV751330.1:7913830-7955342 GCA_001698575.1 Mola mola | reverse complement strand
AAAGATAAAATAAACAAATGTCAAACTCATTTTATGATACCGTGAATGATACTAACATTTAATATGGATGCATAAATCTTAAACTTCTGTTTGATTTCCCTGTGACCAGATGTTTTTGTCTATGATGTACAACAAAAATGGCTTCATGTTGGATCGATGGCCTTTGTGAGTGTTTGCACATGCAGGGAGCTGTAATCTGCCAGAGGACTGCTCCCCACATGTCTCTTCTTGGTGAGTTAGGTAACACCGCTGCTGCCCTATTTCTGATACATGCCCTTATCTCACACACACACACGCGGTCCCTGGACCAGCCAAAATCTACAACGTGTGCTTGTCCATAGTGATGAGTGCTGGGTGCCGACCTTCTCATTTACAGTTTATATAACTAACCAACTTGGCAGGAATCAGAAGCACAGAGGTGAGGAGACCCGGACAATAGGTCGGGGTATGAATGTCCACTGAGGCCTTTAACAGAAGCTTTAGAAGGACGACAAACAGAAAGATAATTCAGTTTTGAAAAAAGAGGGTTGTTACAAATAATTGTAGAGGCCAGTTTGAAATCTGTAATTTATGTGAAAGAATGTGTATCACAAAACCTTTGAAACTGAAGAGGAACCATCAAAGAGACAGAATGACTCCACGTAGCCATACTGTGGTAGCAAGAATCAAAAATACTGTTTCAACCTTTATTTTCTGAGACTTGGGAGCAATTTAAATACAAAAGGAGCATATTCCCAGCAGATTTAGTTCGTATTGAACATTTGTCACGTTCAGCAGACTCAGAGAGCGTGGCATACATCTGGATTGATGTTTGTGGCGTCCGCAGCCCACTAAACGCTCCTCTGTGTCCACCAGCTGTTGCCAACTTCATCTGTTACTGTTTTTGCGGGGTAGGAATCTTAAAATGGACATTGGATGTTGGTGGGTTTCAGAAGTTTCATAAATGAAACCAATTAAAGCCAAGAAAGAGTTGGTGTACATTACATATATGTATTTAATGTCATGGCTGCCATCAGTGATGATAAGGAGCTTGTACTGCCAGTAAACCATGATTTGAATTGATATTGACTGTGTTTTATTTTGGCAAAATTGCCTCAATGCACAGCATAAATACTAATGATAATGTTTTGTTTTTAGTATCATTAAATCTATGCTTTTTTTTTTTAATCACTTTATTATTAAGATTTTAATGTAGCATGTACAATGAACTCAGTTTTTTTTTGATTCCACTATGTAAAATTGAGTAAATGCACACATGAAAAGAAATATTATTTCAATTTAGGCATTTAAAATCCTCCTTAAAAATAAGAAACCTGCGGATAAATCATATCCAAAGATTGTTGAATCTACTGGATACTAATGATCAGCATTTTTAAAGAAGATGACAGATGTTTATTAACACATTTGTGGACAAAGTAAGCAAGCATACCAGCATCTCTGTGGCCTGTAAAACGCTTCGCTAATGTGCTAATGTTTAGCCGGCCTTAACCATAGTGACACAATCAAAGGTTAGCATGTTAGTACGCTGACATTCTAACACAAAAGTACTGGGTCACCAGTTACTGCAATTCATTCAGATTGGAATATGAGGATATACTATGTGATGGTGCTAATATCATACTATAGCGGTGTACTGACTATAATAACAACAAGAGTGTACATTTTTCAGTATTTTCAGAACTCCTAAAATTTAGAATGATTGCTTACAAATCATTTGATGTCTAAAATGACATTTGATTTAAAACCTGATTAATTATTCAGTCTGTAGAGACGGACTAGCACATGTTGGTCAGTGCTGTTTTGCATGAACAGGATAGATCATACACACAACGTAAAGGTTTTGACGGATTCACAAAATACAACATGCTGGTCTCATTGAAACTATCTCTATTTAAACAGGCTGTCCAACCTCTAAGCGTCCTTAAATAAATGCAGCAAGGTAGACTTAATCTGCTTTGTAATTATAGTGTGGAGCAAGCGAATAAAAGACTGAGCCAGAGAAGAGGAGAAGACACTTCTATTTCCTGCATGAATCAATTTGAATTTGAATTTGCCCTCCAACTTTGCCCACAGCACCACTGAGAGGGCTGCAAAGGCATCAGTGCAGTCAAATTGTTGTTTTTTTTTCTTTGTTTTTCGCATTTTACAAAGCTAGCTATTGTTATAGGTAAATAAACATGAAAATAAAATATGTCCTATCAATGAACAGTACTTTTTCGTCTCAGCTATCCAACTCAGATTTCCCCAAATGCAGAGAAAAAATGTACTGAACACATGCAGTGCAGGTTGTTTTACTCTGTTCTGTTGTCACATAATGTTTATTTTTTCCATTCCATGTTTGGGCAAGTGGTCCCTGACTCCAAAAATTACAAAAGGTTGATAAAAGATTTATATTTTTTGAATGATAGATATCTACGGTAGTTGAACATGCATGTCAAGAGACATTTCATTTCAGTTCATTTAATTTTAGTCAACAGCAATCCCACTGTTTTTGTTTATACCGAGGTTCAACTAATGTTGTATCATTGTAATAAATAATTGTAAATAACTGTAACCATGATCTCTACCGGTCACTCCATACATAATATGAGTCTGGACAGACATGGATATAAACTGGAGGAATGCAACCGCAAAGTAGTAATTCTTGTCAACAGTCTTTTCTTGGTTTCTCCCAATAGTTTGCGTTGCTTATCCCAGTCTACACACACACTCAAAGCATGTGTCTGTGGCCATCAGTGGTCTGCAGACTCCTCCAGAGACGCCCTATTTCAGAGCAATGTTTTCTTGACCTAAATGTTGAAGGGTACCTCCACGAATGCGTAATATGGGTTGTTAGGTAACTGGTATAGGACTTTATGGAATGCAGCAACTCTGGTCACATTGCCAACATGCTCACACTTGAACCAGTGTTGTATTTATTGAACTACTCGTAGTCAAACTGAAATGTTAAACTTGCTTCATTCCTTCCCACCGCCACACCGTAACCAATCCCACTGAACACAAGAGTCAATGGAAGCCGTGTAGAGTTAGACCTTTAACGTTTACAGAGATCATTACGTTTCCAAAGATAGTACATTTGTCAGGCAGAATATGAGGGGAAGCTGCATAAAATGATGCACAAGGAGGCACCATTTGGAGTCCTGTGTTTGAATATTTCACACAGTCTGTTCATCATATCGCTTCATGAAGAGGACAGTCAGACAATTGCAATGAAATCAATTTCACAAGTTTGCTGCTACTTTAGAGAGGTTACAGTGAAGAAAAGTAAATCAAAGTAAGTCACATATGGTCCTGAATCAAAGTTCCCATGTAGTGTAGCTTACCAATTTAACGTATGTACAGCACGTGCAGCTGTGCGCTAGAAAAACTCATTTGTCAGTAGATGCTCAGGAATTTTCTTAGTTTTTAACTTTTTAATTTTTACATTTTTTGGCTTTTTGAGATTTAGAAAAGATTCCCACTATTCCCACTCTTAATGGTTTAGCAGCTTATCCTAATCTATTGGTGCATTTCCAAAAATTATACTGACTTTTAATCAGTTATTTAAGGAAATGACTATTTAATACATTGCAGAATCCTTGCACGTAAATCAAAACATCTCAGGCATTTTACTGTTTCAATCATGATTCCATCATATAATGATTTTTGAATATTGAATATTGTAAATGTATTTTATGATCATCATTACATCAACATTAAAAAAAATCTTGAAATGTTTTACTTTATGTATAATTAATATAGAATATTTGAAATCTTAACTTTTCGGATTCAATTATGAAAAAAAATTCCACAATATTCCAATATTTGGAGATGCACTGGTAATAATGACTTTTTTTATATACGTATTATTGAGCATACAAGATATGAGGAGTTAATTAGTGAACTTGGTTGGCGGATTTGTTTAGAACATCTTTAGGTCCAGTGTGTTTCTACTGTTGCTGAACCTCTCAAATCTTTATCCAACTTTCACAATATTTGGTGCTTTGAAGGAATTCAGATCAAACTGCAGGGTTTTATTAGTCTTGTGAATGATTGTGAACACACACTGACTGATGGCATCAGTAACCTGATACCTCACTTCCTGAGAAACACGGACGGCCCTGAGGACCGCAAACAAAGGAGACGTCACACTTCCGCCCAGTCCAGTGTGTTCAGGGTCCCGGGCAGGACTCACAACACAGAACGTTTGGCTTATACACAAGCTGCAGTTTCTGTAGACTGTACTGCTGCACAATGTAGTTTTATTATAAAAAACAAGTCAAAGCAAATACTTGAAGATGTGAGGAGTGCTTGTTATGATTTTATGGTTCTTAAAAATTGCATTTTAATTACATGCGTTAATTCATTTCATGGTCAATAATTGCAGGTGTTCAATGTTAAGAGTGACATTAACATTTTCATCCTGATTCAAGGTGAATAAATTATTCAAGTGTATTAATTTATGCCATAAAAATATTTATTTCTTTATTGAAGACTTAATTGTTTCAGTATTATTTATAAAAGCAAAGCATTTCCAAAGAATTACTGTCTCCTGTCATCACACTGAAATTAATTCATTTACACACTCGGACTCAACATGATGAGTCGGACATAAAAGCATGAAAAATAAATATCATCCTTTATGTAACAACATTAGTGGAAGCTTTTACATGTAATTAGAACACATTTTGAGTGTAACAAAGCAGAAATGTGATATAATGTCAGTTGCTGTTATCGTTCTCTTTAGGGGATGTGTTTTAATGGACTCAATTATTAAACACCTACACTTTCCATGCAGTTTCCCGTTTCCCTTGAAAGGTTCAAATGTCTGCGATCCGCATTAAACACATCACACAGGAACCTGTGACGAGTGCCAAAATGAAGTGAGGATGGTGCATTCTAACATGGACACAATTTTGCAACAAAAAGGACATTTTGGACGACAGATGCTGTACATTATTTTTTTTAGGCTTTCAAGTTAAACGTTGTACACAGACGGAAACATTCATCGACAAGAAAACAGCAGTTAGGAAGCACAATTGTCCCTCTCTCTTTGCTTTGTGTTAGTGCTCTATAGAGAGATGCCAGAGCTACACTATTTCCAATCCCCAATGATTGAATTCTGAAAGGTCAAGATATCAGTGGCCGGCGTGCCACCATGCTACTGTTTTTGCATAGCTTGATAACAGGAGGTCCTGCGTTGATGTCGCTCTTCTGTAGCTGCAGCTGGAGGCATTTATATCACAAGCCGTCTCTTGAGCACGAGCCTGCGGCTCACAGGAAGGAACAGGAAGTTCGTTTGTTGGCATTGAGGAGAGGTTGGCGTCAGCGCCAGTCGGTCTCGTACAACAGTTTGGAGTGCTACAAATCAGTGTCAAAATGGAACCATCAGGCCAAAACAGCAGCTTTGTGAGTTCAGCACTGAAGAAACGCCTCTGTGTTCAACTCTTGTAACCTGTACTGTCTCTTTAACAGTTGGTTTGATTTTTAGCATGACAATGCAAGAAGTATGGATTTTAACAAAATCTTCCATGGAGGAACCAGGAATTTTAAGTTAACGGGACCGCTGGTCTTGGTGGATGTATGTGCTCTACTGAGGGACATTCTAGTTACTGCTGTTGATTTAAGATGGAAAAAATCAATTATATGCTACAGTTTCTTCCAGGACCCTGGCCATCATGGTGGTGTTTAATATGACACAAATGATTAGCACATTAATCCTAACCATCCATTATGTAATTTGTTTCCAAGAAATCCCACACACCAGTCTAATTAAAGGGTTTGGAAATAGGCTTATTGGACACAACGGCAATGTTGATTTTCTCATCTAGCTAATGAGCTTTTATGCCTGAATGTTGGACTATTCCTTTAAGATAAAATTGTCCCTCGCCAAAGCCATTTTTGACATTGTTTGACTGGCTAAATTTTTATGTGTAGATTAATTTGAGACCAGCTGTTTTTTTCATAAACGTTAAGAGATAAGCAGGCTGGGTTTGTGGGTGGCGGTTCCAATCTCTTAACGCTGTCAGTTGCAACGAGTAGGACAAATTCAAACTGATACGATCCAGTTAACTGTGAAAGGTCACATAATATCACTTCAGCGGTCAGGGTCGGCTTTGTTATTTAGGGAATGGAGGGAGTGAATATCAGAGAAATTCAGATTAAGGCACTGGAACTGCTGTCCCACATGATCAATATCGATCAGTCAGATATCAATGTCGGTGCCATACAGCAACTTTTCGGAAGGAATCTCTCTTCATGTGATGTCGAACTCCGACTTCACCGATTTTATCAACTCGCGGGAAAAGCATTTGTGATTTAATTTGAGACAGATTTTCCTTTTTCCTCCTGCTGGGAAGATATTTGTCCCTAAATCTGAAAGGTCTACGTGACATGCTTTTAAACTGGAAGTGTGGAGATCTTACAAACAGATTAATCTAGATGGTAACCAGTTGCAATACTAAGAAAGGTTACTCTGACAACAATTTTCATACATACTGCATCTTAAACAGCCATTGCTGTTTTTCCAGTGCTCATTCATTAATCACAAAATAAATGACATCATCCAATAAAATTGAACAGAAAAGCTCAGACAATGCATAAACAGTATATTATCATGGGGAACATATTAAAAGATAATTACAGCATTACACGGCTTTGGCCCTTAAGTACAAAAGAGTGCAGATGATTTGACGAGTACACTCAAACTATGGAGACAAACACACAAGGAATTGAATCAAATTATAAAACACAAAGAATTCAGTTAACACAGAAACACATAAAATCAAACACCTGTGTATAAAAAAAGATTTTGAAGGCAAAGCTCAACAATCTCTCGTGTTTTGTGGAGACAAGCTTGTGCCGTGTAAGAACGGTCACGTCACCGACAACAGCAAAGGCCTCTGAAACTTTTAAACATGGTGTTTTATTTTCCTTTCTGAGAAAGTTGTCTGTGATGATTGAGCAATTCTCCATGACGGGGGGAAAAAAGAAGGTGGTCTGGAGTACTTCACATTATCGATTCCACAGCCTGTTATTCTATGGAAAGAAGGCACTAGCTCGTATGCGGGGAGTTCTTGTGCAGTAGTGTCACTCTTCTAGAAGATGCAAACAGATGTACATTTAGGGGCCATTTACCTATTCATCCACCAAAAAATGTAACTGTATCTCGTAGTGATAGAGGTCATACACATGCTGGGTCCTGTTTATTTCCCTTACTTACTTAAAGTGCAAAGCAAACCAGAATAAATGCTTAATAAAAACATTCGGGATAGAATAGAATCAGACCCAGATGTCTCTGTAGCCTCAACAGGCTCTCTCTTCATGCCTGTGGGCGTTACCAGTGTGCCAGCTACAGAGAAAGTGTTGACAGTGAGCGAGTCCAAATATGTTGATGTCAGATTGTGACAGGCAAATAAAAATACCACATCAATTTGGGTCACCGGTGATTTAAAAATAAATGGTCGGAGAGAGAATCTGCTCCCAACTCCTGTTTCCAGAGTGGGTGCTGTGCAGTTTTCGGTGGGAGCAAAGTCCAGCTCCCCGTTGTTTTGGTTCCTTTTCAAAATTTTGGGCTTTTATTTTTCCAAGACTTAACGCGACATCACGGACGATGTTTGGATTGGATGTTAAGTTAAAAACAGCCTTTGGAGAGTGAGCAGCTCTGCATAATTTTTCTTTGTGTGAAATGTAAACAATGTCACTGCATGCATAAATAATGACAAAATAAATAACGGAAAACAAGTCCCAATAAATCAAATAAAAAAGGATGAGTAAAGCAGATCAAGAGCCTTAAACCTTGCAGATGTAAAGGCTCAGTCCAGAGTTGGCTGCAAGATGAAGCGTAATTCAGGGATAAAAGTGTGAGGAAGCACAATTAATAAAAATTAAAAAAAATGACTGTTGTTAACATTATGGGGGTAGGTGGCAAACTCGTGAACAGAAGATCATCTCTAAATGTCTAACTTAGTAACATTATAACATCTCAGATTTCAACCTGTGGGTAATAAATCCACTGTTTGGGGGAGATGATCGGTGGTTGCCATGTGCAGTACATTGATTTATGTTGTGTTGCCTTGAAATTCACGTTCAGACAGGCTGCATTTTTTAGAACTTTTTTGGGGAAGTGTTTTCACATGCAACACATATGCAAGAGGCACAAAAGCAGAGCGAACTACTGAAATGTGGGGGGGGGCAGAAAAGAAACAGTGCACACGCTTGTACAAAAACCTGGACTTATTGTCCGCAATACACTGAAACCTGGATCACATGTAAACTGTAATGTCAGTCACCTTAAAGACATGTAGCTTATCTGAATGTAGCTTAAATCTGCTGTTCTGCATGGTTATATTTCTGTGGGCTGTTAAGCAATATTATGCATATTTAGTTCTTCCTTTAATTTTTTGCTGTTTGTTATTTTCAGTTTGCTGTTGGTGTTTGCTGTGCTAACATCAGCATCAGTTCCTTGTGCACCATTTAAGGGAAAACCTACAGGTCAACTTGCTGCTGTGGAGGAGAAGGTTTCATTGTAATTTTCTGGGTGGTCTAGCGCACGTCACCGGTGCCTGCAGTGGGCCATGAAGAGCAAAACTTTGCGTATGCCACTGAGGCGATCTTTCAGGGAGGTCAGGGCCAGGAACGGCAGCTGGGCTCGGCCGTCTAATGGAAGGACGGCTAGTAACCACCAACACCACGAAGGGCCATTAGGACTGCTCTGAAGGGAGAAGGAGGGCGGAAACAAAATGACAAATCATCTTCAGTTTTACATTAGTAACTGTTTACTGTCTGAATCTGAGTGAATGAACTGACTGAATGCAGAAATTTGTTTTATTGCCAAAATGTACCAGAAGCAGATTCTCTAGCAGCTCAAATAGCTAATACATGGAGACTCCTACGCTTATTTCTGGTCATGATCGTCATTTAGGTTGTGACAATACACCATGAACTGTGACAATCATATTGGAAAGCCTCAGTCAAATCATATTGATTTTGAAAATGTGCATCGTGATACTCTCATACCAAATATATATATATATATTTCCCTCATATGAAAATGTACTTTTAAAAGACAATTAAAACACAAATAAATAAATGAATAAATGAACACACAGTACTTAATTTCTGTGTGTTTTTAAATGTTTTCTTCACATTTGACCAAAAGAAATGAACCATTACAGACACGAGTCAAAAATGCAATTAAAAGTTTAGTTGCTCCAGACATTTCATTGCATGTATGCCAATAATTCTATATTTGAAGTAATATAAATTACGTGCTTATGTACCTGAAGTTCGGAGTCTTTTCCAGGCAAAGGTCCAAAGTGTCCTTCAATGCGTTCCTTCTGCTCGGTCTTCAGGGAATTAACCCACACCAGGGCCTGGTCGTATACCACGTCATGCAGAGACTGCAGCTCCTGCTCTGCTGTGCCTTCCACCTGCCCAAACACACACGCAAATTTCTATCAAGCCATTATTAACAGTCTCTATGCAGCTAACTCTACATCTCCCGGCTAGTTCGCCTCCACCTCTCTTTACTTTTTCCCTCCAGTCCCACATACCATAACATCCTCCAGGTACTCTATATCAGCTGTGTTGTATCCATCCCTCTCCCTGTGCTGAATGACTTTAAATCTTCGTCTGCCAATGGTGTCCACGACCGAACGGCCGTCGGAGAAGAACTTCACGTCACGGATCTCCAACAGGCACCCGTAGTCTGCAAATCTGGGTGAGGTAGAACAGGTAATATTACAGGGCCTGGATGCATACACTGGTGTACTAAACACAAGCAAACACTGGCACCATCCCAGCACCCACCCTTTCAGGTCATCTCCCAGACACATTCCAAAGCGTTTGGTTCCCGTCTCCATGCACCGGCGGATCATCAGCCGGTAGCAGGGCTCGAAGATATGGAGAGGACACGGCACAGTGGGGAAGGCCATGGTGCACACGAATATAGGCACATTCTTGTTAAGACTGGAGGAAGAATAAAGGACAGCGTGTTTGATGTGATGAAGAGTCACAGTGCAAGGAAATAAAACATTTGTCTATGTGAGTTCCAGAATGAGTGTTTAGAAGGAAAAAAATTTTTTAAAAAAAGAAAAAAATCTGCAACATTAAATAAAACTGACCATCAAGTCAGATAAAAGCCCATGTTTGCTGCTCTCAGAGCAAAATTAGTTTTGCTCCAGTGTAAGAGGTTATTTATTTAAGGAGGATGTTTATTGCAGCTTCCAGGAAGCTATACATGATGCCTGGCGAGACATAAGCTCATGTCAGACAAATATACTCAAACACAAGAACAAATAAGGTTCAATGAGAGACTAAAAACTCAGAAGGAGCAAGGAACACCTGATGAAGAGGCAGTGTGGGAAAGCAGAGGGGGACACACTTACTTGGAGAGCTCGGTAATCTCTTCCTGGTGGATTTTCTGTCTTTCTATGAGCCCAGAGGGAAGATACTTTGAGATCAGGTTTTCCATTAATACAGTCTTGCAGTACTGCCTCTTGACCAGGTACTGCAGAGAGAGAGACACACACACACACACACACAGGTGCTATATAAGATATTTGTCTAACACAAATAGTTTGGCTCACATGGTTTTCATTGGGCCTATATTTGTACCACAGTATCATCTTATTAATCATTTCTCTAATCTAGAAATGCAGCAATCACTATTGACCCTGACATCAGCCTCAGGGGGTGATCAGGTAATAGCCATGATATAACTGATCCAAATTAAAGACAAACTTCCACTATCAGTTAAGTTCATTAGTAATGGCAGGTCACCAACTCTGCTTTTAGCTCCATAGTAATCCCCAGAATCAAGTTACCTTACATAAAGAGTTCACAGCGAGGCTAACAGATTTTACAATCAGGTTAGATGACACTGAATGGCAACTCTGTAGGCCTACTTTAGGGACGTATTAGACTGCGTACCTCAGAAAGCTCCTCTTTACAGAGTGGACACTTTGGGTTGTGGTCCAGGCATCTCTCCAGACACTGAAGACAGAATGTGTGACCACAGGGCATCGTCACCGGCTCATAGAAAAGCCTGGGCAGGGAGTGAGGTGACAAGTGCCAAAATTAAATTACCCATAAGACAAAAGTGAGTGTCAAAGTGTCACACCCAAAAACGTTTCATAACACAGACTACAGAGCTTGCTGCAATTCAGCACACATTACACAGGCAGTAGCTGATTTATTGCACGCTGTGTGAGAGTTTTAATAAGGCTGTTGGCCTGACTCAAGCTATAAAGATGATCTCACCTCATACAAAGCGAGCACTCCAGATCTGTAGGGTCCACAACTTCGCCAACCACGGAACTCAGCGCATCAGTGGCGTCGGCTGCCTCTGAACGGGGAGAGTATTACATGCAAAGTGAGACACAGGTGTGTGACCAAGTGTGCATGCATGCGTTTGTGCACAAGCTCCAAGAAGCTCACCGGACTTGAATTTCTTGATATCATTGCTCCTCTCTGGTGCTGCCGCGTCCACCTCGTCCTCTGTGCTTCTCCTTTTCCGTTTAAGGATGAGATAGTTGTCAAGCCTCCTGGACTTGGGCTCTCCCTGACCTTTGACCCCAAGTCCCTCCGACTTGCCAAGCATAGGAGGGCTCAGACCGAAGGTAAGACCAAACTCCGCCGACAGCAAGCTGGAACTAAAGGTCTGAGACGGGGATAGGCATGGGAGGAGGAGAAGATAATTAATATGTTTTTTAAAAAAAACTGCTGACCGTGAGAGGTGGAACGCATCTTACCTGGGAGGCTGAGTTAATGCTGTTTTTGATGTGTGCTCTCAAACACAGCATGTTGGAGTAGTCTGAGATGTGTTCAGAGACCTGATCTGAAACTGGAGCCAGAAGGTCACTGAGGAGCTGAGATGGGACAATAGAGAACAATGTGATTGCTCTGTTTTCCTACAACCGCTGCAGGCATTATCATAATCTCATAAATGTGGTAAATCTGCGGCTGCCAGCTCATGTGGGATTTACCTTGTGAGCCTCAGCCTTGGCCAGTCTACAGTCAGGCTCTATGGACAGACAGACTAGGTACTCTCTCAGAGCCTCCTCCGTCCTGCCCAATGACACCAGGGCCTGTGCCCTACGAACATGACCCTGCCGGAAAGAGGATGGCGGATCAGTTACCTAACTGCTACATGGCAGCTCTTCATATTTCACCAGCACACACTGACAGAGAACAAAGCCAAAGTTGTCTGCCCTACCTTGGACCAGTGGGGCATGAGTCTGCAGGTCATCTCAGCGTCTATCAGAGCCTTGTCGTAGTGTTTGAGGCTGGAGTGGATCTGGGAGCGATTGCTGAACAGTATGTGGTCCATGGGTGCTGAGGAAGGAGAGGAGCGACTGTTAGTATAGTTACTAACAAGAATGCGTAGATTGATCATTTGTAGAATAGCGTGTGATCATGTTGCTTCAACATTGATAAACAGTGACAAAAAGCGGGGCGGTTCCATAGAGCCTTAGCCAGCATGAAAGTGCTTGTTGCAACAATCATACCTGTGAATATTCAAGTGACAATGATCTGAACTAAAACTAAAAAATAACAAAAAGGATTGATAAGTCTATCGAGAGGTTAAATAGAATTTTTGGGGTATTTTTTAAGTGTTTTTTTTTTTAATTATTATTCTTTATCTTTTTTTGAATGTTTTTTCTATTTTTTAAAGAACTTAGATTTGCCTTGTTGTTGAAATGTTCCCAACGAATAAACCTGCCTTGCCTTGCTTAATTAATCAGCCACCTTCATTTTGATCATTTGTTTTTATACTAGTTGAAGTAGATGTCCATCTGAATCTCCCAAACCTCAAAGAGCCACCTTCAAATATCTTACTTTGTCTGGGGCAACATTCTAAAATTTAAATGCACTAAACTTACAACTATCAATTTTCATTTTTGCAATTTTCATCCCTTAATTCTTTAATTTCATGAATTTGAATCAATTACCAACTAATTTCAATTACTGAATAGTTTCAGACCTTGTAGTCTGTCAAATGCATGACCCAGACTAAGGCCAGTGTTTCACAAATTGCTGCAGGATGGAGAAAAAAAATAAAAATTGGCTATCACTTTTTTTTTTCTAAAGCCAAATTCACTGGAAATATAAGGGTTTGAGCTACATGATACAAGCACTGTTTAAAATAGATCACTTTCTACATTACAAAATGCGTTTTGAAAAAAAAAAAAAAAAAAGGGGGGCTTCCTTACAGAACCATGCAGCACTATCAAGGTCACCCACATTCTAGGTTTCATAACTATAAAACTTATGCAAATGTCACAGTTAGCCCAGTGGAAATCAGAGGGAAATACATGGAGCAGGAACTAATGAAACAATAATAAAAACCTAAATGCAGATATAGGAAAAGCCCAAAATGACATCTAGTTATCAGCAGTTTATTTTAGCACAGCATTGACCGCACAGAACCTATTTTCAAAATCTGCTTTGTCACACATGCTTGAGCATGCACACGCTCACACAAACATGGACTTCACCTAATTATTGCACCATGCCTTTACATCTATCCATCCATTTTCTACCGCTTATCCTGTTAGGGTTTCCTGTGAGGCGACAGCGCTAACCACTGCACCACCATGCCTTCATATTCAATTCTAAAACCGTCTTAACCCTGTAATTAGATTCTGAACCTGTGGGAACCAGTGATTTGTTAGTAGTTTTAAAGCGATTTCACACACATACAAGCAGTCAAGCACAACATACATTTGTATACGTATGAAAAATACATTTTATTCAGCAAGTTTTACTTGATTAAGATTCAGGTCACGATATTTTTTTTTGCAAATGTCCTTGCCGACTGTAGAACTGTTAAATAAGAGTCAGAATGACAGCCAGTTGGGCAGCCTTTAACTTGTTCAGCCAGCAATGAAAAACATTCACTACAAAGCCACTTCCACAAGGCACTGCGGTTTGAAAGCGATCCAGCCAAAATAAGACAGTTATGTCCTAATCATTATTTATCAAAGAATCTCTCTGTGGCAGTCAGTGTCTGAGCAGCTGCACTGCAGCAGATGGCAGCTCGTCTTGGCGTTTCTTCTGAAGGCAACTGGATTTCTTGTTTCTGGAAGATGTTTTGCCTCTCATCCAAAAGGCTTCTTCAGTTTGACCACTACCCTGAGTAAGAAGGATCCCCCACAAGGTTAAATACTGGGGACTCCCTACCAGAAATCTAGAACTGAAGAAGCCTCAGTTCAAAATGAAAGGTGAAATGCCTTCAAGAAACAAGAAGTCCAGTTGCCTTCAGAAGAAACACCAAGACTACCATGACCTGGATGACTGGGAATCTTTACAGATCGTCACATGGCAGCTCATCTGCTCTGCTGGCAGGGACAGACAAATAAGTATGCACACTCACATTCACACGTACCGTACAGGCAACTTAGAATCACCAATTAACCTAAATTGCACGTTTTTGGCCCCTGGGAAGAACAAATAACTTTAAACTTACACAACCAGCCTGAAACGCGACGGAGTTGCTGCAGCACAACTCGGCAAAGACAAATTAGGTAATGTCAGGCCCTGAAGGTCTCTGCTTGCGCCAGGGGAGACTACCAATTTCAGTCATCTACACTTATTTATCTTGGGGGTTTTTTTTGTTTTTTTTCCCAGGAAAACACTTGCTTCTACATCAGTCATAGGAAATAGGATGCAATGTTTAGCACTGGGGAGAGAAATTCACTTTTTTTTTTAAGTCAACATCCAGCAGCCTCTGACATATGATAGCTCAAATTCACGAGCCACTCAAGCGCTTCAACATTCCTCACTGTGTCTGAAATCTACCAATTATGCGCATATTTCTAGCAGCATTTGGCCGGTGACTTGCGTTAACTTCCTGCCCCGCATGCTGCACAAAACTTAACACTATGTGAGGCTTGTTTCACTGCTGATAATCCGCGACTGCGCACAGTTCACCTGCCTGTAGAGAACCTGTGGTGAACCTGTGGTGGTGCTGCGAGCAGACCGCAAGTGTCCCTAGCGGTGACCTGCAATAATACCCTTGACCCACATCAGTCTAACTCATTACAGACGTTATACAATGGCTGGTTACGTGCTTACACAATGTTTGGTCCGCTAGAACCAGCCTACATAACTCTGTTACCAAACACATGTGCGACGGCAAAACACACCTACTACTGTCTCCTTTCTGCCTTCACAAGTCACCTGCCATGTGCAGTTATGTGACAAAAACATTGAAGAGTGTAAAAAACAGTGTCATGGCTGTCGCCTTCATAAAAAAAAAAAAAAAAAAAAAAAAAAAAAAATGACAATACATGTTTCTGTGTCATACCTAGTAGTATGGCTTGGTTGTACTTCTCCAGCGCTGCTTCAGTCTTCCTCTCGGCGTACAGCTCGTTGCCCTCCCGCCTCAGCTGGCCCGCCCGATGCAGGCTCGGGAACCACTTGGCCAGCAGATTGCTGAGGACCACGTTGACCCTGTAGCTCCGGACGTGGGCCACTCTGGAGGTGTCCCGGCACTCCTTGCACATCACCGGCCTCTCCTTCCTCTCCCGCTCCAGACAGGTTTTGCAGAAGCAGTGTCCGCACGGCAGGGTCACCGGCTCGAACAGAAAGCTCAGACACATCCGGCAGGAGAGCTCCTCGTACCGGCAACCTGTGGCACCCTCTCGGGTGCATCCAGCTGCCACCGCAGCCCTGGCTCCCTCCCCTCTCCTCGGGCTCCCGTCGCCTCCGTCCTGCCTCCTGATGCTCCCCGACAGGTAGTCTACTAGGTTGGCCAGGTGAACGGGTCCCAGCCTCTCGATCTCCGAGGCCTGTCGATACACGTCAAAAGCTTCGGTGAGCTTGCCTCCGAAGGCGAGCGCATCAGCCCGCTTCACCATCAGCTGCAGCCGCTTCCCCGGATCCGCCGGGGGAGCCGCCAGTTGGCACTCATAGATATCCGCCGCCAGGTTTAAGTTTTTCGCTTGGAAAGCCTCCGCTGCCAGCTGCAGCACGCACTCCCCCTCCATGTCCATGTCCCGCAGGTTGTCAGCAGCCCGTCCCGTCACCTACAGTGTGCGCTGGATGTCCGCTCGCCGCTCCCACCGCCGCTCATTGCCTGCGTCAGCTGCTGTGATGCCCCGTCCAGAGGGGGGGCACATATCACTCTCAATGGAGTCCAAAAAAAAAAAAAAAAAAAAAACGGTTACGTAAAACTTGTGTCATGTGACGGCGGCCAGCTGTTCCCATTGGTGTAGAAAACCTGTTACAAAACAATTTGCTATGTAACAGTTTCACTGTCGGGACAGCGGACTGGAGTCCGTCTGATGGGACGAGTTAGGGGGCCAAGAGGGGCCATCACCGACGACGGCTATTACAGAAGTGATTCCAACCAATTTATGTTTAATACGCAGTCGGAGCAGAACCCCCATCGGCAGAGTTTCATTCAGTAGTTTATTGATATTAAGCGATTTTTCAGGGTTATTTAAGAAAGTGAACATTTAACACATACTATATTCATCACACATAAACTAAAGTGCATTTTACCGTTTTAATTTTGCTAGATATGGCCATACAGCTCAAATAATTAAAAAAAAACAAAAAAAAAACGCTTTGCAAAATATTACAATATTTCACAGTAACTGTATAAGCCATAATGAAGTAATAATTACAACAAAAAAGGGCCTTAAACAGTCCATGGGCAAAGAATAGGAATAATAAAAAGTAAACTTTTTTAATTACATAACCAAAAAAATGAACTTTTCCACAATATTCAAAGTTCTTGAGAACAACTGTAAGTACAAAAAAAATGATTTCCGAAAATGTTTTGATGCAACATTTGATCTACAGTTTTCACCAGGTAAAATATGTTAAAACGTTCACAAATTAATAGCAAGCTACGCTCAGTCACTGAACTAACTGTAAGAAGTGAGTTTTCTAATGCTCTCACTCAAAAAGTTTCATTGGGACTATGTCTAAAAAGGCTATATTAAAAGTCATGACACACAGGCAAACATAATTCGCTGGCAACACGTGACAAATTTGACAATATACCTGCTTTTTTCCTGGGAACATGTGAAACCTTTTGACCCATACGGCTCTTACACGATCTCTAATGTGATATAATGTAATGTTTGAAGAATGATCCTCATGCTCTACTGTGGAGTGCTTATTAACTGTGACACTGCACTGTCACAGAACTTTAGAAAATCATTGTCAAATGAACTCTTTTCATAGTGACAACATATCATGCTGAAGAATAAAACAAGGAATTTTGGTTAGATGACTGTATTTGTACATACAGTTACTACTTATGACAAGTCAAAATGGCTCACTGGTAGTAATACTATATCATACAGTTGCATTTTACAAGTATCTGAAATTTCTGAGGTTTCTGACACCTTATACAACGGAAAAAATAATCTGTATATAAATGTATATATAATAAAATGTTCTTTAATGTATTTTTGAATTATGATAGTTGTGACTTATATGATCAAAGACATATTTCAAAATTTGGATTTTTCTTTTAGCAGTAGACTATTATTATCATGACGAAAACAGTAAAATACTTGATAGATTTTAGTTTGTGTGGTGAGTCTAGAGTCTATAAAATTTTTGAGCTGTTGAATAAAGAACTCTTCAACAGAAGTTGTATAAACCTGCTATAAGGCAAAAAGAAGCAGAAGTAGGGTCAGAGTTAAGTGACCAGGATCGGATGAAATTGTTCTGATTAGCATTACCTGAATTATTATATCCAGCAGCCTTAAAATACAACCTGTTTGCGTGTGTGTGTGTGTGTGTGTGTGTGTGTGTGTGTGTGAGCAGGGCTTATAGGCCAGCAATGGATCCAGTGCCAGTAGTCCATGTCAGTAGGAGCAGCGCTGGTAATATAGGTCGACTGGTCTAGCCTGTGAACTCAATCCCCCACAGAGACAGAGACTCAGATTTACATACACAGACTGGCACATATGTGAGAACCGACATACTGACATATATGCAATCAAGGACACAGAGCACACAAACAAACAAACACGCACACTGGTGGCAATCATTCAAAGATTCTTGCGTCACTTCACAACTTTAAATAATGCGGTGCGTTTGTAATTAGTCCACCAATGCAGCGAAGCCAGATCTTTTAGTGCTGTGTCTGGACTTTGCATGTTGGGCTGAGTCCAGCAGTTATCCTCAATTTAACCTCACAACTGTTATACAAGGTCTTACCTGGCTGGAAAGTTTGATGAATATTCATGAAATCAATCACAAGCCACACTTTCACAGTGAAAACCTCATATTTCAGTATAAACAAACAACAATAAACGGTAGAAATAATCAGGGTTGCATGTGACAGTCTTAAACCAGATTTAAACTTCTCAATTTGAAATACTGCCTGTGCCTAAGGCTTGTATGGCCTCGACAATTCAGGCTAAGTTCAGGAGTATTTGAACAATGACAGTTTTTATCATTTTGCCTCTATACACCACCACAATGGATCTGAAATAAAACAATCAAGATGTGATTTAAGTGCAAACTTTTAGCTTTCATTTGAGAGGTTTCGCAAATATATGGCATTTACCATTTAAATGCCATATAAATTTTCCATCTCAAAATTGTGTGGACAGTTGACTGAGCAGCAGTTTCACGGCCAGGTGTGGTGTGTTTCCTCATTACTTCAGGACAAATTAAGCGGATAAAAGGTCTGAAGTTGATTTCAGTTGTTGAATTGACATTCGGCAGCTGTTTGACTAGATCTATCAATATGAAGTCCTGGACTGCTGATGGATTTCCCATGATACACTGAGCCCTTCTATAACCCTTGTGACCTCGTTCTCTCCCAACTTCTTCTACTCTCTACTCTGTCATGTCCCAGTATTTGTGTTACTAACTTCACCCTAGGGAGTTTCTCCCTGGAGTCCCTTTGCCTTATTGTCTCTCAGCTACCTGGTGACGTGGGTGTGACGGTTCTGATAGTGACCTGCTATCCATTGGAGATGTGACCTTGTGTCTGGGATCATGATCAACTTCACAAATCCTACCCAGCAAAAGACCGAGTGGCCTGGAATCCTGACCTGGATCACCGTCTGGTTCCTGGAATCTGCTCTTTAATGACATGCTTCTGGACTTAGTTCTCATGTTTTCATATCCATGGACTGTAATGCGTGTAATTTTGTTGTGCTCTTTACTTGTGACATTTATTGCACCTCTACCCATCCTAGGAAGGATCCCTCCTCTGTGGTTCTCCCTGAGGCTTTTTCTTTTTCCCTATCTGGGGTTTTTGGAGTTTTTCCTCACCTGGTTCGAGGGTCTGAGGGTAGAGGCTATGTACAGATTGTAAAGCCTTCAGAGGCTAATTGTTATTTATGAATGTGGGCTATACAAATAAAACTTGATTGATTGATTATTGATTGATTAGGCTGAAACAACAAAATTAATATTTATTCATTATTTATTCATGAACGTAAATACAGAGTGTTTACAACAAGGTACAAACCACTGGTTACAATCAAGAACAGGAAGAACAGATCACACTTTGCCAGAAAACCTCTAATAAAGCCTCCCAAGTTCTGGAAACAGATTCTTTGGACAGATTAAACCAAGACAAACTTGTATCAGCATGATGGGAAGAGAAAAGTCTGGAGAAGGAAAGGAACAGCTCATGATCCAAAGCACCACATCATGTGTCAAACATGGTGGAGGCAGTGTTATGGCATGGAGATGTATGGTTGCCAATGACTGAAACTGGTTCACTGGTGTTTATTGATTATGTGACCGCTGACAGAAGTAGCAAAACTGAAATCTGAGGTGTACAGGGCTATACTCCCTGCTCACATCAAACCAAATTTTATAAAACTGATAGGACGGCGCTTCACAGTGCAGTCGGATAATGACCCTAAACATTCTGCCAAAGCAATTCAAGACTTTTTGAAGGCAGAGAAATGGAATATTCTTCAATGGCCAAGTAAATCACCTGATCTCAAAACAGTGGAGTAGCTTTTCAGTATCTGAAGACAAAACTGTAGGCAGAAAGACCCATAAACAAGCAGCAACTGAAGGTGGCTGCAGTGAAAGCCTGGCAAAACATCTCCAGGGAGGAAACTCAGAATTTGGTAATGTCCATCAGCTCCAGACATCCGGCAATCATTGACTGCAAAGGATTTTCATCCAAAACTATAGTTATATTTACAATTATGTTATTTTGTCCCAATACTTTTGAGCTCCTGAAAATGAAGGTATAAAATGGCTGTAATTTCTAAATGGCAAACGCCATATTTTTTATAAAACCTATAAAATGAATGCTGAAAGTTCACACTTTGACCACATTCTGGTTGTTTTATTTCAATACGGGGACTGTGAATGTATGCACACAATTTGATGTTGATCCATCAAAAGGTTAGAAGTCTCAACCAACAATGCCATTCCTAGTGTCCAGCTGCTAGCATGGCCTTGCTGTTTGAAGCTTTAATTTCATGAAATCCCACCAGTTCAAAAGTCAGATTGAAGTAAATTAGTGAAATTTGTCCAACCTTCCAGCGTTAAGATGTTTTTACAGACTACTGTATAGTTTTAAATGTTGTACGTTCAATCACAAAACTGATCTGGGGCAGCCATTAAGTAATCATATCAGCACAAAATGAACATGTTTCATTTAATGAACTCAGACAGCGAAATGCTAAGTGAGCCTTCACTCACAGTATGATTGAAGACTGTGTTAAAGTTGAGGTATATAGTTTATTGTTCATGTCATTAGGCAGAAAGTCCAGAATAACCTTTCAGAATATTTTAATTCAAAGATTAGACTTCTTTATTCAGGTTTTACTAAAATGTATCTGTGACGGTACTTTTCGGCCAATCGCGGATCATTTCAGAGAGAGGGTGTTCCTATAAGCTGTTCTACAAAAGTAGATGCATGTGCATGGATGGTGAAAGGCCAATATATGTGCCCTTCTTAAGGGCTCTGCCACTCTTTTAACAGAGTGAGGAAGAGCTACAGAGCAGAAAAAGGGGAGGGGGATTGAAATTGCTTCCATAGAGTCCCTTGTTTGATTCCCAGAAGTTATAAACCCAAGCTTTAAGAGCTTTTGAAACAACTGTTAAATGCGTTACAGCATACTGGCAAACATTTGTCACTTCTTTGTAGGCTATTACTTTGGAGAGACTTGTTTCCATGGTGTTTGTGGTGTTGTACAGGTGAAAAGTGTTTGAACAGGTCTGATGAATCATTATCCTTTCAGCAGTGTTAAAGTCTGCACATACAGCACATACACATATTGACAGATTTTACTAGCAACTATTGTTTAAGAGATATTAATTGTTCATGTTTTGGTGGAAAACTCATAGTAAACAATAAAACAATACAACAGAAATGACAAGAAATACATGTATACAAATATTAGCTTAAAAAAATGACCCTGTGCACTGTTCAACTTGCACATCATAGCATTCATATTCACTAAACAAAGGACAGAAGACAAAAGAGCCACTTAGTGAACATCTGAGTGCTCACTTCACTGTGTTTGTAATTTGGGACACTGGAGTCTCTCAACAATCAATGAAGTGAGTAACACAGTTGATAACACAGCAAGAAAAGCGTGAAACAGTTTGATTTTATCGATTTGTTGGTAAATAAAAGCTGTGTGTCTTCTTCAGTATGGTCACCATTGTGCAGCACGGCCCGTTAACGCACTGCTATTGTCCTGGCAGGCAATTATTATCATCTTTCATAACCTTATAATTGAGTGAAATTTGGTGCAATATGAAAAATTCGTTAAATCTCAAAAACTAAGAATACAGCACAGCCCTGTGTGATACATCAGTCTTGGATTTGGAGAATGCTCCTCTTCTCCAGATCATTCATCTCTTTGAGGATAAGGGCCACGTTGTACCGGAGCTCCTGGAATTTGGACACAGGCACCTGAACAAGAAATCAAGAATAAACAGAGAATGTAACACAGACGTGATTCCCACACATTCCTACACATAAAAGAATGACTGAGGACATTCCAGGCCCGATTCCAAATTCAGAGAGTCACACTGCATAGTTTGAGAGGCATTTCAAGGATACATACTGCTATAACAGTGAGAATTTCCTGATGTCTTTGCAAATGTCTTTAGTGGGTCATGAGTCTTGAAAATTTTATTTTCCACACCCAGCTGAAGGTACAGGTAGGGACTATATGATATTGAAAAATAATAATTAAAAAAACAGGCATTTTTGATATCCTTTTCCAGTCTAATGAGCATTACAATATGAAAAAAGTGTCATTAAGAAATAAAAAAAACAGAAAGGGAAATGTGCAAACAAAGAAAAACAGTTTTCAGAACAGAATGGTTTCTACGACAAAAGTCAGCGTTGATTGTGACCTCTGTTTGCACTCAGCTCATTTTGAACTCTCATGGTGAAACTCTCTTGTTTTCTTCAGTAATCTTCTGGTATACAATAGCAAGCTTCTATTAGGCTGTCTTTTATTTCTTCCTCTGCCCAGGCGATCCTGCACTGCCTCTGTAATATTCAGCTCTGGACTCTGTGGAGGCCAGTCCCTGACTGTCAGTATTTTGTCAGCTTTAGTATATCTTAGCCTTTTCACCCTGCTGCCCTTCTGTACAGGTGCAGCAGCTTATGTAGGTCAACTGGGCGTTCAGATGAAGCTACCAGATCCTGAGCCAGGTCACTGCTAGACTTTTTCTGGTCTCACAAAAAAGAAACTCTAAGAAACTTCTCATCAGATTTTAGAATTAAGTTTTCTTGGCTGTCCATTAAGTCTTTTAATTTTGACCTGTTCTCATCCTTCACATTTCTTCATAAAAGCTTGTATAACCCCTTTTTGTGTATCCAGTTTGTTTGCTGATCACCTTTTGAGAGTGGGCTTGCTGCTGTAAATTTATCATTTTATGTTGGTTAAATTCTGTGATGTTTAGCATTTTAAAATAAATGATGTGATTTAAAGAGGTAAAGATCTTATATATTGGCAGGATTCAAATTAGTTAAACTCTTACCAGAAGTGTATTGTATGTTATGCTCAGCATAAAAATCAACCAAATGTTGCTCAGACAATCAGTAAGAAGCTTTAAACATGTCTTAAATAAACCTGGTGTAATTCACAAGAGGATCAGTGCAGTAAGTCTCATCTCATCTGCCCAACTGTTCCTCAATACTACATTCATATTTCCCGTATTTGGTTGTATGCCCAATAAAAAGACTGGGAAATAAATATGCTCATATTAACATGACTAAAACAACAAATCAAATAGTGGCCTAAGACTTTTAGACAGTATTGTATATACAGTCCGAATATACAGGTAATAATTATATTTTTTACCATTTTGGGCACTTCAAAAGTCAATCCTATTCCAACTTAATAAATCCCTGCATCTAATTATTACATGGTTTGGGTCAGCTCCCTGCCAACCATCAACCTTCAGTTTCTTTTGTTTGTCTCAGATGAAACTGATTCTGGAAGAAAAAGCTCAAAGTTACTTATGAAAAAATGTTTATAACCACGTGTATTGTGTTGTGTTATTTGCATGTAATTTACCATTTGCAAACATGCCAAAGTCTGACCTCACTACAAGGTGAGAGAAGACTACTCCCAAAACACTAGTTACACTGATTTACACTTCAGGGTTTTATTTAAAGCTTCTAATATTTCTGTTCTCCAGGCTCAAGCTGACTTTGAGTCTACAGGCATTTATAACTGTACTCGCTCATTTGTTTCTTTGTGAGAGTGGCGGATAGTCTTCAGTCATAGGAGGGGAGATCCAGAGAAACATTCATCAAGTGGAGATGAGGCACAACCCTCAGCAGAAATCTACACATCGGATGTCGTTTCTGCTGATCCTCTAACTGCTTTAATCTGATTATATAACTTCTGCATTAGGTGCATCTGTAGTCTTAGCAGAAGTGTCCCTCCTGCCCCTGTCCACTATGGTAACCTTCTTAGAGAGCAGCTTCACAGAGCAGGCATGGTGCATGGTGCCCCCTGTTGAGTAAAGGATCTTACTAACTATACTGCTAACTTTGATTCATTTTTCTGTTTCTCACTTTTTCTGCTCAATCTGTGTTTTACGGGCTTTCAGAAGATTTTCTGAAGAGAAAGCAGACGCATAGTAAGAGGTTAAAGAAAATTAGATGTATATCAGTAGCAACTTTAAGGGAAAAAAGAATACAATATTGTGGGAAAGTTATTTTTTTTTTAATAATTTAATTCAAAAATTTAAACCATGTTTTTACGTGTAAAGTGAAATATATCAAGCCTTTATTGGTTTAATTTTAATATTTTATACAGTTACAGTGAAATTTTCAATTTTTTTTTTTTTTTAATATCTGCAGGTCATAATTATCAAAAATAAAATGCTTTAAGAAGCATGCCTTAAGAAGCACTAGTATTCACAGTTTGATTACTAATTATCTGATTAATAGATGTCATGTTATATGAAATATCTAACAGGTAGAGCCATGCAGATGGTGTACAAACAAGACACAGAGCTGTCACAAAGTGCAGGACACTGGTTCAAAGTTGGGCTGTTGTAACAAATATCACATAAATTATTCCACCATTATGTAAAAACTGAAATAGAACTAAAATATTGGAGCCCATTGAGTGGCTAATATATTCTTTGTAGCCACAGGCTGAGGATAAAACATGGCCATCAGCAGCATATGACAATCCTATGATTTTAACGTTATCTCAAATCCATCTAAATCCAATCAAACCCAAAAGTAGCCAAAACCTGAATATAATGCAGTTAAAATGCTTCAGGGGCATCAAAATGTAAGGTTTAGTCTTCAGCTAATAGATTGAGATTAAAAACCAGGGTATTTGAGAATACAAATCTGCCTGTGGAGTCATGATCAAGTCAATTTTTAAGTACCTCAAAGCGCTGAGAGCTCCCGTCTGACAGCTTCATCTGCATCAGGACAGACGGCTGCAGGGCCCGGGCTAAAGAGCTGAGGAGACAGAGGAAACAGGGAACAAGCCGGTAACACAAGTTTCAAATGGCATTAAACAGCACTATTGGATTTACTTTTCTTAATTTCCTTTATCAGGTGTCTGTTCAACCATAGTGACCATCATTGTGTGGTCCAAAAAATGCCCTATTCTTGTATTTGTTACAAAAATAGAGTGGACACATAAAACGCCTCACACTGTGTAAGAGAACGGTTTATATGTTGAAAAACTGAGATGCCGTTTTCACCTTGTAGAAATGGCAACATCCACTCTCCATTTCAAGTCTTTCACTGTGGGGAGATGAGGATTATTCAGGGATGCTGCTGCCTCCAGTGCTCCACGTCTTCAAAAATAAATAAATGAAAGAAAGAAAGAAAGAGGTGTGAGACAGTAATAATAATGTCTCTGTAAAAGGCATCTGAATGGCTTCCACAGAAGCAGCACTGTTCTATATTATAATTCATCGACTAGGAAACACATTTTGACTTCATTCCCCAACTGCAACAATGACCAAACTTATTTTGGTAAGAAATAATATGAAGAGACAAGAGGTATGAGAGGATAGATCTAGAGATTGTAAATTCAACATACCGATTGCCAAAAACCACACTTGAGAAATCAGTGATAAAATCTTCAGGTATCCTTAATGACAAAACAAATAACATTAACAACAAATTCAGGACTTGAGGTAAACATTGGGTTGTGTGTATTGGAAAACGTTACACACACACACCTACATACCAAGGATGTGACAAAATGATGTCCCTTACCTCAGCTCTCGAAGATCTTCTTTGAAGGCCTGAACAGGGACAAAAAAATTAAGTATTTTTCAATCAGAGATTAAAATGGTTACACCCAAAAATTTGGATTTTCAAAAGGAGGAAGAAATTAGTATTTTTTATGATAAATATGAACCAAGGCATGGGTAGCTGTGGTTTTGTCTGCACATATGCAAATAATTTCAGTTTCAATTAAAAATCTGATAATGTGACTTCCATTTTACAGAACATCTTTGTCCACACAACACCTGGGCTAATTTCCAAGGCTCAAACAAACATGCTGGGTTGGCAGGTGATGCATTAATTATCATGTGAGCATATGTGATGTAATGAAGACACTGACACAGGCTGATGTTGGGTTTTGTGCCACTATGTTCCACTGCACACAGTCAATTCTGGTGCTTAACCAGCTTACCTCCTGTTTAAATGACGACGTGGGGATGCGGATGGCCTCCGACAAAAGTCTGTACATCCCAGCCACAATGTGACTGAGTCTCTGCTCAGGAATGGGACTGCTCTCTGCTATTGACTTCATCACCTCTCTGCAATCCTTCCCCTCCAGGGCACTGACCACAGCTGGATACAGAACAGCCATGCATAACTCAGTTATTGAATGACTTACACTACTCGTACTTGTACAGAGTCTCAGCGGTATGAAGTGAATAATAGTGAATAATATTTGATCATCTGTCACAAGTATTTAATTATCAATTACTAAGACACGCTCAACGTTCTTTTCAGCAGCTACAAGCTTTTCATTTGTATTAGCCGTTTTAGGGAAACAACAAAATGCACTGTTCAAAAATACACTTAATTATTTACCTCTCAGTATTTTCCTGAACATCTCTTGGTCCACATCTTTGAGGTTTTTCGACATTGAATCGATTTCCGGTGGTATCCGTCCCCCTAGAAATGTGGAGTCCTTTGCATGACTTGAAGACATGGCTCAACATTCACTAACAAAGTGCAGACACAGATTACCTATAGCAAAATTACAGTTGTTAAGTATATTTGTTTGTGCTCTCTTCTAAGCTGACTGTTTGACAGCTTCCGCCTTCACGTCACATGACGTTCTCGTTACCTCCGCTAGTCTCGCGGTAACCGTTTGGCTCGTCGGGTGTCCGAGCGATTTGCAAATGGAGGTTGCAGAAATTATTATTGTTTGAACGACAAAAGGTCGGTGGCTTAATGCAGATGGCTCACTCATTACAACGTTATTGTGTTTGTAATTTGTTCAGAATAGTGGGTGTGGTGAAAATATTAGTTAGCAGTGGCTTTGTGGTTTGTAAACGATACGTGGACATTTGGTACATTAGCAACAAGCTAACGTTGTTAGCTTGTGTTGTGTTTTCGTCATAGGCTGTTCCTCCTAACTAAAGAGGATAAAGGTTCATGTAAAGAGTACTCGAACTAATGTAGCTAACATTCTTTACTGTTGGATTTTTGCCGTTTTACTTTCTTGCTTATGTTTTACAGTCGTTACAGTGAAGCGTTTCAGTCTATTGAAGAACAATTAACGAGATCTGAAGCGCTCACAGTGTCTTTAATATTCTTAGTAGATAGAAAACGTCACTACCCATCTTTTCACAACAGCTTCCCATAACGCAATCGGAGAATTATAAATAATCTCGAGTAATGTTTCTGCTTGATTGTGTGTCAGTGAACAAATGAGGAGAAACTCCTCATGACGTTTGACACTATCTAGTTCTGTATTTTGCTTACAACAAAGGTTTAAAATAAGTGGAAACAATTGTAAACGTAACACGTCAAAGTTAAAGTTGAACTAAGTAATACTTAAATTGAAAGAATTCTTAGTCTTTGCTTTTTCTATTTTATACAATATTACTAGAATTAAAATGAATTTGGATTTCTAAGTGCTACATTTTCACTAAATAGGCAGGATTATAATGGAACCCCCCCCCACCCCAGAATATGAGGCCCAATCTCACATCACTCAGGAACTCACAAGAATTTAGTGTAGTATATTTAATTTGTTTTATAGCTAACTGAGCTGGCGTGGATTCTTTTGCTGTCCACACATCAGCAATGTGATTTGCTAAGGTTGGCATCACTAATAATTGAGTTAGAGAAATGTAGAGTGGACAAAGTCAAATACATCTGTACAAGTGACCCAGTATATTTTAGTACAGCGCACATCCAAGGAAGACTGATACTACAGTATGTTAAATATTTGACAATGTGTTGGATTCAGTTCCGTGGTAATTAATATGAGAATGTAACTGTACTGTAAAGTAGCCTGTCACTGTTATTGTTTGCTCATGTTATCTTTGCCTCTGTATCTTTGCCAGGTACTTTTCTTAGGCCATGTCTGAATCGTTGTATGAGAAGTTTTTAGCCCCAGAGGAGCCTTTCCCTCTTCTCTCCCAAAGAACCAACCTGAGTGATGTTGGAACCCTGGACGTCAGTGACTTTGGCTGCCAACTCTCATCTTGTCACAGAACTGATCCTTTACACCGTTTCCACAGTAACAGGCAAGGTTATTTATGACAAAAACATATTGAAAATTAATTTAAGCTTTACAACAGAATATGTCAATCTGCCAACTTGGATCTACCATTTACTCCTGCAGTGGGATTTCAGCTGTAACATGTAAATCTTTCTGTGTTTTTCAAGTCCTTCATATCCTGGTAGACAATACCAGTAAAGTCTGTTTACAAGTGTAATAGCATGTACATATTGATGGTGTTGTCCTCTTTGCATGCTCCAGACCAAGACACAAAGCCAGTAGAAATGCATATTTGCAATTGTTGTTTAAATTAAAGAAAAGAAAACGCTCTAGGAAACTCAGATCCCACCATCTTTCTTGCATCTGGAAGAAGGGTATATGGTTGTGGAAAGTCACCAGTCACCTGATGATTTGCATAACAATTGGCAGGGGCAATAAGACTTACAAGTTTCTTAACTGACATGCAGAAGTGTAGCAGTTTATTCACTGATTTCAAAGCTTTAAACATCCTCAATGGATGCACCCTGCACCTATGTTATATTTTTCACATTTGGTGAGAGTCGCTGATCAGTTGTCAGTCTCATGCCACTGTAGAATTGAAACAGGAGCACAAAGAACAGTGCTGTATACTTCTGTTCAAAGTGCTGACTCTATATTGTGGGCCAGTTTTTGTTTTGATTTGATAAAACAAGTAAATCTGAAGATTTAACATACACTTTATTGAAAAAAAATTACATAAATATTTCGCCTTGGGTTGGGCGTCTATTTAAAGTCACTCTTGAGTCACTCTTTGCCATACTGTTTGTTTTGTGTTTACCTTTAGATAATGAAAACCCTATTTTCCATAGATCATTTTTGTAATTATTGTTTATTTGAGTCCAGTAGGGGTATACAGTAGCTCCGATTTCTTTTTACAGTTTTTAATCTATGTTTTTAGGTCTCTTTTATTATATTTGTTTTATTTGCTGTAAGGTGACATTGGGTGGTTAGAAAAGTGACTCGAAAAAAATTGTTTATTATTATTAAAGTGAAAAACAATTTTTGGATCAATATAGTTGAGCTTGTGCTCATTTAAAAAAAAAAAAACAACCCAAAAAACATTAGCCCTTTTTAATGTTGTATATGAACTCAAAATCAAACCAACCCTAGACACCAAAGTGCTACGATTAACTTTGTAAGGTGTCTATGTAGTTGAAACACACATCTGTATCATGTGTACATCTCTGTATATACAGTATGTGCGGCAACTGATCTCAAGAAATCTATCTGAACAAGTTCCTGAAACACCTCATAGCACATACTTGCTGATGGTCACATATTCTTCTCCCCAGGTGGAACCTAACTTCCTGTGGGACCAGTGTCGCCAGCTCAGAATGCAGCGAGGAGCTCTTTTCCTCTGTTTCTGTGGGGGATCAGGACGACTGTTATTCCCTACTGGATGACCAAGAACTGACATCTCTGGACCTGTTTCCAGAGGGCAGCGTCTGCAGTGATGTTTCGTCCTCAATCAGCACCTACTGGGACTGGTCTGACAGCGAGTTTGAGTGGCAGGTTTGTTTTCAACTGGTTGTTTTCTAACAATTCCCACATAAGGTGCTTAAGGATTGAAATCATTAGAACTTAGTGGCATGATTTGCTCGCATCAAACACAAAGGTTATTACAGTGATTATGTGTTCATTCTAAATAATGTCTCCTGCTTCTCACTGCTCTCCTCCTAGTTGCCAGGAAGTGACATCACCAGCGGCAGTGACGTCCTTTCTGACATCATCCCAAGCGTGCCAAGTTCCCCATGTCTGTTTTCCAAGAGGAAGTCTAAGCCCCACCCTCATCGCAACCTGGATGAGTTGCCATGGAGTGCTATGACCAACGATGAACAAGTACACAGAAGCCAACACCTCTCACTGTAGTAGTGATATAAATTAGCTGCGACTGTTCACTCTCAGAATCAGCAGCAGTGAAACTAAAGCTGCTGAATCAGCTGTTAGTTCACCGTGGCTGAGGAGACAGAGAAACCTACAGGATCAGGACAAATCCAAGCAATTTTTAAAATAGACCTGTAATGTCAATATACACCAACAACAATTTCCAACCCATTGCTTGTTAGCTTTAATTACCTCACTAATCAGAGACACCCCTTTACACTTAATTAAATGCTTGTTATCCACATTTTTATTCTCCATTGTAAGCAGAGAAGCCTAGATATAATGGGCTACACGTCTGTATTTTCTCTTTCAGGTGGAATACATTGAGTACCTGAGTCGGAAGGTCAGCACAGAAATGGGCCTGAGGGAGCAGCTGGACATCATCAAGATCATCGACCCCTGTGCCCAAATCTCTCCCACTGACAGTGAGTTCATCATAGAGCTCAACTGTCTCACTGATGAAAAACTCAAACAGGTAGGTATTAACTGTGAAAATTGAACAATTAATTTCAAAAAGAGTAATTGCAAAAATAAGGTTTTAACAAATGGAAATAAATAATAGTATCGTGTAAGCCCATATAATAATTCAAATCCATACCGCTGACACACAATAGTCAGAGTCCTGAGCGGGTTTAGTTTTGAGCCCCCCTGCACACATACACAGATGCACCCATAAAGCTCAGTACCATAACAGACTCATTATCTGTAATTATCTGTCCAACCTGCACCTTCTCAGTCCCTTTTAATGTAAGTCCTGTGACCCAACCCGTGGGTCGTGATTAAACACACAGGCTGTGAGAGTTGTGTTCTTGGGTTGTCACAGCAGCTGCTGTGCCTCAGCTTTTTAAGTGTTTCCTCGGAGACAAGGTCTGTCTAGTGGCTATCAAATGCTGACACTTTGTGACACGGTTTACAAGCAGCAAAGCCACCCACAATGTAATTCTCACAGCCTGTTATCACACATAACTTCTCCCAAATTCTTCTGTCTTTCCTCCGCTTCTCCTGAAAAAAAATATGCATGCGCCCAAGACAGCTTTCCAGATGGCTGGGCGAGCGAGTTGTTTGCTGTGAGAGCAAACAACTCGTGAAGAGAAAAAGAGAAGCTAAACCCCAAAGTGAACGAATGAAACGTTCACGTCACAATTTGTACTTGATGGTCGCAATATAGTCATGTACTGTGTCTCACGTCAAACAAGCCACAAGTATATTGAGTATATTCCAGATATCGCCCACCCGTATTATATATTTACTTATTTTTACCTGTGTGGTTTCATCAGGTGCGGAACTACATAAGAGAGCACAGCCCCAGGCAGCGAGCCAGCAGCACCAGAGAGGGCTGGAAGAGGAGCAGCCATAGTAGTGCCAGCACCGGTGGGGTCAGTGGAGCCAGCAGCAGTAACGCTAGCATGGTCAGCTCAGCTAGCTCTTCCACTGGCTCTACAGCATCCAACTCCATAGCAGGTAAGATGCTGCCTGGTGCCCTGGCTGTTAGTTGCATGTAAATACCCGCAGCCCCAAAGGGGACTACGGAGATTGCTGAGAAGTTGATTAGCTTGAACAGAAGGGTACTTTAATTACTAAAATGATAAAATATGGTAACATTAGATATGATTTTCACCTCAGTTTGAGTTATTTTAAGGTCTTCCTTGTTGAAATATCCTTTCCTTGTGTCCCAGGTGGGACTGCATCAGCCTGTAGTGGGAGCAGCGTGGCCAACATCAGCAGAGCTCACAGTGATGGCAACCTTTCCAGTGCTGCAGAGCGCATACGAGACTCAAAAGTAAGAGACGTGAACATTTGTTTGTAGTAATGGGGACTCTCTGTCTTCCTGGTTGTGATGTTATTGTGCTGAACATATGCCACTCAGTTTTCACCAGAGAGAGCACACCGAAAGGGGTTGCAGATATATAGATATTTATTCAGTCTCATTTTTGAAATTTCATAAGTGCCATTTGGCTTTTTATTCTACTAAACCTGATCCCAGCTGCTACACACATATCACAGAGCACGTACAATTCCAGAAGTAATTGGAAAATGACGCAGTTTTTATAATTTGGCCTCGATATACCACCTCTTGGGATTGAAAATAAAACAATCAAGATATGATCTAAATGCAGACTTTTAGCTTTAATTTAAGGTTTCACAAATATATATATTTACTGTTTAGGACTTACACCCATTATATGAAGAGTACCCTAGCTTTCATGTGCTCAAAAATATTTGGACAAACTAACATAATTGTTAATAAAACCACAGTTTTGGATGAAAATCATTTGCAGTCAGTGACTGCTTGAAGTCTGGAGCTGATGGACATCACCAAATTCTGAGTTTCCTCCCTGGAGATGCTTTGCCAGGCCTTCACTACAGCAACCTTTCATTGCTTGTTTATGCCCTCACTATTGTCTTTAATAACTGAAAAGTTGCTTTATGGGGAGGAGATCAGGTGACTGACTTGGCCATTGAGTAATTTTCCATTCATTTGCCTTCAAAAAGTCTTGAGGTGCTTTTGTAGTATGTTTACGGTCATTATCCATCTCTACTGTGAAGCGCCATCTTATCAGTTTTGTAGCATTTGGCTGAATGTGAGCAGAGAGTACAGTCCTATACATCCCAGAGTTCAACTCATACTTCTGTTAGCAGTCACATCACCAATAAACACAGTGAGCCTGTTCCATTGGCAGCCATACATGTCCATGCCATAACACTGCCTCCACCATGTTTGACACATGATGTGGTGCTTTGAATCATGAGCTGTTCTTTTCCTTCTCCAGACTTTTCTCTTCCCATCATGCTGATACAAGTTGGTCTTGGTTTAATCTGTCCAAGGAATATTTTTCCAGAACTTGGGAGGCTTTATTAGAGGTTTTCTGACAAAGTCTAATCCGTCCTTCCTGTTCTTGAATGTTACCAGTGGTTTGCACCTTGTTGTAAACACTGTACATTGATGAAGATGTCTCTTGATTTTAGACTTTGACAATGATAGGCCTACCTTCTCCAGAGCATTCTTCACTTGTCTCGATGTTGTGAATGGGTTTTGCTTCACCATGGAAAGATTCTGTGATCATCCACTTGCCTGGTCTTTGGGTCTTTTGATGTTGTTGAGCTCACCAATACATTCTTTCTTTTTAAGAAGGCACCAAATTTTTGATTTGTCCACTCTGAAAGTTTGTGCTGTCTCCCTGATAGATTTATTTTGTTTTTTCAGCCTAATGATGGCTTCCTTACTGTGTTGATATCTCTTTGGACATCATATTGACAGCTCCAGTCAAACAGCTGCTAAATGCCTATTCAACACCTGAAATCAACTCCAGAACTTTTATCTGCTTCATTTGTCTTGAAGTAACGAAGGAACAGACCATGTCTGGCCATGAAACTGCTTGTCAGTCAATTGTCCAAACACTTTAAAGCCTCTGATATTGGAGGTATTCCTAACGGTAAATGCCATATTTTTGTGAAACCTCTTAAATTATAGCTGAAAGTCACTTCTTGATTGTTATTTATCAAATCCATTGTGGTGGCATATAGAGGCAAATTGCTAAAAACTGTAATTGTCCACATACTTCTCAACCTAACTGTATGTAAGACGAGCTGATATTTTAAAACTTCGAGCCTCATCAAAAGATCATTTTTAAATCTTCCTTTTTTCAACGCCGTCTTTCAGAAACGATCAAAGCAGCGTAAGCTCCAGCAGAAAGCCCTCCGGAAGCGGCAGCTGAAAGAGCAGCGGCAGGCTCGCAAGGAGCACCTGAGCGGACTGTTTCTGAATGAGGAGGTGCTGTCGCTCCGAGTGACGGAGGAGGATGACCACGGTGACGACCTGGACATACTGATGTGACACCAGTGAATCAATCAGTGCTCCCTCTATGCCTGCTCCTTCAACACTCAGCCACTACCATAGAGCTTATAGACCACACTGATCCATACCGCCGCATGAATTAGCTGTAGTGTCTGATTTATAGCTGTAGTAGCTTGTAGTTGCTGCTAACATAGCTTGTCATATTGCATTTTTATGTAATAAAGCTTGAGCTGCTGCTCTATTAATGCAACAATAATCTAGCTAAAGCAATGTTACAGCTAATGCTTTGAATAGATTTGGCCATCAGCCTTGGCCTGCTTATAACCAGTGTTAATGAACCTATATATTGCAAATAAACATACACTACTAATCAGTAACTTAAACTGTAACGGGATCATTGCTTATAGATGCTGTAACAGTGTATATCCACTACTAATGTAGCCACCAGCGGCAGAATGACAGATCGGGCAAGAGAAGCTGAGGGCTGGCCACATTACGCAGTTTATGCTCTGTGGACATCCCTATGATTGCACCAAGTTTGTTCCTTCATATAGAGAGGAACTCAATTTTGAGCTGGGAGTAGTTCAACTAATGCGGTAGTAAATTTCAACCACACTCACACACATGTATACTCAAGAGGGCTATATCCGCACACGCCAATTTGCTTCAAGTAATGTTACAATATGAATGCCTACAGTCAAAGTAGCTCAAGTGCGAAATGTCAGTTTTAACATGACAGCAGTTATACTGTCTCTGTAAGAGACACATGAGATAAAACACATAAGAGCTTTGGATTTAAACCTCACATTGATGAGTCCATAAACAAATCTTTCACAGAGTCAAAGGTTGTCCTGATAATATGGAAACTGAAGTGACAGAGGTGGGCTGGTCTGTCCGTCTGTCTGCTAAATTTTGTGGGCCCATTTCAATCTTAAGGCTTAGAGGGAGCACTGAAAACTGCATGTTTAAAGTCACACGGAGTCCCAGTGTGGTCCGATAAATAACAACTGACATAATTTGCTTACACCTTGTAAAAGATGCTTAAGTGTTGTAAATAAATGAAAAATAACAGCATATTTACTACTTGCTTTAAAACTTTCCTGGTGATAAGACATTGATATAAAGACCCTTTTCCTCTGTATATGGATAATGAACTAATTGGTTATCTTCTTAAAAACCCTGTCCATTACCACTGGTTCTTTGCTACATGTGAGTCTTATTTTAAAGCATTTAGGTGTTTTTTCACAAGTAGAGATTTGTTGTCATCTCAGATGTCTTAAATTTTGTTTTCTTTGTTTCCCTGTCTGCACTGTTACTCGCACAGGACTAAATAATCCGATTATCCATTGTTTATTTACTTCTTTTTACTTTTGTGGGTGATTGGACCACCATGATACGTTTCAAGTGAGTGTTGGTAAAATCCTACAAGAAGGATTTCTAGATCACGCTGTGTCTATGTACTGTATAGCTGGTTTAGCACTAAACTTCAGCTGATTTCTCAATGTGCATCAAACATCGAGACATTAACTTAGACCTCATGAGTGTTTATTTTTCTCTAAGATATTTATATCTACGGCAATGTATTGACGAAGCACTAACACCTGAACAACAACTTTTTGTGGAGTTGCAGCTGCTGTACCGTATTCATATTTGATAAAAGTAGCAACCTGAGTTATTGGGCTTTTTTGTGTTTGTGTTCTTTTTTCTTTGTTTATTTGTCAGCCTTATATAAAAAACACTTTCTTAAAGCTTTGTAGTTGCAACATGAAAAACCACTGTAATTGGCTCAAAAAAATCTGTCATTTTTAAATACTTGTAGCATTGAACTTTGGTTCTTGTCTAATGTATAAAGTTATGAAATTACAGCAGGCATTGTTAGTGCAGCTTTATGAAGTCTGTAGTTGTAAATTAGTAAAACTCTATTTTGAAAATACCATCATTTTGAAAAGAAAAGCCTGTGTGATGCAACAAAGGTGCTTGTGAATATACTATTCGGTTGCAGAAAATGGATGATACTGAAGTGATTAAAAACATTTAGTGATTCCCTCATGTCATTGTCAGAGTTATTTTGCAACAAACGTGTATTACTTCAAAACAAAGCAGTATGGAGTTGTGTTTTCCTGTAGGTGTCCCCTGTCCTGTCGCTGGTTGGAACATAGAGAAAACCTGTGATGCCATGCTGGTGCCTGGGACTAGACTAGGTGCAGCCCACTCAATGGTTCTGCACATTTCACAAATAAACCTACATTGTTGCATCATGTTCGAGTATAAAATGGCGTGCTTTTTAACTGTGACCGTGTGTTAATTTTTTTAAATCACCTTCACATTATTAGTACAGTTTTACAAAGATAGAGGCTGATGACCGGAGGATGCGCCTCTTTTGCATCTGGTGCAGTTTGCTTATAGCGCTTCCATTTAACGCCGATTGCTTCCTCTTCTTGCCTTTGCGTCTCACGGTGTGCTCTGAGACTGCGTCTGTTCGCGAGTTTACGAAACATCGCAAGTCTCTCTCCTTCGATATCTGTAATATCCTGTATGTGGCATGTAAGGCATCACATCCTTGATCGCAAACTGTATGCAAGCTATGTTGATAATCAATACCTCCACTCGTGTCCATATATTTGTTTGTTTGTGAAGGGAATATATCAAAAAGTTTCGGACACTTTTGGGTGAAATTTTTAGGAGAGGTTGGAACTGTTTTAAGACAATCGATTATATTTTGGTGGTGATCCAGGTTTTTTTTTTTTATATTAAGATACTCTATTATGCTCGTGCATAAACATCGAGGTAGATATCTATGAATGTCTGAAATTTGTGGGTTTATAAAGATTTGGGCATAAGGAGCAATGATTGGTTGAAATATCAGGCAGAGAAGCAGGGAGGGGCGGGGCACTCTTACCTTGACCGGAAACAGAAAAGAAGAAGACGGATATGGCGTGATAGTGTTTACACCGTTGACTGGGTCAGGAACGCTGCTCAATTGAGTAGTAAACGGGAGGATAGGTTCAGTTAACCAAATTTGTCTTCGAATTCACAGGTTTACCGTAGCATTCTTCGCGTGGTTGTCGTAAATAAATGGGTGATCACGGTGTCCTGGGCAACGAGCACGAGTCCATCGACTATTCGGTGCACGAAGCTTGGAACGAGGCCACCAATGTCTACCTGCTGGTCATCCTCGTTAGCTTCGGCCTGCTGATGTACGCCAGGAAGTAAGTTTTCCAATTCTCTCTTCATTTTATTCAACCCCTTTTAAACCGACAGGTTTGCTATAAAGTTAGTGGTACAACACAGGCGGAGCTCCTGCAATATACTGAAACGTTGAGAACCTCCGTTGAAAACACGCATATTTTAATATCTTTGACAACATGGACTTGACAGCATGTTGGTATCACTGTATTGAAAAAGACAATTTTATAGTTTGTGACTAATTCGGCATTCATATACTATGCATACTATACTATCTCCAAGAACTAGTAGTTAAAGGAAAAAAAACAAAAAACATTTAAAATGTTGTATTATTAGAATATTTCACTGTATCAGACGTAATCATCCAAACTTTCCTTTCAAAACCGGGTAACTAATGTAAAGAAAACGAGTGGTTATCGGCTTCTCGTTTAGAAATACGGGAATTACAACTGGAATACATGTAAACAACAAACTGTTATAGGGTGATCTTGAGGTCTTGGATTTTACCATGTTGAATAAAACTTTCAAGGTTAACTGTGTTGTAGGATCTTTAGAATCTTTTGGCACTGACTTTTTGTGAGTGGAAGTGTAATTTTGCTGTTGACAAAAGCCCCTTTTAAAGAGGTAAAATTTCATAGACAAACAAGAGAACAAAGCAGCAGTGTACCAGTGTTACATGCATCCTGTCAGATCCTGTGACAAGTCAAAGCCCAGTTTAAAATGTCCTGTGAATCTACTCTGAGATTATTTTGTAATGCTCGTCCAAAAACTGCCTGTACTCCGCAGAAGTCTCTGCGCGCATTTCGCAAGAAAGTGAGAGTGGAATGGGATTTTCATCAAGAAATGCAAGGAGATTTTGCGCTGAAAAGGGCTACAGTTTGATGGGGTTGCCCGAAGCCCATTTGGATTACAGGTGGCAAAATCAGAATATGATATAGACACAACCGTGGCTTTCATTCACACAGTGGAAACTGGCTGCACTGACTGTTTCAGCTCACAGCCAATCGGCTGTCAGAGAACAGTTACTATGGATACAAACTTCTCCGCGCATGTACCTATACAGTAGTATTCCGAGGTACCCTTGATTTCAAGGGGCTCACTTTTCAGTTGAATTTGAGCCTTTTTTTTTAAGAAAAAAAGTAAGGCACAGGAAGATGTGAAAAGAGTGAGGAGAGTGACTTCAGGATGATCGAAAAACGCAGATAGTGTTCTCAGTCTGAGGAAAAAACATATGAAGTTGGTACCATGAGTGAAATGGCTACAGAAAATGTTGTTCAAGAGATCTTGAGGGGCAGAAATCTGTTGCTAATTGGAGGCTGCCATTTTCTACTGCTGTTACTGCATGATGCTTCCTCTGCCATCCACGAAGACACTGATACCACTTCATACAATGTAGCTTGTAACTGGGGGAGGGAGAGGGCAGGTAAAGTATACACAGCTTCCTTACATGAAGAGCATGTATGTTTGAGACAACTGGTCTTGCATTGGAGCTGTACCAAAGCTTAGCAGCCTCCTGCCTTTTGTGAAACTTTACTCCACGTGCAATAAATGTAGAATATATGGAAGCATAACTTTTTGAACTTGCAATTTGATATGAACTTTTCCATTATATTCTAGTTTGTGAAATTGCACTATTAATGCCTAAGTTACCGGTACCAAACCTAAGTTATGTTTGGTGCCGCGGCAGTCTACTGCAGTACCAACCAGTGGTGATGAGTAATATTGAAATTGGGGTCAGTGCATTTTCATGGTTGCTTTTTTACATGTATTGTTGTCCGTCCCTGTTCTTTATAATTCAGAAACAAGAGGAAGATCATGCGTATCTTCACTCTGCCTCCCGCCGCTGGCAGCAGCCCAGAGCCCAACTTCTACGACAGTCTGCAGAAGGTCCGCCTGCGCCAGCAGCTGGAGATGTACTCTCTGGGTGAGAACTGGTGGAGCTGTGCACACACAGGACAAATATGAACATGAACCAGTGCACTCATGTAATCTTCTTGAAATTTACAAAACCTTCTTATTTGTTAGTTTGCTGACATAGATTCAGTGATGGAAGAAGTACTCAGCTCCTTTATTTAAATAAAAGTGTTAATAAGTCACTGAGAATATTGTAATACAAATGAAAGCTTCAAGTATGTTAAAGAATGTATTATGAACTTGAATGCTAAAGTTAAAGGACTGCAGTAAAATGTTGCTGTCAGTGTTTTATATTTATATATGTCTAAGCTCTCTGCACTGACATCACTGCTACATTCATGTGTGTGTTTCATTTTACTGCTGTAGAATTTGAATTCATTTTAATTGTCAGGCAGTTTAATCTACGTCAATGTGTCCTATTCTTTCAGATCATATGTTTGCACTTAATAAAGACAAACTTAATTCCTCAGTGTATCAAAAACGTTAAAACTCAACACATCTGCAGGTGATCTACAGGACGGAAATTAAACATTGTAAACATTTTTGAAAAATAACTAGAATCAAAGGCTGTTAGAGAAGTGTAGTATAGTATAAAGTACAACATTTTCTTCTGTGATGTTGTGAAGTTTAACATAAATTAGCGTTATGTAATAATCAAAGTGCCTTGAATTTGTACACTAAATGGATGAATGCACTTGTTTGTATCTCTCCACTTCCAGGATCGTGTATTAGGAACCCTGTTAGATATTGGCATTTGTAATCCTGATGTGAACGATTATCCTTCTCTGGTCTCTTGTGACATGCAGCCAGGAAATTTGAGCAGCAGCAGGGCCAGGCAGACACAGTGCAGCTCTCCATGGAATGACAGCACCAACTGTCACGAGTGAACACTGGCATCTTCGAGGCCTCTGCCCACAGACTGGAGAAGGACTTGGATGGCTGTTGTGATGTCCACAAACTCCTATCCTTGCTATGTTTGGCCACTGATTAGAAGGGCCCAATTTAACATGTTGTCTCTTCTTCATCTGTTATGCATGGAGGAGCTACAGTTTGGTGGAAGGAGAAGCCGAGACCAAGGGGAAGTGAGGGATCTGACTTAAAGGTTTGCTGTATGGTATACAGCACAGATAAGCTAAGGAATGATGAACACATGACTACAGCTGATCCCACTGACATACAGATTTCTTGCACATAGAAGAGGCTCCAATTTAAAAATAACCTGGGTTTATTTATTTTTACCATTTCATCAGCTGTGTTGTAAAAATAAAACATTGATATGTGAAAAAATACATATACCTTTTTCTGTGCTCACTTTAGAGATCCTGCATGTAGAACACATGAAAAAAAAGAAAAATATACATGATTATTTTGTCTTCATTTTCTGAAACTAAAGGTCATTGTGACCAAGCAAACACTCACAAGAGTTAGCATTTTTCAGGGCCACCGTTAGTGGTGTTCAGCTGATTGCAACCTCTCCACTAGATGCCACTAAATCCTACACACTGGACCTTCTCTCAAGTCTCAAAAATAAACAGACCAGGCAAATTATTCCAGAGCAGAGCATTTTTATTGGTATTGAAAGTTATGTGGGCAGATCTTAAAATGTGTCCACTTCTTTGGTTAATGGGTAGATAGTTTCGCAATGTGATTATTCTGACTTTGCATTAGCATTTTTGTGATCCTGTTATCTCAATGCCCCATCATGCCCAATAACAGCCCCAGTTTCTTATCATAGGCTATTGTTGAGCTTATACTCCCTGGCTACTAATGCTTCAGGTTTGCTGCCAGCCCGACCCACCTTTCCAAGACATTGTTAGACAACTTGATCCTTTAAGATATGTTTTTGATGGTCTGAGTAGTGTGATTAAAGCTTCATTCATCACTGTGCAAACAAGCATCAAAAGCTGGTAACTTCAAGGGTGGTCATGGTGTATGCATTGCTTTGGCAAATGTTTTATTTCCTGCACGAGATCGCTATAGCTTAGCAACATGAAAATATACAAAATGATCCAGGCATAAAATAAATTGTACAGACCAAGTATTCCTGTCTTAACTTTTGTAAGACCATTGTCAACAATAAAGAGTACAAAAATAACACGTTTTGAAACAAAATATAATAACGCAACTATGTACAAAAAAAAACCCTGGTAGCAAGTCATAACACATTAATAAATTAACAGTGATTATTAATGCAGTACAGCAAGCTGATTCTAAAGGAGTAACCCTAAAGCACATGTACAATGGAGTGCTCTTTGAACAGCAAGCCCTCAGTATGTGCCACGAGGGCAGACATCCACATCATCGACAGAGAGCGTGCTAGCGTACTGAGATGTCCAGTCTCTAAGGAAGAGCTCCTCTGTTTGGCTCTGCAGAGTCTCTTTGCCTTGTTTCACTTCAGAGCCAGTCTGGTTCACCACTAAGCCCACCCCGGCTGTCTGCGTGAAGTAGTTCTCCGACCAGTTGGACGTTCCTGAGAAAGCAGCCACATCACATCAATGATTGACTGCATGACAGTTTAATCTCAATGAATTTCCATTAATATTTATAGGCAAATTTTTGA
>KV751330.1:7897622-7913683 GCA_001698575.1 Mola mola | reverse complement strand
TTTTGATAAATATATATTTTATAAAATTTTAACACCATACCTATGTAAACAGCTCTTTCTGTAACCATGTACTTGGCATGATTGACTCGTGCAAAAGGAATCTTCATCTGCTCTGCTGTTGAAGGTACTGTAAAGATTTTCTGCACAGAAACAGTAAGTTTAGGAACCGCCATCTCTTAGTCATTTTGCAGAAAACAAAACCTCTCAACCTACCACAACAACGTCACATGTTAGCGGAGGCCTGTTGAGCACAAGTAGAGACTGCAGAAATGTGAACATAGCAGCACGCGAGTGTTTCCAGCAGCTCACCAGCAGTCTCACCTGGACTCCTCTGGTGCAGGCTGCAGCACGCAGAGCTGAGTCAATGGCAGGCCAGAACCTAAGACAGATGAACGAACAGTTGGAGCTCTTGACAAAAAAAGGAAAACATCAACACATCTGCTGACGTGGAAGCACATTGTTCCAGTCAAGTGTTGCTCCAACAGGAAGCATTTGAACAAGTCATTTTAAATAGGATAATTTTTTACTATTATATTAAATCAAGTGACGTGAATAACATTTTAGAGGGGAGCACTATCAGGACTGTAAAGGAAATGCTGGTGGTGACTCAAGAGGCCGGTCACCTGAGTGGCTCTGGGAACTCAGACAGAGGGAGGTAGTCCATGACGGAGATGTAAATTAATTTCTGGGCATCCGCAATGACAGACAGGATGGCGGAGAGGTCGTCTGAGCGGCCACGGGCTGAGATCTGCGCAGGGGCGCTCTGCAAGAAACATATACGTGGATTACACAGATGGTGACAGTCGAGTCACGGGGGGCAACCAGAGAGGACAGCCATGACACAGCTGGGTAAGGAAGCGGATACATCCCTCACGTTGTACGGAATGTCAGACATAGTCTTACTGACCCAGGACTAAGACAAGTTGTTCTTTTCAATCTGCACAATGTTACATAATAGGCCAGTTCTCTTAAACCTGCACATATCAGTGGATGACATTTTGTATTATGGCACAGCAGGTAGATGCACACACTTTTAAAAACATTTGGGGGACACTACAGTACCATGGACATTTAAACTTAAGCTGTCATAGCTAAAATTACTTAATGGGTGTAAAAATACTCAATACACCATCTTCATGTATCAGCCTTTAAAAATACAAAGAGGTCAATGTGAAGAAATACAGCATTTTTTTTTTAAGTGCTTCCCCTAAAGCAAACTCACAGACATGTACACTTGAACGGGCACTCCATTGAACTTCAGGTGCAGAGGATTGTGGGAGCTGGACAGGGCAGAGAGACGAGCAGGCCAGTACAGCGGTAACGAGTTGTCCACACCACCGAGACTCCAGTACACCCCGAAGATCCGAAAGGCATCCTGTGCCAGACAGCTGCAGTTCTCCACGGAGAGGCCAACCTCCTTTACCTTGATTCAACACAGGGGGCATGAATCATGTCTCAAGCACACCTGAGCCGAGATCATCATAGGCCTGTCTAAATGTGTAAAACCTGGACACCAATCTGACCTGGAAGCACAGTGACTGTACGTTGTAGGGATGGCTCATGATTTTTTAATATTTGAAAACTCTAAAATTCATAAACTTGAAAAGTTTCCCCTTTTATTGATTTTTCTAAAAACATATATTTTCCCATTGTTTTCACCGGCGCCTGTAAATACCACAATAACTGGTAATGTCATGTTACTTCCGTTAAAATGTGCATAGCCACGTCTTACTAATGGAGGTCGGTATATCCTACAGTAGCTATAGAAACAGCAGAAACATGCGAAGACTGATGCAGTTGCCAAAGGTTCAGTGTGAAGCTCGGAACACAAATGAACGACAGCTATGTCATTTGACAGAGAATCCCCTGCGTCGCCACAAAAAGTGAAGTTTGATGATTGATGTGCATTACCAGGGTTGATGGTCTTTGTCCAGGCGGAGAATAGAAAAACAGTTACTGCACAACTGGAGAGATTGTTAATAACACAGATGAGCTGCGTGCGTACCTGTGTGACGACCGTTGAAAAACGGTCCGACCTCAGATTTGTGGACAGCACTTACAACTCATAGTGATAAAAATCGTTAGCAGCATCTTTACGGCGCAGTTGACGGCAGTGGAGATTTGGCCGTGACGTGATTCTGTCGTGTGAGTTTGAGTGAAACGAGAGATAAGGCTTTAATTTGTCCGGGTCAGTACAGTTTGCATATGGATTTTTTTCAGTCGGTAAGCCTATAAAGTCCATAATTGTATGACAGCATGGTTCCCGTTTTGGAAGGGATATAGAGGTTTTGGGGTGTATATTCGAGTATTTATAGAATAATGCCCATCCCTAGTATACTGCACTATGAAGGCATTAGTTAATGAATATAGATAGACAGATATACTTTATTGATCCTGTTAGAGAAATTGTTGTAAATTCTCAATATCTAGATTTATCCACCTTGGAACAAAACTGTTTAGAATGCATTTGAATTTAAATATGTTGTACAATAAATGATGCAACCGACCCTTGAAAGTTTACTTAAAGCATCTGTTCCACTGAGGAGTGCATCACCAGTCTGACACTGAAAACTGCTGTCTCATTGTAGCTCAGTTACTTTTAACTGTATATTTTGTCTATAGTATAGAAATGGGGTGAAAGTAATGACTACTACACCTCCACCACCACCACCGATGCAGCTAAAAAGCAAATTTCTACCTCCTTTTTACCTGACTTAATGAACGCCAGTCCATGTTTGCGCTACCCAAGTAGAGATGCTTTTGATCCACCACCCACAGCTTTGTGTGAACAATGCCTCCAGTTATGAGCTTGAGGTCTACCTCTCTGACTTCTGCACCTGGAACAAACAGACAATGTGACCAAAGAGGCAAATATGGTCAGGGAAATATCAAAAACTGTGCGGCACAATGTAGATGAACATGATGAACTTGTGGGATCAATCAGTGGTTATTGAATGCTGTTTCCAGCCAGCAGCCTTGATTAGTGACTTATGCTGATAAATGTGTGCTTTGACCTACAAACTAAGTTGCCTTGCATAGCTTTAATTTAAGGTGGACACAACAGAGAGCTGACAGAATGTGGTGCATACTGGTTATTAAGTACCTGTTGCTGCTAAGTCTGCCGTGTCTTGAGTTGATGTCTGGGGCGCATTGACCGCAATCTGGAGTTTAACACCTTTGGATTCAAGTTTTTTAAGTTGCTCAAAGACCTTTCTACCCTGCAAAATAATATCCAAGGATAGTATCACAGACATTAGGCATTTAAAAGATATATAATTGCTTGGTATGGTGTCAGACACAGGGGCATGGTGTTGTACCAACCTGAAAGTCAGTGGAGTCAGAGTGCTCCAAATTGCTGCCTCGTAGGGTGAAGTAGAAAGCGGCGATGTGCACGGAGCTGTTGGCTTTGTCCAGCAGATGCAGCCAGCTCTCTGCGATGCTCCGTCTGGACGAGTGAGAATCCTTGTAGAGACCCTCAGGGATGCTCTCCACCAGACTCACTCTGAGCAATCCAATCATCACATTAAATTACCACCTCAAATCTCACAAATTCTTAGTTTTTGTTACAGAAAACTGCTCAAAACAAAAAATCTGATTAGAGACAGCTGTTCTGTTGTGATTATTTTCTCACCGACAATCAGTGGTGCAAGCCTCTGGTACTAGGCCTAAGCCCTCAAACATGTGCAGCTCCAGCTGAGCTGCGAGCTGCGCCACAGACATGGGAAGCCCATAGTGCCAGACATGATGGCCAAATCCCCCTAAAAACAGCAAGATGGTGGGCAAGAAGCAGAAGAGGCCAAAACTGAAGCATCCATTGCCCTACAAAAGAAGATGAGAACAATTGTAACTTGAGAATGAAAAAGGTTAGGATCATCATTTGACAAGAGTCAGGGAAAAGTTTTAGATGATGCTACATACAAGTCATTACAGGGCTACAGAGTGTGGTGACGTTCCTTTTGATGACTGACTTAAGAACATGATATCCTTTCGGCAAGTAGAACAACAAAACTCACCTTCGTTGACTTCCTTGCTTTAGCAGGCTTCTCTGGTGCAGCAGTAGAGGTTGATTCATCTTTGGTGCCCCTGACTGACTCTGACTGGCATATGAGTGGCTCATAATGCTCCTCCACCTCGTCCAAAGCCTCACGCTCTTCATCTGTGAATTTCTCTTCATGTTCAATAACAGAAGATCTGCTCTCTTTTAAATCAGGTATGTTCATCTGCTGCATCTCCCACGGTGGTTCTTCATCCATGATAGACTCCACGTGGCTGCTCTCCATTGTGTGACAGGCCTCTGAAGGCTCAGCTGTGTTACACGCTTCTGGTTCTTCTGGTAGTTTGTGACTGATGGAATCTTTGTATGGTGGGTGAGACATAGGGGCGTCTGGCATAGTTTCAGCCTCGATTTCATGTGGTTCCCCCTTGTCCTGCTCAATCCCTTGCTGCGATCTGAGGGAAGGCCTGGGGCTTAAAACCACAAAAGGGGGCTCCACAGACTCGCTCATGGTTGTACTACTTAGAGAACTGTGGGAGCCCGCACCAACATGCTCCATGCCAAAAGCAAAAGGGGCTTCAAAGCTGGTTTTTGGGACCCGGACGAATGGTAGAGGGAGAGCTCTGACATCGGGCAGCTTAGACTTTGAGGCTTCCTCACTTCCACCTTTCTCTGAGGGTTGACTTACAGGGGCAGGGACATCTTTTTTGGGAACATTCAGCTCCGTGTTTTGGCTCACACCAGTAGGTCGTTTATGGAAAGTGGGGATTCGGGACGTCAGTTTACCACTTTTGCGGTTCATGTCTTCTTTCTCCTCAAAATCTTTTTTGGCTGGCTTGTCGTCATCCAAGAGACGGTCTAGTACAATGCTACAATGCTTCAACTCCTGGAGAATACAGAAATTATTAAGAAAAAACTAGGCGATAGGTGTGTATAAACATAATTTAACTGTAAAGCAACCGATTAAATACCCAGTAATTTTAACACTGACTGGTCTTATTTCAATATCCTTAGTTGCACATACCCAAAATACCATTAAAAAGACTGAAGTTAAAAACCACTAATAAAAACTGTCATCTTATGTTTCTTGTCTTGATGCTGGACTTTTACTTAAACTTCCAGGAGAGAGAGAGAGAGAGAGAGAGAGAGAGAGAGAGAGAGGATACATTAAAGAACACAATTAACTAAATTTAGCCAGAATAAACCCCATTATCTTTACCTTGTAAGATTTTCCCCAGCAGTGGTGGTTATTTACTCTACAATACTTCACCAAGTCATTAAATAAAATTAAATGTCTTTTATGGCTTCAATGGTATAAAAAGGAACTCATCATTAAAGAACAGGTCACAACAGTGCCATAGAAGACAAAATCAAGGGAAGGTATTAAGAATACAACTAAAAAAAAGGGTATTACAAAGAATAATATGTTTTGTTGTATTATAATTTGTGTATATGTATCTCCTTTTTTCTCTATATAAATTCACAAACATACACACATAAACATAGTTTAATCATCCATACTATTAACACCACTGACAGCTGAAGTTTGATCACCTCACAACAGTGCAAAGTTCTGTGGTGAAACCCTGGATCCTGACCCAAACCATGTGCCCCAAACACACCCCCCATGGCACCTGCACACCCTGCTGACAGAACACTGCATACTGGCACACCTCAAAAACTGCTCAAAAGCTGCCAAAGGAATGTGACAAAGAGCTTAAAGTGTCCAAGTGGCCTCAAAATTCCAGATCCCAAATCTGACTGAGCATCTGCTGGATGTGTCTGAAGAACTGTGATCCACGGAGTTCCCAATGTGTAACGGACTTGTCTTTCACCTGTCAGGACACAGTCACGTGACCTCTGTGGTTCTGTGCTGTCTAGCAGTATTGGTTGCACGTCCATCGAATAATGTGTGTTACGAGATGGAGCCCCCATGGATCATACATAATAACTGACTATATTATACAGTTGTTAATCACATACACTGTTGGATATCTGGGCCCCCTATTTTCAAGCTCTGTATAGTTTATCATACTTATTGTAGCATGAACAAGTCAATATCTACAGGGGGCAACAGGGTTGAATTGTTTGAACAAAGCTTGGTTATTGATTATTACCACAAAAACTAAATTACAATTAACAACTAATCAAGGTTTTGTTTTGTTTTTTTGTTTCTTATACTGTTCTTGTTCTTTTACTGTCTTGATTATGCCTTTCTTTTATTATGTTTTTACCTTTTTATTACCTTGTTATTATACAGCATATGTGTGTAAATTAATTTGAGCAGTTTTTTGACTGTCTTTCTGTTAGTACCAGAACGCTATATTTGGCAACAATGTTGTTGAGAGACTCATACATGTCTCTCACAAGAACTTAAGCTTAAGATTGAGTCAGTTAATGGTCCCAAGGCTCCTTAAAGTGGGACCAGTTCCCGAGGGTACCAGGGTAGGCCAGAGTTGAACCATGGCCAAGGTTAAAAAACAAAGAGGTTTGATTAGGTTTTAACCAAGGGTTAGGAAACCCTGGCTTTGTTACTAATGAGTGAACAGTAAAGTACAGCTCGTGTGTCAATTACTGGTTTTCTATTCTTGCTTTTATGTCCATTTTATGTGAGGCATTATCTGTGTTTAACCTATTCATTGTAAAGCACTTTGAGCTGCATGTCTTGTATGAAAGATGCAAAAAATAAATTGTATTATCATTATTAATATTATTGAGAGTCCGATTTCATTTATGTCTATTTATATAAAGAATCAGGATTGCATCTGCATTTGAAATTGTCAATAAAATGAACTGAGTGACTGCAAATATGTGGAGGAACGTTCTCAAAATTAAGTCATAACTCAAGTCCAATATTGTTTTCCATTCCAGTTTCGTATTTTTTATTTTTACTATTCAAAATTGGCTGTTATTTTTTCTGCAATAACTGTGTTTATTAACAACATCGTGTTGTTCCGATGGAAAGTGAAAGTAATAACCAGATGCAAGACTTGACATTTACATTTAGTGTTTAGGAAATAATATATAAACACAATTTAGACAGTAGTGTAAAAACTGCAGCACAGGCTGAGCTCTCTTTACATGTAAATAAATAAGACAGAAGCCTAATATACAAATCAGATTGGCTTATTCATTGAGCAGGCTAAAAGAAATGAAGGCACTGCCATTATTTCCTGTTGATCAATGCAGGGTGCAGCACACTGACGCATCCTGCCGCCGAAAGCTAATGCTGCTTTCCCAGCCTGTCAAACACATCTAGCAGACAGAGGCGTGTTTGTTTGGGTTTTCTGGAGGGTGGACGATAGCTTACCGTGACATCAGCCTCCTCGGGAGTGTCCTCCTCCAGCTCGGCCCGGGCACTTTGGTGGGTCTCCATCACTCGGCTATGGGCAGAGTCAGAATCTGACTCATGTGAAAACTGGAACAACAACAAAGACGACTGAAAAAAGTACTGTAATAAAGCCTCACTCCCACAATCGAAGTCTTTGTGGTGCATAACACTGTAATATTACCATTCCGTGTTATGTGCAGCGAAAGTAAAGAGGAGCAGACCTTACCATGGCGCAGTAGGGCTCACACTCTCGATGCAATTATTAGCTAGCTGGGTTAACAGCAATGCTAACCAAAGGTTACAAACGGGACCGTTTTGATAGCGGGGAGTATACGACAGTTTAACACAGGCCTTTTCCAATTTTTAACCCTCTTATGAAGAATTGTTCTGAGGTTAGCGAGCTAACGCCGAGCCGCTGCCGTTTGTTAGCCCGCTACGTGGCCGACTGCGGAGTTTTCGGCAGCGGAGGAAAAGGAGGCGGAAAAAGTGAGTAATAAAATTACCCACCTCGACCGTCGTGCTACTGTGCAGGCGGGTCGACCTCCTCGGTGTTCTGTCACGCAGCTTTACCTCAGCAGCCCTACCACGGTGGAGGGATTTTCTGGAACGCAGGACCATCGGCATGTTGTCCCGCTTTATTAATGCAGCAGGGTGGATCGCTGGAGATTAACGGCCAGGTCAACGCACGAAGAGCAGTCACGTTTAGTCGATATTTGATGAGAACTCACTCACTGCTGGTGCCGAACTTTGGTAAATTAAGGCAAACGAAATTTTGAATTCAGCAGCTGCTAGACTTTTAATGAAACATCAGTTAGTGACCCCCCTCCCACCCCCCAAAAAAAATGAAGATGTAATGTTTTTCAATTTCTCCCTTCTTAAACTTCATAAACAAGAAATTGAAAAAAACCGCGATTTCCTGTCGTCGCTGATTGGTAGAAGGAATCAAACGAGTGGCTCCTCCCATCCGACGTTACGCAGATGACGCTATACGGAAGTACGGGATTTACTGTCCTCAGCTGCTGATTCTGGACTTTCATGATATAAAAGGTCTGTCATTATTTTTTAAATGAATACGGACATTGTAAACTAAACAATCTAAACACAGCCGAGGGATATGACAAAATACCAGACCTTAGTTGACGTTTAGCTGACAAATGTACTTTCTTGTAGCTTAACTGTTGTTGTGTAGCCGGTTGTTTATGTTCCGAAGAGTTAAGTACAGCTAGCTAATGCTAATGCTAGCTGGGCTAATGAGTTTCAAAGGTCATAGTAATGGATAATGATGAAAACATGTAAAGTACAATCAAAACAATAGGACAGTAATTGTACAAAAATTAAATTAGTGAAGTTCAAAATGTTTGTTTAAAATGACCATATTTGTGCTTTTGTTATTATTAGATGAATGTTAATATATCCATCTGTAAGTGGTGGGCTATCTTAATGTAACGTTATTGCTATATAGATCATTGTGTGTAGTTTAAACCAACGTAACTGATAGACTGTATCTATCATATACAATTGTAATTAGGCTATTGGATTGATACATTATCATTAGTGAAAATGAAAGTGTTCAGCATACAGTCTAGTATGAGGAACAACAGCTATAAAACATCTGCCATGTAAACTCATTCTGATACTATACAATCTCTAAAGGAAGACCATATGGATAATGAGATTACTATGTTTGTCTTATTTACACAATAAAATCTTAATAATTCCCTTAATTAATAATGTGGCTAAACATTCATAATGACTACTGATAATTTCAGACTGTGAAGAAAAAGAGTATCTAAATATATCGATAAATGTTTTTATTAGTTTTATATTTATTATCTCAATACTGCCATACCATATATCATGAGATCACATTCTTCAGACAGTGTATTCGCACTTCAGATAGATAGATATCTCTGTTTTTTGTTTTAGGTCTCCCATGTGAATCCTTCATGATGAGAGGGGAACGTTTGGCAGTTTCTCTGTGACAATGGAAAGCTAGTTAGACCTGCAAGTACTTCAATGGAAGCTTTGGTCAAGGTCTCTTCCCCCACAAATTCCTCTACCCTGCCTCCCCCAGTGCCCCTACGCCCAGCCGTCGCCCCATCAGTCCAGCTTGGCTTCACAATCCTCTACACTACTCTGTACGCCGTGCTGTTCCTGGTGCTGTACGTCCAGCTGTGGCTTCTCTACCTCTACAGACACAAAAGATGGAGCTACCAGAGCGTCTTTCTGTTCCTCTGCCTGCTGTGGGCTGCCCTCCGGACCACTCTGTTCTCCTTTTACTTCTGTAATGCACTGGAAGCCAACCACCTACCTGTGGCCGTCTACTGGCTGCTCTACTGCTTCCCTGTGTGTCTGCAGTTCTTCACTCTCAGCCTCATTAACTTGTATTTTACTCAGGTAGGACTGGGAAGAATGGGAAGTCAGAATACGTATGTTAAATTGAGGGATTGATTTTTATAGTTGTCTGCCCAACCCTTCTTTTGTTCTCAGTTTCATTCTTACTGTCTGAATGCTCTGTATACTTTCTCAGGTGCTGCTCAAAGTGAGAGAGATCTATAGCTCAGACATGAACAGAAGACTGTAAGTTTTCGCTCTACTGACATAGAACATTTTGACAGTTCTGACTTACAACATTTCGAATAATACTGTATCAAATTTCAATTTTAAGTCAAGTCAAAGTTTATTTAAATAGCACATTTAAACAACCTCAGTTGCACAATAATTAGAATAAGATACCAGCAAACCTTGAGTGCATAAAATATATATAAATAGGCTATAATGAAAGATAAACATAAACATAATAACAAATAGACAAAATAAATAAGAAAGTAAAATCAAGAAAGAAGCAATAAAATCATGGTAATAACAAAGTAAAATGAATTGTCATCATCTTTAGTTCGCCTCAGTTGGTTGTTGTGGCATCCATGTCTCCCTCAGGTGGCTGGCACGATGCACATACGGTGCTCTTAGCACGACATTCCTCTGTGTCAACATGGTCTGCGCAGTTCTTGGAGAGAGAGGTGCCAGCGATTGGTCAGAGGAGCAAACGTGGAATCTGGTCCTGGTTCGAGTTCTGGTCAACGACGCACTCTTCATCCTGGACGCGGTGCTACTGGCTGCCTTGCTGTTGCTCCTGTCCAGACATTCACGCTCAACTAGCCCCTACCTAATCAGCAAGGTGCGCTAAACTCTCAGCCAAATGACCTGATGCACAGACATTTTTTTTTTTTTTTGGTGAAATTTGAAAGTGAGCATCAGTAAAAGTAAGTCAAAGGGCCCCTCAACACGACGATGTTGTGATGATATCAGGGTTACTTCAGCTTTGGCTTGGAGGCCACACATTTATAACTGGTTTACAAACTGCAAGTGTTGCTTTTGATTGGCGGGGGTCGTATTGATTGACCGAGGGTCTACTGAAAGGTAATATTGAGTAGCAGTGTGGACTAAAACTCAGGATATGTCTGTGCCTTTAACAACTGTTTGATTTTCTTGTTAATGCCTATCTTTATGTAAGGTCAGTATATCGAAGATGTACCCATTAACCAGAGCCACTTCTTCTGCTCCCCTGTAACTCTGAGGATGTGTCTTTCCTTCACCTGAGCAGGGGACCACAGTATGCCGTACAGCTGTGCTAGGAGCAGGCGTCATCTTGTTGTTTACCAGCAGAGCCTGCTACAACCTGACAGTGCTCATTCTGTCTCAGAGCCACCGCGTGGAGTCATTCAACTTCGACTGGTACAATGTCTCTGACCAGGTAAACATCTGACGTTGAAGTCGCCTGGTTCGGGTTGGCAGTGTTTTCATGTCAGTCCGTCATGAAAGCCATGGCCATTTCGCTGCTGAATAACCTTGTGTGTTTTTGGTGGTAGGCTGACCTGCGTAGTGAACTGGGCGACAGGGGCTACCTAGCCTTTGGTGCCATCCTCCTCATATGGGAGCTGCTCCCAACGAGTTTACTCATCCTCATCTTCAGAGTTCGCAGGCCTTCTCAAGAGGTAGTTAGCATAGCTGACACAAAGTGGACCAAAAGCCAGCTGACTAAAGTTTATTGATGAATGTGGCACCATGTATTGCAGAGGTAGCTGGTCACATCAACCTTTGCTTTTGGTTCTCACAGAGCAGCAGCATGTCCATAAGCAACAGGGTCCCATCTCGTCAATATTTCTTTGATGACCCTCGAGGCAGCGATGAGGATGCACCCGTTCCATGGGCACGCAGCTCTCATCCACACACAGGGTACCATCATTAAACCCACGTCAGGCCCACAGCTAACGCTGAAAGGCTTAAGTTACTTTATCTGTCAAGTCACGCAGAGGAGATTACAAAGAAATGTAAATACAAGCAAGCAATACAATCCTGGCTACTGCTTCTCCCACATGGCAATTTATCACTGTCACATATGTTTACTGTAAATATCATTTAGTTGATAACATATACAGACACAGTAGAAAATGTCTGTCATTTGTTTCTTAGAGCTTAAACTAATATGTTAAAATGATCTGTTTTTTTCTGACCAACAATGAAAACTTCAAAGGTAAGGTAAGCTTTGGCAGGAAACTAAGAAAATAACCTAATAGTCACTTTTTTAAAGCTGGAAATATACAATTATTGTTGACATAATAAATGTCTGAATTGATTAACTGCTACTGTAGCATTTATTGTAAGTTATTCTCTTATTAGCTCTCGAATCAATTGATGGATTCAGTTCTGATTTTATATCATTGTTGATTGAACATCTTTTGGCTTTTACACTGGCATTTTTAGATAGAAAAATAATAGAACATCATGGTTTGTCATCAGTTATTTATGAAAATGAACATTTCATTTATTCTACATTCATTGCATGCAAACTAAATAAACTAAAAGAATTTTACTGTTCTAATTTTCATTCATTATGGCCTACAGCTCAAAAAATAAAAATTCAAAATATTAGAATGTTTCACTGTAACTGCACAAACAACAAAAACAAAAAAAAACTTGAAGCAATTAACTTTTTGTGTAATGAATATAGAATATATGAAAGTTTTTAATTCAATTACGAATAAAAGCTTTTTTGCACTAGACGGTAGCAGATTGATCTATTACGGAAAAAAAGAAGGTTCCTCCGGGGGGACAAGTTATGCAAGTTTTAGAAAACGTCTAACCTTTCTGTAGTGCCTTACTGTATGTACAGATACAGATATGTACAACGTTCAACTGTCCTCAGCTGCTGCTCTCTCTTCTCGCTCTGTTTCAGCTGGTATGGATCCGAGACGGCTCCTCTCCTGTTTTCCAGCAATCCTCCAGACCTGCACCACTCATTCTACTCCACCCCCCAGAACTGACCATGAGTCCGCACCACTATCAGGGTCACCCTGTCCTCGCTGGCATTCATCTCAGTGACAAACTGCACACCTCGACCTGCCAGTGGTATCCCCTCCCCCTTTCAGTTTTTGCACTAAAAACCTCAGGAAATCACCACCAAACAGCAAGTATGTAGTTTTGGAACTGGAAATTATTTCACTTCTTTGTAGATCAAAGAGACCAGACGTGACCAAACATTGTGCTCTGTCATCTCCTTGCTAAGGTGAAGATGAAACTTAGTCACAATTTGTTAATTTGTTACAATAACCCAGTGCACAGTTGTGATTATACGAGGTGAACTACTTCTTCTAATTCCGATTAAGTTAATAAATGTAATGCAGTGTAAGGGCATTAACTGAAAATCTAAATCTGTCTCTCCTGGCATTTGGTTTTTTGACCACCTTTTGATTCCTTTTAAAGGGACATTTTACCACAAAAGAAAAAAAAACAAGTATTGTTTTTTGTGAATTAGAGTTTAGGAGATATCAGCTGTAGAGATGTCTGTTTTATTTACAGATGGAACTATACTGTGCTTGCTATGCTAAAGGTACATTAAAAGACATTGAAAGACTCAACAACAATGTTGTTTTTTTAGAAATCGTGAGCCACTTATTTAGGACAATCCAGACCTTGTTGTGCAGTTTCATGTGTATTACCATGAAGATGGGAGTGTGCAGCTACTCATGGACGAGAAGTTCGCCCTGACAAGGATGTCTGCAAAAAAGACATTGCTGTTCAGTTTTTCAATTTTAGTTTCATATAAATGTAATGGCAGACAGCTACAGTCAATACCTTTAAAGGAGAAATAAATGTAGGAGGAAAATTGTTTCTGAATTTGGGTGAACTGCACCTTTAGTAATTTCACATCAGCAGATTCTCTGTTGCATTTTCAGACCACAATGTTACTGAAAGTATTCACATAACTGATATTTTCTTTTGGATTTAATTGCACAGGTTTTACTTAAAGCCAGTTTCTCAGTAAATTTTGCCTTTCAAGTTTTCTGAATGTTACATTTTCAAAGTTGATTCTGATTGTAACTCTCTTCCTGTGTAATTGTATAGTAATGTTACTTATTTTATAACTATGGCTCTACTTTTAATTAGAAATGTGAAAAATCAAAAGCTATTTGTCTGTACTATGTTTATTTAGTGGAATGAGACTTCCTCATACCAAGTTAATCACCTGTGGCTTTAACTTTAGCACAAACCAATAAAACCATCAAAATGAGTTTGGTCTGTTGCTTAGCAAAAAAATGTGTTTAGGGGGTTAAATCAAAGTTATATCTGTAAAACTTTCATTACTAACCATTAAAAGCACACATAACTGAGACAGATAATCTGTCCGGTCAAAATGACATTTAAATTGTTGGTCATCTCGTGTTTACTGGATTTATTTAATTTAAAGTTGGTTGGAGGATGAGCAATGGGCCAAGAAGGAACAGGGTAAAGTTTGATGCAGATCCGGGTAAAGGGGCAGATCTAGGTTTTATTTAAGGGGACTTGGTTGAGGTATGTGCTCTACTGACAGCCAAGTGTACCCAATTTCTTCTGATATTGCTTGATTTGGTTGGTGTTTAGAGGTTCAACGTTGTAAAACTTAAATTTGAATGAAAGAAATACACATATTTTTAAAAACCATCTTGTTGGCACTCAAATGGTGACCTTATTTTTGATAGGAGTTATGAAAATACAAACCAATTGCAATTTCACTTGATCAGTTTATTCTGCATTATGTACAGATCATCCTATTAAAACTTTTATACAGTATGTACACATTCAAATAAATCAGTATGTTACAACTGCAGCGGCTACAGAAGAGTGACAAATGTTGAAGAAAGCCAAAGCCTGAGTAGCTGAAAAACTTGATTTGGATTGACTGGATCCGACACTGATCCAGGTCCCGTGTAACATGTCGAAGTGGTGAGTAGGAGAACCTTTATATTGAAGAAAGCTGAATTAGACCAAAAGTGCAGGAAAAGACATCACTGACAGTAAAACTACTGAACGCAATCCAAACAGTCCCCCTCACAGTGACCAAGTTTGAAATCAGAATTCCTTCTCCATCTGATTAAACTTACACCTGACATACTTTTATTGCAGTAGTCATTCAAGGGGGTGAAAAGAAACCAAAAAAAAGTAGCGCTATTGCTTTCTGACACAGCAACAGTCCAGATACACAGTAAAAATCATTGCGTCTCCCAGTAGCCTCCCAGAGTCCAACTTTACACAGCAGAAACCTGAGCCTGTGGAAGGCGAGAGCCATGGGGAAGAGAGGCAATGAGGAACCAAAGAGCCGAGCAACCATCAACCAGCTCAGAGTGCCTTTTGGTCCAGAGCAGTATTCCAGAGTCAGAAGGCATGGATCAGTTGTCTGGAGGGGGAGAAGATGATGATGATGCGGCCGTCTCTAGCTTACGAAGGCGGCGCCGCCTAAGCTCAGCAGCACTAGGCTCTACGTCATCCTCCTCTGCTGCTTCTTTGTCCACGGTTTCTTGTCCTTCTGCATCTGAGGCAGATGTAGAATCAGCAGGCTTAGAGGAAACCATAGCTCCGCCCACCTGCTCAGCTGGAGACAGGACAAAGTAAACAAAAAAAATCAGGTGGGGGTTTTGGATTTAATTTTTTTGGTTGTCTTCTGTGACCTTTCACTTTACTTACAGCTAGAATAGTTCCTCTCCTGGCTTCCACCATCTATGCCACTGTCTGCTGCAGGAGAGGAAGTGCCATAATTGCTCCCACTGGTTTCTCCAGCGTTGCCGTCAGTCCGAGGAGGACTGTGGAGAAAACAGCACAAAGACAGTGAAGCCTTCAACTTAAAATTTGATCATGTCCAAGCATTCCTGTTTCCATCATTTTATACCAGTTATACCAACTTGATTTTAGCAGCATTTTAACTATATATTATCAAGGACATAATATTTCTGAATGTCAAATGCAATTTTTAATTTATTAACATGTGACTTTCAAGCAGAAAAGGCTCAGTTACGTGAGTGTGGCTACGGTGCTGAGGTAGTGGTGGATGTTGAGCATGGCAGCATCCAGCAGGGTGTGGATGTTCTGCAGACACTGGAGCCTGGCCTCCAGGCCCCGCCGGCCCTCCGCATCCAGCTCCCTCAGCTCCTCCTCAGACAGTCGTGACAGGGAGGGAGGGGGGGGAGGCATTGATGACACTGAAGGAGAGGAAAGGAATTTACTACAATGTTCTTCTTTACTTTGATTAAACAATGAAGCTGGGTTGCTGCAACTGTGAGTTCATTTAGTATCTATTTATCCTTAAACAGTTTTTAAGAGGCCTGCACTCTCTTGACAGAATACAGTAGTGTTGTCTCTCTAATGGGAAATGCAAGGAGCTTTTACACCGACATTTTGTTGCCACAGGAATGCACAGCCTTT
>KV751330.1:7863319-7897087 GCA_001698575.1 Mola mola | reverse complement strand
TTCTAAAATTTAACTTCTCTAATTTTTACTTACGCAGGAATACATGACCCCTCACTTCTTTTGTCCTACTTATTTTCTCCAACAGTTATGTTTTGACAGTGTGTGAGTGTAAAATCATCAAGCACATGTTAATTTTGTTCTCCAAGACAGTTCAGAGTGCTTATGCTTACTGAAGGGAGGAGGAGGTGGCATGGGCAGCCATGGTGCAGTGGGGAAAGGAGGAGGGGGGAAGGAGAAGGGGAATCCTGGGATTGCTGACCCTGGAGCAGCAGCTCCTGCAGCAGCATCTGCTGCAGATGAGGTGGGCTGGCTGGTACCTGATGAAACAAACACACAGGGTTAAAAAAAAAAAAAAAAAAGAAAAAAGATCCAGATAGTGGAAACATCATTCAGAGTTGAACATGGAAATGGTAGTGTTTTACATACTTTGGCAACCTAAATTTCCACCCTACTGAAAAAAAACCCAATTAGGTGCAGGGAATATTCATAAAGGTACCCTTACCAGCTGCCTGTGTGGCCTCTGTGCTGCTTTGTGGAGCATCAGTAGCACCAGGAGCTGCTGCTGCAGGAGGAGGAGGAGGAGGCACTGCAGGGAAGGGACCCCAGAAGGGGAAGATGCCAGGAGGAAAGCCAGGTAACATGCCGGGAGCTATTAAAGAGGAAACACAACAAAGGCTATTTATCAACCCTGGACGAGCCTTCAAATGTTTATTTTGTAGAGGAAACATAATTAATATTGTCTGAAAAGTGTAGCTTTAAAACAGGAAGACTACTTGTTAAATAAACAAGAAATCCTGATATGGACTAGTTTCTAAGCAAACTGAAGACACTATAGTCACCAAAGATGTACATATAGCAGCAACCTTACATTCATGGATGACATGTATATGACATGATAAGTATACAGGTACATTATCAAGGGTTAAATATTACTTGCAGGTCCTTGGAGTTTTCCACATAAGAAGAAGACAGGTCTTGTGTATTTGTGTTTACTGGTTTTGACTCCTACCATTGGCAGGTGGGGCTGCAGGGGCGTTGGCAGGGGCTGCAGGAGCAGGGGCCGGAGCCTGAGGCTGGGCCTGAGTTTGGTTATTGTTAGATGCCCGAAGGACGTCCATGCGACAGGTAGGACAAGTCTGCTGCCTCTGGAACCAGGAGCGCAGGCAACTGGGGAGGACAGAAAGACAACAACATTATCCAGAGCACTACGAAACCAAATAGCAACTTTTAAACCCATTGCAACACCACAGGTACTAGTTGTGAAAACAGACAATTTCTCAACTCAGTGGCCCGTGTCCATTTTCTGTGGAATGCAAGCTTTTTTTTTTTTAAGTAGCTTCCAATAGCAAAAGAACATCTGCAGGAGCTTGCAGCCACATTGAAAATGCGTCCTGCATCTCACAGCCACTCTCAGCAAATCAATTAGAAATGTTACTGCTGTGCTCATGATAATTCTTTTCAGGCAAATTATCATGCATCAAAATGGATGTTCATCACCCTGTTAACCCAAAAAAATATATAGAGAAGCATTTTCTTATCATGTCCTGAATAATTATAAACTATTTTGGTTGCACAGTTGCGGATGTGTATGTCAAGGAAAACTACATCCCAGTGGCAGGCAATAAACAATGATAAAGCGAGACTTAAAGATAACCGATATCAACACCGATGGCGACTTTTCACACTCTGTAAATAATATGTACTTGATAACTTTAACCCATAAAGCCACCCATTCCACTTTGTCCTTCTGACTTGGTAACTGACACTTACCTGGAATGGAAAATGTGGTTACAAGGCAGTTTCTTGGCTCCAGTGACCATTTCCTCACGGCAGATGATACAGACATTGTCAGAGGCCTGCAGGTCTTCAGGAGTAGCATCAGGGTATCTGAACAGAGGTAAAAGATTAAAGAAAAAAATAGCTTGTGCATCTACATGTAGAGTCTGCTTGCAAATATCTGCAGCGAAACATTATTAGCATGACTGAATACCGTTGTGAAAGAGGAGCTTGCAGAGAAGAGAAGTCAGCAAACCAAAATGTACATACAACTCAACATCTAAAAACACACTGATGTCAAAATCCTCAGCTAAATTATATGGGTTTACTACAACCTTTTAAAGACCTCATCAAAGTTATCTTGTGACTGTATATTTTTTCAACAATACCGCCATCAATGCTGAAGAAATTTGCCTATGGGTCCATGCCAATTTTAACATTTTTTCTTGTATAATATACAATATGTTGCACTCAAGAAATGTCACTTACAGTGTATTCATGTTGCGAATGGCTCTACGAGACATTATAGCATCTGTTACAGCTTTCTTGAACTGCCTGAAAGAAGAATGAACATGATACCACAGTCAAAACAATGCTTTCAATATAAATACAAAATATCCAGTTACCAAACTCCCATTTCTTACCATTTAAGTACATTTAAACATATAAGAAATCTGGTCTCAAAAAAAAAAAAAAAAAGAGTAGTGGATGTAACAAATAAATAATAAAACTTCACAACAAAAACAAAAAGAGGCACACAGTGGCTCACCTCATGGCCAAATACATGGGGCGGATGGCAAAAAGAGGGAAGGTGTGGACCTTTATCATGATGGTCATGAAGGCAATGTAGAGGAGCACTTTGATGAAACCTGAAATAAAAACTAATATATAAGCACTGCTGCCTTTTCATCTTGAACTAAAAACATATGGTTCAGGAAAAAAAAAAAAAAAAAAAAATCATTCCAGCAACACATGTTGACCCCCCTCTTGGATATATACAGAATATTCCGAATAAGAATTACGGAACCTGTTAAGAGCTCGGTGTAGAGCATGTAGACGGCTTTGTTGTCCCAGGGATTCTCACTTTGCAGATCAATAGTGTGCAGAAGGTATTTAATAAAGGTTGTCAGCACCATAGTCAGCAGGATGGCATACTGTGAGGGACATAGAAAGAGAGACATTTTGAAAACATATACAAGTGTAACCAGTACTTCATATAGATTAAAAGGCTGATCCTAACACATGAATGCCTCACACATACATTCAACCCAGCAGCAAAGAAGATATGTACAATCAGCCCTTCTGTTCCTAAATTAGTTGAATGGCGGCCAGAAATGTTTTTTTGTAGACTATTATGTTTTCACAGTAAAGTTGTCCTTTGACCTTTTGAATATAAATGTGATGAAATATCTTTATGATCATGCTAGACAGTCGTCCGCACTTACGTTGTGCATGTACAAAAAACGGACAAAATACCGCCTCGGTAATAAATATTACAATTGCTGTACGTAGTCTACATCTCATGCAGCAGATTTGGTCATATTTTCAGACGAACCATAACAAATTAAATCAAACTTAATGACTGTTTTTAGTGAAAAAGTAGTTTATGTTCTCAAAGACACAATGTGAATTGTAGAAATCACTGGAAATCAACACTACCATGCAATTTACAAGTGTATGTAAACTTTTGACCAAAATTATGAATGGTCAGTACTTCCTCATTTGGCCATATGAACGGAAGTCGTGAGTTCCCTTGAACTAAGTCTCTAATGGCAGAAATTTAAAAAAAGCTAGAGTACAGTACTTTCTATTACTTGGCCAAGAACACTAGATTGAGGTCCTCTGAGTGTCAAGTAACACGGAGGGAAGTTCAAAATTAGTCATTTCAATATACCACCCACATGGTCATACAACAAAGCTAGTTGGAAATCAGCAACATTTCCATTTAAATAAACCTTTTTACTATTTAGGTCCCCCTCGAGGCAAAACTGTTTCTCTTTTTTAGTTTCTGTGGTGAATCTTTGAGCTTCACTGTGGTGAATGATGCCTGTGCAGAGTCTGACACTTTAAGACTGTTATCACATTTAGTGCTGAAAATGTAAAAGTCAATTTTATGTACGTTAGTATAGAAGTTTAGAATCCTTGTCCAATATTGAACATACATAACTTTGACGAGGAAACTAAAAGCTTCCAGTGAACATACATTGAGAATGGACTATACTGTGAAGTATAGATATCTTGGCGCCAACTGTTAAATGAATGGCATTTTTACACTTATATGTTCCTGGATTTTTAACAAGGGAGAATGAATAGGTATAATGTTAAAGAACTTAATAATTATGCTTATTACACTTTATTTTTCTGCAAAAACCATGTCTGACACACACGAGAGAAGTGCATGGGATCTTCAAAACCTAGTTTAAATTTGGCTTCAACTGAAATATGACAGACCTCAAATCCAAAAACAAGCTGGACTGAGGCTCCTCGTGTGATGATGCTGTGACAGGCATGGTTAACAAACAGGAAGTCCAGGACACCAAGCAGTCCCATGAGAGCTGCAGGAAACAGAAAGACACTGAATAGCACCTTTGTTTTTGTACATACATCATTTAAAGATGTATACTGATTTTTTTTTTTTTTTTCTGGGGGGGTGGCTTTTGATGGACAGTTAGCAATTACATACAATGACTATTGGGCCTAATTCAGGACATTCAACTAAAAATATTCATGACTTCTTGACAAAGCTATCAGTTGTCCCTAAATTTAAATGCAGTTCATTACATCTAACATTTGCAAAAGCAGGTTGTGATCAGCAAAAGCATAAACATAATGAAGCAACACTAGTAATTGTAGAAAATTCTGTTATGGTCTGTTAATGGCAACCAGTGTGATGCACCTGGCCTTGTGTGCAAACAGAAATTATTTGCATACAGTTTCATTTGCGCTCATTTCTTGTGTAAAAGCAGCAACAGTGAAAGATTTTAAATTCATCACAAAAGGGTAAGAAGGATGATTTCTGACATGGCTGATAATCAGTACTTACATAATACTCTGAAGTGGAAAAGCCAAGATATGTTTGGACTTCTTTCCATCTGACAGAAAAATGATTTAAAACACAGAAATAAACATAACGTCAATTAAAACAATCACAGACCTGAATCATTATTTCATATATTATTTCCATTGTAAAGCCTTTAGTATTGCATGATAAGACCCTTTACACAAATTCTGAAATATCAAATATTTATTCAAATGTGTTATGCAACCTTAGCCACACACCATCTGTCCCATCCTTTGTCCCATGTTTCCTTTCTACCTTGAAACAATGCGCCGCATACCGATATATTGGACTGAATGTGCTGTATACAACATAATACGAGGAAGTTATTTCTCTCATCACTCACAAAATCCACCCTGTCCTCAGCCAGCCAGTGGAAGCACTTAAGGAAGAGCAGGAGGGTGAAGAGGGCGACGAAGCGAGGGGAGAAATCATCTCTGAACACTGTGAATGCCAGGCACGTCTCGGTCACCGCGTACCAGGAGCGCTCAATGAGATGCTGACAGCAGAGTTTGGCAGATGGGATTTTTCATAAATGAGCTGACTGGACATATTGTCATTTACAACCAAGACATTACATTAAATATTAAACCAAATATATGTTGCATTGTGCCATGTAAGTCATTAATAAACAAACATAAATCTACCTCCATTTCTGCAGCCCTTAGTTGTCCAAAAAATACCTTCCTCATGAACTTTCCCAGCAGGAACACCAACACGAAGGCCTGAATGTATAACACCTGAAACCAGAATTTAAAAAAAACCCCAAAAACAAAAGGGCAAAAGTTTGTCACTGATTGAAGGAATATTCAATTTCACTTAACATTGGCACTGGTCTTACCGCCATGCTAGGGCTGCTCTTCGTGAGGTAGACCACAGTCGGGTAGAACTGGTGCTTGAGAAGGTAAGCATGTGCCACCACAGCTCCAGTCAATGCCAGACTGGTAGCAGTCACCAAGGTTGCTCGTACCATTTTGGACTCTGCCGATATGGTGGAAGGGAAACAGATGAAAGGTGAAAAGAATGAGAAAGGAGGTCACTGCAAGTGAAAACAGCTTCAGAGCAACATGCAAAGCAAGTCAGTTTTGTCTCTGATAAATTTTTTTATCATCGAAAAAAAATGCGCAGAGACACAAGCCACGTCAAGCATGCAAAATGCAGCCATTTAAAAAAAGGAAAGAAAGCATTTGCACCCAGTCTCTCAACTTATAACAATCCCTCTCACCCACCAAGTGTCACATTAGTGTTGGTTAAATGAAAAAATATTTTGGGGAGGGAAATGTTAGGATGGAGCCACACTGATCCTTTGTGTAATATGTCTGCAATTGTTGGGCATGTCTGCTGTAATCGTTGATATTTTAAATATCAACGATAATTTAACTTCAGTTTAACAAATAAAGTTACAACTGGAGTTGCTGCTCTCTGTGAAAACCTCACTTGAACAATTACTACATGGAAGATTACAACCGATGAAGGATTAAATTCCAACAAATTAAGTCTGAAGGACGTTGATTATGTCTGTGCATTATACATCACAGCACCTAAAATGTTCCAAATGAAACAATAGCTTGATTATAATTCACCGGCAAGTGCTAAATTGTAAAGAGCTCCTCGTTAGCAATGCCTACACTCCCACTCTTACAGTTAACGTTTCTGCATTACTCCCTCCTAAAGCCATGTCTTAGTTTCGCTAATATTGAAGTACACTGCGACATTTACCTTCCTCGGAAACAGGTAGCTAATTTCAACCCACTTAACATTAGCTCGCTGACAGTGAATCTAACGAGGTAGGGTAGAATTAAGTTTCTGAAACCCGGCTAACCGTGTTGGAAATTCCAAAACAAAGAAAAACTGAAGATAGGAAGCTAATTACATCCGTCTCTAAAACAGAATATGTATTACCTAATACAACGTTACTACCGAGAGTAACCGAATCTCCAAGACAGGCTTGTTACTTGGGTTAATTGCATTAGCTACTGTTAGCTAACGTTAGCTAACTACCTGGTAACGTTAGAGCCGTCAGCACTCTGCGGGACTCGCTCACTCGATGTCTGCGGAAGACAACACTGTCCTTTATCAGTTGGCCTGCCAAAACCTCTATAGTTTTAACAGCTAGCTACTCCATTTTTATCTTCCACGGTAGCCTTTCAATTATATGTATTATCCTCGCCCCTGTTTGTCTGGCTACGTGTTTATCTTTGGCTTGCTCACTGGGAGCCACCTCACATCCGGCTTTTACGGTAAAATCCCGCAAGCACAATGTCAAACATCCTTCGTACGTTACTTTTTCGTAGTTACTCGATGAAAAAACATTGGCTTAGAAATGACTCAATCTTTAAATGTTTAAGATACACTTCAATTATGTGTTAATTGTACTTACCACTTGTATTGTGTTTGTATGCGAATTTTATATGGGCGACCTACTTGGAGATACACGGTAAATCCCAACGTGGACCAATAGAAACTTTTCTTGACGATATTGCGTTTCTATGACCAATTTGTTTTTTGTTTTTTTAAGCAGGAGCGGAACCGTTTGCAAACAGCAACCGACCACCTTGACACTGCTAAACGCCAATTGTTTGCACACACTGGCAGACTATATAAATGACCGTCACATTTCTGAAGCATTTTTAAATTCATATCTTTTTATTTACTCATGCAGGACTTAATAGCACTCTAAAATCACTGCATAAAGGGTTTGACCTGAACAGTGAAATATAGGGGCAGAACTACTGAAACATTCCGTGAATGTCTGTGTAGGCTACGCCTCATCATTAAACATAATTGATGTTAAGTTTTTAGTTAGTGTACTGTTACTGTAATGCGATGTTTCTTTAGTACATATGAATAGCAAAATGTATGTGGTAAATTTGTATTTGTGCACTGCTGCTAATCTATTGTTGCTGATCTTATCGATTTTAAGACGAAATGGAACAAACAGAAAATTAAAAAAAAAAAAAAACAGTGCCGCAGTGCTATTACACAATTTCACAATTGTTTTACATGTCATTTATGTAGTTGCTGAACTGCAGAACATTGTTAGTCTCAAAGACATCAATGAAATTCACAGATTTACTACTGTTGAAATTTCCACATTGATAAATCCCAGAAAGTTTTAAGTATAAAAGGAAGAAATGAAAAGGACTCATATTTATGGTTTAATAGTTTCAATGGGTGCAAAAATGTATAAGGTGCATTGGGCCAAAATTAGAATAATAATAAAGAAACAAAGGATGCCGTGAACCGCAGCCTTACTGTGGTTGAGGGGTTTGGATGCCCAAATGATCCTAGGAGCAATGTTGTCGGGGGCCGTTGACCCTGGTAGGGTCACCCAAGGCAAATTGGTCCTAGGTGAGGGGCCAGACAAAGCACGGTTCAAAAAGACTCCTATGATGATGACTACCAAAAACTTGTGCAACCTGCCTGGATGGGTAGCGGGACGCCACCCTGGAGCCAGGCCTGGGGAAGGGGTGCGTAGGCGAGCGTCTGGTGGCCGGGCCTTAACCCATGTGGTCCGGTTGGGCTCAGCCGGAAAGGGAAACATGGGTCCGTCCTCCCGTGGGCCCCCTACCCACAGGCGGAGCCATAGGGGTCCGGTGCTATGTGGATTGGGTGGTAGTCAAAGGCAGAGACCTTGGCGGTCTGATCCCCGGTTGATGAAAGTGGCTATTGGAACATGATACGTTACCTCTCTGGTGGGGAAGGAACTAAAGCTTGTGCAGTGGTTGAGAGATACCGGCTAGATGTAGTCGGGCTCACTTCAACACAAAGCTCAAGTTCTGGAACCAGTCTTTTTGAGAGGGGTTGTACCTTTTTCTTCGCTGGAGGTGTCCCAAGTGAGAAGCAAAGAGCAGTTGTGGATTTATTAATAGGTCTTTGGTTCTCAGCCAGTGTGTTGGAGTTTACCCTGATGGACGAAAGTTTTGCTTCTCTGCGCCTTCGGTATGGGGAACGGGTCCTGACTGTGGTTTGCACCTATGCGCCAAATAGCAATGCAGAGCACCCACCCTTTTTGGAGTCCTTGAAACAGGTGCTGGAAAATGCCCCTACTAGGGACTCCATTGTCATACTAGGAGACTTCAATGCTCATGTGGGTAATGACAAGGAGACCTGGAGGGGTGTGATTGGGAGGAACAGCCTGCCCGATCTGAACCTGAGTGGTGTTCAGTTATTGGATTTCTATGCTAGCCAGTTTGTCCATAACTTACACCATGTTCAGCCATAAGAGTGTCCATAAATGCACCCGGAACTAGGACACCCTAGGTAGACAGTAAATGATCAACTTTGTAGTCATATCATCTGATCAGCGACCGTACATGCTAGACTATCGAGTAAAGAGAGGAGCAGAGCAGTCAACTGATCACCACCTGGTGGTGATTTGGATCAGGCGGTTGGGGAGAATGCCAGACAGACCAGGCAGGCCCCAACGTATAGTGAGGATCTGCTGGGAACATCTGGCTGAGGACCCTGTCAAAATGGTCTTCAACTCCCATCTACAGCAGAGTGTCAACCATATCCCAAAGGTATTGGGGAGCATGGAATCTTAGAGGGCAAAGTTCCGCGCAGCCAGTGCCGAGGCGGCTGCTCAAAGCTGTGGTAGCAAGGTTGCTGGTGCTAGTCGTGGCAGTTACCCCAGAACCTGCTGGTGGACAACAGATGTGAAAGGGACTGTAAAGCGGAAGAGGAGACCTACAGGGCATGGTTGGCTTGTCAAACTCCTGAGGCAGCACCAGAGGACTCTGGTGTGGGCGCTCTCATCACTGGGATGGAGGTCGCTGAGAATGTTAAACAACTCCACAGCGGCAATGCCCCGGGGGTGGATGAGATTTGCCCTGAGTTTCCCAAGGCTCTGGAGGTTGTCCTGCCTGACACACATCTGCAACATTGTTTGGACAATAGGGACAGTGCCTTTGGAGTGGCAGACAGAGGTGGTGGTTCCCCTTTTTAAGAAGGGGGACCAGAGGGCATGTTCCAGCTATCGGAGGATCACACTCCTCAGCCTCCCTACGAAGGTCTACTACAGGGTGCTGGAGAGGAGAGTCCAGCTGTTAATCGAACCTTGGATTCAAGAGGAGCAATTTGGTTTTCGTCCTGGACGTGGAATGCTGGACCAACTTTATACCCTCGCCAGGGTACTGGAATGGGCATGGGAGTTTCCCCAAGCAGTCTACATGTGTTTTGTGGATTGGGAGAAAGCTTATGACCGTGTCCCTCATGGTGTCCTGTGGGGTGCTCCGGGAGAATGGGGTAGATAGCTTTTTTTTAACGGGCCATTCGATCTCTGTATTGTTGGAGCCAGAGCTTGGTTTGCACTGCCAGCAGTAAGTCAGACACATTCCCAGTTAGGTTTGTTCTCTGCCAGGGCTGCCCTTTGTCACCTGGTTTGTTCATAATTTTTATGGACAGAATTTCTAGGTGCAGCCAATTGGCGGAAGATGTCAAGTTTGGTGGCCTCTGGATTCCATCTCTGCTTTTTGCAGATGACACGGTCCTATTGGCTTCATCGATCAGTGACTTCCAGTTTGCAGCCAAGTGTGAAGGGGCGGGATTAGGATCAGCACTTTTAAATCTGAGGCCATGGTTCTCAACTGGAAAAGGGTGGATTGCCCACTCTGGGTCAGGGAAGAGTTGCTTCCCCAAGTGGAGCATTTCAAGTATTGCGGGGTCTTGTTCACAAGTGAGGGGAAAATGGAGCAGGAGATTGACAGACAGATTGGGGCAGCGTCAGCAGTGATGCGGACGCTAAAGCGATCTGTTGTGCTGAAAAGCGAGCTGAGCCAGAAGGCAAAACACTGAATATACCGGTCCGTCTACGTTCCAACTCTCATCTTTGGCTAATGAGCTTTGGGTGGTGACTGAAAGAATGAGATTGCGAATGCAAGCAGCCAAAATGAGTTTCCTTCGCAGGGTGGCTGGGCTCAGCCTTAGAGATCGGGTGAGAAGATTGGACATTCAGGAGGAAGTTGGAGTAGAACCGCTACTCCTCCGCATTGAGAGGAGCCAGTTGAGGTAGTTCGGGCATCTGGTTAGGATGCCTCCTGGACGTCTCCCAGGGGAGGTGTTTTGGTCATGCCCATCCGGGAGGAGACCCCGGGGCAGACACAGGACATGCTGGAGAGCTCATTTGGCTGGCTAGGGAATGTCTTGGTGTCCCCCCGGAGGAGTTGATGGATGTGGTAGAGGAAAGTTTGGATCTCCCTTTTCAGACTGATGCCCCCGCGATCTGGATCCGGATAGGCGGCAGAAAACGAATGAACCAAGGATAACAATAGTGTAAGAAGCATCCATAACTACAATAAAATCTAATATCCTTACCTTGTCCTTTGCGAGTTAGATTTTTATCTACATTGGCTACGTATACTACAGCGTTTCACCAAGTTCTTAACTTATGTCTTTGATGTTATGTAAAAGGCAAGCCATCATCAAAGAAATTCACAGGTCATCACAGCATCATCACTGCTTTTTGTTACATTTTTAGGACGTATTCAGAATATTGGCACAAGTCAGGTTAAGCTAGCCATCAATAATGTAAATGAAAAGCTGGTTTCCTAGGCCAAGAATAAATAATAAATATGCTTTAACATGTCCGGTCCCGATCGGATAAGCTAAGGGCAACTGGACACAGTTCAGTTTCATGAAGACATTTAGTCTGTCATTCAAAGTTAAATAAGCTATTTAATTCAGCACTCATAACTCGAGCACCAAATTTGTTTTTAAACATGCGTTTTGTATTTCGGTTAGGATTACAACCTAATGAAAAATACATGAAATTTAAAATACTGCAATACTTATAATTAAGAAAACTTAAAATTTCAAACATCAAAACAAGTTACCTGCAGAAACTTACTATACCACACAAAAGTATGGCAAACAAGTTTGTAATCCTCACACAACTATTTTGCCTATAGTTTTTTCAATATTAATAAAAATTATTGTGAACTGCAGTAGATTTGTGCCTTTAAGTGACAATAGAGACAAGCTTACAATTTACTTGTCTGCTTTTCTGTGGTGCTTTTGAGTTTACAATGATGTTGATACATCTAAAGACCGTAATCACAGTATTTATAAATCTAAATCTAGTATGATTCACATTATGTTCATACACTCAAGAAAATTGAGTGGTGATAAATTTCCTGTAATCTACACACATGCCTGATGTTCATCCAACCTAATTATTAGCACTGCTGACTTATTTTGAAACGTTTGCAATTGAGCCTTTTTTCTTATTATCGTTATTAGAATGTCTAAAATTGCAAAACACATACATTCATACGCTTCGTCCCCTAAGCATTCATATGAATCCTACCCAATATTATTAGACCCTAAAAGAACAGAAGCAGACAAATTCAACAGTGTAACCAAACAGCCTGTTTATTCCACTGAGCTAATAAAGTCAATTATCAACATAATGCCTTGGTACCCATGCCAACATTGTAATATGCTTCCACAAAATCCACGAGTGCACTATTTTGTTAATACAGTGAATATGGAAAATACAGTCTCTCTTACTTGAACTCTAGAGAACAAGCAAGAAACAATGATAATGTCTATTGTCTGATTATATTATAAATGACTACCTCTATTGCAATAGATGTAACATTCACAATGTTGTTAGCTTATGGCATGTTAAACTTGTTCAGTGATTGATCTCCCATATCAAAAACTATCAGGTTGAACTCCATAACCATCTTTTAAAGGCAGTAGAGCTCAGTGTTCATTTAATTTCTCGCAGAAGAGCCTATAAAAAGAAAGCTTTTGTTATATCTGAGCCTAATGGTAAACATATTCATGTCTATGTCTCAGTGTAAATAACTGACACTGAGACAGCAATGAAGGAAAAGGGTTCAGTAAAATTCCAATTAGTCTGTCAGACATATGGCAGAGCAGTGAAAACATTTCTGCATCATTAAAAACTACACATATAAAGAAATATAAACATTTGCAAAAACAAAACACAATGCAAAAATTAACATTTGTCAGATTCAAGCTTGACAGAAGGAGCCATCGATTCCTGCAGGTGTTGTAGCATTGTCAAGCAGTAGGGTGTCCATGTTGTAATTGCCACTTGGACTTTAATTCCTCTCATTCTCTAGGTATTTGCTTGTAACATTATTCTGTTGCAACAATTTATCCAGCAGCTGCTGCTATTGAATTTCCAGCCACAGTTCAATGTCTCTTCCCAAAGTAAGTGTAAACAGTTCAGCCATTAAGACCACCTTAAATTATAAATCACTGAGGGGGTGAAAAGTTAAAAAAAAACAAAAAAAAAAAACAAAAAAGAAAAAAACAGAAAGGCTCTCCCCCAAGTCCATCATTAGGACACAGAAGAAATCGGGTTGAGAGGTGAACCCATTTGTGTTAGCACCTTGTCCAGCCACTGAAGGGGTCCATGCAGATGCACCTCGATCCAACAGGGGGTACTGGTCACATCCTGTCTGTGATATTCAGCCCCCCAGCCCTGAGAGGACAGAGAAAAATGAACAAGACGTTAAAAAAGGATGAGAGATGTACAGTGTAGCTGTTGTCTGTCTCGCCAGTATATCATTTTGTTTATGAAGGCCTTACCTTGACAAAGCTCATTCTGATGGTGCACATTTTAGTAAGCTCATATACGGCTTCAAAGCCGTGATTGACTGATTGAGCCAGAAGCTGAGCAAACTCCTGGTTGTTGAAAATCTTCAGACTACATCCACTCGGGATCTTGCAGACTGTGGTGGGGTGGAAGCCGTGGTGGTAATTACAGTTACGGCTCTGAACAAAAATGCTGGTGTCACTAAGGCACTCTGCATACACCTCGCCTCCCACATAGTACAGGTGGACTCCTGGTTAATAGAGAGACAACTGATGGTCATGACACCCAAACAAAATGTACAAATACATACAAACATAAATGTTAGCTGTACCTTTGCCGATGTGTCTGCGGGTGTTCTCGATTGTCGAGTTGCGATTGACATTGGACAGCAGTCCAAGGCAAAAGCGGTTCTTGTTATTGGAAGGGTCAGTGAAGCCATCCACCAGCACACTGGTTGACGAAGCATGGTAAGCCTCTCCTACACGATTGTTGAGTTCATAATAAACAATAGAGCACCAGTGGCTTGGCTCCTCATATTCCACTGGTTGCACATCTGAGAAATTACACAACAGATTGATTAAAGACAGGTGAATGATGACTTTAGCAGCTGAGTCACACACATAAAGATCTTCCAGAATGCTTCTTACAAAGCATTGGATTTTAAACTACACAGTGTGATACTGTGAGCCATCCCTTTGCTATAATTCTACATTACATATGATAGTGTTGTCGTAGTAACCTAATAAATGAATTACAGAAATATTAACAAGTGAACCATGGAGGATGGAGTGGCACCATCACAAGGGGCACATGACATCATGTCACCTCACATTCAAGCAAAAAAAAAAAAAAAGTCAACAGGTGGTGGTAATAACTCCAAAGGGACAAGGGTTACAATACATAACCCTAACCTTACTTCTTCACTCGTTCTCTTGCCTCCAAATTGTGCAGCACAGCCTCATAATGGTAAGGTACAAAAGTTCAATTAATGTTTCAACTGCGAGAATATTGCATACTGTGGTACTGAGCCACAGGCAACAGCCCTAATATTTGTTTGTCAACAACAATGCAGCCAGGATATTACTTTTCTTTACATATGAAAGATATCTTAACTGATTTCTACATTTGAATGTAGTTAAAGAATTAAATCTAAGATAAGGAATGGAAAATATTTAATGTTGCATTGGCTTTCTTGTTCATTTCAATAAATGTGTTGTAGGACAGCAGCTCAAAAAATCCAAAACATGGCAGTCCAAAGAAAAAAAAAGCTTTTCGTTTTAATTTAACAAATGAGACACAGGAGAACATTCTTTGTTATAATGCTACAGAGTACTCAAATTATGCCTCAACCGAATACAATGTTTTTTTTGTTTTTTATTTTATTAACCTGTCCTGTTCAGCAGCAGAAGCTGCAGTGTGAATGTTCTGGATGCCTTGTTGTGCTACAACAGATTTGCTCTACAAAGGAGGAGTCTGATATACTCCTCCTGTTGAAATCTGTGTTTGACTTTATTGGCATGGCTACTGGATTGCGGGAGGCAAAAGAGTGGATAGAAAGACAGAAAAGAGAGGGAAGACAGAGGGGTTTTGGAACACGGAGAACACACAAACAACAACTACAGTAACAGTACGATGATAACCACTATAATTATAATAGTTTGCAGCAACAACAACAGCACTAGCCTTAGGATTTACAATGTAAATTGACCATAATATTTACCTTGGCGTGTGCCCTAGGTAAATATTATGGTATTGTGTGTGCCCAAAATACATACAATTACACTGGCATTACCAATGTAATTACATTACACTGGTGACAAAAACTGCTAAAAGACTAACCTTGTAGTGTTGATGAGGCAATTGCAAACGTTGTGCATCTACAACCAATGAAGTTTTCATAACAATTCACATACCTGAGAGATTGGTTTAAAAAAATAAAAGAATGTTAAAAAAAAAAAAAAGTGCATATAGGTTTAAGCTTGTCTGCTGTGACTGTCTTGACTTGATTCGTGCTGGTAATTTACTTTTAACAAATGAAGTGACCCTTGGCTGATTCTCTGCGACATTTACCTTGCAGGTGATGCCTCTTGAGCACACTCGTCGCTGACTCACTTGTGTACTTGACTAAGACTACACACGTTTTACAACAAGCATAAGGCGTCTTAGCACCGTTGCGCTTGACTCTCGTGAAGTTTTTTTAAAATGTGAGACTTCACAAAAAGGTTTTGTTTAATAGAGGGATCTTTGCTTCTCACTTTGCGTTGCAATTCCGTTTTTCCGTATCTGCCTGACCACTGTGCTCCATTACTGTTGTGTTGTTTGCCTTCTTTGAAATGCCAGCAGGGCAGGCAGCAACCGGAAGCACATCGGGGTTCTGGGGTGTGGAGTTCTTTTGACTTGTGTTAAAGCGTTGGCTCACTAAAAAGGAAACTACAAAAATGGCTGCCAATTGCAGTCAATAGGCGACGCTTGAAAAAAACATTAAAAGAAAAACAAAAATAACTACACGTGCATATTTGTATATTTAAAAACTTGTCTACTGACGTCATTCCCGCTCCTGTTGACTTTTCATTCCCGCCCCAATCACGTGATTAAGAGTAAAACGACTCCCATCCCATGACCTGTGGGAATCCCGAAAAAAATGTCATCCTCTAGTGTAGAATGGGAGAGGGGTATCACAGGTGCAAGGCGCGGGCCAACTCTGTGGGAACCTTCTTCCCGACTGGCCCCACCACTTACCACCACTTACCCCCATCCTCACCCCCATTGTCACCCCCATCGCCGCCCCCACCCAGCCAACAGAGAGCCAGGCCTACCGGGTCCAGGGTCCAGGGTCCAGTGGAGGCAACCGGAGACCAGGGTTCAATGTTAACTTTTTATAACCCTTCAAACTTGACTTCCTGTTTAGGGTTTCACCAACTCTTTTTTACTGTTGGGTAAACTGAAAGCTTTTTGGACATAGCTGGACTGTAAGTGTAATTGTGTGTGCTCCTCACCTCCTCTGGCCATGTTGGGTGGCACCAGGCTGCTGCCTGTTTCCATGGACTGGCTCTCCTGGCACAGCTGCTCATCAGGAGGCATGTAGGCTGGGGGTGGGGTGTCAGCTGAATCATTAAGAGAGCAGTTAGGGAGGATAAGACCAGTTGTCGTTGCTGGTAAATACACACACACATACACACCTCCCTTGACTCCAACAATCAGAACAGGATCTGTACCCCAGAACTGGTGTCAAATTTCACATATCCCTCACTTGCTAGGCCACATGATAAGCCGTTCCCGACAGAGATGCAACTTGAGCTTTCTAAGCCCATATTATGGCACACAGGAAAAAACAATGCAGATAAGCTTCATGCAGATTTCAGTGAGAACATTGACAACAATCAAGACCTGGAGTTTTCAGCACAAATGAGCTCAAACCCTAAACTGCCATTAAAACCCTTTCCTGCCTCACTGCCATTGAATGTGTCTGCAGATCTGAACTGGAGTAGAATTAGAGCACCATCACTAGACACACATCCATAGTAACATCCGTGCACATACACTAAAACACAACAATAATCTGAATAGTAACAGATATTTCTGTAATTATACCAATGCTATATTACTAGAGGTAAGAATTTCTCAGTTAAGTTTTACTTTGTGTTGGATGATCTGCTCTGTGTCTTGTCAGTAACAATGACACAGAAAGGCTGCCTGGTCCACTGAGCTAGTGCCTTGACAGCAGCCAACAGCCCTGGCTTTGGTGAACACTGCTTAGCTGGCATTTACTTTGTTCTCATTTAGGGGTGTAGCTTCATTTGGATTAATCTAACAACTTGACCTGGAGTATTGTTGAAAAGAGCATTTTTCACTGCAAAGTGATGAAGTGTATCATGCAAGGGATTACTATTATTAAGTGTTAGATAGAATTTTAGATTTTTTTTTTTTTTTTTTAAAAACCAAATTTGTGTAATAAATTACTTCCACTTTTAATGATATGAATTCTAAAATAGTTTTACCTGGAAAAGCTTATACTTCCTTAATTGAAAATAACACTATGAACACCTTTTTCTTACATTACAGTTTACAAAACTGATATCAGAAAATATCCATTAGCCTGTTGTTGACTACAAGACAGTGATGATCTACAAAAACAATAGTTTGGCACTTTGCCCAGGGTCAGATACATGCGTATATCTGGCGTACCTGGAAGCTGGAATGGACTGGAGGGACCCGAGCTGGCAGGAGAGTTTGGGTAAGTACCACTGCTGGCTGGAGACGGAGGATATGGAGAGTTGGGAGAGATGGGAAATGAACTGCCCCCACCTCCGCCACCGCTGTTGCTGCTGCTGCCCCCACTGTGTGGCTGCTGGAAAGACTCTGGAAAGGTGGCATTCAGAGGCATGTGCGGTTCATTGTGGGTGAGATTGCGGAATTGTACCAGCAAGCTATGCTGTGGGTTGAACTCGCTGTGCCGTGGTACCAGGACAGGAGGCAGCACTACATGGTGAGACAAGAAAGGCAAGGGAAGAAAATTAGTTGAGAGTTAATGATCAAACAGTCAAGAAAATGAATTGAGGACTATTTGATCTTGCTAGGAGCCTACATCTATCACCATTTTTTTTTTTTTTTTTTAAATCAGAAAAACTGTTTTGAGTATGGCTTACATCTTGCTTAAAATATTTTCCCAAGTTAATAATTTTCCACATTATAACAAGGAAATACAGCATGGGACCACAGGCATGAATTCTCTATTTCAATCACCAACCTATGAAATGTCACTAAGAAAGAATATTCATTACTTCCTAAATTTCAGAGTGATGTCTGCGAGTGACTTATTTCATTCAACCAACAATATATATATATACACACACATAAACAAGAAGTAAAACATTTTTTTTTTTTTTTTATATTTTTTGTTGATATACTGATAGGTGAATTGTTGTACAGCAAACATTAGCCAATATAAGCTATTAAAATTGTGTCGGTGGCGATGACATTATTATGGTAGAAGAGACATGCTCTTTTACAATCCAATTCTACTTTCAGCCAAATTTAAGAGACAGTTTTATTTACAGCCATGATCTTTCAATAGAAAGTACACATAGGATACCAACCTATGTCTTGACACAATTCAACCTAAAATACACAACACTACTTAATATATTAATTCTGTCTTCTTCACAGTCACTTTAAACCTTGGTAACTACATAACAGAGGTTATCCATGTGTTCTTTGTTTAAAAAATGGTTTGCATTTCCCCAGCCTTGATTTTCATCTGCTAATGGACTATAGGCATCATGCCTCCGAAGCCATTCCTCCAAACTACCCAGGCCATATTGCGTTAAATGATAAGTGATATATTACAGTCTCTCCTAACCACCAGGATCTGGCAATCCCAAACCAGCCTAGTATCAGTGACCCTGTCCCCTTAGGGACATCTTCAGTGTATATGATGATGTGTGTGAGGAGGCAAAAAGACAGAAACGACTGTGGGGTAGCAATGAGAAGGAGCTGGGAGTTTCGTCTGAGTGGTTTATGCATTTAGTAAGCCACTCTCTGATGCCACACCCCATCTGGAGTGCCTGAGGCATAAAATCTAATAAGACTCTAAAAGAGCTACGGATATTGATTTTCTGTGAAATGGAAGGAACAGGCCTGCGTGATGACAGCCTCCTGACCTTTGTAGATTTGTTTACCAGCTCCATGGTTTACTCATAGCTCTAACTAAGGGATGTGCCACACTCCACAGGGCTCCAATCTGCCTCATATTTGTTTTTATCCAATAAATGGGAAAGAAAAATCATTTTTATGTTACAGACAATACAAATTAAAAGATTTAGGTAAGACAACATTGTAGAACATTTGTTTTTAACCATTGAAAGTGTTCAGCTAACTTTGGCAAAATCAGTCACGAGTACCTACCAGGACTTTCCACTCGCTTGTAGTGATATGGGTTGATGCAGACTTCTTTCTGTTTGGAGCCAAACGGGTATTCGCACACCTCCAGAGGCTTGAGCTCATGGTGGGACTGGAGGTCTGGCCAGCGCCACACTCTGCAGTAGATTACATGAGGCAGACCTTTCCTGTGGGAAACCTGTAGCCGGCCATCAAGCGATCGTGGAATGGTAACACACTTGCTGGGCTGCCCAGGGCAGCTCAGAGCTTTCTCCAGGTCCTCCATGGCCCCTTTCTTCTTCTTCAGCTTTTTTACGAGAGCATCTACTGCCTTTTCTGCCCATTTTTCTTCCTCGTCTCCCTGCTTCCAGCCAAGTAAACGCTTGACTGCTGGGCTTGTGAAGGAGAAAAGACTGGACATCGAGGTCATGCTGGAAGCTGTAAGTTAAGAAAAAAGGGAGGACTTCTAAGGCGGCTGTTCCTTCAGGAGGGCTAGGAGGATCTACAAGCCTCTTGATGATGAGCTCCAACTATGGTTAGTAGCCTAAAACAGAATGTGGATATGTGGTCAACAAGGGAAACCACTTCAGTATGTGAGTTTAATAGACCAGTAGAGACCAAGGGTGGGGTAGGGGAGGAGAGGAGGCTTTAGCCTTGTCTGACCAAGGACAGGAAGCAGGGGAGGGAGGGGAGTCAGCAAGCAGGACGCAGCTGCTGCTGTTCAGGAAGGACCCTGCAGCAAGCTGTCCGGACTTTGGTCCCCACCACTGATGGGGGGGGGGGTTGCAGGGTGCCTGAGCTCAGATCAGGACCTCTGTCGAACTGACACGCTGCAGCAGGTCTCACCACTGCAAGCTGACAGGCTAAAGATGTGAAATTTCTCAACAGTTCCCAGCACTTGTCTGGTTTGGCTTGTCCAGGTAAAGCAGTCTGTGATCAGCTCCAACAGCCTTCTGTGATAACAAAAAGAAAAATAGACACACACACAAAGATAGGATTTTTTTTTTTTTGCATCAAATGATTTTAAAAGTGTTGTAAAAATACAATGATGGAAATATATTTTTTAAATCCTACTTTGAATTCAGGAATCTAAGCACAGAATGTGACAAACTATCGTAACTCAACGGGATGGTCAAAAAGCCATTTATCCCCCTTTTGATGAAACACATGTCCATAAAGAGACTGCAGTCTTGCTGAAATGTGGATGACGAGAGTAGCAAGTACAATAATTTAGAATAATTCTTAAATTCTGGGCTGAAACATCACATTAAACTCCATTCATCATCTGCAGAGTGGAAGAAAACAGAAGAAAAATGTGGCGCACCTGTTCTATCAAAACTCAATGTTTAGATTGTCAAAGTCAAAAAAGAAAATTACACTTTGATGTTATTAATGTAATTTTTTTGTCAAAACTTATCCATCATTTCTGCACTGCACAACCACCATTTACATAGGATGTAATGATCACCAATTTTAAAATGAACAAGGATCAAGATGTGTCCAATGATTGTATGTACTCCGGATTTAAGGGACTAGGATAATTAGAGTTTCAAGCTCTTTTGGCTTGTGAATAATGCACAAATCAAACCAACACACTATGCATTTTCAGCAAGCAGGTAGTCAATCATAGCCTGTAGCAAGCAGCAGCAGCAGCTGTCCAGGAGCTTGTGAAATGGTCCTGAGTCAAAAAGGATGTGACCACATAGAGCTGCTTCCTCCCTCATCTCTGGCCCGATCCCTCCCTTCCAGAACACAGCTGTCCAACAGCATTGCACCCACGTCCACTGCTTATTGTTCTACATGGACATGAAAGTCGAGGGAAGGCTCTTAACGTAGATCAGGTGTAGACATACAAAAAAATTATTGATCTGTGAATATTCAGCTTGACTGAAACTACTACATACAGCTGTCTCCATATATCATGATCAGTCATAGATCTGATGTAGCTAGGTCTCAATAGCTCAGCAGTGATTCATCAGGTCATTGAAAGAGATGAGCAACGACAAATGATGAGATTGCAACATAAGGAAACATCCGATCATCCTGACATAAGCAGAAAGAAAATACTGTTTGATGAGCATGTCATTGTTATAACAGAATGTGTGAGGAGGATTTAAGTCTGAATGATTAATCCTTCAGATAAAGATGAGATCAGTTTGTTCAGATAAACCTGAACAAACTGATAAGAGTTCACACTGGTTTTTAAAAGTTGGAAAGCAAATCAATCTATGTCCCCCACCTACTGATCATTGCCTAAATTAACTGTAGTTGTGATTAAAGATGATTTATGACTCGTGTAACAAAAGTCATCAGTGGTTTGTCCCCAGAATTCCTGAGCACATGGGTGATCTAATTTTACAAAGACTATGACCTACATATTGGTAGTTGTAAAAATCTAGTCCTTTGAGTTCTGATACATTGCAGGAATTATTACAATCAAAGTTTTCAGATATTCAGTGATACAAAGCACAGGAAAAAACAAGCCAGTGGAGTAATTAAAACAATTGGACGTGATTCATTCTATTCCAAAAGCCCAAACCATTCCATATAATTTGGAAAAGAAGAAAATGGTAGGTGGTCAAAACAAAAATAACCTCAAAGCCCATTATATTGACCTACAGAAATAGCTGTTTGTTTTTCTTCAGTTTAGCAAAAATACTTAAGCAGTCACTGTATAACAAATCGCGTTACACGGGGGGAATCAAGATTAATAGTTTGCTATGCTCTGTCAATTTTGGATGAAAATGCCTGACAAGTATGAAGCACAGGGAACCAACAATATGGTAGATGAATTCTCGTGAGGAGTAATGGTAAGCACCCCCTCACAGTGTAAGAGAAACAGAAAGACGTGACTAACGTTACAGTAGCGAAAATACATTTTACTACTGCACCAATTAAAGTGAAACACGCCAATCCGAAAAGATTTAGTGCAAAACATTACTATTTTGGCATAAACTAACGTGGAACATAGTCAGCTAGTGTATAACATCGAGAATGTGCTAACTAGCTTAGCTCAAATTAACAGCCCAATTTGTTAAGCCTAAACGTATAATTAAACACCTCATAACAACTATCACTCGGTTATCAAAGTTCCTCTTAATGTTCTGATGGTGTATGAAATCGTTACCTCTCAAAACAGAACTTTCAGCGTCATATTTTTCCCCCCTTTTAACGTTTATCCAAAGTTACTTCACCCTTCCTCCTCTTCCTCCATTCCAGAAACTTTTTGAACTTCTCACTACTGAGCTACGCTAGCTGTTAGCCCAGCCCTCCAAGGGAAAGTGCACAGGCGATGCCTCTGCCCAGCGTACCCTGCTGATGTAGCTCCCTGGAACCAGTCCTACTCTTTAAACAAAACAATTTGATACGTATTCGGGCACATACCTTTTAATAATGCGCGCATACGACAGTTGTGTGTTTTCTTGTGACGTCTAAGCGACCAATCATACTTTCTCAAGGCTTTTCCTTCATATTCCAACACTTCTGTCCGCCTCTCCCTGCCATGTCCTCCAGACCCTGAACACAAGTAGACTGAAGAGGCGGAGTGCATATCACTCCGCTCTCCTGACAAAGTAGTGCTCGCTCTGATGTTTCAGCTGACGAGAATTTGGATGGCCATTGTCGGTTACTGTGCTACAACAAAAGCTATAACCACTTCTGCCGTATTCTTTTCGAAAAGCAGAACACCCAGTAGCTAACTTTTCAAAACATTCACTTCCATTGCGCACGGAGAATATTCCATGTAAATGAACCTTTTCCACCTTTGACAGACCTGTATTATCTCCGTCGTTAAAGTTAAGTGGAATAAATACAGCCGCCGAAGAGTTACCAAAAATAATAACAAGGATTATTGAACGATTTACTGTTTGAAGTTGGAATTCTTACGGTGGTCGTGCTTCGGCTGTGGAACGTCTCACAAGTTGGTGGCTCCACTCAGTCTGGACTGGGGCCCTGCGGTCTGCTGCGTATTGTTGTCTTTTGTACCCACGTTTTCGACGCAACTGTCCCTGTCCACGGAGTCGATTGCTTTAACTTGAATTAAACCAAATAACTATTCTCCCACAACCATTCCATGCCGTCCCAGTATCCGTGCTATCTGGGAGGATCATTTTGGGAGTATTCATGCAGTCGTCCAAATGTAACGCGGGGCCCATTTTCAGCCACCAGTGGGCAATCTACACCCAGTTGTAGATTTTATTTACATCGTCCCAAATATCTGGCCCGATTGAACCTTGTTCTCTTGAATGTCTTCTTTTTGTCTCCCATGCAAGAGATGTAACATCAGTGCCAAAGTGTCTAAAGCAGACACTATACAGATTATAAAGCAATGAAGAAAATGTATTATAATGATTTTTCTGCCTGGAAAGATTCATGTCTTACTTAGTAGTGAACATTGATTTTTAAAATAATGTATTTTCCTAGGGTGTCACTTTATTCAAAGTATTCTATATCATAATTATCATTAACATTTTTTATACATCTGCTAATTGTTGACTGCAAGACCCCACAATTTCTGCATGCTTGTTCATGCAGTTGAAGATTTATTCTCACACAATGCTTCACGGATTTGTGTAGGAGCCCTGTCACATAAAATTTTCATTCAAGAGATAAAAGTTCCTGTACAAACTGAGATGGGTGTAACCACTGATGTAATGAATAAGTGCTTTACTAAGAATTGCTCATACAACTAAATACTTCTAAACACAGCTCGTCCTTACCCCGATCCAATCAAATAGTTTCATTCTGAGGATTTCTTCATTGGTGGATGTGTTTTATACAGTGTATTAGCTACAATAAACAACTATCTATCAACCCTATAATCACACTCATACCCGGTGAATGTTTTATGAAGGTATGACATGGGAGAGGTTTACAACCCAGCTTCTCCCTCTCTATTGACAAAGAAGTCGTCGTTTTCCTTTAAATCACCAGCATATCTTTTCATTACTATACCCATTAAACATTAAGGTAGCCTCTGAAAGTAAATAGAAAAGTTAAGTTCAAGCAGTAGAATTGATTAGATGCTATTTTTATAACAACAGAACGTGAGAGGTTGTGACAACCCAACGTTGTCAGCCAGTGTTGCCGCAATGCAGCTCACATTTTACCCTGATGTAATTAAATATTCACACTGAACATTGACATGACAATGATGAGGCGAGACCAGGCATTCCACTCATGCGTAGGTCTCCTAATGCTATGTTTGTCATGCAAGAAAAAAAGAAAAATTCAGGTACCAAATAATGGAATTTATTACTTATTTTCTGTAGCATATCCCTTGTATTGATAAAATATGCAACATGTTTAATTCACAGAGAAGTCAAGGCTGAAAAATAAGCACGTATTACGTTGTAAAGCTGTTAATGTGCAAATGTCTTTTCTGACTGTACTGATGTAAAGGATACTTTATCCAATCCCAGGTGTACGTGATACCCCAAGTAAACATGATCACTACATATTGTCTGTGGAGATTCTCATTCATCCAGGTCATGGTAGTCTTGCTGTTTCAGCTGAAAGCAACTGGACTTCTTGTAGTTCCTCTAAGACGTTTCGCCTCTCATCCAAGAGGAGGATCCCTCTCACTTGCCTTTCCTGGACTGTGGGATACACCTTGAGAAGGACGGAGGGCTCAACATTGAAGTCTACCGGAAATCTACTCACACAGACTAGTACCTGCTCTTCAACTCTCACCGCCCTTTGGAACACAAGCTGGGAGTTATCAGAACCCTACATCACCGGGCTGAAAATGTTCCAACAAGGACGGAGGGAAAGTCTAAGGAACACAAACACATCAAGACAGCATTAAAAACCTGTGGGTACCCTAACTGGGCGTATGTCAAATGCACTAAGCGCTCCAGGAACAACACCCCGACAACACAGGAAGTGGAGAGGAACACACGGCACATTTTTTTCTAAGCATAACATCCCAGTTCTTCAGACCCTGCAACACTGAGACAGAAATTAGTTAACCCTAAGGACAAACTCCCAGACACAAACTCAACAATGTTGTTTATGCAGTCCAGTGCAGTGAGGAGTGCACAGACTTTTATATCGGGGAGACCAAACAACCTCTCCACAAACGCATGGCTCAACACCGGAGAGCCAGCTCCTCCGTCCAGGACTCAGCAGTCCACTTACATTTAAAGGAGAAGGGACACTCCTTTGAGGATGAGAATGTGTATGTGCTGGACAGGGAGGATAGATGGTTTGAGAGAGGAGTAAAGGAGGCCATATATGTCAAGCTGGAACAGCCATCACTTAACAGAGGAGGAGACCTCAGACATCAACTCTCTGCCACATACAATGCAGTTTTGGAATCCCTCACCAGGAAACTTAGCCACTGTTCACACCTTGGCTCATGTGATAAACCAGCGACTCACATGATGACCGGGGGGAGTGACTACCCATCTGATGGTGGGTGGATCTGGGTCACACAGATTGCGGGTGGGGCATTGTACCCTTTGACCACTGCCCTGAGTAAGAAGGATCCTCAACAAGGTTAAATACTGGGGACTCCCTACTAGAAATTTAGAACCGAAGAAGCCTCGTGTACGAGAGGCAAAAGGACTACAAGGAACTACAAGACGTACAGTGGCCTTCAGCTGAAACACCAAGACGATCACTATATATTGTTAATACAATATCCAAGATGTTTTTCTGCATTTTATTATTTTTTTCTTAGCTTCAGTGTTACAAGGAATGTTAGGTTACATTCCTTTTTGTTTTTTTAACGGAACGCAACGTGATAGGCAAATATCATGTAATCCAAGCAAAACAGAACAATCAAATGTGATCAAAACATTTTTTTTTTTTTAATGACACCCTTTGCAAATCAACCCGTGTCTCTTCTACACGCTTCTCCAGTAGTGCAGTTGTTTCATTATATTCCTCTTCACACAAGTGATACGTTTCAGTGTTAATTGTACAATCTGCTAATAGCAAATTAAAACCCCACACGTTTCAGTGCAATCAGTGAACCACCTTTGATTATTAATCAGTCAATGTGAAACATTAGTGTCTTGACTAATGCTTGACCATATGAGAGGGATATACAGATGTAAAGAACAAGTAATAGAACAACTTAAACAGCAGAACTAGTTTCTACCACACAAATTTTTGGTTGTTTGACCATCCATCCATCCATTTTCTACCGCTTATCCTGTTAGGGGTCGCTGGGGGGGGCTAGAATAACAGCCAGAGTTAGTACTCCCAAATTACTGCTAATGGCAGCTTCTTTACAATGAAGACCTCTCATTTCCAGATGGTTCCATACTTTCAATGATTACTTGCTAGAATAAGGAAATCATCCTCACTGCTCAGAATTGGATTTGCCTTGAATTTGCTGTATGCCACAACATTTAAACCACAGACAAGTGAAGCGAACAACAGTGACCATCTTGGTATAATACAACCGGAATGGCTTGAGGACAACAACATTGTGACATAGGCTGTGATTTGACCTCCAAACCCCTCAGATTCCAATCTAATCCAGCATTCATGGGATGCAAAACAGGCCCCACCCCTTAAGAACCAAAGATTAGACAGGACACCCTCAAAGATCCCCTGTCAATGTCCTGACAAGGTCAGGGCTGTTTTGGTAGCATGACACGGACAAATGCAATATTGGGCAGCTATTTCTATTGTGGCCGAACAATGTAACTACAAATAATGTTTGAAAAATCAGTTTTTAGGTTAAATGAATGTCTCATGTGTACCCCAGTTGACTTTTGTACTCTATAGTCATTTTTTCCTAATCTATTAAAACCGTAGGAAATGCACAAATTACACTTTTAATACAGGGAAGTAGGGTCACTGCCAATGACTACAGTTTCCTCGTCAGAAGGCATGCAGAATCACCCACAGCAATCAAAAATGACTGGAAATGACTGTCAAACATTTTGATATTGGACAGTTAAACAAAGTTTCAAAGAATATTTTAATGATTAAATCCCATATCCAACTTTTCAACCAGTAATAGACAGAAATCGATTGGTTTAAGTTACAATGAATAAATGCATGATTAACTAATTTGGCAAATGAAGGCACTGAAAATGAGTATTGGATAAACATCACTACACTGTGCTGCAGTGTATAGATACACAAAATATTCCTACAACATCAGTTTCATATTACAGAATATGAAGAACAAGTGATTAAAATTTCCATTTCAAGAGGCATAAAGCTGGTGAGCTTTGACATGAAGAGGACCCAACAAACGTCTTCTTTGGTGCTGGACACTATCTATCCTGGTTGTCCAACCTGAGGCTATAGTCCGAGATGTCCTCAGAGGGGGTGTCAAGGACAGGATTTACAAACCCTTCAAATTCAGTGTCTGCATTGTCCTCTGGATGGGTACTCACAAAATCATTCTCCCACTCTAGTGCATTAGAGTCTTCGGAGGCTGAGGTCGGGCCGCTGTACACCGGCTTGCTGCCGGGCCTGAGAGCTGCACGCAGAATGTCCTCTTCCGTCCGGGACCTCTCCCAGGCTGGAAGTGCACGATTGATTCCTAAGATACAAGGACACAAGTCACTAAAGTAACAAACTACTGCAGGCACAAAGTTAACATACATGTATTTCTATTTTTTGTCTTTTGGAACCTAACTTATTTCCATGTTCATAGGTATTTGGACATTGACACAATTTTTATACTTTTGCTCCTGTACACAACCATATTGGATCTGAAATAAAGCAAAGAACTGTAGTGAATGCTGTGTATTAGAAGTGGACGAATAAAACTGGTACACTCCTAAAAGAAGGAGTCCTTTGTCAAGCTCAGCCACACAAAAAGGCCTGGAAGACTGCAAAGGACAACTAAATTGGATGATTTCAGAATTCTTTTCTTGATGAAAAAACCTCTTCATCAAATCCGGCTACGGCAAGAATACTCTTGAGGAGGTAGACATCTCATTGTCAAAGTCTACAATCAACACACACCTTTTTGAATGTAAATACTGATGATTTACAAGAAGGTGCACACGGCTAGTAACACTAAAGAACAGGAAGGCCATATTAGAATTGGTGACAAAAAAGTTAAAAACGCCTGCCCAATTCTGGAATAAGATTCTCTGTACGGAATGGACAGATAAAACCCAGATGAACTTGTACCAGAATGTTGGGACGAGAAATGTCCGGAAAAGGAAAGAAACAGCTCAGAATTTGAAACATACAAGATTATCTGACCCAGTGGAGCTGGGTCACTGGTATGTATTGATCATGTGACTGCTGATGAAAGTAGCAGGATGAACTCCAAGGTGCATAGGGCTACACTTTCTGCTAACATTCAGCCAAATGCTGCATAACTGAAAGGAAAGCACTTCACTGTGCAGATGGATCAGGACCCCAAAATACTGTGAAAGCAACCCAAGATCTTCTCAAATCAAAGAAATGGGATATTCTCTTGTGTCCAAGTCAAATACCGGATCTCAATCTAATAGAGCAGCTTTTCAGTTGCATAAGACAAAACTGAAGGCAGAAAGACCCACAAACAAATGGGTTGATATGCATGAGATATATACTGTAATGTATGGATATACTCTACAGGTACTGTACAGTGTAGGCACTGCATACACATGGCCTGGTCTGTGCTCCAGTTTCAATGAAAAGAAGGATCAATCTTGGCAAAGAAACAACAGAACCGCTGGTTTGGAGGTAAATAAAGTTCTGACTGGTTCACCCTCCGTAACAGAATTTCAATTGAAGTTCAATAAGGATACTGAAAGAATGCAGATGGTTAATTTGTAAGATGTTGCTCATCAGGAGAAATCTTACCAATTTGAGGAAACAATTTAACTCTCACCTTCTTCGTCCTCCCACTCTAGATCCAACGATGTCCCCTCATCATTGGTGGAGCGGGTCTTGGTGGTGAAGTCCCAGCTGCACTCTGTGTTGGGAGTCACCACATTCGTGTCGGAGGGTAAACCTGGAAACAAAGAGGCAGTTATTAGAATACAGAGCAGTATACTCTGAAAGGGTGAACACCTCTATATAAACCTATGGATAGTATGTAAGTTAAACTGATTACTTACTGTTACTCCTGAAAGCCTCTGACTGGGCTTTTACACTCTGGAGGTAGACATCAAAATCCTCCCCAGAGATTTGTCTAGAGGGGACCATGACAACAATCAACACAACAACAGAGATGAAGTAGCAGTCATTCAAAACTCTGAAGGACAAAATCATGACACCCACTAAAGTGACAAAGCAATAGATCTGTTCCCTATGTTTGGCTGATACTCGCAGAGCTTTGTGCGCTCATAGCAGACTGAGTGTTAGTTAAGTATCCAATTTTAAAACTGGATACACTGAAGTGCTATAATATTGGTTCTGGAGCCTATACGCTGCCTTACTGCTGGAGCACAACTTTTTAATCACATTATACAATCAATGTTTCAGTCGACAGCTGAGAAAATATGAAAGATCCCTTTAAATACATTTAGCATTACTTAAACACGTGCAGGAACCAAGCAGTCCTAAAACAACAATCCTGTTGTCTGACAAACTTAATTCACTCACTTTTTTTGGTGAGTTTCAGCACCAAAGCCATCTGCTTTGCCAAATTTCCTCTGGGCAGACAGCTGCTGATAAATAAAATCACAGATCAAGCAAAAAGATTCCCGTGATTGAAAAGACAGAATGTGTTAATGGAGAAACAAACAACAGTGTAAGTGTTGTCAAGAAAACATTGGAGCAAATAAGAAAAAAAAGCAGCAGCAGAGAAGCAAAGAAATGTTGAATTAAAGTGATTCATTAGAGAAATAAAAATTGAAAGCCATTTTCCTGCAGTAGACTTTCCCCCTTGAATCTTCAGGAAATATAAAGTCACGTTACTGGCTAAAATGGCTCACCTCAATGCCATGCTACTCCATAACATACATTCTTGCTGCTTTTTATGTTATACTTTTATACTTTATAGTGTTATATGTCCACTGGTCCAGTACCTGAGCATCCTTGCTGCTGTGACAAATGAATTTCCCTACAGGGATTAATAAAGTCATCTCTATCCCTCTCTTTAGCTCTATCTATCTATAAGGCACAGTTTCCCTAATGGTATTATTTTCAGCATTGGGCTGGTCTTTTTGCTCATTTAACTGTTGGTGTTATGCATCTTTTGCTGGTTATTATGCCTGAGAACCTACACAAACAGATGCCATCCTGAGGGGCCTCACTGATATAGAGGCATTTTGCTTCTCAACTATAAAGTGACGGAAATACTGTTCTACTGTAGCCATGATATATCTAAAGGATGATTAAGAATGGCAACAAGTTGTTTGTTGGGTAAATAAAGAAACAGACATTATTCCTGACTGGAAATCAAAATAATGAGGAGAAAAAGCACTCAGGAAACAAAGACAATAATACCATGTCCCTTTGAGGCACATAAAGCTGATGACTTGACATGCTGGGGAATATCTGTTCACAGCCAGCAGGTTAGAGGAGAAGTTGCTTTAATCAAGCGCTAAGTCAGCTGGCAGGAGGGAGCGCTCAGTGCTGCCTCACCTCCTTCAATTTGCGTTCTCGTGCCAACCTGGCGGCCTCACGCTTGGTGGCATTTCTAGCCTCCTCTTCTAGCCTTAACTTCTCCTCTTGTGCCTCTAGCTGAAGCAGACGTAACAAAATGAAACAAACACAAAGACACAACAGAAAATTACAAAACAGAAAAAAACAACACAACAAATGAAAAAGACAAAAATAAAAACTAAATAAGAGGGGCTGTTGAGGTAGCAAACTCTTACCTCCACCTGTATCTTCTGGTCGATTAGGTCCTGCTTGTCTGAGAGGGCGGTGTAGTGGCGCACTTTGAGGTGGTTGATCTCCTCCTCACTGATCGGCCTATCAAGAAAATGACAGCACATTCTTGTTACAAACATGTGTTTCTCTGTAAAAGAATACTTGTGATTTGCATGATTCATACCAACTCTCTTACCTTGGGCATGGCTGTGGACTCTCACCCTGCAATGCAACACACTACATTTTACCATAGTGCAATGTGAACTGCATCTCGACTGCTGCATTGTTTGTCCCAGTCGGACTCTGCTGACAGTAACTGAGTTACTGCCTCACTGCTGTATCGCAGTGATGGGTGGGCCGTGGCGAACCCAGCATTTCTATCCCTCAGTGGAGGATAGCCGTCTGAGGACAGTCAGGCAGCAGAAGCATCCGGGGAATACCAGCATAATGCAGCATTCATTTAGACTGTACATACTGTATTATTGAACACTTACTCTATTATGATGTCTATTAAACTGGTTCCTGAGGTTTAGAACAATGATTAAAGCTGAGAAAATTTTTACCACAAATGTTTTCCTTATTATTTCCTAAATTTAAGCTTACTTATTATTTTATGAAAGCTCTTAAACACACCGGAATTGTTATCAGACTTACCTCATCACTCTCTACCAGATTTTCGAACTGCAAAATGAAAATCCACAATTAGACATATTACATTATACTTAATTTTTATCATCAAAAAATAAAATGTTACGAATGATACTAAATGTACATCTCATACCTCTATTGTGTAATGTTCTCCTGTGGTGCTGCTTCTGAAGTATTTTGACCTGTATGAATAATTTAGGCAGCATGAGCACACAATGATCCAATGTAGGGATGTAAGGAAACATCAACACTTGAGTAGTGCAAAATTCATGTCCGTGACTTATGTTGTGTTGGGTTTACACCACTGGCAGCCTAATGGCAATGCTGTAATCTGTCCATGTAAATTACATTGCCTGATGACTCTAAATTGTGGCTAGGTGCGAGTGTGCATAGTGGTCTGTCTCTACATGTAAGCCCTGTGATAAACTGGCTAGTTCTCCAGGTTTGTTTCACTGCCTCTCACCAATTTTTAGCAGGGACAGGCTCCTGCTCACTGGGAATTCCCACAGGATCAGTGGTGATGAGTTAAAAGATGAATGGTCGATTGAGGGATGTTTGTTTTGCAATACACGGGCCTTATCTGAAATCCGCACAGTTCTATTGTGGCTAACCAGTGAAAAAATAAACGCTGCGTTTTCACTATTTATTACAGTACAAAAACATGTTAAACCATGACAAAGTGTCAGCTGCTGTAATATACAACTGTATGGAAAGAGGCATGTACTAATAATGATGCCAGTGACCCGTAAGTACCTGCTGTGTCTTATTAATCTCAGTGTCGTACACCTGGTTGCAGTTTTAAAGCCCCCTTCTAATAAAAATCACATTTTAGGCCTCATTAACATGACCATATGTTGTTGTTTCATCACTATAAAACACAACAATGACAGAAATAAGGAGTAAAGATCATGGCTGAGGATTTCTGATTTGGTTTTGCTATCCACCAATAACACTCTCCAAAAACAAATTCTGACAGCCTGGTTCTCCACTTAGAACACATGAGGAAGCGATCCTGACTCGCGGGGTTGGGGCTTAACGCTGTAAGCGTTCACTTTTTTTTATCATCTAGATATTTCCTTTATTTCCTTGATACAAAAGTGTATCAATATTAGTATCGATTATCAGCTAAGTTGACAATTAAATATGATATATCGGTATCTGCCCTGCATATTGTTACATCGTTATATAGATGAAGCTTTGCTGGTCAATAAACCTAAACAAAGCACAAGTCAGACTAAAAACATCAATTATTTATTCAAAAATTTGGTTACATGACAGCCTACATATAACGCAAGAACTTTGACCCCAAATTGGTATCAGGAATGAATCACAAAGTTCAAACATACGCGTCGTTTTTAAAGATCCATCCATCAGTTTCTTGTGAGATTGCTTTCATTGAATTAATCTAACTGAACTACACGTACAGGCTGTTGACAATAGGGGTGCGGTCTGACTGAATTTGGCAGAAGCTGGAGGCAGGTTCAGGCAGACTTTCTAGAGACCGTAGAACAGCTGGCCTTTATCTCTCGGTCACAACCCACACGGCAATCACACCGAGCTGTCCTAGCGCCTTACACACACCGTGCTGTCACTTATCGGCGAACCAACTTTTGGCTAACAGGCTGAATCGGCTCCACTGGTTCAGGTGATACGTTCATGCTATTTAGCAGCCCCAGCTCGCCTTGAGTTTCACCTACCCGCCGCCTTTCTTGATCCGGGTCACTTCTCTTCTGAAAAAGCCAACGCAGCATGCCCAGCAGTTACCCATCGCATTGTCAGGTAGTCCTGATACCTTGCAGCCTAGCTCCTGGCAGCTGCTGGCGCTTCAGTTTGGCTCACTACATCTCTCGGACCAGACCGAGTTCAGCTACTTCCTCGTTTTTCTTCCTCTCTGCTGGATTTTTTTTTTCTGTCTTTTACTGTACATGCGTGATGAATATGAGCAAATGTTTGTTAGAAATACACTAATGCATTTAAAAAATTGAACACCGTGTTTGTGTTTTGATCCAAAGAGTTAAACTTTTACATATTGTGTATTCCTTACATGTGAAATATTTCGAACTTTTATATTGTTTTGATTTTGATATTAAGGGATATATAGTAACAT
>KV751330.1:7825593-7863207 GCA_001698575.1 Mola mola | reverse complement strand
ATAAAGCTGAACGACATGGTATATATCCAAAAATGAACCTGAAAAATCTTGAACATGGCCCAAACTCAAAGTAAAAATTAAATCAATTTTTATTTATCTTACATCTTATACATAAAATTATTAGGTTATGCAATGGCTCATATGTTTATGTTAAAGAATAAACAATAAAAAATGTCTACAACCAGATGCATAACAGTGAGACATATCCCAAAAAAATATTAAAAAGACAAAAAGACATCCTTTAAAAATAATTTACAAATTCTGTTTTTATGTTTTTTGATGACATCATATTTGCTTTCAGGAAAAATACATGTTTAAGTTGAAATGTGGACACCTAAAAACAGTTTCCTTTGGATAGTAAAACATTAGTAGTTGATAGTCATGATATAAGGTTTTAAAAGGAAGGCCATATTGTTGTTTATGTACTGAGATATAATTAAATGTTTTTATGTTTCAATCACATCACTGAATATTAAAGTCACAAAAGAGGGAATCAACATCAATTTTCTTTTTCACTTTTAGTTTATGTCGTCAGAGGTGTAGAGGTAGGCATGCATGTCATCCTCAGCAGGGCTGGTGTCCACCTTGCGGACTCGGACTTTGTGGGCAACAGGCATGGATCTGGGCATGACCTTTTTCCCAGTCTGAAAGAAAAGGGCAGGAGGCTAAGTATTACTCCTGGCTTTCTTTGTTTCCTTTTCAACTTGCAGTACTTAAGTCAACTATTCATTTTAAAGCGTACAAATTAAATAGTTAGAATGAGTTTTAATATACAATAAGTCAACAGATTTCACCCAAATCTTACACAAATGTAAGTCAGTGGAAGGGAAGAATACCATCCAATGTGGTAGTAATTTCTTAGTGGTAATAGAAAATTGGGGGGATTTGTTCTGAAGATATTTCTAAGAAAATGACTTACTATTTTCTTGGAATCAGTGAGGGATCTCTCTAAATATCTCTTCATCCTCTCCTCCTGTTTCTTTCTCTGTTCTCTCAGCTTTTCTTCACGCTCTCTGCAACATAAATAGCTTGAAACTGAATGCTACTGTACGTTAAGGTGGGATACGCATTCATTCAAACAGCATAGACACTGAGACATAGGACAAACCTGCTCCTTCTCTCCTTGTCCATGATCTTCTTCAACATTTTTAAACTGTCCTCGGGGATACTCTCAAGACTTTGCAGCAACAAACACATACAGTTCTCAATATTGGCCAGCTTTTCCAAGGTGCTGACATTGGTCAGTCTGCCATCCACACAGCAGTGATGGACCTCTGCCACCTTCTGATCCAGAGCTTCCAACATTACATCCTGCAAACAATAGGGAGAAGTTGGATGGAGCCTCTGATCAATAACTTATAGTCAATAAGGGGGAGTGTCAGTCACCTCCCCCTTTGAGCAGAATAAGAGTTCTGGGATGGTGAGTAAGTTGGAAAACTAGACTAAGGGTTAAGGAGCACGGAAATATCAAAGGAGGGAATAGAGATGCACCTTATCTACAATTAAAAGCCATTAACAACACATTGAATGACTTCTGGGTTCTGTTTGCACTCAGCACTTGGATTAAAACACAGCCTAACAATTCCTGTTTCCTTACCTGGTCTTCTGTATTCAAGGAGCCAAGCAGCTGAACCTTCTGTTTGAGCTGGGCGCCTCTTGCCTTCTCTTTGTCAATTCTCCGGTTCATGTCACTTATCTGCATTTGTATTGGCTCTTCATCATTTTCACTTTATATAGATGGGATTTAACGTGTGATGGGTTTGAGGAAGAGAAAATAGCGTACAGGAAAACATTTAGGGTTATGACAGGTCTGAAAGTTCAAATACCCGCAGCAACAAAGGTTTAAACCACAAATATGTGTTTTAGTGCTGTCAAGTACTTGTACCAACAAACCATGATGCTTACAGATTCTTTTTGGTTGTCTCCATGGTTTGTCGGAGCTCCTTCAGTGTCTCTGCAACCCTGGTGGAGATGTGGAACAGGGACAGGTTCTGATCTGTCAGCTCTGACACCAGATCCAGTAGCTGCTGGGGATCAGTGAAGTACAGCTCTGGCTCCTCCTGCAGAGGACAGTAACAAGTTGGACAAGACGGGGAACATGTGAGCATTTCCGCAGAGAAAGGATGTAAAGTCACAAGGTTCTGTCAGAGAACTACATTACCTCAAAATCTGAGCTGTCACTGTCAGGTTTACAAGTTTTTATTCTGAAAGGCGTAGAAAGAGTTCAGGGTCAGGGGGTAGACAGGTTTAAACAAAATGTAATTCCGTAGGCAATATTTCCTATGATAACAACAGAGAGAAAATTCATTGTAAAATCAAATTTTCATGCACTATATACTTTATACAAGGATATAATTAAATATCATTTAAACTCACAGTATGTTTTGAATACATATGATTATTTTTCCTTATGCTAAAAGCTGGAATAGAAGCCACAGATTATACACCCAATGTGAACCAGTGTGTCTGAATGTAAATGACAAAAAGGGCTGGCGTGGTTGCATTGGTTTGGCTGATTCCTTACAGTGTGTCACTGTGGGTTGAGGAGTGCTCGGTCTCTCTGATGGAGGTCACCTCACCGCCTTGAACAGGAACCCCATCGTCCAAACCTGCGCAAATGTTTTATGTTATTACTGTTACATCAACAGCAGCGCCCCAACTGAAACAAAGAGCCCCTTAGACTACGATCATTAACCAATATTACTGTGGTCCTCATTACCTATCTGACGCAGACTCACTGGGTTTTAAATTGCACCATATACTTGCCGTCCCTAATAGGTGACACCGCCAGCTCCGTGTTCTGCTTGTTCTGACCGTTATCAGAAAGAACTTTAGCTTTCATAGCTTTGGTCCTCTGGGCCTCCTGCCACTCTAGAGGAGACAGCTTGAACAGAAGCTCTTTGTATCTCTTGTAGTCTGTCAGGGTTTCTTCAAACTTGGCCAGTTCACTATGAAAGGAATACACAAGATTTAAATCGCATGATACAAATGTGCCGTTACATGAGTTTTATTTCAACATGGCCTGATGTGCACCCTCATGCATTACCAGAGTGCTACCTTTTTAATGTCACTATTTCAGAAGTCAGTTTCTTGATCTCAGCATTCTTCTGTTGCTTGGACATGGCCTCCTGCTCGAAACTGCCAAACCAAAACGAGACATTAGCATTGTGACCTCTTACTTGTCAGGTTAAGAGCAAGTTCTTATTCAGTAGAGAGTAAGAACCACAATTTAACATCAAGTTACAATGGCCAGCAGCCACCATATCGCATCTTGGCTCTACTTACAATGTTCTGGCCTCCAAAGACTTTTTCTCATTCTCCCTGAGGAACTCTTCAAACCGGTGGTTCTCTTCATCTAGGAGCTTTTCAAGCTGCTTCAGTCGTGCCTCCTCTTTCTCAATGGTCTTGTCCATCTTCGAAATCTCATTTTTCTTCCTCATCATGTATAACTAAGGAAGTCAGGGCAAACGATACAAGAGGGCTGAGCATTTTTGGCAGCAGGCAAAGACGTTACTGTCAATATGAGAGCAATAATTGTCTTAAAATCTACAAAACCATCCTCCGCTTCCCTCCGCCAGTATGTATTTCTGATGTCAGATGATAAAATGTAGCCTTTGATTTAATGTAACACTGTTGCTGTCTGACATCATAAGAGCTACTTTATGCAGAACTTTGCCTCTGATTAGGATGCTCGGGCTCGCATTTAAAATGTGCTGACTCCTCAACATTCAGTGTCCTGCCCAAGGACACATTGACACGCTGAATGCAAAGGTCGGGAATCCAATCACCCACCCTACGATCACAGGATGACCCCCTGAGCCGTGGCCATCCTGTCATATTATTTATTCCTATCTGTCACATTTTGAGTATGTTGATAAGATAAATAGAGGGTATATATACATAGAGAATGTGTATATATTTCCAGCAACAATAAAGTTCACCAAATTGAACATTAAATAATTTGTCTTGTGCTGTATTCAATTAAATTTATATTGTAAAAGAATTTGCAAATTTTGCAAATCATAATATTCTGTTTTTAGTCACATTTTACTCTGCAACCCAGAATCGGGTTTTGTATTATATACCTTAATTTTAAATTTTCTCTTATTCCTTTTTTTTTTTTTTTTTTTTTTTTTTTTTTTTTTTTTTTTTTTTGTGCTCATTAATTTGCTGTTTCTTTCTGTGGGCTCAATAAAAAAATCTATCTTATCTTACTTCACATGTGCATGTTTTTGTTTTTTTAAGTTGCTGTCCTTTCAGTAAACTAATCCAGCCGTTCCATTTGATAAGAAAAAAAACAGAGCTGGGTCACAGTGGACGCAGTAACTGTGAAACACCCAGGCTCCATCTTTAGCAAGTAGCTCCTGAGATGCTTTACCTCTAACAATGCCTTCTGCCGTTCAAGGGCAATTAAGTCATGTTTGCTGTCCTTTGGCATGTTTTCTGGGAACAGAGGACAGATCAGTAATATAGTCGTGACATAGCAGCAGATTAAACATTTGGACATGCTTTTAGTCTCCTCACTCACCTCTTTTCATCATGGCCATCTTTAACTCATGTCTGCCTGGGGTTTGTTTGCGTACTGTGCTACTATTGATTTTTTTTGCATTCTTCATCTTCTCCTTCTTCACTTGTTTCACCAGCTTGTTCCCCGCCTTAGACATTTCCTCGTCATTTGGCAGAGTCAAGGTTTTATTCATCTCCTGTGCATGGAGGTGAACACACAGGACTTTAATGTTGCAGTCGATTTTTTTTTCTCCTTTATGTCACACACACTAACCTCCTTTTGCTCATCCTGTTGAGTCTCGCTTCTGCTGCTCATGTCTGTGAAAATGATGACACAAACAAATGTGATCGGCTGAAGCAATTATGCTGCCTGAAGAAATCTTTGCCTCTCTTGTCGAAAAAACAGTTTTAATAATACTTACCAGGGTGTGGTGATGACATCTCGGTTCTCCTTTGTGGTTATTTTTGTGTCAGTGTTTAAGCTAACCTACCAGTTACAGACGGAATATGAATTAATACACTTAAAATGATCAAGTCATTCAAGGAAAAAGGAGGTCCAACTCAGAAGTGCATTTCTATATTTCTAACCCAGTTTGACCCTCATCTCCTTTGGCTGTGCTTTGAATGGGCTCCAGCACATCACCACTTAGGCATCAGCGGAAACATGGTTCACCATCTTTGAAACTTCTGCCTGATTTTTGCATCAAAATCAAGACAAATTCTCACATAGAATGTTTTACAACCTATAATATGCATTTGGCAAACAGTTTGTTTGCTGTTTGAGCTGTATTAACTGCAAACCCTGCACACACATAAGTCACTTATTTGAAGCATGATGTCATTGCATGTGCAATATTCACTCAAGGCTTGTTGAAAGATGACCAATCAGCCTATAGACACTGATAGTTACTGACACACAGCATACCTGGCAGCTGGTAATATTCCAACATAGAGCAGTGATGCAACAAAACTGACATATAAATGAGTTTGACATCAAAAAGCACAGTTTGTATGGCTTTAGATGACATAAGCGCACACGGTCCCCTTATCAAATTACATTTTTTCATGAAGGTCTGTGTGTTTTAGTTCACTTTCATATTTCATTTCATACCCCCCAAAAATTATAATGTAACTAAAAAGTACACGTATCACAACTAAAACAGCTTATGTTGGAATAGGCTTGCTACTAATAATAAAGACATGGCAAGAAACTTACTCTACAAATTCACCAGAATACATCCACTTTTCTTGGCTAAGATTGCAGATAACCTAGGTTAGTCACAAATTTCTCAAAAATCTAAAATGAACAATGAAACATCACATGTTGCCCTAAAGGTCATCTGTAATTATTTGACTGAATCAGTGTTTTTCTCCAGTCCAACATTTACCTCCAAAATATAACGGAGTGGAGGTTTAAAGTAGCAGAAAATCTAAATTATCATGTAAAGTTTTAATACCTCAAAATTGTACCTAAGTACAGCACTTGAGTAAATGTAATTCAATCACTGGTAATGTCCTGAGAGGCCTACTCATAAAATGCAGTGATATCACCATTAAATTTCACACTAAACTACATTTAGAATTAGCAGCCATGACACTTAACAGCCATAATAATTCTTCCCTTTCTTTCAAATGAGCTTCTGTATATTTTAGCAACATATTATGGCTGTAATTACCACAGATGGCTCCAGTCTATCTAGCTGCATTTTATCATGACAGAGTGCTAAACTGTTAGCTTGACTAAGTAGCTACCATTCTGAGATGTTTGTCTCTTGTGGTAAACAAACTGCTACTTACCTTAGGACAAAACAACACATGTCCTCAATTTGATGGTAATGGAAATATCAAAATTCTAATAAAGCCAGTACACACCAACAGACCTTTCCTCGCCCTTCAAGATCCTGGGCAGTCCTGATTGTGTACTGTTGCCATAGTAACTGCTGCCTTCATGGTCTCCATGTAACTTTTAAGTCCATGCATTGTATACTTAACAACAATGTCTGTGGTTTTTTTTATTACGTTATTATGCTGTCAATTACTTGAAAAAAAGCGTTAAAAAAGCAGTGCCAGATGCTGACATCTCCATGGTTTTGGTTTTTTATTAGTGATCTGAAACATTATGAAGCATACTGTTGATCACTTAATAAATAACAGTAGATTTCTTGTAAGTATAGTTGTAGAACTTTTCCACAGCAGCCATTTTGTGGGGACATAGTTGGGTACACACAGGTGTTCCTAATTTATGCTCCCTCACAGTCAGAGACATTGAATATGCCGCTCTCTAACAGAATACTAACCAATTTTATGAATTAGACTTGTAGTTGCCTGCGATTCCATTACAATCTGGCTGAAAAGGTCTATTTTTCATTTGGTTTTCGGAGTGGTGGGTTCGTGTCTGAGTTTTTTGTGGGTCAGTCATGAGCATGTTCTGCTTACTCTCCAGTAGGTGGCATGGACGAATCACACAATCTGTCCTTGACAGAACCGGCTGGCTGGCATTTTAAGCAGACATTTAAAGACTGAACGATCTTGTCAAGAAGAAAACACATATTTGCATTTGTAGCCAAATATTCCATCAGTATCTGTGATGATTTCTTTCTGAGTTAAAAGTTGAAACTCTCCTTTCAGTTCATGGTGCGTACCAGTGAATATACTTAGAACCTGATAGTGTGCATTCCCTCCCACTCATCCATACATGACCTTGCACATCTCAGCCCACCAAAGCAGCCCACACACTACACTTTCTTGTAGGAAATCCCAGTGTCAGATTGTCAGGTTAAAGCAATGCAAACACACGGAGGATGGTTGAGAAGGGCGCTATGTGCAGGGAGAGAGGAATGCTGTTTTGAAAGCACCAGTCCGATGCCTGTCAGAGGTGGAACAGCTGGCTTCTTGCAGTGTTGCATGAGCTGTTTCAGAATTACAGATTGCCTCCTCCTCCTCTGCTTTGTAGCCCAAAGACAGTGGATATTTGATATTACATAAAAGGCCCTCTATGCATAATGAGATTGACAGCTTTACTTTAAACATAATTAACCCCAACGGCTTCAGTGAACACAAGAATCTCATCCTATACTATCTATAAAAGGAAACACATTAATACCAGAGGGGGTGGGGGGGGAAGCATTTTAGAGCAACATATTAATTTCAGGTCTGCTGATAATATATCTGAGATGGACAGCTGATTTTTTTTTTTCTCTTGTGTTTGGCAAGGAATTTAGCTGGCAGTTGGAGCTGCCACCCTGTCAGGCAGCTGTGAGGTGCAGACTGAGCTCAAATCCACTTGAATGTACTGCAGGGCCCCAAACTGGGACTGTGAGTGAGGCTGTTTCACATGTTTGCTATACACTGTCTTACTAACCTCCTACAATCGACTGCCCTTATTTAAAAATGAAGAACGGACATAAATTCATCCACTGCATAAGTTATACAGATTGAATTCCCACCCTGACATACTCTACGTCTTCACAGAGCTAAATGTGTACTGCATCCTGTGGATTTTATTATGTCCGATCCAGTTGAATTTCCCACTTTTCAGGTATATGTGCATTTATACAGGTATATAAATGGTTGCCAACATTGAATCATCATTTAAATTTTTTTTTTCATTTTATTACAGTTATACAACAGCTCTAACAGCACTGAACATGCTTTTGCATTATTAGCACCTACTTTTGTTGTACTAACTTTGGTCTGGTAACAAAACACCGCACCGCAGAGATGAGTCGACAACCTCTGAGCTTGTGTCACCATTTACTTTGGCTCTAAAAGCAATTTCATCAATGAAAACGGGAAAAGTATGTCTTGACTTTTGGAGTTACATATGCATTTCTGTCCTCACCTAATGAAAAATATCTCTATAAATATGAAAACACATCGGATGGCTTTGATTGGCACTGCCTCAAAATATGGTGAATACTCAATTGATTATATTTTGTATTATGCTGATCCTTTCCTGTTCTAAAAGAGAATTTATTTAATTGAATGAATTATTGCTCTGTGAATTAGGAATTTAGAAAGCCTTTTCTAAATATAGGAGACTCAGAAGCATGTCTAATTCCAGTTAACACTGTTTAATTATTTACTGGGAAATGAATGAATCTACAGCTTGACATAGAGCATTGGAATTGAGAAATTATTCAAATCCTCCAAATGTCTTTCTATCAGCAGTGCCAGCTCACTTTACACTCGTGTTTCATGCAAAGAGGGTCCTATATAAAAGGTCTAAGAGTATTAATGTTTTATTTTCCCAATTTTAATAAAAATGAGGCAACAACAACCTAAATTTAAATGTACAATTTACATTTACAAGCAGAGGTAAATCAAACTGTGTCTTGCCAAGACTTGAGCTCCTCTCCGCCAAGGATATTGACTGTTCAACTGTTTGTTGAACTGGTGGCTGGAGTAGGCAAGGCAGGTGGGCTAGAGCTGAAACAAGCAGAGAAGAAGCCAGTTGAGTGAAGAAGAATAGTTAAAATGAAGAAGAAATAGTAATGTTCAAAGAGTGAATGTGCTGTTTCATCTGTGTTTTGGCCTCATGCTGACTGTCTCGATTAAAATGTGATGCAATGAAATGGGTGATTTTCATGGGTTTGCTTTGAATATAGAAGAGGTGACACGGGAGCATCTACATTAAAATTAAGTGAAAGTTCACTAATTACAGGTCCAGAGTGCATATAGATTTCTATCACTTTGGAGCAGGTATGACTAAAAACAACAAATAACATGTTATTTTGATACATTGATTGAGTTTATTAAAGCACATGTATTCTTTATGTCCATCAGGAAATGCCCCAGTGACTCTTGCTTTATTCACTTGTTTTTTTCAAGTCAAAGCGGGTGATCAGGGTGATTTCTGTCGGCCACAGGTAGCATTTTGTCGTCTTTTATCTTCTTTTGTTTTCAATGCTTTTTGATGAAGACAGATCCTAAAAAGGAGAGGTGGTATTGTCGTTCAATTTGTCATGTGGTCCGATGCAAATGTATCTGTATGGTATGCCAGCATGTAACAGTAATTATATTACTGTACAGATGAACTCGAGACATTAATGTTGCTATGACAATGAATGTCATTTTGTTAATATGGTTATGAATCAGCAGAAAACCAAGGACGTGCATGCCATACGTTTGTACAGTACACTTTCATATATGATAGTACAAGTGTGTTGCACATTAAGTGGGTGGAGATCTAACAGTGTGGACATGTCTTAAAGCTGCATTCTTTGCAGTGGCCAGTATGTGGTATCTGGTTAAATAAAAACGCAAATAAAACTAGATCTATGTAAGCTTGAGATGAGAAAACTACCCTACTTCTAAGTTGATTTATCCCCCCAGTAAACATATTATTCGGTTTATAGTATCAATCAGCAGCAGTCAGTCTGCTTCAATCCAGCACGATGTTCTCAATTTGTGAATTGTTGTTCATTCATTTACAGTAAAATGGACAACAAAGCAGGGTGTGCTTTAGAATGTGGCCGCCTTCGGGCTGGTAGCCACCTTAACGACCGTGGCCCATCCTTGGGTTCAGATCCATAGATGTACAGCAGTTGGAGTTTACTCTCTTGTCCAAACGTGATCACTTTGGGCTCAAAAGCAGCATGATAGCACTGTCTGTGGGCTACAAACTGATAATCCACATACCAGTGGACAAGGTGGGAAAGAATCCTTGCGGTAGAATATTTCTGCTTTGGTGTGCACAAATGTCGTCCTAAGAGATTAAGGTTGCGCCACCCGCAAATGGCCGTGCTCACTGTTGTCACAACCCTTTACTCATAGAACGCCCTATGTGCAAGCAAAGCAGAAATGCTGTCTTGCGTGGATGCATTTTATAAAATGCGTTACACGCTGAATTACAGTGACTTTGATGAGGACTAATAATGTCAGTATTGTAGTTAAGTGGACAGATTCTAGATCTGTAGCAGAGACTAAACGTGTTAAGGTTGAAAGAAGAAAAAGTAGACAAAAGTTGTGTTATTTTCTTTATGCAGTCTTAGCTGGCCTGCTGCTGCTAGCTAGTAATTGTTCACAATTGGTGGGTGTGTGAACCTTTGCAGGACTTCTGGAATACCGATTGAAATCACCACTGCTATTGACATCAGGGTACTTGTTAAATCCACAGATCAAGTTCTTTAAACACATATGTAAATGTGTGACATGGGTCATTTTTGGAGCTGTTGAAAGGCTGTTTTGTATTAGCAAAAGAAAGGATGAGATCGCGAATACAAGCGGCCGAAATGAGCTTCCTTTGCAGGGTGGTTGGCCTTAGACATAGGGTGAGGAGCTTGGACATCTGGAAGAGGCTCAGAGTAGAGCCACTGCTCCTCCGCGTTGAGAGGAGCCAGTTGAGGTGGTTCGGGCATCTGGTCAGGATGCCTCCTGGATGTTTCCCTGGGGAGGTGTTTCGGGCCTGTCCATCCGAGAGGAGACCCCAGGGCAGACCAAGGACACGCTGGAGAGATTATATCTCTCGGCTGGCTTGGGAACGTCTTGCTGTCCCTCCGGAGGAGTTGTTGGAAGTGGCCAGGGAGAGGAACGTCTGGATCTCCCTGCTCAGGCTGTTGCCCCCGCGAACCGGACCCGGATAAGTGGCAGAAAACGAAACGAAAAGAAACGAAATGAAAATCCTGAGTAAAGAAGTGTAGATTTTCAAAGGAGAGTAACTGATTCGATTTTTCAAATAACTTGCTCAACACTGATCATGATAGTTACTGTATACAGGGCATGAATATTTTAGGGCTTTCTGTCAGCTTTTTCCAGAGTTATTTTGCTCCTAAAGGCAAATAAATCACTGTAATCAACTGTAGAACCCAAACTGAAACATCTGAAAAAAATCAAAGTTAACATTTATAAGATTCTGCTAAGGAAATATAGAAGTAGATTATAATATAAATCAATACTTTCTTGTTTCATTTGCAAATTTAGGAACGTGTAGCCAATGTGTCTGTGGCAAAGAAGAACTGAATATTTGGGGGATATGTCCACAGGGGTGGCTTTGATTCGTACAGAATTAATGCTGGTGTAATTAAAAGCTCGTTAGCAGACAGGCCTGGTCCTGTCTGGAGAAAATGCTGTCTGGACATCTTGAAGGGAAAAGAAAATCACAAGGGTAATTATATGGATACGAACCTCTCTGATTTAGGCAGATGTTAGCTGTTGCCGGGGCCTGATCAAGTGTTGCTTCCCACTACAATGTGGAGTTTATATGGTGGGAGGTGCTTTTACTACTTTACATGAGAACATAGATTGTACCCAAGGAAAATTAATTGCCCATGAGACTGCTAAGAGTTATGGGATCCTCTTAGACTGAACCACCACAGGATAATGAGCTCTTTAACCTTGGCCCAAAAATTTACATCATTTGAACCAAGTAATTCTCACAAATCTGGACTGATTTGAGGCTAATAGACTTTAATGCTTTCACTGACACTTTGATATTTGTTTATCTTCCAGTGGGATTGAAGAGATAATGTGAACTGACTTTGATAATGCAAATTTATGTGGTCCTTTGGATAATACCTTAATTTACGACCTCACTACTACCAGCTTGGTGTGTCCAGAGCAAAGGTATAAGGCATTACTTACTTACCTTTCAAAAACATTTTGGTGTCCGGTGTCTTGCATAAGCAACCTTTCAATAAACAACTGAGACATTGTGAACAGAAACCCCAAATTTCTGAATTAAAAACACTGTGCGAATATCCAAGTGAATCACGAGCATATGCCGTTACAGCAGGTGTTACTGGTTGTCATCCCTCAAATGTTTGGACCGGTGCTGAAAGTCCTGAGTATAAACGAGGACTTAAAACAAAGGCTGTCTCATCACTAAACTGTAAAAATAGATTAAGATTTAATCAGAAGACAATTGCATGCAAATCAGTTTCCCTTGAAGTGCTGTGCCACTCAAGGGACTGAAAATGAAGGAGATTTGGGTTAGATTCCTTTCGGCAGCCATTTTATTCTTATGAGACTTTCCTGTGTTCTCTCTCTCTCTCTCATTTGCATGATTCCATTACTACTCCATTCAATGCAAAAAAAACAAAAAAAAAAAAGGACCACTATAGCCACTTTTCTTTTCAATAACAGTCATAAGCCTTCCATTCATGGAATGTTGATCATTCATGCTTGATCTGTTGACGATGAGCTTTTTGTGCAGCAGTAACCACAGCCTCCCAGACACTGTTCAGAGAGGTGTCCTGTTTTCCTTCACCGTAAATCTCTTGTTTAAGAGGGACCCACAAGTTCTCAATAGTGTTTAGGTCAGGTGAGGAAGGCGGCCATGTCATTATTCTTTTATCTTTAATGCCTTTACTGGCTAGCCATGCAGTGGAGTACTTCGTTGCATGTGATGGAGCATTGTCCTGCATAAAAATCATGGTCTTTTTGAAAGAAGCAGACTTTTTCCTGTACAACCGTTTGAAGAAAGTGTCTTCTAAAAATGGGCAGTAGGTTTGGAAATTGATTTTGAGTCCATCTGCCAAAGGTCCAACTAGCTCATCTTTAATAACACTAGCCCATACCAGTACCCCAGAGTTGAAGTGGTGCTTCAGCCACGGACCCATACATCTGGTTCGTCAAGAGTCACTCTCATCTCATCCATCCATAAAAAAATCTCTTCAGATATTTCTTGGCCCAGTCTTGACGTTTCAACTTATGTGTCTTGTTCAGTGGTGGTCGGGTTTCAGCCCTCCTTACATTGGCCATGTCTCTGAGCATTGAACACCTTGGACTTCTGGCCACTCCAGGTAGGTTGCAGTTCTGTTATATGACAGCACTGGAGAATAATGTGTTCCTGGTAGCTTCATGTTGATTCTTCTCATATCTTTGGCAGTTAATTTGCTACTTTTTTTCTCAATCCACTTCTTGTGACCCTATTGACTATTTGCAACAAAGCTTTGATGGTTCTGGGATCATGCCCCAATATCTTAGCAATTTCAAGAATGCTGCATCCCTCTAAAAGACTTTTTTTTTAATACAATACAATTTTTTTGACTTTTTAGTCAGTTATATCTCTTTTTTGGCCCATTTGGCCCATTTGGCCCAAGAACTGCCTAATAATTATGCACACTTAAATATAAGGTGTTGATCTCCTTAGGGCACACTATCCCTGACTACACAAATAGAGCTGATATTCTTAAATCCAATAAGCATTCAAGTTTATACAGCTTGGAGTTGGAAAATATGCATAAAAATATGATATGGTCAAAATGCTCACTTGCCTTATAATTGTGCACACAGTGTAATTTCTTATTTTTGGCCCAAGCTTGACTGAAGTTACCTGCAAAAAATCCAGCAGCATTCAATAGTATTCTCATTTTTACATTAACAGCAAATCTAATGACTACATGTAAGGAACTGCTGCTTTAAATGTGAATTATTTTTCACAAGTTATTCCCGGGCGTTGAACAGTCATCAGTTATCTGTGAGGTGTTGTGAGATTGCCCTTCATTACCGCCTTGTAAGAAAAAAAGGAAGTCTTTGGGGAAAACATGCCCGTTCATGTACAGCTTAAATGTGACAACATTATTCAGAACAAGGGCGGTGGAGACCACACAAACAGTACTGCACTTACTGATGGCAATAACTGCTATGGATGTCCTGGCACACAATAAATGAGACATAAAAGAATAAATAGATAGTAAATGAAAACATTTTCTGGGAGTGGGAGGAAAAGTTATTTTATTTTCTTTCTGTGCTTCAGCCTTTCCTGTAAGAAAGATTAGTGTCAATCTGGGATATGCTACTTTAAAAACATTCAAACCTGTTGACAAATACTTCTCGAACTGTGAAGGGATTCCACAAAAACATTAGAATCCAGATGTCTATAACACTGTGGCCTATATTTCAGCGTTGGAAATCTAGCTATTGCAGGCCCTCTCCTGAGAGGCTCCTCTGGGAGTCAAGGTCTATTTCCAGGGTGCCTATTTATACAGTTCCTCAATAGAGAGGCAAAATGAAGCAAAATCTTCCCGGCAATCAGGCCAGGAAAGGAAGGGATTCACTGAATCAAAATCCCATTTTCATTTCGAGACATGAATGTATTCCACCACTGCAACGGTTCCCAAAATCAATACATTCAATGCAACACAGCATGTTGTGTATGAAAGTGTGCGGCGCTGGGTGATGCACAAAATCATTTGATTTTCATTCGATTTGTCTGCTTCGGGCTACGGCTGCTAAAATGCCTGGAGGCTGCTGGAACATTCTGCCTCATGTTTCTAGTTACAAGATCTGCTCAAGTGCATGTATATTTGAAGGGATATATTCCAAATTATCTATGTGATATATGTGTAATTTTTATGGACAGAATTTCTAGGCGCAGCCAAGCGGTGGAGGGAGTCAAGTTCGGTGGCCTCCGGATTCCGTCTCTGCTATTTGCAGATGACGTGGTCCTGTTGGCTTCATCGAACAGTGACCTCCAGCTCGCACTGGGACGGTTTGCAGCCGAGTGTGAAGCGGCGGGGATGAGTATCAGCACCTCTAAATCTGAGGTCATGGTTCTCAGCCGGAAAAGGGTGGATTGCCCACTCCGTGTTGGGGAAGAGTCGCTTCCCCAAGTGGAGGAGTTCAAGTATCTCGGGGTTTTGTTCACGAGTGAGGGGAAAGTGGAGCGGGAGATTGACAGACGGATTGGGGCAGCGTCAGCAGTTATGCTAAAGCGGTCTGTTGTGGTGAAGAGAGAGCTGAGCCAGAAGGCAAAGCTTTCAATTTACAGGTCAATCTACGTCCCAACTCTCACCTATGGTCATGAGCGCTGGGTAGTGACCGAAAGAATGAGATCGCGAATACAAACGGCCGAAATGAGTTTCCTTCGCAGGGTGGCTGGGCTCAGCCTTAGAGATAGGGTGAGGAGCACGGACACCCGGGAGAGGCTCAGTGTAGAGCCGCTGTTCCTCTGTGTTGAGAGGAGTCAGTTGAGATGGTTCGAGTCATCTGGTCAGGATGCCTCCTGGACGTCTCCCTGGGGAGGTGTTTCAGGCATGTCCATCCGGGAGGAGACCCCGGGGCAGACCTAAAGACACGCTGGAGAGATTATATATCTCGGCTGGCTTGGGAATGTCCTGGTTTCCCCTGAGGAGTTGGTGGAAGTGGCCGGGGAGAGGAACGTCTGGATCTCCCTGCTCAAACTTTTGCCCCCGCGACCCGGACCCGGATAAGCGGTAGAAAACGAAACGAAACGAAACGAAACATATTTGTAATATGCTAGGTCTGGCTATGTTATTGAGCATTTTTTTGGTAATTGATTGTTTGCTGGGACTTTTAAGATTTAGTAGAAGCCCATAATGCAATGATAGAGAATGAAATATGCCCCATCATCAGTCCACAGCTTCTATTTGGCTTCATGTTGCCTGCAGAGATTAAAATGATGACACGGTTGTGACATGCCAAGTTTGTCCTTGGGGTGTGTGTACACGTTGTGTATCAGTGACGCCAAGGTTATCTGGTGTCACTCTCTTTCCGGCTCAGCAGAACAGCTCAGTAAATTGTTGTGACTACATCTGCTGTTGCTGGTGGGGGGCCAAGGCTGCAGTGGAGAAGCCTAAGGAAGCAGAACAGGGGCAAACTGGGACCATGTTTCCATCATGTCTTCCACCATGCAAAACTACAGGCCTCATCCTGAAAACGGAATTTGTTCATTTTTGGCAGCAGTGAATCAAATGCCATTAAAAGAATTCAGATAATTACGTGTGTAATCTTCAGCAAACACCAAAACTGAACATTTTTTCTTTTATCATCCTCTCCAAGAAATTCAAATCATGTAGTTTCTGTGGTATAATTACTCTTACTCTTTACCATACTATACTTGTTTCACTGTTTCTCCCTTTTAAAACTTCCAATGCGCCAATTTATTCATGAAAAGTGCACTTGTGCACATGTGCCTAAAAAAACATGCATGCACTGATACACCATTTGCTTCAGGGTAAACAGTTCTCTCACCATCATGTACGCCTCTTATTGCTTTTCCCACCTGCAACGTCCCCTACAGACAGATTCAAAACCATCACCATAAATAATCTATAAATGTGCGATCGCCTACAACAGCTGTGCACTTGTCTGTTTTGGTTAAGAAATCAATGATTTGAAGTTATTTCAGTTATTTTTCCTACAAATGTAAGATATGAAATGAAAAGATATGAAACCTCAAAAACACAAGTAGTTTGCTCTGTACCTCCATTCAAATTGAGACCTCCTCAATGTTTATATTAGTTTTGAAGAATCTCTCAATAAGTAATTTTTTTTTGGAAAATTACAGAGAAAGCTGAAGTTAAAACGAGAGGGCTGACATCCTACATGCTCACATAAGGTTAATGCCACATTATTTCATCTACAGGCTGAGTCAGTGGAGAATCAATCTATTAGATTTAAGAGAAGTCTTCATTTTTGAAAACATGCTTAATTCTTTCTGTGTTAGAAAACCCTATTTCCTAAACTTTGAAAGTCTAAAACTTAACAAAATTCATCTCTTTTTAAAATGGACTCCAGTGATGTATTTTAATTTATTTTATTTCATATTTGTTGTATTATTTTAAATTGATCTTTGTGCAGCATTTTGGGCAACGGTGGTTGTTTCCAATGTAATTTGTAAATAAATCTTGACCTTTGAAAGTTTGGGAAACAGGGCGTTGACAAATTCTGTAATTCTCCTTTTATTTAAGGGCTACAACAGGGTGTCAATTAGCCTTGCTTAGCATAAAGATTGGACATAAGGGGAAATACCACACTGGTTCTGTTAATGCCTCTAAAGCCAACAAACTGTATCTCCTTCATTTTATCAAAATGCAAACAGTATAGTTATGGTTTCAGTGAACTAATGGTTTTCACTTAAAAAGTTGCCAACAGCTCTCTAACCCTATCTGGGTAATAACTATTATACAACTAGATAGTCCATTATTTATACTCCAGAAATTGATAACCTACACGTGGTAAGTATCCATCCAAGACATTTGTTTATATTCTATTGTTCTACTATTAATTTAAAAAAGGATTGTATGCATTGGAGATGTATTTCCATAGATTTACATCTTATTATTCAGCATACTGTACCGTCAAACAGAAGCATAACAGAGGCATGCATCTCTTTCACTTCAGATGTAAAAAATAACACAATTCCCCCCAAACCCAACTATCTCTTTGAATTAGGACAAGTGTCTATACTTAGAAGCCGGGAAATCGGACAAAACAGGACTGTGGGACATTAAGGTAATCGTGCTGACAGCTCTTATAACAGACATTATATTGATTTGACTTGATTAGAAGTCACAAGTCCACCTTCTGTGAGGCAGTGAAGCAATTGATTTGAAGTTATAATTCCACCTTTTATGAGGCACTTTCGAGGTGATTGGTACAGTGCACTTTGAAATGAAGATTAGCTCAGTGCCCACCTCATTGCTAGGCTTCCAGCTGCACTAAAGCCTGGACCTAAACTTCACATAAGAGTGACAGAATTGTCTAGAAAGATGGAAATCCACCATCTGTACATTACAGGGCACTCAAGTATTGTCGAGTACTTGCATGTAATGGGTACACTGGCTCGCTAAAGTAGATGAGAGGCCACTAGGGCACTGCAGAGCGCAAATGACTCCAAATCAGATTCACAAGTGGATAATGGTTCAGGATGATGACTCCTTTGCCTTTGGATGGAACGACTTAATTTTTTATGGTTGTGGGCAGCAATAGTACAGAAGAAAAAGAGCTTCCACAAGTCTTGGGATATCAAGCCAATGTTTACTGAATGTGTCTCTAAAAATTTTTCGTAATCATATTTTAATCCCCTTTGGCAGCAGAAATGCTAAAAAGGAGTGAAATGTTCATTTTTCAATCACAGTCCTGCCTTTACGCCATGACTTTCATCTGCTGTAGTGTCACAACATGCCATGATTTCAACAAAGTGTTAATAAGGAGCTGGCCAACAGTGATGTGGGCTGTGAGGTGGTAAGTAGAACCCTGGGGGACAGGATCTATGTATATCAATGTTTTTTTTTTCTGAATGTGGATGAGTGCATCTTGATGTTATTTTTACAGACTTGTATGTGATTGAAAGTGTTTTATTTTATGCTGCGTGAACCCTGAGGGGAGATTTGTCTTTGTTTATGTTTTCGCTTGCTGTTTTGTTTTGCCTGTCCTGTTGCTCTCTGTGCTCCTGCTTCCACTGCCCCTCCTCTCTGTGTTTTTTCCCAGTGGGCGTTTCTGCTCTCCTCCTCCCATGGCTGACGAGGCACACCTGCCCTGCATTTACCGGCAATCAACCCACTAGATATACCCTCCTTGGACTTCTCTTCAGTGCCAGAGTATCCAGCCTGTTCGGTGATCTTTTGTGTTTATTCCTGCTATCTCGTGACTGTTTTTGTTCTTGTTTTTTGATTGTGTCTTTTCTCTGTTTTTGTTCAAGTTATGCATGCCTCAGTCTGCCTCGCCTTTGGTTCATCTTGTGATTTTTGATTCAGGCTTGTTTGTTCGGCCTCGCTTTCTGTTCTCTCCTTCTGTTGTTACTTCGTTGGTTTTCTTAGAACGTCGAGCTCAGTCTCTGTTTCCTCTTTTGGTTGTACTTTGCGTATTGTTAGCAGTATCTTCACGGACTATTTCTGTTGGACTTCGTTCTCTGTAAATAAAGACTTTGTTAAACCTGATCTGTTTCTGCATTGGGGTCCCATTTTTGTGACACATGACAAAATTCTTCTTTTGGCTCCACCACTGCCTCTCCGCAGAGGTCATGGTCAGCTATAAACAACCTCTCCATCTTGCAGCTGAAGAACACTCTCATGTTTGCCTGAGCATGCATCAACTCAAGCAGGATTTTAGAAAAACTGCCAAGTGAGGCATGAAGGATGAATGGCATCAAGGATGAATGCATCCTTGATGAATGTAAGTTTAACATCGGGCAAATGGATTAATTTGGAGGTTTCTTTTGACGAATGTGTTGAGGCAGAGCTGTTCTGAAGGCAGGAATTCAGGAATTATCTCATTGGTTGACTGAAACAGCACTCAGTAGGGTAAACAAAAAACTAGTTAATGTTGAACACAATGCTTTTTTTGCTACAGCATTACTTTTCAAACCAGGCCTGAATATGCAATATAAGCTGTGACTAATTGCAGAAAATGGAAAACATGTCATTATTGCTTATATAATTGCTGCTACAGAGAGCTAAAGCTGTGGTTTTTCCTCTAAAACTAGTTTAACAGGCTAAAAATAGCCAAATTACACATTTATGTCTGGTGTAATGTTTTTTGCTTGCTTTATCTTAAAACAATTTTTTTTTTTTTTAGGCTTTCAATGATAAATAATCATGTTTGCTCATCAATGACTCCATCATGAGGGATAAAAAAGTAAATTTGAGTTTTATCATGTTGAAATTGAAAATGGAGTTTAAAGTTTATGTTTTGTTCCTGGTAACACTTCTGGAATTGCCGATTACAGTGATGGCATTTTTTTAAAGAACTGAAGCTTGTCACATTTAGAATATATGCACAAATATATAATTTGTCCAAAGCAAAGAGGGAAAAGTCATCTTTGTACCTAAAGACCCCAAAACTCCCCTTAAAAGTCCCAATAGTTGACCTACAACTATACTGTCTGTGCTGAATAAGCTTCTGGAATAGTATAGAATAGTGTACAAGAAAAGTGTACAAACTAATTCAAGACTATATATCTAAGAACAATTTGACTAATAATACCCGGAATGCAAAATAGATAGAGGCCATTTCACCTGTACAGCAATGGTAAAAATGACTGATGTTTGGTTAAATTGGATTGAAATTCTATGTTATCATGAGCTGTGTAATTAGATTCCAGTGCTGTCTTTGATCTCATTGACCATGTTTTTGATTCATAAACTGTGGTGTTGTGGCTTTGGACCTGTGGCTGCCTTTTGGAGAGAGAACTATCTTACCCTTAGAATTGTCTTTATTTTTGATCTCTACTAATGATCTCCCTCTTGTAACTAAAAAATCCATTTTAGCATTAAATGCTAATAATGCCACATTGTACTAATTTGCTTTTACAGTCTGCAAAATTAATTCCATTCTGTTTGAGGATCGGAATGCAGTGGTTAAGTGAATAAAAATGAACAAACCTGTTTTGAAATTTAACTAAAACTAAGGATAGTCTTTGGAACAAAGCTTTAGTTAGAGAGCCTGCTCTCGATTCTTGATTAACAGGTCTTGTGCCCTGTTTTCTATGTGCTGTTTTATTATGTTTTGCACCCACAACATGCAACTCACATTGGACCCTGCATCCACGCACTTTCATACACCACTGATCCAGACATCCACACCTCATAAACCGTATAAGCTTCATTTTCATTATAGTTAAATCTGGCATACCTTTCCCATTTTGTTGTGACATGTGAGCAGGTCATAACTGGAACAAACTTCCTTTGCATATCTGAAATACAGTATTTCTGTGAAGAACTGTGAACAACTTTGAATATTAACATTTAGTTTGACTGATTGTAGTAAGACTAGATTGCCACTTGTGTGTCAACTAACGGGGATTCATAATTACCAACAAAGAACAATAAACTATATTAAAGTGTTGGACAAATTTAAATTTTATCTATGGCATACACAGGAAATAGATAATCAGGTTCTATTCATAGTGATCATTTATTCTCATTAAGATAACCATTACCATTCTGGAATCATTCAAGGAAGATTCAGGTGACATTACAAGGGTTGAAGCTGCTCTACACTTTCTTATTAACAATGGCTCTAATGATGTTTAAGCTGAAACGTATCACTCACACTTATAAACCCAAAGAGAATTATCACCGAACTCTGTAGCTTTCCTAAGCTTTATGCTGTCTTTCATTGTCTGTAAGCTTATTGTTTTGGATTTACAACATACGACATTACAGTTTTGGTTTGTTCTCACTGCTCTCATTAATCTTGATCCCAACTACTTCCTGTTCAATAAAGATGGTACCTGGCCAGCACCAAATAGCAGACAGACGAATTTAACGACTAGCTGAATGAACATAGTGGTGCATTAGCTGGGCCACATATTCCCTCAGGAGTTGGTGGAGACCAAAAGCAGATGTTGAAATTGGCAATGAAAAAAATTAACAACAAAATCTGTTGCTAGTGTGTTTACAGCTTGTTCCACTGCCTCCAGTAACATCAGTTAAACATCAATTAATTCCGCCGTAAGCGCCAGCCAATCAAGGACGACGCACAAAACGCTGATAACCATATTGTCAGCCTAAACACTAGGCTGGTACAAGTCTACATTCTTGACCCAAAGCCATGTGTTGTGGTAGCTGTTGCCAGAGCCAATAGTGGTATCAAGTGATACTAAAAAAGAGCCATCAGCTCATCAGTCCATTAGTCTGCTCCCTGTGGCGGTAAAAACTTGTTCATCATTTCGAAGAAGGATAGAAGAGAAACAATTTACATTTTTTTTTCTGCTGATAGCATCTTTTGTCATCAGGTTTTCTTTGGTGACTTTTATTTTACAAATTATTCTTGTTGTTTACTGTACGTGTATATTTGCTGACACTTTGAGTTTGTAATTTGTGCATGGTTAAGCTGAGCTACATGTATAGGAAATTTATTGCGGTTGGATTAAAGCAGTGGCATAAGCTCTGGTCTCCAATGTCTCATTTTGAGTCCTTGTGTTTCTCCCTCTGCATTTCTTTGCTGTTGAAGATGTCACATTGGGCTTTATTTGGGGAAAGGGGGGGAGGGGGGTAGCAATTTGATTTCAAAACAGCTTGACTGGTAGTTCTGACTCATTAGTTTCCTGCACTGCTACAATGAGCCTCATCAATCGTAACCCCCAATGGAAAAGAGCTCTTTTCTCCTTACCTGGCCTTTATGGCTCTCTTTGCTCAATAACAGCCTGAAAGCAGTGTGGCTGTGCTTGTTGCAGGGAAATAAATAATACATTTTTATAAATGCTGACAAAGGTAAGAGTATTTGGTATTAACTTGTTTATGCTATTCAGGCTAACATACAAAAAAACCCACCAATATTTCATATTTCCAGCAATGATCAACAACCAGAAACTTTTGTTGTGATTCTGAGCAGGAAATGGGACATATTTTACCTTACGTTTTCACTTACCTGCTCTGAAAAGACATACTTTCAATCGGCTAAAAATATATGCTTTTAAATGACCCTTGCCTCCACCTGCCAAACTTAACTTGCAGTATGCTAATCATTGAATTCATATTTACAGTGGATCAAATGACTAAGTCAAAAACACTCAAGAGTTAGAACCCTACAAAGAATTATCACAAACTCTGAAGTTTCCCTGCAGCTTTTGTTTTGTTTTCATGGCCTGCAACCTTACCTCTGGTGCTCCTCTGAAGCTCTTGTCATCCTTATTTCCCAGTGGGTGAATTCAATTGTTTTTGGTAAGAAATAGTTTGATAAACCTCAAAAATAAGTGAACCCTGTCTTTATAGCACCAAACAACAATGTTAGTGACTAACATTTAGCTGGTGAAACTCCCTCAGGAATTGAGTCCAAAGCAAAGATGAGAGATAATCTAAATACTTAGGGATTAGGGTATGTCTACAGAGGAGTTACTTCAGCTGTGTTTTTCAGTGTTCCATCTAAAGCGCATCTGATGGAACAAAATACACTGCTACAGATTGTGTGTTGGGTTGTGTGAGCGCTGGCAAAACTGAGGAGACCCTACACAAAATGCTGTGCCTGATCCCGTATCCAACAGATGGAGGACTGACGCTGCTGTTACTTTGTGAGAGTCGCACTTGGTGGTCCACATTTAAAACATTCATCTTTTCATGAAAAATTAGCAATGCAAACGCAACATTGTGAAGTAAACAGTGCTAGACTGAAACTGCTATACATTAAATAAGGGTGACAAGAGTGGAATTGCTAAAATGCTAAAAGAAATCGTCTTTAAGCTCCAGGCACATCTCAGACCACCGCGGTGCCCATCACAGGAACCGCTGCAGTTTGCCTAGCAGCCCCATGTCGGTGTAGATGATGCCATCACCTGTCTACTGCAGAAGGCACATTCTGCACTAGACAGACCCAACACCATTGTCCGCATCACCTTCTTTGACATCTCCAGCACCTTCAACACCATCCAGCCCAAACTGCTGAAGGCGAAGCTGCAGGACTTGCGGATGGATTCTCCTCTGATTGCATGGATCACGGACTACCTGACGCGCAGACCGCAGTTTGTAAGATTACAGCACTGTGTGTCTGAATGTCTGATCTGCAACATCGGGGCCGACCAGGGAACTGTGCTGTCCCCCTTCCTCTTCCCCACCTACACTTCTGACATTTACTACAGCACTGATTCATGTCACCTGCAGAAATTCTCAGATGACACATCCATAGTAGGGTGTATGGAGACTGAAGGGGAAGATGAGTACAGGAACCTGCTGGGCCGATTCGTGCATTGGTGCGGTTAGAACCACCTGCAGCTGAACGTGACGAAGACGAAGGAGTTGGTGGTGGACTTCAGGAGGAACAGGCCCCCACCCTCTCCTGTCTGCATTAATGGGACTGATGTGGAAATTGTCCAGACCTACAGGTACCTGGGAGTCCACCTGGACAACAAGCTGAAGTGGTCAACCAACACAGAGGTTATGTACAAGAAAGGCCTTAGCCGGCTCTACTTCCTCAGGAGGCTCAGGTCCTTCAATGTGTGCAACCGGTTGCTCTTGATGTTTTATCAGTCTGTTGTGGAAAACGCCATCTTCTTTGCTGTGGTGTGCTGGGGCACAGGCATCAAGGCAAAGGACGCAAACAGACTGAATAAACTGATCAGGAAAGCAGGTTCTGGTGTCGGCTCTCAGTCGGCCACCTTGGAGTAGTGGTGGAACAGAGGATGCCGACCAAACTGCTGGCCATCATCGTCCTTCCACCCCCTCCCTGAAACTGTGAACATTCTGAGGAGCAGCTTCAGAAACAGGATGATCCAACCCCGCTGCTACAAGGAACGATACAGGATGTTGTTCCTCCCCAGTGCAATCAGACTTTTCAACACCTCTGTTATTAGACACTAGACACTGACACTACTACTAGACACTAGCTGTTAAAATCATTCACCTCCTCCTACCTGCACTAACCTCTGCACAACTTCTGCATATATTGTTAGATTTTTACAACGGCCTACACTGTATATTTTTTTCTACTTTTATTTTTGTTTTCTACTTTTATACTTCATAGTGTTATATGTCCACTGGTCCTGTACCTGAACATCCTTGCTGCAGTGACGAATTAGTTTCCCTACGTGGATTAATAAAGTCATCACTATCTCTCTATCACTATCTCTCTATCTCTATCTCTATCTCTATCTTAATGTTTACTAGTGGCAGGCCTAAAGACATCTGAACATGTTCTTTTTCCTCAGAGTGGCAACTACCAAGAACAACAGACAACTTTATGGCTTCAGTCACATCCACTCTAGTCAATGACATTAAAAATAGGCCTATATTTTGCAGCAAGTTGTATTTGTTTGTATAGCTTTGTTCTAGAAGCTCCCTGCCTTTCAACATGCTTTTGTGGAAAGCCCAAAGCGATGGAAGCACACATCTTTGCCATTCCATGTGCTTACATGGAAAGGCTGAGACAGGAAGCTGAGTGTTAGACACCACTTGTGGTACAGAACAGCAGGGATCAATGACAAAAGAAATCACAATGATTACTGATGTGCTCCAGCCATTGATTAAATCCTTAAAACTCATGTCCATTTTGTAAAATTAAATATTTTGATTTTATTTCATCCATTTCATGTAATATCCCTATGTGGGATGGGTTATTATTCTACATCTAGGTTATTGGGATCTATGAATGTGCTACTTTAGCCCCCCCCCCCCATCTCTGCTCACCACTGTGCTCTTTGCCTGCAGCCAGCAGTCAAATCAAGCCTGCTTTGACTGCTATAGTGTAAAAAACAGGGTCTGCAAAGTTAATGAGATCGTGCTCGTAACTGCCACACAATAACATCAACCTTCTTTCATGTATGCTGAGCTCCGGCTATCAAGCTGTGCCGCACAGGAGGTAATGACCCTCATCTGGCATGCCCGTCAACCCCTCACATCACACACAGCGTCACAGAGCCGTGCCTTGCCGCTCACCTTTCTCCTTCGCACACGCACATGGACTCACACTGATGAAAAACTAGGTTATCATAGCACCTATTTCTATGCATATAGCTTACAAAGCCGAGAAGAAGAATCTGTGTCAAGAAATCACACACACGTACACGCACACTAAAGCAAACAATAGTAAATTCATTATGCATCTCTAACAATTGTTTAGTGTTACATGCTCAGTGTGTTTCTTTAGGCCACAAATGTTCACACAATGATACATCACGCACTTTAATTTAAGCAGGGCAGACTTACAGGGAAAGGTCAACGTGACATAATAAGGCCGATGTGACTTTTCCTGAAACTGTACTTCTGACATTTCGAGGCATTTGTCTGCTGTTGAATGAATATCATTACGTTGCTCTGGTACAGTATGCTGAAGGTGCTTCCATTAAAAGAGCAAATTGTAATCAAATGTCTGAAAAGGAATAGAAACAAGAAAAAAATTCACTTGGAGGAAAGCCTGCCTCCACAAAGAGCACGTATGTTACTCATCCCCCACAGAGCCGCCTTGCTCTAGTGTATTGTGGGAGGACTGGGGTGGGCGGCAGTGCAGGGGATTGGGAGCTGGGTTATAAGACTACATGACTTCAGCTCACATGTAACATACAGTATCAACGTAATGTTTCCTCATCGTCCCCTTACTGCATGATGTCTGTTTCAGCCAGGGCTCCGCGTGTGTGTGTGTGTGTGTGTGTGTGTGTGTGTGTATACTGTATGTAGTTAGAAACTAATCAGGAAAGCATATATGGTGCAACCCAGAGATTTTATTTATCCTGCGAGATTTACCCACACTTCACCTTCAGTCACACACCCACAAACACACACAAAGTGGAGGTCTTGTACTTATCCCAGGTGCAGAGAAATCTGTGAAGCAGCATGTGGCTTGTCCCAGTTCCTCTACTGTACCTGTGTGCCTTTCAGAGTGCGCGCGTGCGTGCGTGTGTGTGCGTGTGTGTGTGTGTGTGTGTGTTTGGATATTGCGACAAGACTGACCCATTTGCATCTTAATACAGGCACTCACCAAAGCATTCCTGAAAATAGTTCGACATGTAGAGTAGACTGGTTTAAATTTCTAACTGAGCAATGAGAGGGTCAACGAGGGGTCAAAGGGGATGCTGGAGGACATCACGGAAAATTAATCTTATAGTCTTAAATAAAAAAATAAAGAAAAGTTTTCACGCTGAGGTCATGCTCAGATGGGTGCTGTTTACCAGGCCTCCACTCTGCTGGTGTGCCAGAGATGTGCCTCTTCTGTTCAGGTCATTTCAAAGCAGCGCACGTCTGATACCTGCGTCCTGACCAAAACAGGTGGGCTCTGGAGGGTAGGAAAGGAGAGCGAGCAGAAACAGAGGAGAGAGGGGGAAGAACAGGAGAGGGGCCGCGGGAAAGAGAGTGAGGCGCGGAAGCAACCAGGAGAGCCAGAGTGAATGGAAGAGGGAGGATAGTTTGCAGCAGCAGCAGCAGCAGCAGCAGCAGCAGCTCGGATCCGAAGGAGAGGTGAGCGGAGCTGAGGGTGAAGGTCTGTGCGTGTGTGAGTGTCTGCTGCTATCGCGTCTGTGTGGTGGAGGAACCGCAGGAGCGCCACGGAGGCTCAACTTGCGTCCCCGCGGCGTCGCTCTGTCCCCTGTTCCACCGCGACGTTCTCCGTCCCCCCTTTTTCCCCGGGACACAGACATCTGTCATGGTGACATGTGAAGAGGCTTGAAGTATGGCATGCAAAAATGGTTTCTGTCAAGAGGAAGGAGACGGTGACAGCGATGCGACCTGCTTTCATTCGGACCCTCTTCTACTTTTTTTGCTTGGCGTTATGGTGAGTCTTGTGGTCCGTGTCCACGGTGCCGAGGCTACTTGCTCCCCAAACCCATTAAGTTTTTCTTCCTTTCTAACTCTCAAGTTAATATCACCCACTGATCCTGATGTTTTTTTCTAGTATAAAGAAAATCTCCGGACAGACAAAGAAGGATGAAAGGATCTATCCGGAGAATTTTACTCGTATTTTAGACCGACTTCTGGACGGCTACGACAACAGGCTGCGACCTGGATTTGGGGGTATGTAAAAAGATTAAAATCCATCATTATGTTCATCTTTAAAGCAAGGAATAGTCATCACGTGATAGCGCTGGATTACTTTGCAACTCCATTTTTTTAAATTTTATTTAGCGATATAAGAGTTGAAAAAACATTATTAAGCACAGCCAGATGTGAACTTATAGTGAACCAAATACACCCGCTGCACCAGTCAATTTAAGCAATTCTGGGTTTTTTTTCCAATAAAAAGGGAGATTTAATTTGTATTTAATGTGCCACACGAAGTGGAAACAACATGAAGTGCAATAATAATTTAAACTCGAAGAAAAAAACATCCCAAATCTGAGACGCACAGATCATATAACAGCTGTTTTTTTTTTTTCCTCTCTCTAAAGCTGACTTTGTTTGGTGACCTGTGCTGTATAGGACATGTTGCTTCATGGCCAAGTGTTTCACGCGATGTGCCATCGTGTTGCAGAGCCTGTAGTCTTAGAAAGGCCTCTAAGCTTGCACGTTAAAGCACATGTGGTTATGTAACGCCGGGTGTGTATGTTGCGGGACAAACGCTTAATGCACAATTCAAGCGCTAAAAGTGCGGATTTGGTTTTCTGCACATCATCAAAGAGAGATCTCTCTACTGGTTGGACAGAGTTTGCTTATCCCTGCACTTAAACACAGTCTACCCCCACATCTATTCAGTAAATGAAAACCCAAAATGGATTATGTTTTTACATCTTTTAAGCTTTTTTACATTTACGTCATAAAAAGGCTGTGGATGAGATAAGCTATTGCATGTCTTTTGGGTTTGGTGGACTCTGGGCCTTAAGAGTGTGTGTCCATAATTGTGAATAAGACTGTAAATCTGGACATGTAAGTATTTAAACCAGGGAACTGTTATTTAATCTGTTTCACTGACTCAATAGGTCCTGTGACTGAAGTCAAGACCGACATTTATGTGACAAGTTTTGGGCCTGTTTCAGATGTTGAAATGGTACGTATACCCACAAACTGAGTAAAGTGATAATGTTTCCCTATCTTCATACTATTTAGTTTCAGACAAGAGGTCATCATCCCAACTACCAACATTAAATTTGTCTTTTTGCAATTGTCACTTTCCCTGTCGTAGGAGTACACAATGGATGTGTTCTTCCGACAAACGTGGGTGGACCGCAGGTTGATGTACGAGGGCCCGATAGAGATTTTGAGGCTCAACAACCTGATGGTGACCAAAGTATGGACACCAGACACCTTCTTCAGGAATGGCAAGAAGTCAGTTGCTCACAACATGACGGCCCCCAACAAGCTTTTCCGTATTATGAAGAATGGAACTATTCTGTACACCATGAGGTATGGCAGTATACTCAAATATGTTACCATTACACATCTGGTGAATTATGTTCAAAGCAAACTTTACATGCTTTGGAATCTCTGTTTTGGTGTTTGTGCTAATTTAAGAAAAAGCAACTTTGTTTGATTTAAAGCAATAAGTTGATGCAATGCGCCTTAAACTCAGTACAGCAATCAAATAACAGCACTCTTACCTACAAGTGTTAACTTTCTACTGCATCACTCATACAGTATGTGATCATATTAGCGGTATCAAATGTGAACTCTGGAGCCAACTTCTGTGATTTCTTTAATGCTAGTTTACCACCATAAAAATGTTAAAGGAGAATTGTGGTGTTTTTCATCGCTGAAGGCCATTGTTTTCCGCTGCTTTCAGATATTTATGAAAGACGAAAGAATTTGAATTGGAGTAAATCTACTTGACGGATTTGTTTGTCTTCCGTAAACATCAGAAAGCAGTGGAAAGCAGGGCCCCTTTGGCAATTGACTGACCGTGTTTGTGGAGCTCCACCAGTGAAAGGAAACAGAAATGTTCATTTCACACAGTATCTTTACAATTACGGAATCAAAAACACACAGTTGTTTCCACTGTAGGTATCTACTCTGTTACCAGACACTTGCAATAACGTTTTGAGTAGCTAGTGGTAAAAGTATGTGGAGTCTATAAATCCAGGGATATGTGAAGTGTAGTGATTCAGAAACAGGTGTAATTTATTGGTCAAGAAGTCATTGTAATCTGTGGATCCCGATTTGCACTGGGAAATCTGGCCTAGGATCCAAGTCACAAGACAACTCTTGTCCTAATGTGAGCAGTAGGCATCAAAGTGAGACCTACTTTCCAATGCTAGACATGCCACGAAGGTGGCACTCACAGGACTTAATGAAACACGACCTGCAGGAATCGTTAATTTGTGTGTGTGTATGCATGTGTTTGTGTGTGTCTGTTTGGTTCTCGGTTGAGCAACTCTCCTCTGTTCTGCTACAGGCTGACTATTAGTGCCGAGTGCCCCATGAAGCTCGTGGATTTTCCCATGGATGGACATGCATGCCCCCTCAAGTTTGGAAGCTGTAAGTCTAGTGCACGTGTCTGGATGTGAGTGAATGACACACACAGAGGTAAACAGCTGGAGAGAAACTTGATCACATAGTATTAATCATGGTTGACCTAATATTAGCAATGATAACACATGATCTGTACTGATCTAAACTAAGCATGAGCTATTGTTGAAATAGCATGAGAAATGAATTTGCTATAATTGTGCACTAGGTTTCTACACGGTAAGTGAAGAAGGTTCAGCAACCGGATGCTTGCTGACTTGCTCTGACAGGACAACATAAAGTAGCTGAGCACCGACATGGAATTGTTAGGCAGTAATGTAGCTGGAGTAAGTTTTTATTCCCTTGCAAAAGAACAGTCACACAAAAGGCCATTAAGGGTAAAAAAAAAAAAAAAGAAAAGATAATTAACCCTGTTGGTACATCCTGAATCATTACCTCAGGTTCCCCCTTTTGTGTTTGAATCATTAGTATATAAACTGTAGACAAATAAACCCACTGCTGAAAAGACTGGCAACCTCACCAGCCTCCCCACCACACTTTGTATTTTGTGCCCCTGGTGTTGTTTTCCAGGGGACCCACTGGATAAATCTCTAAGCTGGAGGCAATGTCATTTGCAAGTAAAACATAATAAATAATTTCAGCAGAGTTTTAACCTTTTTTTTTTTTTTTTTTTACATAATTCCCGTTCTCACTAAAGTCACTCTGTTTGGAGTGGAGATGGAGAAAGGAAGAGTTAAAGTTAGTTTCTCTCTTGTGTCCAAAGGTAACACAATTGGCCTTCCTTGCATCTTTGCCAATCAACACAGTTGTCATTTCTAGCCCTCAGGTTTTCATGACTAATTTGAATGATATAGATGTGGTGCCTTTTAAATGGTAGGTAAGGAAGTCACAAATCAAGCGGTTGCCCTGGGATGGTGTTAAAAGTAAGACGTGTCCTCTGGATTCTGTGCTGAAAAGAGTGCTGAGATGATGAGCTCTCTGTGAGACACAACGTGTCCGAATGCTAATACGGAATAATGAAGCATTTCGTTTTCTATTGTGAACAATGAAACCCCGGCTCAGCATCAGTGTTTATATTGGGCCTACTGGTCAGCAGAAATGACTTATGTCAGATAAAAGAGTTTCTCAAACGGAGCAGCTGCGTCTTATCGGAGAGGAGCAGCAATTTGAAGATTACATCTCCAAGGGAGAGGAAAGGAAAAGACGACAAGCTTGCCTTTACACTCGCCCAATCTGCCGTCAATTATCCAGTGCTGTGACATTGCAGAGGACAAATTCACATTTCTCAGTCATCCAACTCTCTCTCCTCGTCCTCCTCCTTTGCCATCCTGCTCTGCCTCCAGTTAGGAGGAAGCGACCATGCATCTGATGTGGCCTGAAGCGGAAGAAAGGTCAGAATCCCTTCCTCTGCTTCAGGATAGCACCGACCTATGCAACTATTTTCCATAGCTGGTGTGTGTGTGTGTGTGTGTGTGTGTGTGTGTGTGTGTGTGTGTGTGTGTGTTCATCTGCCCTGCCTTCATTTTTTCCTTAATCTCTCTCTCTCTCCGTCTCTTTTTCTTCTTCCTCCATCTGGACTTGTGTGCACAGGCATTGCGTTCCACTCCATGACACACCAGAATCATTTCATTTTGGCACTACAGTTGGTATCCTGTCGATGTGGAGTCCCATAAGGAGTGGCGGGCACAGATAACTGGGGGTTTGTTGTGCGTCCACAGGCTGGCCAACCTGACTCAGTTACATAAAGCAAGGAACACTAAGAAAGCAATACTGAGAAAATGAAAGAACTCTTGTGAATCTCCAAAGTCTGACACAATAGACTGCGATTTATGTTACAGATGGGACCGCTGAACTCACTTTTTTTTCAGTGGATCTAAAACTGAGAGTGAATTGGATGTGGTCGTTTATTTGCAGTCACTACATATGAGCCCATCTTTTTTACATCATATGACCAATTATGGCATATTCCAATTTTGCCCAGCAGAAGAGCAGATTAGGTTTAATTATACATCATTAAATTAAAATTGTATGCTATTTAATTAAACCTGACAATTCATGATGTCTCAAACGTAAGTTTTACTCTCCTGTGATGTTGATTCAGAACCTTTTCCCTTTTCATGATTCCAAATCATGGATTAACAATAAACAGATATACAAAACTTTAAAGGGGCTGTGTGCTGAATGTAGGGCCATCTAGTGGTCTGTCTGCAGATTGCAACTAACTGTACCCCTCACCCTTCCCAGTGATGGGGTTCAAATGTAAAAAATGACTCTGTAGAAGCAGAGTGACACACATATATATTGCTGTTATTGTATTCTGTCCAAGTATAAACAAACTACTCTGGTATTTTGGTAATATTGTTCCTGAAACTTTCATGTCAATAACGGCGCCATTTTAATTGAATTAACACATAAGGTAGATGCTACCACGGATAGTTGACATAATTTTATCTCAAATAATCATTGGGAAATGTAATCCTAACAGTTAAGCTTAACAAACTATTTTGTTCTGCTCGTGGTTTCAGTAGTGTTGTTGCTGCTAGCTCTCCAATACAGTGGATGTACCCAGGCATTTACGACTCACTTTGTGCAGTAGCTCTATAGAGACAGAGCGTACTCCCTCTGAAGATACAAAAGGCCCATTTGGACGTTACAAACACACAACAATTCTTTTCGTCAAGTAGCTATACACTAATGAAAAAGTATTTTTTTTTTTTTAGGATACAGAGATATTAGTCCAAGCTTACAAATATGTGGTGTCTAACCAGGATGAACAGTCCCGTCATTTAAAGACTGATAAAAGGACGAGGCTGTTGTAATTATGTGATACAGAGTGGGGCTGCAGTGTGAGTATGAGAATGGAATAAGACAGTCCTCCATGCAAACACAATGCATTTACTCAAATATGTTTTAAACTGCGCTTTTCAAGATTTATAGATTGACTCACATCCAGGTGGCTTGGCTGTCTGCCCCACAGATGCTTATCCCAAGACTGAGATGATCTATACTTGGACCAAAGGGCCTCAGCATTCAGTGGAGGTCCCTCCTGAGTCCTCCAGCCTCGTTCAGTATGATCTCATTGGCCAGACGGTCTCCAGTGAAACCATTAAATCCATCACAGGTGAGGCTATCTGGTTCTTTCAGCATTTTGAGCTGTCAACTGAGTTCTAATGAATGATCTGATGAACTTGGTCATTCATTTATTTCTTTTACAAAAAGAGTGTAAATTCTGATTTCTTTCACTCTAAGAAAAGATGCTCAGCTGTCTGTGTGTTTTTGTGCCAGTTGGTGCATTTACCAGCTGTATTTTCCACATGAATTACAGGACAAATACTGTACAACTGTGGCAGATATGGAGCTTTGACTGCTGCCTCTTGAAATCAAATGCTCTAGACATCATATGCTGAGGCATTTCAGAAGACCAAATACCAAAACATCCATAAGATTTTAGCAGAAAATTGCAACAGGTAGCATGAGTCCATCTGGGGGATGGATGGGTTACTAAAAAATAGAAGAGTGCCAGAAAAAGATGAAATAGAATCAAATGTTGCAACTGTCTGAACTGAAATTTGCCATTTAAATTCTTTGTTAATCAAACTCATTCATTTATCTTGATCCTCTAGGTGAATATGTGGTGATGACAGTCTACTTCCACTTGAAACGTAAAATGGGCTACTTCATGATTCAGACGTATATCCCCTGCATAATGACAGTAATCCTCTCCCAAGTGTCCTTCTGGATAAATAAAGAGTCAGTCCCGGCACGCACAGTCTTTGGTATGTAGACCCCACACATCCCTCATCCTGCACAGCCTATATACTTTATCTATATTCATGTGAAATCCTCATTCCAACAAAGCTGGAGCATCTTTCCTCTTTGCATGTCAAGGTGATGTTATTGTGAGGTGATTGTGAGGAATAGACAGAGCGTCTTTTTTTTAAAGAAAATTAAATGCAAATTCAATCCTACTAGTTTCAAAACTGCTTCCAAATGCAACCCAGAACAGCTGGCCACATTAGGAAAAATGATTTTGATGCGACTGCACAAGAAAGGTGTCAAAGGCAAAGATTTGCATCTGTAAAAATTGTTGTGGCTGCTCAAATAGTAGATGATACCAAATCGGTTCAAAGTGTATAATACATAGCTCTGGGGAAAGATGCCCAGCAATAGCATTAAAAGTCGTTTTTGGTAAGATGCTCCAGGGGGCTACTTTGAATTTTGGTATCTAAGAATGCTTTACTTTCAATGACGAATACAATTTAATCATTTTGGGCAGAGCATTTTGTGAATTTAAGATCTTTTTAATTATGTAATTTAGTATAATTTTTTAATAAGGTTTCTTTAAATGTTTTGGCCTCATATTCATCAAATAATAATACTAAATGGTTAATGATACTATGCAAATGATAAACAGTATTTTCCATATTTTGAACAGGGGTCTAGAATTTATTTCTTGTTTTCATTTGAGCAGTAAATTGAAAAGCAGTGTTGGGCAGTAACACACTTAATATACTTAACAAACATTTTTTTCAGTAGTGAGGAATTACGAGGGCATGATGATTTTTTCAAATTTAGCTCAAAAACTCAAACTTACATATATTCTATAATTATTATACAAAATGAAGTAGTTCAAGCCTTTTTTGTTTCCCATTTTCAATGATTATGTCTTGTATACTTGTGATTATTTTTAATTCTATTATTTTTCGAGGCGTGATTTTTTTCTTTCTTTTAGCTTTTTTGACCTGTAGGCCATAATTAGCATAATTAAAATAGTAAAAGGCATTAACCATTTTAGTTTATGTGTAATGAGTCTCCTTGTCAAATACATTAAATGCTCATGATACACTAGTATAATTTGTAATACTGTAATTATGTGACTTTCACAGTTCCTTTGTCAATATTTTGGTGGTTTGATGGATGGCTTGCAGCAGCTTTATCCCTGTATGAGGTGCTCAGACAGTCATAACTGATTACAGTTTTCATGTAAGTTGTCCAACAGAGATAAGGAGTTGGGTTTTGCATTGTCAGAGAATAAGGTGATTTTGATGATTTTGATTGAGATTTTGAGTTGTTAGAATTTCTTTTTTCTATCAGAGGTCGTGGTGTTTGGCTCTTTTTATCCATTAAAACGTTAGAGTAGGAGGAGGAGTGTGGAATGTATCCCAGAATTTGCCAGATTATGGTTTAATCAGTGTCGCTGATGATGAAAATGTAGATTGCTGCACCTGGGTCCAGAACTGATGGTTTACATTAAATAAGGTGTCACAATCCTGTTGGTTATTGGGTCTTTACTTATTTACTTTTAATTTCTTTGCCCCTACACCAGCTATTTTATAACTAAATGTTGTGTATTTGAAGTCAACTGTATTTTACAATACAATGAATGGAAGGCAGTATAAAAATGTACTTGGTCATCATATCCATAATGTCACTCACGGTGCTGTTTCTCCTGTGAGATCAATTGGCTACTACCCCTTTTCTCATTAGTCAAGCTGACAGTGTTACAATCAATCTCTTTTCTATAGTTGTTGTACTGATCATATTTTGGAGAACACATTTCAATAAGATATTTTGATTTATAGCATGACTAAAGAGAGGGAAAATGAAAAACATAAGAGTCAGTGATGATGAATGTTCTCTCTAAAGTGAACAGCTACGAGACATGAGTGCTAGTGAAGAATGAGTGCTAGGTTTGTTATTTATGCTGTAAATGTATTTAGTGAGTGTTGATTAGATTCTGAAAACATAAATGCATGTAATGATTGTATCTATAATGTTTTCACAATCAATTAATAGGGATACATTTCAATGGGTTGATAAATTGTAACTTTCATTTTTTGGATGTACTGAACTCCATTTATTAAGGATTTATTGTGAATATCTAACTAACATTTTGACTACAGTATCTTTAAATAGAATGGAAAAAAAAAATCGAGGGATTTTTCACAGGACAACAACCTAACATGCCTGGATTGTAAACCATTAACAAAGCATAACCAACTTTGAAACTCTAGGTATTAATGTTTAAAACTCCTCCAAAATATAAATACTCATGTAAAGTTACAAAACAAGCAAAAAAAGATTGATAAATCAAAGCAGCATAACAAGAGATATTATTCTTATTCTCATCAAAACCTTAATTATCCACAGTGCAACTAAACTGCAGTTTGCAGCAGACTGCATTTCTTTCTAACCCAACGTAGGCTTATTTTTAAGATTGTTGCACCCACCAATCAGTTTATCAGATGTTTTTTGGAGTGTGGAGGCTTTTTACAACTTTACTCACATAACACTCTCAAGACTTTGATACACTTTGATGATGTTGACTGGCATTTAAATTGTGACAGCACACTGAACTACTGGTGACAAAAAACAATCAATCTTAATAATGGTTTTGCTGCTGGACACACACACTTCAATGTCACCTTTGTTCATTTGAAACGGTGTGTTTCTGCTGTCACTTGTTCAGGTTATTGTGAGGTAGAAATATGAATAAAATCATCTCTCTGTCTCATGCGGTATAATAAAGCAATGAGGGGATCAATGCTGCGTTCTGGCAGTGACCAGTGTATCACAGTCTGGCTGCGCTGCCTTTGCGTCCCTGTCCTGAAGTGCCCGGTATGATGGAGGCTTCATAGCCACACAGCTATTGTTGTATCTGCTGAGCTTCCTAGGCAGTGGATTTCTGCTGTTATCCACTGTTTGAATTTGCATGTGCGGTGGTGAGGTTTGGTACAAATGGAGAACGGTCTGTGTTTGGATTTCTCCTCTTCCTCCTTGCAGCCATACTCAGTTTTGATTGCTGCATCAGTGACTAAATAACATTGGCCCAACATGAAGCTGCAGAGTAGACAGCAAAGGCTGTTTGTCAGGAAGAAAACCTGGTGCATTAAGACTTTTAGAGCTCCTTGGCTTTAGATAAAGGAGTCGGAATAAAGAGTCAATACATCAAGTGATTGGTTTTTACGCTTTTGTGATTGCTATAGAGTTAATTGTTCGCAGGGAGAATTTACATGTGTAGTCACTGATGCCAGAGCAGGTCACACAATTTATGGGTGATGGTACTTCTTATAGGAATAGTTTAAAATTTTACAAAATAAAGTGTCATGGTTGTTTAATGACTCTGAAGACTCTCTGCCAGAAAATCCATCCACCCATCAATTTTTATTTGAATGGTTTTTAAAATGGCCCAGTCAATTTTAAAGGTGCTTTGGCAAGACCTTAAACTGGCAGTTCATGTTCGAAAAACAATCCACAGCTGCTGAATTAAAAGGATTCTCCCAAGAAGAGTGGGCCAACCTTTAGGGTTAGGAAGGGAACTATTTTTTAACATGAGTGATGCAGAATTTGACCTTGTGAAGTTGTTGTTCTTGTTCTTGTCTCAGGAAGATTTTTTCACGGTATTTTACTCACTTTGCTTGCAAAATAGATGGAAAGCACTCTCACGTCTGCATGATAAGTACATAAAGAGAGCTGGGAGGTTAGGTTAGGCTAGTACAAGGAATTATGTGTATTCCCTAATGCTCATATTCATTCCTAGGAGAAATATGAGTTGTGTGTTTCCTTTAGACTACAGCTGGTATTCTAGATTTTTATAGTATCA
>KV751330.1:7800223-7825564 GCA_001698575.1 Mola mola | reverse complement strand
TAAGTGAGGGGCAGCTCAGCTATAGTCAAAGAGAAATTGGTCAAAAACAAAGAAATACAAATTGTAGAATACAATGTGTTTACAGCATGACGCTATTTACAAATACACCTTAGTTGTGCAGTTAAATTTGATTTTACAGGTGATGCTATTATTTAAATAGCTGGGAACAAATACTGTCAGCCATCTCAGTTTTCTGTTAGAGGCTCATATCCTCTGTCTGTGGCCTCAAGCCGCAGTTCACCTATCAATGTCAGCCAGCTGCATTTGATTGACAGGTAATTATATGGCGGTCACCTCCATGGCGCGGGGGATGAATTTATGTTGGGCAAGGACTCTGCAGCACAGCGTGTTCCAGGTCTCCAACATAAAGGGGATTTTCTCCAAATCAAATTATTGTTATTGGTTAAAGGACGAGTGATGAGCTGTGTGCTCATACTATAACCCTCAGTTACTGTGGCAGCCGAATGTGACCTTGCGTGCTGGCCAGCGTCTGTGTCTAGTTAATTTTAAATGTCCTTTTTTGTACAGTGAAGTCTCTGTTCACTTTATCTCTATGTTGTATAAACTCCCTTTACTACATTGTTCCCATAGTTACTGGTATTTCTGTTGAGGAGATGTAGGCCTACTTCTGGCAAATGTAAGTTCTTGTTTGCATATTATCTATAGACACACATTTGTTGTTCAGCTCTACAAACTTTATTTTGAAATGGCCTAGAAAATGGCCTAGAAAAAACAGTAGAGGTCGTTACAGTAACGTCATGAAACATAACCCACTGAAGGAGAATATCCTGCTATATATGGAGCATCCATGGCATGTGCCTAAAAAATTATGATCCACGGAGGCCCATCTTCTACCAACAATCTACTGTATACTCTTTGCTAGACACCATAGGACCTCAGATACACACCTCAGAAGTCATGTGACTGTCTCTTGACAGGTACCAGCCAAGTCTATTTCTGGCGTTACAAAGATGTTCAATCAGATTTGGTTCTGGGGAATTTTGAAGCCACATCAACACTTGAAGCTCTTTGCCATCTTCTTTTGGTAGTTCCTTAGCAGTTTTTGTTGTGTCAAAGCATGTATTGTCCTGTTGGGAGACCCATTGTCATCAGGGTGTGCAGGTGCCGTGGGAAGACTAGTCCCTGCAACTGGTGCTTTTGGTCAAAAAGCACTTTTTGTCACATTCACCTATTCCCACAATGGAGGCAGAGACTATAATCTAAGCCTTAGATGGTAGTCTCTGCCTGCAGGTGGCAACAAATGGCACCTTTTAGATTCTAAGGTGCCATTTGTTGCCTCCTGCTTTTAGAAAAGATAACCATTCAGTCATACATTTACGCACTGAATGTACAGTATGTCTGACCACGGAAGTCAAGGTTCAACCCCCCCACCATTTTTCCGATCAGAGACAGCCCACTCTACGTCCTTAGCCACAGCCCCATTTCCTTTAGCAAGTATTTTTTTCTGTCAGCCTTTTGGTGCTGAGCAAGCAGCTGGTTTCAGTAAAGAAGGTCTAATAAACTCTGCTGCTCTGCACTGTATGCTACCTGCCAAGTACCAATCAGCAGACAGAATACATTAGCACTTAGTTTGGTAATTTCAAAACAGTTTCTCAACCTGGGCATCCTGGGTGAATGTCTTGTGTGGATTGAGCACCCCAGCGCTGATCCCCAGTTGTCTTTGTACTATGTATGATTGGGTTGCTCTGATCATCTCATCTGACTCAGACTGCATCTGGATGAGGCATCAATAAAATTGACCAAACACTTTTAAAACTTTGGAAATGAGAGCCAACTGGCTTTTCTTCAGAGCTAAAAGGAGAGGAAGAAAGGAGGATTTTGCCATGCACCAAGATTTGTGACTTGACTAAATGCTAATGTTCCTTCATTCTGGTTGCACGATGAGTTGACAACTGATAAATATATTAGCCATTTAAAAGGTGACAAAGTCATAAAATCTACGCTATCCTCAAGTAGCTAAACTCAGCAGTGTGTGTAGATATAGATACTGTGGTTTGCATTGTACATGGCTTCCAAGAACTAACTGTACAGGATTCATTATTCCCTTGCACTCAGCCAATGAAATGCTTAAAGAGCAACATAATGTGCAAATGATAATACAATGATGAAAATCTCCTGTTGGGTTTTTCATTCTGATCTACAGTGAGGTGGTGTTTGCTACAATAAATGCAGATCCATCTTAACTGCAAAATTGTTGTTTTTTTTTGCTTAGATTGAGCTGATGTCACCGCCAAACATGGAAAGCCTCACCTCTCCCCTTTCTTTTTTTGTTTCTGTTTTTGATAACATTGAAGGCATCACCACGGTCCTGACCATGACGACGCTGAGTATCAGCGCTCGCCACTCCCTTCCCAAGGTCTCATATGCCACTGCAATGGACTGGTTCATCGCTGTCTGTTTCGCCTTCGTCTTCTCCGCCCTCATTGAGTTTGCCGCTGTAAACTACTTCACCAATGCGCATATGGAGCGGTCCAAGAAGAAGCCAGCTAAATGTCCCCCGGTACCTCAAACCACACCTGTCAAGGTCAAGGACATGGAGGAAGTGCTGCAGGTAATGTTTGTTTTCGTCAAAGTGGCAAATAGTCTGATAGCACTTAACTTCAAGGAGCACTTACACAGCACGGCCCTTGTTATGTGCTTACTGTATCTGGCCTGCAGCCTAGACTTTTGACTGACCAAGACTGTGTCTGCCTGCGGACCATCAGATGTACTTCTGCTCATAAGAGCTGAGAGGATCAGAAATGTAGAGAAATCTCATCGTAGCACTGCTATGATCCCAGGTTGTGAGTTTAGGCTTCTGTATGCCACCAGAATCTGCTCATGTTTTTATGTGTGAAATGAAATAAAAGGTAATACCACACATGTTTGGTAGTGGCACACACGATCAAATGGTAACTCACAATGTTGCAGTGTTCTTTTATCATTCACAAAGTTATATCAAATTCAGACGGGACTGTCATGGCTCTTGAAAAGGGTCAAAATACTAGTTCTATATGTTTCTTTCACATGAATATGGCGATAATTGCTGTGTCAAACCACAGCTTGACATATTAAAACAAATACTTATCAAATATGTTAAACAATCACATATTTAAAATTCGCTAACCTGTTAAACCCAAATCAGGGTGAACAGTTATCTTTCTTTCAACTGTATTTAGCTGATAATTTTGTTCTCTGTTTAAGAGGAGACAGGAAAAATATGTTTTTTGCTGTGGATTTTTTAGTCTGAAATTTGCCTTGATCAAACTGACATTCATTTCTGCCACAAGTTGAAACAAACCACACTGATGGACACCATTGTAGCTGACATATGGATTGGATCTAAATAAATGAATATGACATAATGCTACTGTAGATCTCTGTTAGATAGGACAATTATATTTAAAATTACTCTTCATGTAACTATAGAAATGCACTAATGGTGCCGTGAACACAGAGATAGAGTGAGCGTGAAAAGAAGGGCGAGGTGGATCTCTTCTAAAGAGATAACCTTAAATGTATCGTTTTACTCTTAACTCATCATTGAAGCTGACATAACCCAGCAACGCAGTTTTACACTAACTACTTTAAGTTGCCTCCTCAAGTCCAAATCCCAGTGTGGCGTAATCATGGCTGAATGCAGTATAGTGACAAATGCACTTCAGTGGATTAGTGCGTTGCCATGGTAACGCTTTCAGGTACATCTGTATAGGTTTCAGAAAGGCTTTGGCACTGGGGGGAAAAATTAACACGCTTTCCTCGAGCGCAGTTCCTGATTGCGCAACCAAAGGGCTATAGGCAAAAAGGTCAGGACGTTCTGATGGTTCAAGCTCCTGTGCCTTGACCTTCTCTAGGATAAAAAGCGAACCCCAATACACACATACATTTTCCCTGCTGCATATGGGACAAAATAACACTGGAGCCTATCAATTTGTAAAGGGGCGGGGGGGTTATTCCCACAAATGCCTTAGCTCCAGCATCACACTCTCCCTGCTTGGAAACATCAACTCTCAAAGGATAAGCCCCTTTGATGTTACACAGCATTACCACCCAGATGAAGTGCTACCTACTTTCTGTCTTAAGCTTGTGTGACATGAGTGAAATCCTCGATAAGTGACATCTGTACATCTATATTGCAAACACTCGTCTGCTTCCAGATGAATGCCATCTGTGTCACAGGGACCGTAATCAGATCAATATGACGAGGTTTATTTTGGCCCAGCCTGTATCAAAGAGGAGAAAAAAAAACAAGATTTACCTTCCTTGCAAACCCCTTCAGACATGAGGTATGTAAACATTATTCACAGCACAAATCCTTGTGTTGTTTTCTCCCAAATTTAAGGCCACATTTAATTAAACAACTACATGTGTTATGACTCACCCCGACCAGAATCTCTTATACATAACAGTTAAATATGATATAATATAATACAGTGGTGCAGTGGTTAGCACTGTCGCCTCACAGCAAGAAGGTCCTGGGTTCGATTCCGGGTCAAGACGTTTCTGTGTGGAGTTTGCATGTTCTCCCTGTGTCTGGGTGGGTTCTCTCCGGGTACTCCGGCTTCCTCCCACAGTCCAAAAACATGCAAATCTAGGAGTTAGGTTAATTGGTCACTCTACATTGCCCGTAGGTGTGAGTGTGGATGGTTGTTTGTCTCTATATGTCAGCCCTGCGATGAACTGGCGACTTGTCCAGGGTGACCCTGCCTTCGCCCGAAGATGCTGAGATAGGCTCCAGCCCCCACCTCCCGTGACCCCTAACAGGATAAGCGGTAGAAAATGGATGGATAATATAATATTAAAATAAATATAATGACATCTTTGATTTTTGACAGGGTATAGAACCCTCTGTTACACCATTCGGACCCTTATGTCACACTTAGGTGGACTGTAATAGAGTCTGACTGATGCGATTCCTGAGAACAATTCCAATTAAGATATTTGAAATTTTAAAAAATGTATCAATAGCATATCTGTAAAATGTTAGAACCCCTTAATTAATGTTGCTAAACATTTAACGTGGCATGTTTAACAACATATGGGAGCACCCTCCACTGTCCATAACACTTCATTTAAACTGTAAAGCCAGATTATTGTTAATAATATTGTTAGCTAATGGCACTAGTTTGCCTGGTTGGTATTACCTTTTAGAAAGCTAGCGAGCAAGACATGAGCGCCACACAGTTGCTTCACATTACATAGCATTATATATTGTCTGTTAATATCATTGACATAGCTGAAGATGGACGGCACATTGCCACGTCTTCCTTCTATACAAAAATGAAGCCAAATATCAGATGATATTGGTCATCTTGTGCTGATGACTTTATTCGGAGTCAGAGTCTGTGCTGTATAATAGAATAACTACTTAAAATGAAATCGATCAGATGAATACTTCTATTCACTATTCATCAGTGGGTTAAAAACTACCAGAAATGTCAGAGATTATTTTGGGAAACATTCATTTCAGGTGTACTATGAGTTTTCGGTTTGGCCTACCTGATATAATTGACTAAGGGTTTATGATGTATACTGCATGGCACCACCAGGGTGAAGTTAAAATGTTCTGACTTCATCTTTGAGGAGCTCGCAAATTTTTATATAGTCAAAAGTTCATAATGAGGCTGTTCGATTTGTAATTCTGTTTATGCAAACAATGACCACTATGAGCTTGACGTGATTAAACCAGAGATGTAATCATATAAGTAAAAGATGGATGTGTTCTTGGAAATGATAAATACTATGTCACTTTAAGTCTACATGGTGTTATATTACACACCTGAATTCCAGCTCTATGGCAGTCTCCTTCCACACAGCTGCTACCTCACTTTGATTTCTGTAGTTAGTGGAAGCACTCGTAGCTCACTCCTCATTTCAGCTTGGTGAATTAATTGTTCCTCACCCGTGATGCAGTGCTGACATGAATAAAGATAAAACACACAACATGTTGTGCAACAGTGACGTTGCCTGCGCCCAGTTACGACACCGGAATGCAATTAACGTGGGTTTGTCACTGACACTATCTTGCCTTGCAATTTGTTAGAGCAGTAAACACTGCCGTTTTTCCACACATTTCCTGTTGCTTTTTTGGTGTTGGAAAAAAAAAATCCTTTAAATTCTTTGTATACAGTTTAAAGCATCACCACATATCTTCTTTTTCTTCTTCTTCCTCTTTCGGCTTTTCTAGCAGTCACCATAACGAATCATCCTCCTCCATCTCTCCCTGTCTTCTGCATCTTCTTCTCTCACACCAATTGTCTGCATGTCCTCTCTCACTACATCCAACATTTAGAGTTCCAACTCTCAATCCTACACTCCTGCCTTTCCTCTGCCTTATTTGTCTTCTAACGCATTTCCCTTTTCTTGTTTTTTTAACTAGCAGTAGCCCAATTTCTGCCGGGACCCTGTTTGTCAACAGCACCTGTCGATCCGATCCGATATGAAATTTGTTTTCATGATTCGTATGTTTGATTGGGCTCAGTTTTTACTCCAGATGCCCTTCCTGATGAAATCCTCACCATTTATCCAGGCTTCTGACCGAAATCCACTGTTTTGTGACCCATAGTGGCTGGTTTCATCACCACATATCTGATATACCAATAAAAGTAAACATTGGCCAGTAAATCTGGTCAGTCAGGTTACTGGTCCGGCTCTACTGTAGACTTTATCAGAGGGAACTGAACACCAATCAGCCCGAACATGAAAACCACATACTTGGTATTATATTGCTCTCTCATGCCACCAAAACAGCTCTGACCACTCAGGACATGGACGGGGGACCCTTGAGATTGCCCTGTGGTACCTGGCGCTGGGACATTGTGAATCCTTTGTGTCTAGCGAAGGGGAGGATGAGGTCTCTGTTCCCTCTATGGTTCAGTCAGTTGGAGGCCAGTTCGAGACCTTGGACTCTTTGCCATGTTCCATGAGCCATTCCTGGATGGTAATTGTGGTCTGGCAGAGCACATTATCCTGCTGGGGTAGGGGGGTGATGCCATGAAAGAATGTATACCTGGACAGATTTTTTTAGGGGGGTGGTATGAACATATGAAAGTTTCCTTGCAGAATATTGCATTGCAAATTGAGATAAGCATTTTTATTCACTGGTGCATCAACATTACAGTTTTGTACATCAGTGCACCTTCAACTCATACACTAGATGTTTCATTATCATTTTATCCTGTCTCAGCAGAATCCTGATACAAATGGTAACCTGAGGAAGCGAATGAATTATAGTTCCCACCAAGAGTCTACAAGTCAACTCAGAGTCCAGTTCACCACCAACATTTCAGGAGTGGGGAGAGCAAAACCCTTGCAACCTCAAGCCTGCGGAGCCAATGGCAGTTCCACCACCCTTTCCCATTCTAGCCCCAAATCGGAGAGCCTGCTCAGCCTGGCCTCCTCCTCTACCCATTTAGTGAAGGGCACACCCCAGGCTGCAGCTTCCATACCGGACGTAATGGCGGGGACATCCTGCAAGCAGAGCACCAATGCCTCATCTCTGCAGCATCTGCTGGGGCCCAAACTGGAGCGCATCCAGATGATGGGGAACAAACTGGAGCTGAAGCAGACACCGTGCTCTCAGCCCACCACTGCCGGCATGGGTGGAACCAGCAAAATTGACAAGTATGCAAGGATCTTGTTCCCAGTGTCCTTCGGGGCTTTTAATATGGTCTACTGGGTGGTTTACTTATCAAAGGACACAATGGAAGCTAAAGGTGGCTAGACATTACTGTGGCAGCAAGACTGGGAGCTCAAGTCTTTCAACAGAGGAAACGTAAATTTGGGGGTTTGCAACTCTTTTTGCTGGACAAATACACAAAAAGTGCTCACCAAGCACTACCATATGCTGGATAACTCAACCCGAATCCATCTATTTTCAAAATGTTTGAACAGCAAGCACGGGAACAAGTCAGCCAAATTATAAATAATCTGACTGCACGCAAGAAAGAACACATGCACACTGGAACAATGTACTGTCCTCTATATTGTGCTACATCTGACTGTAAAGGCAGTCCCTTGCTCTGCCGGATCCTGCTTGGCCTGCAAACAAGATAAGAATGGGATACTGATTCTTTCCTTTATTTCATTTTCCTACTTTTGTACCCTACACCTGGCAAGATGATCAGATTTGTATGACACCATCCTGGTTAATGACACCAACACTTTGTAAATATGTGGATTTATTAGGATTTATCAATCTATATTTAATGATTAGTTATTTAATACTTAATGAACTCCAGTTTGAATATGAGGACTTGTTGCTTTGGTGCCAGCAGGCTCTATGACGCAAAGTTGAGTTATTTGAGAGGACACATGTACCTGGTGTTTTCTAAGGATTTTCCCTTAAGCCTGAAAATCTACAACTTTTAAATGTGGCCATATGATGGTTAAACTAAAAAAAAACAAGACAAATAAAAACAAGGATTTGGCCAGAATGAAAGTGCTAAAATTATGCTGTTTGGAGCTGGGATCTGATCAACCCTGAAATCTCTTGGGCAATCCCAATTTGCAAAGCATCTTCCAAATACAAGATGGATTAAATTATCTGGAAATACTAAAGATGAAATTTGGGGATCAGTTGCTCAGACAGTAATAGAAAGACAAGCTATTATTTCATGTAACAGTAGGATTTAAGCTTCTTTCCTGCCATAATGGTTAGACAAAGACGTGTGCAAACTCGCGAGAAAGCAGTCATGGTGGTGTACAATCAGATGAAATAGAAATTAAAGCTATTTGCTTATCAATTAAAAAGAAGAAGTGAATGTGTTTAAATCATTCAACATCTAGATTTGACAAAGGAATATGTATGTACATGTTGCATCTGGTCTGAATTTAATTGGGTTTCTTTAAAATACCCTTTTCAGTTTTTGCCCATATTGCATTATTCAGAAGTAACTCTCATTGTTAAACCAAGGCAATTTCTCATGTGTTATTGGATGAGGCCTATGGGCCTACGTCCTGTGTTGTATCACACTGTGTCACACTGCTTTAAAGGTCAAAAAAGGAGAGAGCTGTTTGGTACAAGCCTAAAGTAAAACCTGCTGAGTGCTATTTTTCTGGCAGTCCCAGTGTTAGCTAATGTGCAGCTGTCATTCATTTATTCAACCGCTGTTAATTATGCCAGCTAGAGTGAGGGTAATGGGATTTACCCTGGCGCTGTATTACCAGAAAAAAAGATCCTAATAAAAAAGGTCTGTAGGCTCAGTGCTGCACTGCTCTTTCCATCAAGAAGCAATGCATATACTGTATGTGTGCATGTGTATGTTTGAGTTTGATTCTTTTCAAGAGTTGTCACATCTGATTATAAGGCTGCAGTAAGTAGTTAGCCAGTTTAAAGGGCAGTTAAAGGACATCCAAATCAAGAATACATAATTTTCCTCATATTTACACATATTTGCGCTTGTAGTGTTTAAAATGCCAAATACAATGTATTTGAAAACAGGTGACAATGTTTCTGTCCGGAAATCGTGACCCAGTTCCTCAAGATAATCTTCAGACCCTGTTTCGAGCAATTTAATGCAGGAACTATTTCCTTATGGAAATAGTTTATCGTATGTTTTTGTTTGTTTTTCTTTGACAAGAGAATTATCATCTAGTCAAGAGTCATCTAGTCCTAAATTTCCCCACTGTGGGATGAATAAAGTAGCTATTATCCTATTTTGAATTATATAGTAGAGAGAAGGCAATTCCGGCAACTCACCGGAATACAGTCTGGGTAGATAAATATCACTACAAGAAAGATGAAAAATGTGTATTTCCAATGTTGGGTTTATACTTTTGGACTTGGATTTGTAACCTAGATTAAGATTAGAAAAATCCTGACGCTATCACAACACGAAGGCTAACAATCTTCTTAAAGGACCAGTGTGTGACCATTAGTGGCATCTAGTGGTGAGGTAATAGAATGCACGCCACAGAGCGCTGCCTCCCTGTCCCCTCCCTCTCCAAGCACGTAGGAGAACCACAGTGGCCATCCGTGTATAATCTTCCGTTTAGAGTAACGTAAATTACTTGAAACAAACAAAAAGGCTTTTTGTCAGTTCTCTGCTACCGTAGTAATATGTTGGTGCAAGATGGCACTCTCATGTGGCTATACATTTCTTAGTCTAAGATAACATAAACACTGTTTTTTGATTTAAGGTGATTACGCACTAATGTTAACACAGCTACAAAGATTATATTATGTGTTTTCAGATAGATATTCTTCAATTCTACACACTGGTCTTTTAACTACTGTAACTCAAGAGGGAAGAGTTTGTTGTGAGGGAATGAGGACGCTACATCTCCCAACATGCTGAATCTCAGTGACCACTGTGGACACAAAAGACTTGACGTGACATTTCTGCTATTAATCTTCATTTTCCACCGAAATCATTCAGTAATATCCGCCTTGCATAAAACAAAAACCGGAACACCCTTAACAGTATTAAAGAAAGTGTCCTCCATGTGATCAGGATGCAGTTTAAACTCACAGTTTGGTTGACCCTCAGAGGTAATGAAAGATGCTGCTGATAACTGAACCTTTCGATGTGTGAAGGACGTCACTGCTTAATCACACAGCGTGACATCACGAACGTGTCCTCTCTGCTGTTGCGTCTTACTGTCCTGCTCGGTCGCTGACTGGTAGGGATTCATTGTCATTGAGGCCTTTCTTTGGAGAAAGTGAGATGTTAGGTAATCTCTTTATAAGTGCAAAACATTTTCAGACCATAGAAACCATCGCTTCTCTGGCACCTCAGTTGGTGTGTTTTGTAAATCTGTAGTGCCTACAAGATATTTTAAGGGATGCTATGCTAAGGGATGCACATTTTTTTAAATTAAAAAGAAAAAAAAGAAAAAAGGAAACAGTGGTGCTCTGGGATTCGCAATATAGTGGGTGCCTCGTTTTCTTGCTCTAATAGCCATATCATCCATGTAGCCAGGGTTGTTGGCCCTTGTCGATCGGTCGGTCTAACAGGAGTTATGATGCTGCCACGTCGGCGAGAAACAGGCAGGCTGACGGACAGATCAAGATGGCTGTCGCCACTCACCTCTCCTGAATGCAGCCATGTGTGAAATTGATTTTACCGTTATTACCTCCCTGTTAGCCTCACTCTCTATCTTTGTTTCTCACAACAGTGTACACAAAATGTCTCATCATAAAAACACTAATGAGGACCCTGTCAACAGCAGATTAATGTTCAGTGTTTTGGGATGCGATTCTGCTCCTCTAAATGTGTGCGTGATTGATGAGGCTGCCAACGCCAGGTTGTGAATATACTATTTTTCTCTTCTTTTTTTCTATAAAAAACAAACACATTTTTCCAGATGACAGTCAAAGATGTGCCGCATGCTAACTGAGATCAAGCTCTCCATTCATCATTGTCATGTCAGCTGTTTAAATAGTAAAACAGCTTCAAAATAGCTTCTCAACAGCTAGAACTTGCAGATGGCTGGGTAAAATGGGGCACCCATTATAGTTTCAGGGCTCTTTTGTTTAAAGTAAATCCTGGCATAACACTGTCTCTAGTGGCTTAACTGGCTTCTTTTTAGTTTGAACACAATACCATTTGAAGAAATGCTCTTCTGTCCCTTCTGAAGAGGTGTCCGATGGCCTAGTGGAGAGAGTTATCCTGCTTGTTGCTATTCAGGTTTATTCTAATTAAAATGATTTTGATTGTGTATTTCAAAATATAGTTTTCCCTGAAGTGTTAGTATACTGCATAGTGGTAATCACTACAGGCTTTGAGGCAGTGGGAAATTACAGACTACTGTTTGCACTCTGCATACCATCAGTCCACCCAAAAGATGCAAGACTGCAACTGAAGCAGAGAATCAGACACATCCACCCCTCATTAACTAATGACCTGATTTATTTCATATTGTATGAACTAAATAATCAGACTGGCAAAAGTGTAGAAATTTCAGAACAGAAAATTGAGGCGACATTTTCAGTTTTTCTTTTCTTTAGTGATCAGGAGAGGATCAAAGGTTTGTCGAACTTTAGAGCTCTCCAAACTGTCTATAAATGAACTTAACAGTATTTCCAAACCCTAATCCTAATCAAACATGACCACAGAAGAATGTGTCCACAATTGAATAGGACCTTTATAGTCTTTCAGGCCAAGGATAGTCACACACTCACAATCTCAATCTCAATACTTTTTAGGTACATGGTTTGAATAATTCAATGTCATCATTTTGTGGTCACTCTTGACTCATGGCTGGTGGCAGTGTGATACACACCATCTGGATCACACAGTGCAGAAGGCGTTCAGTTTGAGAGAGAGATGAACCACTAGATGGAGCACCATTCTATGACTTTACATGATGAGAGTTAGCTGGGTCTCAGTACAACTTCAGATTTGCTCTTATTTTAATGCTCTAGTCAAACACTATGCTCGGTGAGTGAGGGATACCGGGCCACCAGTAAAATGAGCAAAAAGAAAAACAACTAAATCAGCTTCAACCAAATGTATGGTGTCATTGTGTTTTGGAATCCCTAGAAAACAATTACACTTGAAATCTCTGTTGCCAGTGTCCCATAGCTTAAATTGAGGGTATTTCCATTCCAACAGGTCGTGCACTTGTTGTGCAATAAAGGTGTCATCATATTGGATTGTCACATTTATGTCAATGTTACTCTTTTGTCTGCTACTTTAAGTCACATGTAAAAACTCTGGAGGCTTATTTTTCTAGAATTTGCCACTACCTTTTTTAAAAAACAAAACAAAACAAAAAAAACCCTAATTTCTCCCACATTTTTCATGCAGCTTGTATAAATCAGTGTTGTCATGTGTAATAAGACGTCACTTAACCCAGTGTTTAGAAACTATAGACCGTAGTTGAGATGATTAACACGTAGATCCTTAATAGTTAATAGGATAATAAATTCAAATTTTGGGGGGTTACTTAAAGAAGAAGGACAACATGATTCCCATCAATTTTGCTTGAACATGAACTGAAAAGCCTGAAAGGTCTCCTCTTTTTGGTTGGTGCCTGTTTGCACCAATGAAATAGAAAACTGAATTTGTGCTCTTGGCCCTCAGTAATAATACTCAATAGAACCACTATATAACGCAATATTAGAGAACTAAATAAGCCACACCAAGACAGCAATAATGTAAAAAAAAAAAAAAGGAAAAAAGCATGGAACATGACACACAGTATGTACATGACCTTAAATGGCTCACATGAACTGAAGCTGCACCAAAGGACTCATTACGATGCTTTTCCATTGTGTTAAAAATTAAGGTGAATACTTATAGTCAAGCCCTCGAGTTGTACTAACACTCTAACATGGGTGCAGAACTGAATGTGCTCATTTGCAAGCGATTTTTCTGAAACAGTGACTGAATGAAATGTGAAAAAAAATCGTGTATTGTGTAAAATATTGATGCCGCGTTGACTTTATCTACATCAAGACAATATGGTATGAACTGTATATTATATCAGCTTGCACTGTTTGTCATCTCCGCAAGTTGTTAGAGTCAATATTCTGAATTTAAAATATATTTTGAACTAATGTTTAGTTTATTGATCCTATTCCAATGCACCGTTTGGAGAAACACAATTAAACGTGTTAGACAAATCTGTGCTTCTTGTTGTACTGTCATTTGAGTCATTTAATCTGTATGCACATTAAGTTTGAAATTGTTAAAATAATATTACCTCTCATATACATGTAAACTGCCAAAACTTAAAAAAAGTTGGTGTCCTGGCTGCCTTAGAAATTTAAATGCACTGAACATGAAAATTTGATTTAACTTAGAAGCACTACAAGTTATCCCCAACACGTCTTTTTTTCAAGCTAAATACAATGCCTGAATAAAATACCATTATTGAATTTATTGGTGCATTAAACATTATATTTCTCTTTTTTCAGAAAAACAAGAAAAGCTGTTGTTGGTATTAGTTAAGGGTGTGATGGAGAACTTTAAGTGTGGTACTCTGCTAGCAACACAGTACAGATAATCAGTAGCTCTCTGTTCTCCCTGGAGGACGTCTTCAGTTCCTGTGACCTCTGCAGAGTCTAAAAAACATTCTAAAGGACCCTACGCATCCTGAACCTGTTTGAACCATTGACCCTGTGAAAGGTGCTACATGGAGTTTCTTTCGCTCAGCCACTTAACTCCATTGAGCACTGTACGATCTGTACCATCACAATAAACTCTATTTCTATTTGTTTGCAATTCTATTTGCAGAAGGTGAGCAATTGATTTGTAAATGAATCCTGCATCAATTTCAAGCATATTTATATAAAACTCTACATCAGCACATGTCAGGTTAATTGAAATGCAGTATTCCTGAGTGGGCTTTAAAATACAGAATGCCTACGTTTTTCATACACTTACAAAGATTTTTTTAAAAAGCCTAGCATAAAAGTGTAACAGATAAACAACAAATGTGTTACAAAAAACTCTCATCATGAAATCACAGAGGGCTCAAGGTAGTCAGTGTCCGGTGCTGATGGAGGCAGTAGAGGTGTGGCGATGGGGCAGCTGGCAACGGCGAGAAAAGAAAAGAAAAGAAAAGGATGAAAGGCTATGTGACTCATTTACTACAATAGTGTACTTAAGAACAATTTCAAGGTCCTTCTACTACCATTTTATTTTATAATATACTTTGCTAAATATCAGAGGCAATTATTGTACTTTTTACTTCGATACTGGCATGTTACAATTAATTTAAAAATCTATGGTGAATAGCTGAAAAGTACTGTCACAAAAAATTTCGTGAAAGGACCAAGTTATAAAATGAGTGATTCTCAAGATATTCCAGGTTAAATATCTGAGTGCCAAATTAAAGTGCAAAACAGATTCTGTCAGTTCATGTGAGGAATGTCGCCATCTGTCGGTACACCGTCTAATCGCATCTCATACACTGTTTTTATAGACCTTTGGAAACGATCTATATATACATTTATACAGAGAGATCTTTTCCAAAGGTCCGATTTTTTTCCTCATTTATTCTAAAAGTCATCACAAGCAAAAGAATGAAAAATAAAATAGAAAAATATGAATAGAAACAATCCCACTCACATTTAGAATTACAAATATTGTGATCTTAAACTCAAGCTTTTAATTTGATGTTGATTATGATGCATTTTTAATAGCAACAATCACCTGTATTGATTGCCTATAAAGTGAAATATATATATATAAAAAAGCTCCAAATTTCATCCACAGAGTTTCTGAGTTTCTTGTTTCTTCCCAAATGTTTTGAAAGTTTAATTTAATTTATTTTATTCTATTCTTGACCTGGTCGTAATTAAAGATGGAACTATTTTATTCCATAATGAGAGACACAAAAGTTATTTGATAAGTGACATTCATGGAAAGAAAGAAAAATCTGATGATAAAGAGTAAATATCAGTATATTGAAACAATCTAAAGCAATTTAACATCCAATGAACTGAGCCCTCACTGTCTATCTTCAGAAAGACTGCACCGATCTTGCAAAAGGAAAAAATTTAGTTTGACCATCAAAAAGCAGTAAAACAGACCTTTAAGTTTAATTTGAATTAGAGAAGAAAAGAAAAGCCAGACCACCACGTAGTGGTTACAAACAGTTATGACACACCGCTTGTAATGACATCATTTTATCGTTCAAAGACTCAGAACATAGAAGTGAGTGTTCAGCAAAATAAAACATAATAACGAATGAAAATAGTTTGGTTGGTATCATATTTATGTGATACAAAAGTAAGAGTTTTGGCATGAATTTATAAACTGGCAAAAAGTTGCCCTCTGGGTAAAAAGCCTTATCTTACTGTTATCAGAACCTTTTCCCCCACACATTTCTTTATTAGATTTCTCAAAACAGGAATACCAATAATAAACTGCTCAAAATAACAACAATAAATAATAATAAGACAGTAAGATAGGCAGGAGAGTAAATACGAAAAGAAAAAGTTGGTTGACATTGCTGGATGATTTTAAACGACGCGTCTTTGACCTTATTGAGTAACAGGGATTTTTGTGGAAAGGTCCAAACTTTTATCCAAACAAATTGAATTTCATTGTCACTTCAAAATGCTACTCTATGTGAAACAGACACAGTATAAGATAAACAGACAACTGGGTTGAGGCACACTCTTCCTCTTTGCAACACGGATACATCCACAAAATGAACACCAGTCACAGAAGCTGATGAACAACTTTTAAATAGCAAAGATGCACCAGATAGGACAGCATCAAATACTGTGGCAAACTGATGCTGGGATCTGATGTTGAATAAAACTGAATAAAACACCATTACCATTACCATTACATCATCACTGTGTTGTTATTAGACCATTCTTTGAAACAAAATGATCTGTTTTGAAAATTAAAACTCAAGTTCCATATAAGTTAGCGGTGTGGTGAATAATTCTGCTTGTCTAATGTAGACCATTCAAGCAACATTTGTTTATAAACATTGGGTAAATAAATATATATCTTATCAATATGTCCTGCTTGAAAATTTCAACCACAAATTTTAAGAGAATACATGATTAGGAATATGTTTCCATATTGAATTTGGATTTTGTAGACACGGCTTAAAAAATTGGAAGAGTAGTTAATCAGCGTCTGTAATTGGTTTATTAACATTTAATGAAGGACCTGCAGGGGTGAGTCTCAAAATACCATCAACTTTGGTTGTTAGACTTTTGCTTTTCACAGACAATTACATTTTTTTCCCCTGCTTTCTATAAAATCGGTGTAAAGTTTAGGGTGCTCCTTGTTTGTTGAACTGTCTTCTGACGCCATACACTGCGCTCACACCTGACGTCACAAGCATACATACGTAGCGCAGGACGTCCGCGCTTTACGCGATGACGTTGTGTTACAGGTTTAGCTATGATGGCAGCCGTCGGTTGACATCGATACACTGCTGAATATAAACTATTTAAAAGTTAGCGGAAACCCCCCGGCACGTTAACGTAGAACAAACCAACAGTTTTCAGATAGCGCACACTTAAATAACGCACACACACACGGTTTGGGGAACGGTAAGTTCACGAAGCTTGCAGTTAGCTTTGCAGCATCAAAGTGACACCGAGTATGTGTGTGTGTGTGCGTGTGTGTGCTGCTAGTCACCCATGTCTCTCATGTCTTTGCACACACACTTTTTCTCCCGTCGAGCTCTCTGTCCACCTGGGCTAGGCTGTTGCAAGTGCACACAGCCTCCACTGACCCGTGCACGCTAGCTTTTCTGTAGCTTGCTAGCCGCTAGAAATAACCTAGCCAGCAGAGAGTTGTGCCTGGCTGCCCGCGACGACCTAATGTTAACAGCAGCCAGCCAAGCAGGCTCGTCCTACTTGTCGTCAACACACAGCTGCTCGTCCTGCCTGTATGTGTCCATTTTAGTGAACACGAATAATCCCAGCTGCAATGAACCCGCTTTGACGCCGAGTTAGCCTCTCTAGTGTTGAGACTGAATTTGGGATATGAGCGTGAGCCGGTTGTGTGTCCTGTGCTGAATATTACAACGTTATATGTATGGTTGGCCAAACAGTTTTGCGAATTTCTTGGATTGGATCATATGTGCTCTGCCTTTGTCCTTTATCGTTTGATCTGTGACAGGTCAGCAGATTGAGTCAATGAGCCAGCTGTCATGAAGCTTCTGACACTTGTCCTCTGTGTCTTTGCATGGTGAAGTGGCACTATGCCCGCTGCTACTGTGGATCACAGTCAAAGAATATGTGAGGTTTGGGCCGACAACCTGGAGGAGGAGCTGAAGAGGATACGACATGTCATCAGAAAATACAACTATATCGCCATGGTGAGTGATGCCTGGAGTGCCCAGTATGAGCAGATTTGTGATATGTGTAAAGAGTGGCTGTCTTCTTGCAGGACACTGAGTTTCCAGGGGTGGTAGCCAGACCCATCGGGGAATTCAGAAGCAATGCTGACTATCAGTACCAGTTACTGCGCTGCAATGTGGATCTGCTCAAGATAATCCAGCTGGGCCTCACATTTATGAACGAACAAGGAGAATACCCGCCGGGGACATCGACGTGGCAGTTCAATTTTAAGTTTAACCTCACGTAAGATTACTGTCATTTTTTTTCCACACTTGGCGCATTCCAATGCATCCATGGCAGGTGTTTGATTTACTTGGCCCCGTGTGTTGAAATCTATGTCAAACAAATGGTTGTAGAAACACCGATATGACTGCAACATGCAATCATGTTAAATTAGAACTAATTGATGCTGATTTATTCGCATTTATTTTCATTTTAGCAAAGGGAAGAATATCTAAGTTTGCTTACTGCGAACACATATTTAACGCTGGAGCCAGAGTGTTAAAGTTTCCATTATTCACATTGTTGTGTTTTGTCAGTTGAAAACAAGATTCAAACATTTAACAACACACACTGACAGACCATTTTTTGATTATGATGTTCAGTTACTGCTTTCAAACCTACTGATTGTCTTTTGTGGTTGAAATAATAACATTAGTGATGTATGTTTGTGCCCAGAGAAGACATGTATGCACAGGACTCCATTGAGCTCCTGACCACTTCAGGGATTCAGTTCAAGAAGCATGAGGACGAGGGCATCGAGACATTGTACTTTGCAGAGCTGCTGATGACATCTGGAGTGGTGCTCTGCGATGGGGTCAAGTGGCTGTCTTTCCACAGGTATTCTGTTTATATAGCTAACTTTCTATACTGTCCGAGGAAAATCTGAGATATGGATTTTGCCTTGTTCAGTATTGTATTGGCGATATGACTTGCAATGAGTTAACACTTATTTAAATGCCCGTATTTGGTCTTCTCACGACCGCACTGTTGACACCTGCTGATCTGAGAGCAGCTGGCTGAAGCTTCGTCCGATCAGCTGAATGGAGTGAATGCGTGGCCAGCGTATCCATGCCTCCATGGACAAATGGCTGTGTGTGAATGCCTGTGTTTATCACACATGATCATATAATGATGAAGGTGAAAGTGTGAACAGGAATCATATTTGTTGTACCTTCCAAAAAAACAAACAAAGAAAATCTACATAAAATCAGAAATTGCCCTGGGTGTAATATTTCTTAATTTTTGTCTTTTTTTTCTCCACCGAATTGATCAACAAACCTTCCTCAGAAAACCTGTTTTAATACTGGTATGATTATTATTTGATTAGAATTGTACTACACAGTATATTTGAAAACATTTCTTTGTGTTTTTTTGTGTCTATTATGTCTGTTTCCATGTTTACTAATGATGTTTCTGTATTTTATTTATCTAAGTTTTGTCTTCTAATGAAAAAAAAATGTGTTTATATGAGGACAAAGTCCATGAATATGTGCAGCTTCTTTGAATTGAACACTTTCATTTTGCTGGTCTGATGAAAGATGAATGGGAAGGAACATCATCACTTCCTACTCAGTTCCTCACTCTGTCTCCATGGCATTTCATGTTTTTATTTAAATTCTTATTTTAACAATTTCTTCTTTATCTCATTATTTGTATGGTTTCTTGTAATGCCGGTGTTCGTCTTACTGGATGATGGGTCCCCTGTGAATAAACCAATTGTCTTATTGATCGTGTTGCCTCTGCTTTGCAGTGGCTATGACTTTGGATACCTGATCAAGATTCTGTCAAACGCTAACCTGCCTGAGGAGGAGGTGGACTTCTTTGAGATTCTTCGCTTGTACTTTCCAGTCATTTATGATGTCAAGTACCTCATGAAGAGCTGCAAGAATCTGAAGGTATTTAAATGGATACGTTGCGTAGAACGTCTCCTGCTGTGTTGATTTAAAGCTTCACATCTTGGTTTTAGGGTCACCTGGACTCTAAGGGTGGGTCTCGACTGACTGCTGGTGTGTCGTTTTCAGGGTGGGCTGCAGGAAGTTGCTGAGCAGCTGGAACTTGAGAGGATCGGGCCGCAGCATCAGGCCGGCTCTGACTCTTTACTTACAGGCATGGCTTTCTTCAAGATGCGAGAGGTAGGCTCCTCAAGTCAGTTGGAGGAGAAAGATTTTTTTTTTTTTTTTTTACAGCACACAGACCAACACCAATTTTATATCGTATCTTTAAGGTGGGATCTTGTTTTATCAAGGAAGTTTGAATTTGATCTAACTAGTACAGTTATCTTCCAGACATGTACCCGTCGAACTACACTTTGTAACTGGGGCAATCTCATCCTCCACCACAGTGTGGTTTGTAAAGGCAAAGTGGTGCTGTCCTTGTTTTGGCTTAGGAGTACAGAAGAAGAAGCACTAAACGTAAAATTAGCAAGATTTTTTTATTAATGTCAAACACCTTGAGGACCGAACTGCACCAAAAGCACACGCGCACGACCACGGGTCATCAGAAACACACCTGCCAAGTTTGAAGTCATTCTGATGAACGGATGGACAGAGATTCTTTGCTTTTATAGGGTTTTCAGCATCAAATAAATTCAGCAAATGTATTTTCACATTGTGAAAACAGAAACAGAGCATGTTCAGATTCATGTTTAGAATTTTCTGTTGGAAAAAAAAAAGTACCTCAGTTGTTGATAACTGCAATTGATTTGAAGTTGTTTCGGCACCTCTTGCATTTGATGTAACTAGACTAATAAATCAGTCTCTGGTGTCTGTAGAAGCTTTCTCCTGGAATGAAAGATGTTATCTGTCAGAAAACAGACTTCCCTGTGAATTCTGAGCTTCTGAAATTCTTTACAAGGCAAAATGAAAAGGACCAAAAAAACTTGACCACGTCTTTGTTTGTCCCCACAGATGTTCTTTGAGGATCATATTGATGATGCGAAATACTGTGGCCACTTGTACGGGCTGGGCTCCGGTTCTGCCTATGTCCAGAACGGAACGGGGAACGCCTACGAAGAGGAGGCCAACAAGCAGCAGTCGTGACATCGCCACCGGAACTCTCCCGTCCTGCGGTTCAACGTGCACGATCAGTGCAGCACTGAAGCCAAGCTTCAACAGCCGGATGATGATGATGATGATGATGATGATAGAGGAACACACAACATACGCACATCATTTATTATGCTGCTTCTCCTAGGCTCTGCTCACCATAGATAACTGAATGTCATGACCCACAGCTGTCCTCACACATGCCCCCTGCTGGCTGCATGTGTGAATAAGTTGAAACTTTTATTTCTACAAAGCGGTGCAGGGGGCCTGGTTGCATCAGTTCAATTTAACATGCTTGAAAAGATGGGATTTTAGTTTTCCTAAAATGATCCGTAGAAAATGTTTTGCACTTTAAAGCTCTAACCTGATTTTATATGGAAAGCGTCTCCGGTGTCTCTCTCCTCTTTGTTGCCTTCTCTACGTTCCAGTTTTACATTGTGAACATGTAAACCTTTACAATCACAACAACAGCCCTCACCACATTCAGCCTTAATGCTAGCTGCATTCTTATCTTTTAAACTTTTATTTATTGTGTTGGTGATCTGACAGTGAACAGATTCAGCACAAAGACACCACAGGTCATGCTCAGCGTCAGTCATTGACTCTCTAGTGTGATATTGTGAATGGGTGCTCTCAGTGAGTCTGTTTACATGCATACTGATATTTTTTCCATATAAAGATTATTTATGACGGAGACATGCTCTAATCCCACTGAGAACCCTTTAAAAATCACCATGTGTATTTTGTTTATGTGTACATGCGTAGTGAACAAGTGAACACCCTTTTCCTCCTGAGTGATTGTTGCTCTTTTCTGTTTTGTATTTATGATGCTGCGAGTAATTACACATGAGGATACCTACAGTATGTACAAGATATGTGCTTTCCATTGGAGGATTATTTGTGCATGTAAACACCCTCAATGAGACAAGCAACCATGAACACTGATGCATTACCTCTCCATGTGGTCTTGTGCCAATTTCAGATATTTCATCAGGCCTTTAAAAGAAAGAATAGATTAAAAAGTGTGAAATGAAACACCTCCTGAGCGAAATCCAGAGGCTACCCTGAGCTACTCTGTTGAGAGTAAATTTTTGTTTTTAATGGTAGTTAAGGTTTTGTAGAGTTTTAGAGGTGGAATAGAAGAGTACAAAAACTTTTACTCATTGAAAACAAAGCAAAAACCTTTTCAACGTGAGGTTTTTGTTCTAGGAGAGTTCATTTCACCAAGTAGTTCCGGTTCTTTTTGTATTTGATTTCCCTGTTCGTTCATGCTGCATAGACAGGCTGCATGTACTAAAACATTTGAATAAAAGCTGTGTTGAATAGAGCCTCTAATAGAGCTTTCATAGGTGTGTGTGTGTGCTGAAGTGTAGGTTTGCCACTTATTAACCCCAGAACCAGTGACAACTTTACTTTTGAACTGTCTGCAGCACATCTTTCACACTGTAAAGGAGAACAAGAATATGCAAGAGGATTGTTTTTAGATTATTTTGTAAATAAAGGCTTGAAACTTTTCTACCATCCCATCTCGTCTCTAACTCCGTGTTTCTTTTTCCTTGCAAAAAAGTGCTGAATAAAGAGACCAAAGATGCTTATTTTATTTTCATAAGGCATCACAACTATACAGTATGTTGCCTCCCATCCTTAGTGTCTTGAGTAATACAGAGAAGAATAGAAAAATATAGGTTGACACTGACTCACCATAGAGCATCTTTTTAAACAAACATACATTCTTCCAAATACTTTTCACTGATAGAGTGATGGTTTCCAGCCGGTTATGAGAACAGACAGAATCCTCCCTCAGGAGGTGAAAATATGATACATAGCGGCTGGAGCTTTTTTTTTTCTCTGTTTTTCTGCAGTTCATCCACAGCATTGTGCTGTGCTCTGAGTTAGAAAAACGCTCAACAGATTTTGCTATTTGATGAATAGATTTGAAGCATTGCACATAGGCAGATGACAGCGTGCACTTGACGTGCACTGTAAGCTACCAGACAGAAGTTTAAATGTTTGGCAGAGGAGGACGTTCCATCACCACCACCAGCAACCAGCACACTGGATTTAGCAGCATCCTCCCTCCTGCTATAATGAGTCAAAACAGCCCTTATTCACATTACTAATTCATACTGTTTGTTTCCAAGCAAAGGGGAGAACAACCTGTGGCACAGTCCATTACAATAACTTGAAATCCTGATATCAGAGCATGCATCATTTGCACTGTCACAACACTCAACATGGTGGGCAAAAAACTTGCCCCTTACTGCTCCCACCAAAAAAAAAAATAAATAAAGACAAAGAAAAAAACACCAAAACTGAAATAAAAACAAACAGGGATATTAGTTACATCACATTAATGCAACTACAAATCTATACTTCGTAATGTGCAAACATTTGGGAAACTCTGACAGCAGTTCCTGTATGTGCTAAGCAATGAAAACAACATGAATCAAATCATTTCCACAATTTCATACAAAAGCAGCTCAAATCCATCTCCTACAATAGTATACAAAGTGCTGCTGTACTTACTCATACACAAACAAAAGGAAGTGTAAAGGCTGGAATGCAATATTCATATCAGTCTACTGGTTCTGAAGGCCAGATATGTTCAGGGAGCAGCACAAATTGTTGCATTTTTAAACAATAAACACAGATGATGATGATGCTAATTTTTCCACTGGTCCATACAGCACTGGTGTAGTAAACCTCTTAAAGGAAGGGTGGAAACCAACAACTGATGATGTCACCACCACGTCATGTTTGGATACTAACAGCAAGGAGGGGGCAGCAAAAACCTGTTGGATAATATTGCAATGAGATATTTTAAATCTTGGCAGGTAAGGATTTCTGTCATTACTTACTTCTCAGCTTAAAGGTGTCTTTTCCATCGCCAGCTGGTCAAGCCTCATTTTCTATGGTCATCCCTGCATTGCTGGCACCTGAACCCATACACAGAGGGGGGACAGGATACATTTTGATTGTTAAATCTGTTTTGATTTTGCAAAATTTTGAGATTATGTAATGAGAGACCCATCTTCTGACCCTTGGGTTTGTCCATTGCAGTGTCAGTTTCAGTCCATGAGGGGGCGCTAATGAGCAATCGACTTTGAGAGTCCCTCAGGGGCTTTGAGGGGAAGTGGCGACCCTCTGTTGCGCTGGAGACATAAAAGCACGCATAAACAGGCATGAAGCCGGAATCACTGAGGAGTGGGCACACATCCTTCTTAAAATAAACATCCGAAATTCAGTAATCTGACAGAATCATATAAAACTGCAAAGAGTTTTCCCTGCTTTGATGAACTCCCTGGTTTTACTCATCTATCCTCGTGTGTGTTCTTCATTTTCACTCACCCGTTGTTGGCAGGGATGGAGCCACTGGGCGATGAGGGCTGTTCAGGGTCCAGATTCACCAGACATGTTGGGAATGAGCAGCCATCCCCTAAACTGCATTAGGAAGAGTTTGATGTATACATAAGCAATAAAGTCTAAGTGCATCAATAGAGTTATATGTTATATATTCTATTTTATGTAGCCTATTTGAAAATGATGGCCAATAAAAACTGTGGAAGAAAGTCATAAAGCTGCACAGGTGCTCTCAACTCTGCAACTGACTCTGACTCTGACTCTGACTCTGACTCTGACTCTGCAACAGTAACCCACTATTAGAGGAGTACTGGGTTACTTCATATTTTAAAAGTGCAACTTGTAAGCTTTGGGGTTGGGGCCTGGCCTGACCCACCTGCTCACACAGCACCTTCAAACATTACATGTGGTAGTCAACCACAAATGTTTAGCAACTACACAAGAAAATTAAAAAAAAAAGCTATGTCATCCTTGAGAAAACTGCTTAAGTCAACATCCTAAAGTCGCTCATATAGATGTAAGATGTAATAAAGTATCACGACAAACACTTAAATGATAAAATTTTTTTTAAATTAGGGCCTATTCTGAAACTGCTTGTCCCATACAATAAACTAAAATATAGATGTTCATCTTTGTTTGAGTTGAACATACACCAGCAAAATACTTGTAATGACCAAGATCATATTTGAGAACGTATTTGAGTTTTAACTTTGGCTAAAGTCTGACCTGAAATAATTGAGGGCAAGGCATTTTATGACCTATGCTGCAGCCCACCACAACAGGGTAATTCAGATGCTTTGGCTTCATTTTTGGGGAGCGCCTTTGTTGTCCATTCTTAGATAGAGTCACCATCAAGAACCAAAGCTTGATGTTTCTATAAATTTTTCTTTGCTGTCATTTTATTCAATAAATATCTTGGGACTGGTTTCTTTAAAATTGACTTTGATTAAAAAAAAAAAAAAAAAAAAAAAAAAAAAAAAAAAAGAGAAAACCGGAATAGGCCAGTATTTCGCCTCATCACCAAAGACCTGGCGGAAATTCTTACTGACACCCAGACTGAAACCGTTCTTGTCTGTGCCGTGGCGAAACACTGGAGAGCGCACCGCCTCTGAAAAGACACACATGGAGACGTTCTGTTATTCATTATACAGCTAAAAGGAGCTCCTT
>KV751330.1:7770043-7800165 GCA_001698575.1 Mola mola | reverse complement strand
GTTAAAGAAAGTGTCTTTGTGTCAGGGGAAAAGCCGATCTCGGACCTTTCCTCCATGTACGACTTCTCTTCCTAGGAGTGTCTGTTACTACTAAGCTGCTTACAGCTCTGAACCTTATGTCTTTGTATTACACAGTAACGAACTCCTCTGGATAATCCACACTGCTCGACACGCAGACAACGTGTGCCACTTTGCACGCATAATGAGAAGCGGCCCAGTGTTGGCCTAGAGAGGCTTGTCAAATCACTGCACTGACGGGGATGAAAAAGGCAATAAAGCATCCTTCATGTTTAGTGCAAAAATGACACTGAAAGCAGAGGTTTGACTGATATTTTTGACCGTGGTGGCCCAAGTGACTTATGCTTCAGAGGCAGGAAACAGACACATTTAAAAAAAACATTGCTGCAGTGTTTCATAATTTCTTATATTGATTATATTACATTCATTAACATATTCATGTTTATCCAAAGAAGCTTAGAGTAAGTGCATTTAAAAGATACAGTCATACCAATCACAACACCACAATGTGGAACTCAGCTAAAATAATACTTTGAGGTCACACCTTGGTTGGCCAATCATATTTCAGGAGTATCCAGTGCCACCCTGGACCCCCCTTCCAGGCCCCCTGGCTAGTAGCAGATACCCTTCACAAAGATGAGTGAGCTGCTGTTCAACAAAGGGTGCATCATTACAGAACAAATACATGAATCCGTGCAGCACGTACCCAGAGTGGACCTGTTCTTGCAGACAAGCCAGCAGTGATAGGTGAAGAGTGACGCCAGACTGACGGAAAACATGGAGGCTGAGAAGAAGAGGAACAAGATGTGGAACTTTGCCTGAGTGTCCGGGAGTCCATTCTGAGGGTTTAACAGCAACCAAAGCATTAGCAGAATTCCAGTACAACAGAGAGAACAATATGACACCCCGAAAGCAATCTGGGAGACCTCTACTGAAGAGTTCTAGGGGAGCAGGTAAACTGTTTCTACTGGCTTGCCACTAACTACTTGGTGGGCTCATACCAGGTATTCTCTCAGACGGAAATGTGCTCTACCTCCAGCCTAGTGAAGAAGATCAAATACCAAGTCTTTAACGCAAAATGCGTTTTTTCAGGTGAACATTGTGCTGCTTTTACACAAACACAACTTTTTCTAAAACATAATTAAAAAATTAATGTTGTGGAGGAAAAGAAATACGTACTGTCCAAAATTTAATGAAGTACTGAAGATCTGTCGCAGTAATAAAAAGGCAGTAGAGTAGCGAATATGCCAAGAACAGCATGAAAAACTTGTAGTTGGAGAATCCCACACAGTTGTTCACCCTGAAGGATGAAAAGAAGCAGTATAATGTCATTAAATTGAAAGAAAATCTTTCTGAATGTAGAGATACTTTTTACTGAAAATGATTGATTTTAAACAATTGAGGGAAGAACAGACACATACAGATGTCACCACATTCTTAGGCGTGCTTTACTGTCACGGCAGCAAATCTGGGGGGCTGTGGAAGCTCTGTTCGATAGCTGGAGATGCTAGGTGGCAGCAGAGTTTGTGAATCCTGACTGAACAGGTTTACAGTACTGTACACTTAAAGTGTGGCTTGTCTGATTTCATTTGAGCCCCATTTATTTGGTGGCAAGTTTAAATAATGTGCAGTGGTCATCTATAATTGAGCAAACAATTAAATGTTAGACTTACTAATGAATATTTTCATTGTGTTGAGAATATTATACCCTGGTTTCATTCCAGAGCTCACTCCTTTCATCTCTGTCGCTCTCTCTCATGCCTGTGACTGAGTCTGCCGTCACACTTTTTTTTAATCAACACCTAGTCTTCAAAAAGAATCCCTTACATATATATACTATATATATGGGCATATATGGAAATATATTTAGAAAATTTGTAGGCACATTTAACTTTCTTAAAGCATATTCAGCAGTGTGTGTGTGTCTGTGTGTCGCTGAGTCTGCTGTCTGAATTAGACAACACAACACGATTTCACCCAGCTTTGTGTGGAAATACTTCAAAATAGCCAGTTTAACAAAGAGAAAATCCGGTCTGAACGAGGATTAAATGTGCCAGTCTGAGATTTCATCAGACGGCTTGCTACCACATCTAAAATCTCAGACAAATCTCCAAGTGTAACATCTAATTTAACAACATTTTATACTGAAGATACACAAGATTCAGTTTTTCTGGACAAACACTTCATCACTTAAAAGTGCGTTAAGAGTGCTCTTGAGTGCTCATAGCTTCTGTCCTTACCTAAAAACAAACAATATGTAACAATATGTAAATTACAAGGACATAGCTCTCTAACACCATGTGAGCATCACTACATACCAAGGGCAGTGGTGATCCATCTTCAGGATGCATCTGCAACACAGCAGGGTTACCAGTCAGTGTAATTGAATCTCACTCAGCCTGCCTAAACAAAAGAAGCTATATTTCATGTGGTCTTTTCTCTGTAGTTGCACAACTGGGGAAATCATACTTATCACAGACTGAACAATGGTGACATCGATCAGGCTTTAGCAACTGGCAGCGGTCACAGAATCGGATTGCTGAAAGGACACAGGCAGTTCAATCACATAGTCGTCAGCAGCAGCAGCCTCTCCTTATACTTGACCACAGACTAACAAGCTGACGGGGATGAAATGAGCTCTGAGAGCTGCACATCATTCTATACCGCCCCTGTTGTTCATATCACATCAACTCCAAACTGTACTGTATTGTACCTCCAGAGTTTGTGCGGGAATAGATGGGCAGATCCTTGGCTAGCCTCCTCAGGATCTCCTGCTGAGACTCCCCCCGGTCTTCACGCTGCAGCAGCTCTTTGTCAGAGTGGGACATTTGAAACTATGTGGGGCAGAACACAGATGATACAGAAAATAACATCTGTGATTTATCAATAGCTCTGTGAGTACTGCTGTTTACATATAATTAATTATACATTCCATTATAGAGTTAAGTGAGCCGTTTGATAGGCTAAAGATTGTGTTAACGCGTTTATGCGGTAACGTCTGTGGTTGTGAAGCTGCAGTTCAGTAGTCAGTGAAGGGTATGTCTGTATCTTCCATTTGTTTTGGTTCTTTCTGCCCCAGCAGGCAAATGGCAGCACAGCTACACCGAGCTGTGATATTACTTTCAGCTACTCAGCCAATTTATGATTGAGAACCAAGAACAAATAACTCAGATGATAACAAACAGCTCAGCACGCACGAGATCTGACTTTTATAACAATCTCAAAATCCTTAAATGATCTCATATAGGTTTCATGTAAATGATTGCTGTCTGCATGCCTCACCTGATACTCAGTATAAGGTGGCTTTTTTGGTGAGTGCTCTCTCTGAAATGTATGTCTATGGAGCAGAAATGCGGTGGAATAGAGCCATTACAGTGCAGCTCCAGGCACTTCTACTGGGAAGTATTATTAGTCTAAAGACAGCACTCAATCACCCAGTGAGGCCATAACCTAAAACCCGCACTTTCAGCCATGCCTCATCATCACAGACACGCTGCAGCGCAGTTAGACACGCTCACCTCCTTCAGGGGGTTCATGGGCTTGGTGAAGATGGTTTGCCAGTAAGTCCACACGAACATGATGAAAATGACATGGTACACCAGAAGGTACACAACTGCAAGCAGATAAACATAAACAGCTGATCATCTCTTATCATCAGTGGTGCATATTTACTAACACTTTGCAACTTCATTAAATATTAATAATATTTGTGCTATGCAGTGTAATATATTTTTATTTTGCTAGTAAATGAAAGGGTTTCATTATTATTCACTATCATTATGTTGTGTGTTAGAGAAAAACTCAGCATTGAATATGACCTAAAGAATAAAAGTTTTGTGTAATGCCTCATGCATATGACCATAAAAATTAAATTTACGTGTTGCATCTGATGATTTTGCATGGCAGGGGAGCAACAGCATGCTAACCTGCTCACCATGAGAATGCTAACATAGTAACATGCTGATGTTGTTATGCTAGCACCAACATGAGATAAAACAGCATGTAGTACATCTTAACCTGATAATAATTTAAATTTAGTCAGTTATCAATCTGATGGTTGAACTAGATTAAAAGTAGGAGGATCAAAAAAGCAATTACAAGTAAACCTGTGGAGAACATGAACATGTGTGTAGCAAAATGAATGGCATTATACCAAGGCATTTCACTCAGCAAGTGCAAATGTGAACCTCAAGGTGGCAAATCAAGGGATCACCAAAGTAATTCAACCTGGTTGTTGAGATATTTGAGCCTGGATATGACCAAATATGATATGTGGAAAGAGACCAAAACGCAATTGTTAGAACTGCACACCAAATAATACACTGCATTTATATAAACAAGGTCATGAACAACACGTGTCACCCTCTTCAGGGTGTATTTTTCCCATCATAAGGCATTACATTGTATACCCCGCCCTAATACGTGACACCTGTGTCTTGTTAACCAGCCCTCCCTTGTGTATTTCAGCCTGTGTGCTCATTGATGATTTCTTATCATCCTGTGTGTTACTTTATATATCTTCAATGTATTTCTTTCCAGTGTGCTTCAAGTGTGTCCCCTTGGAACTTTTTTGTATTGGCGACAACCACATCAGTAAGGCATCTGTCTCTGAGTTTATCAAAAATTGCTGCATTGCACCTGCTCTGCCTCCGTTGGTCCTACTCTTTGGTACATATTTAGGACTTATATCAGGGTGTGAATACCTGTCTGTAATTCAAGGAGAGTCTTGCAGAATGTTGAGCTTGTGTAAGACAGAACAGCTGAAGACGCTTTAATGTCAAACATACACACTTACCCTTTTCTCCTGTGTCTTCGATTGACTCTGAAAAGCCAAATATAAAGAAAGAGTCAAGTCTCTGTTAAATAAAAGCTGGAATAACTGTGGAACATCGTTCCAAATTTGTAGGATGACAAAGGGAATCCTTCACACAGGAGCCTTCTGCGCATTTTGTACTTAACAATGGCTGACAGTGTGTCTGAATTAATACTGTATCAACTGAGCTGAAAAATGCTTCACATGTAATGCCTTAATCCTGATGTACAATACCACACTAACCACACTAGTCATAAAATCAATATTTAGCACACCAATAACACAGTCATGTAGATAAACATTACTGCAATGACAAAAGACAGAAAACAACAGGAACATCCAGCACTGTGTCTGTACAGGCAGCCAAATTGTCGGGACAAAATGCAAGTCCTCATAACGTCAATTGTTCATTTTTATGGTCGGGGGTTTTGTTTAAAGGGATTGTTCACCCAAAAATGAGACAAATTAGTCATTATCTGTTCGAACTCATGCTGTAGAAAAGTGAAGGTTATTTGTCCACAAGATATTAGTGGAGCTTCATAACAAAATACCAGTGCAGTATTCAGCTAATCAATTGAAGTAAAGGTGTTAGAGCAAAAAAACAAAAACAAAAAAGAAACATCAAATAACTCCATACAGCTCAACCAGTATAATACAAGTTCAAATGAAAAAGTCAGCCTAAAGAAAGTACAGTATTATTAGTGCCGAGTGCCTACTTGTGGTATTGCACCAAAAAAACAAAAAAACAAAAAAACAAAAAGAAATTCCATCACAGCCACCAATATAAAGAGACTCCTGTAAATCTGTTGACAGGACACCTCAGACTGTAAAGGTCAATAATGACCCACAGCAAAATAAATTTCAATCCACTGAGTTTTAGCATTTGTATAACTTTAACTGGTTATAGTTAGCTAGCAAAGAGAATAAAAAAGAATGTAACACTGTGGAATATCCCCCAAATTCACAAATGTGTGATTTTTCTGTGTATCTGTCCCAGTTTCTAAGCAATGATCAACTGAACATGTAAAATCATCCATCTTCAGCAATCAGCCAGTAAAGCAGCACACACACACACACACACACACACACACACACACACACACACACACACAGCAGGGACTGAAGAATGGTAAGCCAATGAGCTGAACTGAGGCACACAGCCAAGACTTGTGTGTGTGCCACCTTGCTAGCATAAAAGCCCCACAGTCTGCCAGCGAACCATAAGTGTGTGTGTGTGTGTGAGACAACGAGAGAGATTAAGGGCGTGTGCAAGGATGTATATTAATGTGTGTATGAAAGCATTCTGGTCACTGCAGTACTCTCTCTTCCTCTGTGCACTCTTGCTAGAACAAGAAAAGGAAACGCGATACAACCCGGTTTCACCTTTTTAACAGTCTTGCCTGGGAAAAGGACCAAGCGTTCCAAGGCTATGCTGTGTTCAATGCTTTAAAGAAAGTGGGTCAACTGCAGATTGCTTGGGGTGAATTATGTAAGGCGGACAATGGGATTAATTGAGATGCTGAACGAGAGGTATCAGCTGACGATACGTTGACACAACCGACTGTGTGTACCTATCACATGCTGGCCCCGGGAAACCACTGTCCTGACCTGCTGCTGTTTTTCCCTCTGCCTTTCCCATGTGACTCAAATGCATCACAAATTCGATTTTTCTACAAGATGCAATAACATGTCAAGCAATGATTTTGCATTTCTGTCGCCCTGCAGTAGGCCTATTGAAGAACATTTCAGTGTCTCTTGGAGCAGGCAACAGAAACACGGTGTCCTGTAACTCTAGAAAGGGGTCATCTTGGGACACTGAGGGGTCGTTCAGGGACACTGACAGGTTTGGGACTTTTTAAATGGGGGTGAGGGGGTAGATTAAGAGAAGGGGGCACTTTCATTAAACAGATAATAATGTGTCGAAAGTCCAATTTACAGCCTTGGTTGTACTTTATTAAGAGTTACATTTTTCCAAGTGCATTAAATCAATGCCAATGTCATTTTGCCTCTTTTAGAGATGTTTCAAACTATGTGTTCGGTTGTTTTGTTATCTCATTGTAGACCTTTCTCCGTGTGGTTGAAATTGCTCAAGTTTGTGGCCCTTTTGCATTTCTTGTGTTCTTGTGTTTACATCAATAAATGTCAAAAATTTGCTTCATACGTGAGATTGTGGTCTGGGGATGTTACCCAGTAAGGCCTTTCACGAATCTATCTGCAATACGAAAAAGGCAATTCTCACCTTCAGATCGGGTAGAGGATTATCATGGTGTGCAGATTTTGGGAGGGCAGCGGGCCAATGATGGTGACCCCTCTGGTCTCATCTATACTAGTATCCCCAGCGAAAAAGGCACTATGACTCCTGCAGGATAAACCGCACTGATCAGGAGTAGTGATAAAGCTACCTCTCCAGATTTAGCTCTCAGTTAAAGCCAAATAGCGCACATTTGGCAATCAGCCCTATGTTTTCCTCAGTTTGGTCTCAATTTCACCCCCCTTTCTGACAGAGAATCTGCTTTCCTATTTGCATGACAGGCTGCCAAATGGAATACCATGAGTAGGCTGTAAAGACTCCACTGAGACAATCCTGAATATAAAGCCATCACAGGCAGACTCTCGCCAACAGTCATGCTGTTGATGTTGTGGTGGAAGACAGGCCTATAAATTCAGATAATGAAGCAACACAAGCCTGAAGCTATTACAGCAAGTCTTTAAGATAGTGCTTGTAGAGTGCTAGTTGTGGCCTCAGATGATGACTCTCACAGGACGGTCAGCCATTCTGCTGTACATGCTCCTCGGATGAAACTCAAATATAGAAACTGCGTTTATATGGAAAAACACATTATTGCCACTTCAGTATAATCCCAGGTTGAGCTGTTATTGCCATGTGACACTAACTGCGTAAACACGCTGCGCTGCAACAAAAAAAATAGCCTGGACCGCAAATTGTTCCAACGGGAATCTTCACAGAGCATCATTCATAAATTAATAAATAAGTACATTTATTTATCCTGTCTCTCTCTGTCTCACACGCACACGCACACACACACCCTCATACTACCCAGACAGCTTTTTTTCTTACCTATGCAAAGCTGCAAAACATAGGCGTAGTATGACCAAGCCACTATGAGGGCGATGAAGAGGACCGGGATCCAGTACAAAACTCTCTGACAGCCCTTCTTCATACTATGCGAGCCCGACGGTGCCATAGTCTGGGTCGCAGCAGATCATTTCTCGTGCGCAATCGTGTGTCGCCCTCCCTCTCTCCCCCTCCGTGTGTGCGTCTGTGTTTCCTCCTTTTCTGATCAGCGTAATCAGCGGCACAGACGCAACATCGCACCAGCCTCCCGCCCGCCCGCCGCTGCTGCTGCTGCTCCACTCTGATCGTCCTCCCTCACCACTCTAAGGGCTGCAAAAATGTACCAGACAGCCCTCTCTCTCCCTCTTTCATACACACACACACACACACACACACACAAACACACACACATGCACGCGCGCACACGCACGGGACCGCCCCCCTGCTTCCCCACAGGTTGCCATGACGCCCGCGGGATGCTGCAAGCCTGGCACATTTTTCACCGCCAACATATGAGTTCAATAAGTTCACACTAGCGCGTGTTGAAACAGGGGTTTGTTTGGACGCTCTCTCTCTCTCACACACACACCTCTGCCTTCTTTAGTCATTTGATTTAACTCAAATAGGAGCAGACATGTTTGTCAACACACAAGATTTTTCTAATGTCATACAGTACCAAATCTGAGCCCTAATAAAGAGATCATTTCTCAGATAACAGTCAAATTACAGTCTTTCACCAAGAGTATTTTTCTTCCAACAAAGTGGCACAGTACTGTCCCTTCTGCTCAAGTCTGAATGGTGCAAAATTCAACACTATGCATAGTCCATTCCTGGTTTTCCCCTCTACCAACCCATTCTACCTTCCTGCCTACCTCTCCTAATCAAGCTCATTAGACTCACCTGTTCCCCCCAGTCGGCTCTATCACCCAGCCTCCTCTTAACCAGCTCCTCCACACTCACTCTCGGTCACATTGTCGTCGCGTCATACACTACCCTCCAGCACTCTTTTCCAGACGGATCTCCTGGTACCTGACCTGCCTTCTGCCCCTGGCCACGTCTCCTCGTCTCTGCCCCGGTAACCTGACCTGCCTTCTGCCTTTGGACTTTGCACCTGCCCACTCCTTGTCTGCTTGCCTGGACTCCCTCTCCAGAGACTCCTGCCCCATTCAGATCTTGGACTGCGCTCGCCGACCAGCTTCCTGATTGTCGTCCGTTTGGACTCTTGAACGTTGTCAATAAAGTTCTGAACTGTTCCGGTCTAGGTTTGTGCTGTTCTTGGGTCCGCTCTCACACCTGTTACAATTATAGCATTTGTTTTTACAAAGATATCTTTGGTAAGACATCATTCAGGTTGGTTTTGTTGATTTTTCCTTTTGTATTTAATACACCGTACATTTGACGACAAAATCCAAATGTTAAAACTAGAAAAAATTCAGAACATTTTGTGGAATTACAAGCAAAAATGTTGGACTGTGTCCTGGTCTTGGTGAAAAATCGGTCAAAAAATTCCCGAATCCAGATAGTGATCCAGAACACCATTAACATCTGATCAATTGTTCATTAGATTTTTTTTTCCACCTCTCCTGAGAATTTCATTCAAATCTGTCAGTAACTTTTTGAGTTACGTGAACAAACGAATAAACTAAAAAAATATAACCTCCTTGGTGGAGGTAATAACTTAAGTGCACCAAAATGAAATTATGCATTAACCAAAACCAAATTATGCAATTTTTAGAAATATTTTATAGCATTCTATAATTTCTATATCATATCTATATGCTGTATGTGTGACAGTCTGAAACTATTGTTTTGATGACTGTTTACAGGCCACAGTATGGTGTGCTTGTGTTATTTGCCAGCATATTGTGTTTTTCCTTTACCTCACAGAGTAGGTGGAGGTCTGCACGATCCAATCTTTTCTGCTGCTTAAGGCCCAACTTGTACCTCTGTTGCAACCTTGCAGTAAAATACAGCCTGCGATCTGTCCCAGCCACGCTGCACTCTGCTCACAAGCTGCTGTTTACCATCACACTGCAAAATTTTAGCTACTGTTTTCCACCTGTTGCCAGTGGCTTGCTGCAGCAAGCTAGCTGACAACGTGCACCACAGCCGTAAACACAGATGGCTCAGTCTAACTAACCAGTTTAGACTTTGTTCCTACACTGTAGGTAGAGGAGGGCAAAGACAGACCAACATGGATCATAAAATCATAAAAGATTTCACTGAATACTTTAGTGCATCTCCAAAATAAAATGTCTTATGCTGTAATCTATAAATTAAAATATGGGCATGTTATCAATATCTTTTGCCTCTTTGAAGTGACTATGAGCTTCCCTGAGGTGGTCCTCAGTGACTTTATGGAAGGATTGATTTGCTTATTTCATTTGGCCTGTGAAAACAGCTGCATGATGTCTCCTTTGGTTCTGGTGAGATTTTCTTTAACAAAAAAACGAAATCTTGCTTTACCACGTGCAGACAGTCCGGGGACAGAAGAAGTGAACGTCACTGATCTCCGACAAGTTGTATGTTTCAGTGGAAAACTTTGGTCCTGGCATTCATGTCAGGTCATCTTTTTTATAGAAATTACAAAACCCAACCAAACAACCCCTGGCCGCGCCACGAAAGCTTGGAACGTTGTGACATGAGCAGTGACAGAGAGCTCAAAGGATTGACGGGGCCTCCAAATTCCTCAGATCCCGACGTGCCGGCCTTGTCTTGCAACACACAAGACTCAACAAGTAAGAGCCAAGTCTGATCCGTGATGGGCTTCCATGGATCGTTGGGTTGCAAGGATTGGATTTGGTCTGCAAGGTTGTTTGAAAGTTCACGTCAAGTGGCATCTACACGAATGCCAGGATCAAGGGCGTCCCAGCAGAATATTCCACTCTGACATTCAAACGTCGTCGCTGACTGGTGTGTGATGCTGACCTGCATTGTGCCGAACAAGAATCACCGCCCAAAAGTTTTATGACACCGGCCAAATTTCATTTTCGATCCACGTCCATCCACACTCAGGCTATAATAGAGTCACTGACAGAGAACTTATTCACATGTTGCAATGACACACAGCTTCAACGTCAGCAAAAATCCAGAGCATGTGGTGATCTGGGGATAAAAATCAGGATATTGTCATCTCTGCTGCATAAACTTTATGTATTTAAGTACAGTACGTAGCGGCTGGTGGAAGAATGCATGAAACTGCTTGTACTGACACGTGGTATAGTGGATATGATGTGAAAGCAAGAGCATTCATTTCATTTCACATAACTATAACAAAGATAAAATAAATCTAACTAGTGATGTTTAGGTCAAATATGTCTCTAAACTTTCTCGTTATTTCAGGGATCTGTCACTGAGTTCTTGAAGGATCTCCTTGATCTTACTTCAACAAATACAGGATTAGAGTATGAAACTGCAAATTCTTCTTCTGTGGTCCTGCCGTCGCTCGGTGTATGGACAATGGAAACAAAGTTTGTCTGATGGGATTGCTTCACAGTGGCATGTGTGAGAGAGGAGGAGGAAAGAGGAAGAGCACAAAAATAACCCAGAATCCAAGTATTTATTGCACCAGGTGGCGATAAATGCAGCTGCACTTTAATGTTAGAGTAACAGTCCAGGCCTCATTGATGGAGAGTATTTCCAGAACTCTTCCACAAGTAGACCATCTAAACCACACAAAATCAGTCTGCAGTAAAAATCCATCAGTCTGGTTAATGTCATGTAACATATCTTCAGATAATTTTCAGTTGCACTATAGACCTAAGCAAACATCACACCAGGAAACAGTCATCATCGAGAATCCCTCTATAACAGAGTGTACAGTAGCTGTGTTTCTATCAAGAAGAAAAAGTGTAAGCTCGTGCTTGCAGAGCCTAAAGGGACAGAGATTGTAATATATTGCTCCTTTAAAACCAACTCTAATTTAAGATGAGTTTCCCAAGAGTGGAGCAAACATATGGCTTCAATAGTCTTCATATTTATCTACAAAGAGCTCTCTTCACTGCCTCTGGCTCTATTAGCCGAGAAAGCAGTAGCACTGTTAGCTGCCTGTAGTTGAACAGTGAAAAAGCTGCAGAATTAGGGAGACCATCCAGTCCTGCTGGCTCTGAGGCTCTGAGGGATCCTGGAGGACTTCAGTTGCAGCGCTTGGGGAGACAGGAGGAGGATAGGGAGGAGGACAAGCATGAGGGGAGGTGTTCAGCTGCACAGCCGACAGTAGGACAGCGCTGCCTAAAGGAGAATCAAACTGAAAAGTGCAAACTTGTAAAGCAGTAATAATAAGACATTTGACTTATGAAGTGTTAAATGATGAATAGTTTTACAAGTATGGAATAAATAGATCGTTCGATACAAGCTAAGCAGGCAAAACGTAGTTACACAAATTAAATAATCAAATTTAGAGTTCATTCGTTTTTGCTTGACCTCTTGCAGCAGCTTCCCATTAGGCTAACTGGTTGCTGCTAAATCTTTTTTTATTTTAAAAGTCAACTCAAAGTGCAATAAGATGCTAAAACATGGTTTCACTCTTCTGTCCTGGTAGAACACACAGAGGAGGCACTGCTCATCCAGGAAACAAGATTTTCACCTGTGGTCAAGACAGAGAGAAAACAGTAGACCCAAGTCCACCTCAGAGTAAACCAACACGCTGTGCTGCAGCTGCCAAGGCAGGTCTGGATAAATAATCCTAATGTGAAGACATTATCCTTATCCTCATCCTTAACAACTGCAGTCAATCTTGTATATTAGAGGGTAGAAATGAGACTCTAGGCACCAAGACCACATCAGGGCGACAGAGAAACAGAAACTTGTACATCTGGAACACAGAAGTAGTTCTGTAGCTGTGAAAAGTATATCTGAGTCCCCAGAATTGTCTTTGCTTAAAGAATACATGTATATAATTATTGAAAACAGCAGCAAAGGTTTCTGATTATCATGAAAACCAGAAAATATAAGATAAAGCAACAATGTCAAATTGTTGTTTCCTTGACCCTCTTTCCTGGAGGGTCAAGAAAGATTTAATACCACTTCTGTATCAGTAAGGTAAGCAGTTGGTTGGCTTAGCTCTGCAATGCCAAATATTCTCCTTTTTTTTCTCAAAGTCCAACTTTTTTTTTTATTGCAGCAATGCAAAAGCATTCAAATCAAGTCCTTTGCAAAGATTCATTAAAGAATATTACCAAGCCCTCTCCCTCGAGGTGCATTGCTTTTGAAACATTCATACGGCTCCGAACTGCACCGCTCGCTGCTCACGTATGCAGACTTAAGCTGGTATCCGGTGGCAGTTGATCAAGCGTTATTATTACAGTGTAACACAATGCTCCTGAGTGTGGGCCTCATCTGAAAAGACTAAATACACTGGGATAATGTTTGTAATGGAACACCGTTAGGGAAGCGTTTTTAAAAAAAACAACAATATTGCATTTTTCAGCCTCACATTAAACACTGTATGTGTTTATTCCTGTCCTATTTCAAAGAGAAGGTTGAGAATGTGAGGAAAGACTTTACCTATTTGGCTGAGAGCTCCTTCTTCATGCAGGACTTAAATGAAGTAAACTTCTCCTCCACTCTGACACCCTGTGTGTGTGTGTGTGTGTGTGTGTGTGTGTGTGTGTGTGTGTGTGTGTGAGAGAGAGAGAATGAGATGCTATTAGTAGACCAATTTCCTGATCTTGACCACTAGGTGGCAGTATAATTTCACAAAACAAATGACTCAACAACTCAGAGATGAGATGTGTTTCAGCAATTAAAAAGTGAAGTGTAATTTAGACATTTATGGTGTGGTAAGTATTTAAGTATACCATTATCTAAAGAAAAAAGGCATAATTACTGCTTACTCATAGTTGTAAGTAAAACCAACAGGTGGTCCTGGTGATGTGAACACTTGCATTAAGAGGCTTGTGTGAAAGTATTGTGTTTTGGAATGCTCAGCATCAGTACATGTTTGCTTTTTTTCCCCTTGATCCTGGTAAATGCTACATGATTTGCACAGATTAAAAATTAGGATGTTGACAGACAAGTTGACAAAAATTCAACTGAGGAGGGGGGAGGAAACTGGGCCATCAGTAGCATAAAGGATAGATATCATTTAAATGGGGCTGTCTTACCCCATCACCGCGGTGCAGCCACTCCTTCATGATGCCGATGAACTCCTTGTGACTTAGTTTATTGTCATGATCCTCGTCAAAGATCTTGAAGACAGTGTTGACCAAGTGTTGGGTCAGCTTGATGCCCGTAGCCACGTAGACGGCCCGCGTAAACTCCTCTGGGACAATAAAAACAGGCAACCAAGTGAGAAGTGAAAGGTAAATCCCCTCAGAAGAAAGCAGATCCCAGGAGAATTACATGCTGTTTTCAATGATTCAGACTGAGAGCTCACAGAGCTATCAGTGTTTGAAGGCGACAAATTGTTTTCTGAAAAACAAATCTTGACTTCATAAAGTAAAATACCCTGACATGAATAAAAACAAGTACAATGGATTATTTTAGACATTTTTGTAGTATGAGATTTTGACAAACAAGTGGCAGCAGATTGCTGCCACTTGCTTAAATTTTATGGTTGGGGAAGGACCGTTCTTAAACATCTTTAACATATTCTCTCATAAAAAGTACACAAATGGCTTTCTGAGTTTGGAACTTGAATAACCTGAACTTAATCATCAAATATCTGCAGGACTAGATATGGATTTCCTACTCAGATTCAGTTTGACCCACAGCAGTCCCTCTAATGTGTCACTACCATGCAGTCTTTCATGCATTATAAATGGAATGAATAGTGAATTGAGTAAACTGTGTAATGCTGAAGGATCTACAATCTACTATTGGCCATGTAATGCTGGTTCTGTAATAGACGAGAGCATGATTCCACCAAGAATTAGCTGGAGTAAACTGGAGACACGTGTACTGAAACAGTAAAATTGGTCATAAAACCACATTTTTTTTCCATGTACAGTACAGTTCTAGCAACAGATCTTGTTATAAATAAGGTTCAGGAACAAGACCATCCCCACTCTCTCTTCCACTGCAATTCAACTACAGCTGTCCCAGGTACACATGTACATGAAGCTCTCTGTTCATGGAGACGTGGCCCCACCTAGCCAACAACCATTTCCCCTTCTATCCTGCCACTCCCAATCACCCCACTAACCTTAAACATGACCCTCTTCTCATACACTCCAAACCTTCAAGCTATTCCCAAACTAATCTAATACGATCCTATTCCATGGTCTTTATGAAATACAAGTGATGAAATAATAGTTGGACTGACATTTAATCAACTGCAGTATATGTGCACCTTTTGTGTGTATGAATGGATTTTAAGTTTATTATACAAAATCTAAAATATGTATTGAGCTATTAACCCCTTGATGCCTGAATTTATTTACAATTATATAAAAAAACGATTATTATTTTTGTTTTTGCTTTCAATCTGAGGCCATATCGGCTACAGTCTGAATGTAAGCCTTATGATGCGATGATCAGCGTTAAGTGGTCAATAAAATTGGGATACATGACCTCTTAAGCAGGTAAACTGAATGGCAAAGCTAGTTATTTTTTCTCATCAGTAAAATTTCCAAAATATGTTTTATTGTTTGTTAATTATTGTTTTTTTCTCATCTATTTGGTAGGCTGGTCCTTAGAAATGTTTGAACATGAATAATTGGGTCTTTAGTTACAGAGGGCAGAGAACCACTGACTTAACAATCCGAGACGTTACCTTGACCAACGGGGCGGTTGGCAAAGTTGTACATTTGCATTGCAATGGTAAAATCCTCCAGGTTGTTTAGGAACTGGAAGAAGGACCTGAACTCCTCAAAGCTGATACCCTGCAGGGGAGATAACAACAAGAAAACAATACGCTCATTATGAATTATTATGAGTGCCAACATAAAGTAAACGACTGCATATATGCCAACACTCCAGCCAAGGATAGTGCTACAATTCTCACAACACATAATCTGCTTCCTTTCATCCTGCACAGATTCCTTTAGTGTGTGTGGGACCTTGAAGCCATCAGATAGATAACACACCTACACAGACAAAGTATACATTGCTGGGTTTTCCCTGTGCGGTATGGACACGCTGAGCTGTCAGCGGCAGGGGGGAGGATTGTAGCTTTTGGGAAGGGGTCAGGTCGTTTGCAGACTTTTCTAAGGAAGATTAACCTGATACTTGAATAAACAAAAACAACAAAAGTGATGAATCCCCAAACATCTCAGGCTTGGCTGATGACTCAAACACTGAGCCTATTGATCTCCACTCAACCATCCCGCAGCTACTAGCTCCTTCTCTCGCCAGGAGCCCCGCCAAGCAGGCAAGACACACAGCCCGACAAATGGAGTAATGAATAATCTGTGACGCTTTGCTTTTTTAACAAGGTGAGGGCCATAAAATATCTCTTAGCCCAACCACGAGACCCACTTGATAATCAATGGAGATCTAGCAACAGGCTACTCGAGGTGTTTGAGAAACGGGTCAGCGTGAGAATTGGAAAAACAAATTAAAGCTTAAATGAGGATGCTCAGCAGCTAATTCATAGAGCGCTATCAAAAGACGCAGAGGACTAAAATAAGCCCATCCTAATACAGACAAACGTGTGTGAAAACCTCCCAGGAGACAAAGGTGTTGTAATCCTCAAATGTAAATACTGTATCTCACAAGTTACAGGCAATTTCTGTTCTGGTTAAATGGAAATTAGTAGAGGAAATCATTTACACACACACACACACACACACACACACACACACACACACACACATACACACACACACTGCTCTAGCCTCCCTATGGAAATTAGTAGAGGAAATCATTTACACACACACACACACACACACACACACACACACACACACACACACACACACACACACATACAAACACACACTGCTCTAGCCTCCCTGGGCTCTGAGCCTGACCTTTTAAACTAATGCACTTCGGATCATTTTTATATCACAATTCAAAAAATCCTGAAAACATTAAAATCATGGTGAGGCAACTTTCACTCGGGTCTGTACAAAAAAACCCCCAAACATTTTCTCATATTTGGAGAACAAAACCTTATATCTCTGCAGGATATCCATCTCTCTGAAAAGGGGGAAATACACTCCATTCCCAAAACTATGGCTTGAAATACCCTGAACAAACACCCTATTAAGTAGTCCTACAAAATTTGAGAGTCTAATAATACTGACGTGACGAGATGTCTAATCTTTACTGTTTCGATGCTCCAAATGTTCATTTGAATTGGATTACATGATAAAGTGTTACTGTTATTTTATCTACCCCTTGTGCTTGACAAGGCACGGCAGCTGTCAGATGAACAGTGCACCTTTTCGTCTGGAATGCTGTGGCACATGTTTTCCAAATACCGGCTGACGTCATCCACGTTGGTGTAGCGAAGGAGGATCCGAGCAAAGTCTTCCTCGCTGATGGTTAGTAGACCTTTGGAGTAGCAGAGGAACTCTATCTCAAGCACCTCTGTCTGCAAGTTGTCCATGAACCTGTAGGGAGGAGACAGATGGCAGCTGCTGACAGAAAACGCCACCACCGCAAACTCACAAGCACAAAGGAACACTTAGCATAGCCATAAACAAAACGGCTAAAGGTTCAACTGTAAGGTGTTCAGCGTGGAAGGAAAGTGATTCATGGCCATATTACACTGTTAGATAATAATTTATCAAAGAGCAGAGGAGAAGCTTTTTGAACTCACTTGTAAAAATCTTCAAATTTCAACTCAGCTTTGCCTTTCTTCCCAAAGAAATGCACCAGCAGTGTTGTCTCTATTTTCTCATTCACATGCTGTAAGAGGGGATAGGTTTATTGCATTATGAATCCCAATAGCTTTAAGAGTCAAACACATGCTGAGTTCGCCAATGAAGGCAATCAAACAATGAGTAAAATTTGTACAAAATCTGAGTTTGAGCATCCGGTATGTTCTGTTTTGTACTATACAAGCAGCGCCTGGTAAACATTAACTATGCCATTTATTTAACCACGCTGAGAGCTGAAAGGAAAGGTATTAGTTAATGGCCATACCCAGATTCAGCTATTGAATAATCATTTAGAGTTAATGGTTAATGTTTCACTGGGCCTGAAACCAGACCTGCAGTTCTCATTGCTGCACGATAAGAACACGTGCAACAGATTCATTAGTCATTCATTAAACATGCTTGAGAGGAAATATTTGAGGAGCTCTGTTTGACTATTTACTCTCACTAACAAGAAGAAAGACTGATGAATCAGGAACTTGTGCCACTGGGCTCTACAACAGTAAGAGCAGTCAGGACCTGACACATGTAATGATGAGGTGTCTTAATGAGGGCACGGCTACCTCAGTGAGATCAGAAAACAAAACTTGACTCGAGCCACATCTGAGAACATCCCACATGCCCCGGGCCTCCACATGCTGACTGTCTTTTATTAGAACCTGTGGCAGCAGTTGAAACACAGCGGTTAGAAGACAAAATCCATCTGGCACTTGTTAGCAAGATCGGGAGAAGGAAGCTAGATAATCAGGGACAAGGTGGCAGGCATAGAGAACAGAAAACGCGCACGCTAGAAAAAAGATGAAGAGCGGCAGAAAAAAAGTCAGACGGGAGAGACAGACGGGCAGAGAGAGACGGCGGCTGACACCAGTGTATCTGAGGAGCCCATCAGCCTGCTCTGCAGCCATGCGTGCAGCCTCTTGGCAGGACACTGAGCCGGCACAGCTAACACATGTCGAAAGCATGCAGGGCGCGAGACCTGAGGGTTGATTCATGCCAGGTTAACAAACACTTTGGACGCTACTTTGTCAGGTGAACGCCGCAATTATCAGACATTTTCACATACTGTACTGCTGTGAAGTTCGAGTTCAAGAATCACGTCTTCCCTTTGGAGAGCGGCATGTCTGTAGATTGTACGTTTAAATACAATATAGGTATAACATGAAAAAGATGATGGTGCAGATTTTATCAATAGGCTTATAAGCAGACATACGCTTTCAACACACTTCCTGCTCAGTTTTATCTGAAATAAAGAACCTGCACTCTGCTATTTTTCTCAGTGAGGTCAAGCTTCTGATCTCGGATTAACCCATCTTTATTACTATTGCACGTTACACTGCTCCCTGCACTCTTCCAGCTGTGGTAAGACTACCATAACTACAGCTACACTGCAACACCACCTTCAACAACTATCTTCTTGTAATTGGGTATCATATGCAGGAGGAAGATCAGAGGACATATTACTAATTTGGATTTTCTAACTCGCTGTTGTAAACCATGTTGGTCCCTCTCGTTCTCAATCTGCTTGGCTCAGCCTTTCATTTCGTTGGTCCAGAAGTGTCTCGACTCCTAACGTCCTTTCATTCATAAGCAGTCCACCGACCAGAAACAGCTAACCGCCACCAACATGTGTTCTCGGGGCTTGCTTTATTTCCTAATATTTATTTATTATATGAAGATTCTTGTTTCAGCCGCAGGGAGTGTATGAGACAACTAATAAAACAGCTCTTCCTCTACGCCTCCTGGCTTTCCACCAGAGAGGGATTTACGACCTGATCCCTCAGCTAATTACGGAACAACCCTTTAATGCGCCATACCATTCCCAACTCATCCCCTGAAAAAGATCCTGATACACTTGTAATTAGAATACAGCGGGGAAAGCCCAACCGCAGCGTTGAATACATGCCTGTTATGTGTTTTTGAAAAAATCTGACATTTGAACTTTTTGCTGGAAAGTTACTGACAGTACGGCAGAAGAAATCAAAACAAAAAGACACACCTAAGGGAAAGTCCTCAAACGGTGCTATGAAAAGACGGCTATGTGCCTCTATTAGCTGTAGGCTCCTGTGCGTGTGTGTGCTGAGTGCTTTTTACATTGCTGCTTCTCCTCCTTGATGGGCATCTTCATGGTCAAACCCATCACAAAAGGTAACCTGAGCCAAAATACCGCTCCTCAAGAAACTGTAAAAATAAAACATGGGGGTGTGGGCGAAACAATGTCAGTCTTTAGGTAAGAGCTGTTTGAAGTGGAATCTCTTGCCCACCACTGACAAAAGGCAAGTACATAAATCATCTGCACCCCCTGCGCTATCTCACACACACACACACACACACACACACACACACAATATGTCAGATAATGCTGAAATACGCAGCAATGTGTTTCAATTTCAGCAAATGTGCATGAGGCTATCTGGTGTGAACACACGCAAATACGGGTGGTGTCAGCCCCAGAGATACATGTGTGTTTTCTGTACCAACTCACTATGCAAAAACATACCGAGGTTACGGAGAGCACATGCCAAATATACATGCAACAGGCAGAACAGTTCATTTTCCATCATGGGAAGAGAACAATACATACAATGTGCACCTGGGATTTATGATGGCCGTACAGCTGCCAACTCTGAAGTGCACAATGAGAGCAGAGAAAGAATACTCATTTATGTTTTCCAAATTTCTTAGAACTAGGACAACACTTGAAGGCTCAAAACTGTCAAGTTTATATGGCGTGACTTTACCAGCGACCCATGATTTTCATTTTCCTATTCTTAAACTTTGTGATCTCATCCATCTTCATCTTCAGCTTTGTCTCTCTGCAAAGAATCATTATATTTCAAAATCTGAAGTACCCATTCTAATGATCTTTTTGATGCTTATACGGGCTTCAGATTAATGCAAAGCCATCCAGAGATGCTAACATTGGTCCCGGGAGAGTAAGCCCCTCCATGTTGTGTTTGTGCGATAAGACCTCAAAGAGTTGCTCTTATCGCTTCATTCGGCTCTGCCTGTTTACATCCACCTGCATGTGGTACAAGACAGGCCTACAGAGATGAAAGCCTCAGGCATGTTTTACCCTGCATGACCATAGTCACCTCCGTGCAGCCTGTGTTCTCTCGAGGAACACTGCAACAAGCAGAAACCCTCTCAAGCAAAGTCACGTTAGACGTTGTTCCAAATAAGACTCAGGTTAATGCCGAGCTTCACTGATGATTTTTTTATGTGACAGTATGAGTCCCTCTCAGCTCTATGTGCATTTTATTGTTGTTAATTACTTTTTGGTAACTTCGATACTGAAAAATTATCTGTCTCGCAGCAGGAGATAGAGAAATGTCCATTTGTTGAAATGATATCATACTGTATACAGTATAGGAGTTTGATTACAGCTGTTTTTATAACCACTAAAAGCCACTGGAAAACAAGTCATACCAGCTGATCCAATCTTTGCACATCTTCAGGGACGTCCTTTCTGTCCTTTTTCTTGCGGAAAATTTCTTCCAGCTAGCAAGAAGATGGTAAGTTATTTTTCATACTGTAATGTTAACAGATCAAACGCACATTATTCTATCTGCTCATTGATGCTCATACCACCAAAAACTCCCTTTTGTCAAGCATTTCATTCCCATCTGCATCAAACATGTTGAAAGCAATCCTGAAGCCTGCTTGGGGCTCTGAAAATCAAGCAAACAATAATTGCATTAATCTTTTAAGAACTGATTTTGTCTAAAATCACTTTAAACTTAAATCATATACTCACTTGTTAAAATACAGAGCAGGAAGAGGTACTCCGTGTAGCTGATCACTCCTGGGGACAAAGAAAAGAGAACGATTTGTTTTGCTGCGAAACAAAACCCTAAAGGTTCCAGTTTTCACATAAGACAGCATCAAACGGAATAAACCAGTTAGCTGACGGTGTTTACAAATGTTCAAAGTCATCTGCCTGAGAAGAATAAGCCATCCAAAGAAACTGTGCACGCCTTCAGACAAGATTAATCTTCTCGTGCTCACTGATAACATCTTAAAAGGTGCCTTTTTCTTCATGCTTGGTGTTCCCCTCACACAAACAAGGGCTTTACAACTGAGCTGACCTATCTGGACACCAACCCAAACAAATTTAAGGCCTACGGCTTCTGATCGTGTTTGGGTAACAAGGTGTAATACATTCTCAAGTGATCTGTCACTGATTGAGAATGGCTGATTCAGGTTCTGTGTCACGTCCTTCAGCTCCTTTTGTTGTGTGACACGGAGAAGGGAAGAGTGAGCGTCAGGAGGCATCTCAGTCGACTCAGGAGGCTTCTCCCCTCTGACTCTGAAAGCATTCCCAAGCTTTTGTTTGCTTGGGAAGATAGAGAATCAAGCGCAGATAGTTCTGGGTGACTTCTCTTGGTGTTATGGGAAAAGAATCCAGGTACAGGGTTTTCCTGCAGGGAGATATTTCCAGAAAGAGGGACACTCGAGGGAAAAAAAGGACAAAACTAGCAAACCAAGATGCTAGTTTTTACATGGTTTCGACATTTCCTCTAGAGGTTTGAGCTCTGCTGCCAACAAGATGACGTACAGGCAAGTGAAATACATGTAAACTGAGGTGTGAACAGAGAATTAGTGATGCGTGCCTGTCGACAATGTTTATCCAAAAAAGCGTTCCAACACTTCACCACAGCTCTCTCTATTTGGCAGGGACAGCCTTGTAATGACAACATGTCTCCAGCTTCAAAGCCGCTGAAGCTTAAATGGGTTGAGGATAGAAAAAAAACTTTTAAGATTCCAGCCATGTTTCACCAATACCACACACCTTCACTCCTGGAGGAAGGCAACCCCCCCATCACAACCCTCCACCCCCTCTCTGGGCCTCAGAGCTCAAGTAGATGTTGTTAGACAATACAAAGAATTCCACAGAAACACTTCATACAGAGAAGCAGTCCCGGAGATGTAATCCAATGCCATTCTTAGGCTTCATAATGTCCGTGGAAATCAGTGGTGTGGCCAGTAGGACATGTCTCGACATAGCCGAGTTCAAACAGCTCTCTGTTTCTCCAAAGCAGCGCTTTGTTCGCAGATCAATCCAGTCCTTTTTCCTCACAAAGCCGCAACGTTTAACAGCAGGATTAAAAGCCCCAAATCCTGGCATTGGCACTTAGCTAAAGCAACAGAGGAGAGGGCAGAACAGTGAGATCTGATGCTCCGTTGGCTCATATGACCTACTGTGCAGGAGTGTGCAGGGCCAGGTGGGGAGAAAATAATCCCCACTCACATTGACAACTTCATTTTCATCATGCAGTGATATTGTGAATTACAGTTTGCAGGAGCAGTTATTGCAAATGCATTGCTCATGTATTGTTCCATTCGTCTGTGCAGTGAGTGTCAGGTCATGTGCAAAATTATGCAAAAACTTGATATAATCAACAGCATTTTTCATCTTTTGCAATAATTAATTCTAAAGAAGAAAAAAATAGTCATTAATTTTACAATAATTTTCAAATAATCTCCAACAAAATATCTGGAAAAAAGTAATACAAGTGCTACTGGTTAATGAAAATTAGTTGTTTAACCTAGAATCTTTCGTCAGCTCAGAAGAGCATGCAAACATACAAAAACATAACTGCATTTCATTCTTATTCTAATTGTTATTATTCTAATCTACATTGTCTTTTAATCTTTATTCTTGCTATTTATTCTGATTCTGTGGACCACTATGTCAGGAAAAAAAATCCTCATATTGTATAACTTTTACCTGGCAACGAGCATGAGTCTGATTCTGATGTGAAATGTATCTATAAGTGAGCATAAAATCCAATAAACACAATCAGTAAATCTCACAAAAATGCATTAATAATCCACAATTTATAACCAAAGTTTACATAAAATCCTCCTAATAAGTATAGAATTACCTTTCCAAGAAACTTAATAGTTGCATTTTTATTAGAAAAATTAAGGAAGGTCAGTATGTATATTAACAATTGGCCATTCTGTCCTGCAGAAGTTAGTGGAATAAATGTACAACATGTAATCAGACTGACGCGGACATAAGATAGTAACTACAGCCCACTCACTGCCCTGGATTATACAAGGTTGACAACAGAGCACAGATAATAATAAAAGCAACGAGGGGAATTATTTTAAGTTACCCTCGAGCCAAAATGTGTTTGTTTTCTTGATGTTTCTAAGGTTGAATATTTGAGTTATACTGGGCAGAATAATGCATGTGCACAGTCTGACACTCTAAGGCTTTGTTTCCACATTCATATAGTTCATTAACATTTAAGGAGGGGGAAGGGGTAGGCGTGATTTAATGGATTTACTGTAGTTAATATTCTTTTAAATTCAGTGGCTTTCTGCATCGTACATGATATGAGAACTTTACCTCGCTCGCGAAGATTTCTAAACAAATTAGATGATCCTTTCCAAACAGGCGGGGTGTCAGCAAGCATCTTGTCTAATTCCTGCCAGAAAAGGAGAAAATCCCAATTCACTTGTTCAATTCTAAATCCCAGGTGTTCGCAACATAACACAGTGTTTGCTGGAGGTTTTAGACAGTTGCAGGGGGAATTAGCCTCACCTTTTTTGTGAGGGACTTCCATGGTCTTCTGTCTGAACAAAACAGGGTCAACAGTTAGTGGATGATAAATGACATCGGGCTTGCACTGGCACATCTGAATGTTAAATTCTGATTTTGGAATACAGACCCAGTAAATTAAAAAAAACCAAATACTTAATGAGTTCATGTAGACAGAAACACAAGCTGCTACATCTCCATGATCACATTCCATTGGCCAATAAAAGCAGATAAGGTGTTGTAAAAGATATGGCAAAGAAATTGCATCAATAACAGTGGCAATAACCCTCCACTGACCAATTCTAATGTCTGGGCCTCAAACTGAGATTACAACTGTCATGTGATGGCTGCTCTCCGCATAAATGAGGTGTCTGAGTATGACAAGATTGTCCTCAATCTGGGCTTGTATTTAATGCTTTCTATGAATGTTTTATAACCAGCAAACACTTATGGATCTGGTATGAATAATTTAATTGGCAGCACTTTAGGTTTTGACTCTGGTCTCCTCTAAAAGGCCACAACTCCACTAACCCTAACCCTCAACTGAAATTAACCCATTGTTGATGTTTACTGGCCATGCCCAAGGCCTTCCATTGCAACTACAAGAATGCCAAAACATCTCTTTTTTTACCGCCACAATAAAGCCAATAAACACCATGATCACTATTTGCAACACATTAGCCATTAACCCTCAGAGGACATGGCGCATGGTATGCTTACATATTAGTGCTTCTTATTTTCTGTCCTCATTAGCTGCCCGCAAAGTCATATCTTAAAGATTCCAGTGAACCACACACTTCAAATCATGATGAATCACAGTAATCAGAAGGTCTTATCATTATGACAGCCCTAGTTGTTTGGTCTCTCTGGGTCTCTGTGAGTTTGTTGCCACATAAATGAGCCATAAAAGTAGGGTTGCTGGTAAAGATGATTATCTTTATGCAGGTGTTATGACTGAAGCTCATCCACCCAACCTATTGTCCAATGACACTTCACAGGCCCTCAGCAACACTTTTCAAATACACAACAACACTGGGACTTTTTCTATATCCTAAGGAATTTTGTATAAAGCAGTGGACTGAGGACTTGACATAAGCATGATTAAGCAACTGGCTTCTGAAAGTTGAAGCTGCTTGTTCCACAGATTTAAAAAATTATAGAGACAGAGTATCCATCTGAAGAGCAGAACCCCTTGCTGGGAGTTTTCAAATGCTTTATCTGAACTTGGAAGGCAGGGCTTTTTTTTCATTGAAACAATTGCCCCTTACCTCCAAGTCCTTGCCAGAGGATTTCACACAATGCTGATAAGGCACCAGCAGATCAAGCTCTCTGTGTTTTGCAGTACACTGTATCAGAGTTTTTAAGCTGGTGTCAGTGATGATCTTCCTGTGCTGGCTCACCAGCAGCATTGCAATTTACCAAAGATTTTTTTTGTTTGTTTTTCAAACCAGAAAGAGGTTGCATCCACAGCAGCAGATGAGCAGTAAGGCCAAGTGGCTCCAGCAGTCATTGGTGTCATGGCGACAGTGTTTGTGTAATTACAGTCACTGCCACAGGAGGGAGACAAAAGCTCTGTACTGCTGGTTTAAGTAACTGGATGAAAAATGAACTAAAGTAAAAGTAGGTAAGTAAGTATTAGCACTAAAATTGACTTAAGAATTAAATTAAAAGTACTGAACTGGTAGTTCTGGCTGATATTATCATATTTGGCATCATTAGATAATGAGTGCTCAAGCATCATTGTGTAAGCAGCTTGTTGTTGTCACTGCAGGAGGTGGAGCTACTTCTAACCACTTTACATAACTGCTATATATTTGCAAATATCACAGAAAATATGCCAATCCTCACATTTTAGAAGCTGTCAAAGCTGATATTCACTACTTTTAGTCAATGGACTGACTCAGTGGGGGATTAACTGTTTTAGGACTATAAGTACTAATTGTATCAATGAAGTTCCCTTCTTCCTCCAAAGGATGTTGAGTTCACTCACTCTTGGGTTCGTTGAAAGTGAGTGACTCGATGAAGTTAAGTGGCGTCATGTAGAGTTGTCCCTCATACTCCACAGAACTGAACAAGCGAAATCTGTTTTCATGGGATGACATGTACACATCTCCATCATCTAGGCTGTATGGTCTGGCCTGTAACACACACACACAAACACTGTCATGTCATATTGCAATTCATATCAACAGTGATAATACTGCCAGTCACGAAAAGCCTCCCTCACATGGAACAACAAAGAGGCCCAGGCTTTAATTCAGTAATGGGGCACATGTTATGTCAGCTCTATTTTTCATCCCGGTGCACCAGATAATGTCCATACAACTGTTTAAAGCCAGCCAGATCAGAAGGCCGGGTTGGTGCAGACAGAGTGGATCTCTCCATCAGGTGGAACGGTGCCAGGTCCACTGGGCACAGAGCAAACACCCGGGGAATGCGTGCCCCCCTTCGCTTAACCATTAAACCCCCCCCCCGTAACCGCCTCCCTCCCCTCATCAAATGTCAGCACCTCCGCCAAGTCCCAGTGTCCAGTTTCCTGTGTCCCTGGATTCCTGCGGCCTGTGAACGCCAGTCAAATTAAAGCACTGTCAGATTAGAAAGGAGGAATCCTCTTTAGCTTAAAGTGCAAACCAAACCGGCTTACATGGTTTACATATTTGTTTACTGTGATCTAAGAGAATCTTGTCAACAGTGTCAGCACATGTCTGTGTTAACAGAGTCTTATTGTAGAAGCACTGGTATGCAAGGCTGGATCAAATACACACACACACACACACACACACACACACACACCATACTCAAGTGTCTCGTTTCGTCCAAATGTTTCTTGCAATGTTTTATATGATGACCCTGATGAAGGCCACCAGCCACAACACATTGGTGTCTCAGTAAATTGGTTCTTTATTCTGCAAGAACATTCGTCATCTTGGACGTAGTTAACTTTGTGCTAGAAACTCCTGCTCACCTTCGTTTGAGCCAAAAACATCAAAAAATTTTGGAAGCCGGAAATAGTTTGCACTTTGCTTGGTTTTTCTTCACGCAGTTAATCAAATGCCAGCATCAAAATATTGACAGTATAATATATAGAGAGTCACTCCTGTATTCATCAACTAATTAACTAATAACCCATCATCAACTAACATAAACACATTCTTTACTGGTGTCAAATTCTTAGATGTGCTGATTCGCTGCTTTTCTATTCATTGAAAACTTAACATCTGTGGGTTTGGGACTGTTGTCACTGCCGTTGTTGGAATATATAGCCAATGAATTATTTAACGGCTGATGAATATATTAATCAGGACTCAAAAAAACAGTACTAATTAACCTTAAAGTTAGTATTATTTTAACTTAAAGGACTCAAAATAAGGTTCAACCCTGGTCTTCCTGTTGTCTGTCCTCTGCAGATATACATGTATGTTCTCAAATATTACATAGTTTTAAAACAGAAACCTCTCTTATATAGTTATATTGACAACATTAATCCTCCATGGCAAACTCATCCTTGCTAGGCTATTGTATCATGGATGCAGTATTTTTAAGGATGTGCCAATATGGAAATCCTGGACCAACAACTGATAAAGATACCCCTTTGTGTAAAGGAAATAAAGGAATCCTTTGTACAACACATGAAAGGACATGCGAATGGTGTGCATCATAGTACATAGAAACACTACATGGACATGTCAAAAAGGTAAAATGTGATTTTCAGCAGAGGGGCCAATGCTATTTTTTTTTTTTTTACCAGCATTAATTCATGGGCACTTAACATATGGTCACACAAGGCCCAATAAACAGACAGCTTTGTCATTTTGGATGGTGTGGTATGATGTTAACACGCCATTCTATTGGCTGAGTGTAAATGAGTGTCCTGGAACTAAAAACAGTAAGTATAACTCTTTCACAGTGGCACCGACACCAGCAAGGCCCAGATTTTGATTCAATCGTAACTTTTGATATGTTTCTAATTTAAAATTAAGAGCAGTGCAAAGTGAGTGCTCAATGTTCCAGTGTTAAATGGTATTTACGTTTCTGCCTACTTTGTTATCATTGCTATTATTATTAGGCTACATCGAAATGCATTGTGTATGTCAAGTGGTTAATTAAACAATATGGGATCAGTATAACATATTGGCTACCGGTGTCCCCACTGTGTCTGTGTACAATCAGCCCATCCTTGCTCTGTGAGGTTGAGCATTGACTCCACTTGCTTTGTGCAGAGGACAGACAAAACTGTGAGTCATTTCAGCCAGGAGGTCACGTGGTCCACGAACTGCCTTTGACCATTTTTTTTTTTTTTTTTTTTTTGCCATTTTCAGCACCAAAGGTTGAGGACAGCTCCTGGTGAAACCAAACATTCCCACTACTGTACTTTCTCACGCACGATGTTCCGCTCCACGACACAATAACAACAATGGACATTTGAGCATTGAGACTATCGGCGGGTGGGGTTGGGGTTTTTTTTTGTCTTTGTAGGACTGTGTGTGAGATGAGTGTCGCCACTAAAGCCACGCAGCCCGACAGACGTCCCACTGTACCTTGTCCGTGGCAGAGACCGACGGCAGCGCCAGGTGAAAGAGTCGAGCCTCGACGTGGCTCCCCAACCCGGAGCCCCCGCCCGCACACGGCCGGCAGTAGTACGCGGCGCCGGCCGCGGCGGTCGCACACGCTCCGGCGGCGATAACTTTCAACAACTTGGGCGTTATTTGTCGCTTCTGCGCCGCAAACGTCCCCGCCTGAGAGCCGAGAGGCTGCAGCAGCCTGCGCAGGGCGGCCATGGTTGTCGACACTGAGGCGCCGCAGTAACGCAGCGCAGCTCCAGTCGCCCGATGCTCCGAGCTCGCGAGACATGCCGTGGATATTTCATGTGGCTGGATTAAAGGGCGTCAAATGGGGGGAGAGTGGAGGAAATGTTCAAGTCTTCGCACAGACATCCCAACAGGCACTTATGACCATGCCTCACATCTTGAGGATCTGATTCAGTGTCGTGTACTTTTATGTTGACAGGTTTGACCCGAGCATAAAGTGATGCGAGCGCTCACAGCCCACCATCAGCTCTCTCGCCCTGCCTCTCTTGTTTTATGCCCTGGGAGAAGGGGGGGAGAACTCTGTGCCTGGGCACGTCTGAACCGTGACAGCCCCGCCCATTAATAGTCCTGTGGTTTTGCACCTGCCTCACCAGCCCTGCCACTCTGAGCGCAAATCTCTCCAGGAGAGATTCTCCTACCTGCACTGCAGCGATCGTTCTGCCCTCGCTGTCGATTCCGGCTCTCTGCTGTCCCTAAATGTGGCATCACCATCCGCTCTGAGCAGGTATGCGAGCAGAATGAGAGCTATCTGAGCAGAGAGCGGGCCCCCGTCTGACTGGAGAACACGCAGCGCTAAATAGGAAAAGGACGGACGGATCGGCGCAAGCAGAAACGCAGATTCTGCGAGTGTTCGGCAGCTGTGTGTGTCCTCGTGCAGGCGCTGCGTGCACGTCAACATGCAGTAAGTGACAGTCTCTGGACCTCTTCACCGAGCTTTGACGCGATGGCTGGCGCTTCTGCCGCCGCTCTGGGGGAAGTTGGAGGCGTGTTGCACGGCATGGAGGGTGTCCCACAGGTCGGGTCCCATTTCCTGCTCGGCCCTCTCGGGGACAGTCCGACGCTGCTCGGGGAGCACCTTGTGCCCGGGGACAGGCTCTCCCGGAGCGCCACGGCGGATCTAACGCACCTCAAAGGGATTCTCAGGAGGAGACAATTATACTGCAGAACCGGGTTTCACCTGGAAATACTTCCGGACGGCACCGTGCAAGGCACGAGGAAGGACCACAGTCGTTTTGGTAAACACTTTTATTTTGATACAGTGTCTATCAGTAATAATAAAACAGACAGGCCTTATTATTTTTTTATTTTTAAA
>KV751330.1:7710674-7760010 GCA_001698575.1 Mola mola | reverse complement strand
CCTTCTTTTCTTCCTCTTCCTCTTGCACATAAGGCATGCGTAACTCTCCACATCCCAGTAACTAATCACCATAAAGATCTGGCCAGGAATAGAGTAGCTGAACACAGGAAATATCATATTCGAGCCCTCTAAAGTTTCACTTGTGCTTCCCAAGTTCATTTCCCATGCCTCCAACAAAAAGATGTCAGTTTTGTCTGCTTCAGTAGGCAGAAATTAGACTTCAAAGCCCCAAGTCATGGCAGAATAGCTTGGGGGATCGCTCAAATGTTACACTGTCTGAGTGGAGGGACATTTCTATTCCCACAGCAATGTCTGTTGTGCTCGTTCTAATAGTCTGTCTGTCTCCTTGACTCTGAACTTTCAGTGAACCAAGAGTTTTTTTTTTATTGGCTTCAAACTCAGCAAGGTGATCAGGAACCTGTTGCCAACTAAGCAGGTCAGCCTTCCTGAGATTTGTTTGGAAAAGGAAAGACATTGCATCAAATATCACTTGATAAGCTTCAGTCCAGTCTTCTGTGGATTCACAGACAGGGAATGCAACAGTTCACTTACATGATGGAAAAATTAGATTAAGTTACCTGTAAGGGACATGAGGAAGAATAGGCCCTTTTCTGAGAAAACTTCACACCCTCCTGCTTCAAAGGATCAAAATGCCTCTCTGTGCACATTCAGAAACTACACAGGACTCAATTCAAGTGCTCAGAGTGCCATATAGATGCTTAGTTACACATTCCCCCTGTCAGAGGCAAACAAAGAGGTTTTTCTGGGAGGAGAAAGGCATGCAGTTTCCTCAACATGCCTCACCTGTGGTGACCAATCAAAACAGCAGTTCCAATCCGAGCCCTGAAGGAAGATAGGTGAGGTTTTATGTTGTCATTGGTGGATGTTTTACAATCGAGTGTCATACATCTCACAGTTAATGTTTATTTTTAGAGGGACCACCTCATTCCTTTGGTCTGACCCAGAAGGATGTAGTGTATAATCATACCAGCATTGATAGGAGCATGTTTAGGCCTAAATGTCTGCAGACGTTACACATTCATCTAGCTTCTGCTGTGTAAACAAGCAAGCTGTCATCCTGTGAAATAGAAATATTTCAAGCAACACATGCACATGCAAATATTAAAGTAAAACACAAGCAGCACAAGATACTAGATTTATGACTGTGCTGTTTGTTTCTATAGTAGCAATTATGAGAACTTAATGAAACATATGCTTTAAATGACAATGTACATGTAGCCAAAGGGTACATGATCATTTGCAGCAGGCAGCTGCGTCGTGAAGGCCATATTGTCTTTATCTGTCATGGTTGATAAACCTTAGGAGAGCAATGTTACAGGGTCGGTATATCCAAATTACTAGAAAGAAATACATTATATTGCACATCACCTTTAGTGGTGTCCATCTATGCAGATGTTTTGTTGTTTGTCTTCATTGTTTAATTAGTGGAGGAAGAATTAAACAAATGTTTCAAATTAGCATATTACTGTAATGTAAAAACAGTCTCTTAGACATAAATATTACAACAAAAACATGTATTAGAAATAAAGTGTTTGCACAGAATGAAAGTATACACGTTACTAAATTATTATGGACCTTTGAATGCATGGGCAATGTATTTTGTACAGAAATGTCACTGTACAAAAGTGAAGCTAGAATATTCCTAATGGGAGTTCTTTAATTTTGTGTCAATTATATCATTTTACCTGGGTCTGCACAGTAGAACACTATTCTTTTTTATAGCGTCAAATAAGTATACAGAATGAATGCACTCAGAGAGTGCAAACTACCACCAGCACAGTTAAATTCACTACAACATATGTTCCCCAACAATAAATGCTTTTTCATGTTTTGTTTTGTTAATGGGTTTTTTTTGGCGATTCCCAAGTGTGACTTTTAGATCAAAGTCATCTGGTACAAAATGAGTATATGTTGGCACCACCTGACTGGTGACACATGAACCACAGAGCCAGCTGGTTCTGACTATGATTGACCCTGGGATTAGTTACAAAGTGATACCAGTTGGTGTTTTCAGTGTCAATTCCTTCAGGAGATATGTCCAAAAAAATGTGTTGGACCTTTGGCCTAGAAAACCAAAAAGTAAAATATCTGTAGCCAGTGCCAAATAATGCCAGTTAAACTTATTATTTCATTACATTCGAAAGAACTAGGCAAAAATGTCTTTGTTGACCTCTAAGTGACCTTGACATTTGACCTTGAAAGTCCACTCTACAGTGTACACTCAGCTTCAAATTGACACCAGATGTGCCGCTCTGTTTGAATTATATCTGGAGTTATGGCCAAAAAACATGCTTTTGACCTTTGAGTGACCTTGGCCTTTGTCGACCAAAATCTGATTAACTGTAGCTTAGGGCAAGACACACCTTTGACGAAAATTTAATCAAAATTGGTCAGGTTGTTTTGGTGTCATTCTGCTAGCAGACAAACAAACGCCATCAAAAACATAACATCCTCCAATGGCACAAGGTAATTAAAACCGCTCTGACACACTTCAGCGTGACATGAACTGCTGGCTATCCTTTGGGGAAAGATTTTTGACGTGTATGCTACTTTTTATTTTGGCTCATGACCTACCCTGGGAGTGAAGAAGATGTTTAGGCTTCACTTTTGAGTTGTCATGTCATTCATCTTTTTTTTTTTTTTTACAATCAATTTTATGAAATTTAAACAGAAATGTAATGCTGTTTCTGGTCAATTGTGATGTTATTATCATTTGAACTATTTGTAGCAGTGGGAGAAGTACTCAGATATTTTATTTAACAGGCAATAGACATCTTTTGTTCCATTAACTAAATATGCAGAGGGTAAATGCTTAATAATAATTATACTGGATTTCCTGTTAGACTCACTTTCAATGTTCTGTTCGTGTTCCCACCAGGATGGATTTTTGGCATACAAAATAAGGTTTTATTTATGACACAAAGAAGAGCATCATCCACTGTGGAACCAAAACAAGAGGAGGCAATGTTTTCTCTAGTTGCTAACCCCAGGTAACAGTGGAACAAATAGAAAAACAGTGGAAATTCTACCCTGCAAAAGAACAAAAGCCCATTCACTTGAAGGAACGCAGCCTGGTGTGTGTCGAAATCTTTGCCTCTATTGATATGTGTTTCACCACACCACTGTGACTTAAGAGGGTTCAAAATTGACATTATAGACTTTACTAGATCAGCGTTAATAGAAGAAAACAAGAATGAGCCCAGGATTCTTTTCAGCACTGTAGATAGGCTGACTGAGAGCCATCATTCTATTGAACCATGCATTCCTAGAGCCCTCACCTGTAATGACTTTATGACCTTCTACAATAATAAAATTATACTTATCAGAGGAAATATCCTACACCTCACAGATTCCAGTTCAGCAACAGAAACTAGAAAGACTGTTACTTGTCCTGATATGTGTTTTGAAAGCTTCCATCCAATTGACCTTCATGAACTAACTACAACATTATCTTCATCTAAATCTTCAACTTGTAAACTAGACCCCATACCTACTAGGCTGCTCAAAGAGGTTTTACCCCAAGTTAGTACTCCGCTAGTGAATATAATCTATCTATCCCTTGTAACAGGTTATGTGCCCCAGTCTTTTAAAGTAGCTGTAATTAAACTGCTCCTAAAAAAAACCAACCCTGGACCCAGAAGTTCTAGCCAACTATAGACCAATATCCAACCTCCCCTTGCTTTCAAAGATTCTAGAGAAAGCAGTAGTTAAACAACTATTTGGCATAATAGTCTATTTGAAGACTTCCAGTCAGGTTTTAGAAAGCATCACAGCACAGAAACAGCACTGGTAAAAGTTACAAATGACCTCTTCACTGCATCTGATGAGGGACTTATCTCTGTATTAGATCTTACTGTGGCTTTTGACACTATTGATCACATCCTAGTACAGAGGATGGAACGCCAAATTGGCATTAAAGGATCTGCTTTAAGATCATGTTCATGTTAATGATGAATCTTTCAGATATTACAAGATTAGTCACGGAGTCCCACAAAGTTCTGTGTTTGGACCATTACTATTCATTCTATACCTGCTTCCTTTAAGTAAATATTATTAGAAGGCAATCCATACATTTTTGTTGTTATGCAGATGACACACAATTATACTTCAATCAATGAAGCCAGATGAAACTCATCAGTTAGCTAATATCCAGACAAGTCTTAAGGACATTAAAAACTGGATGTCTCATAACTTTTTATTGTTAAACTCTGACAAAACTGAAGTAATTGTGCTGGGCCCTAAACATATTAGAGACACATTATCCAACAACATAGTTAGGTAGATAGTTAATCGGGGTGTTATCTTTGACCAGGAACTGTCTTTTAACTCACATGTAAATCACATTTCAAGAACGGCCTTTTTTCACCTCCACAACATTGTTTAAATCCAGTACGTCCTGTCTCAACAAGATGCAGAGAAACTAGTTTACACATATGTTACTTCCAGGCTGGATTACTGTAATTCTTTATTTTCAGGTTGCCCTAATAAGATTTTAAAGACTCTTCAGTTAATCCAGAATGCAGCAGCACGTGTACTGACTAGAACTAAGATCAGAGACCATATTTCGTCCGTACTGGCTTCTCTGCACTGGCTCCCAGTTAAATCCAGAATAGAATTTAAAATCCTTGTTTCCACCTACGACGCTATTCATGGTCAGGCACCATCTTATGTTAAAGAGCTCAAAGTACCCTATCACCCATCCAGAACCTTACACTCCCAGGATACAGGGTTATTGGTGATCCCAAGTATCTCCAAAAGTAGAATGGGAGGCAATGCCTTCAGCTATCAAGCGCCTCTCTTGTAGAACCATCTTCCAGTCTCGGTACGGGAAGGCAGACACACTCTTTGATTTTAAGAGTAGGATTAAAACCTTCCTTTTTGATAAAGTTTATAGTTAGGGCTGGCCTACCTAGCCCTTAGTTATGCTGCTATAAGCAGGTTGCTGGGGGAACACTCAATGATGCACTGAGCTCTCTTCTCTGCCCCCTCTGACTCTGACTCCATCTCTGCTCCTCTAAATGTCCATATCCTTATACTAACTTTACTTCTTCCCCATAGTCTTTGTAATTTATCATCCTGCAGATTTTTCTAGGTCGTGGTGGGAGCTGCTGCTGTGGTCTTGCCTGATGCCCACTGCTCACATTAGGACAGGAGATCCTGTGACTTGGATCCTAGGCTGGATTGACAAGCCTAGCCCTGGATTACAATGACTTCTGGACCAACATACTATACCCAAACTAAGTTTGGATTTATAGACTCATATGAACTCAAACAATCTTAGTAAACAGTTATCATGTTGTTGTGTTCTGTACAAGTGACATCTATTGCATGTCTGTTCATCCTAGGAAGAAGGATCCCTCCTCTGTGGTTCCTCCTGAGGTTTCTTATTTTCCCTCTTAAGGGTTTTTTTTTTTTTTTTTTTTAAGTTTTTCCTCAAGTTTTTCCTCAAGTTTTTCCTCAAGTTTAAGGGTCTAAGGGCAGAGGGTGTCAATTCTGTAAAGTTTTTCAAAGCCCAGTGAGATAATGTGTAAATTGTGATTTTGGGCTATACAAAAAAAATTTGATTTGATTTAGATAAGAGCTGCCTACTCATTAATACAATCACTCATTTACCATAGCATGAATGATTGATTATCATAGCAATGACAACAGAGAACCTATGCCTACTTGTAATCCTTACAATTGCTTTTGCTTTGGACAGTAGCAGGACTGCTATCAGTAGCCATGCAAACAATAATACCACCTGGAATAGGTGGAGGAAAATTGTCTATTAAGAGTGAAAGTAACAATACAACAGCCCAAAAGCATCCTGCATTTATTTTTTTAAGCAAAATTACAACAAAATTATAGCATCAAACCATCCAAGCGCCAAAAGTAAAAGCCCTTTTTAGAATAATGTAAGTTGTGTTACATTATATTATTCAATTACGGGGCAAATATGTATTTCAAAATCTCACTAACTGAAATTTGTGAGTATGCACCTGGGGTTGAGTGAGGATCAGAATTTATTTGTCAGTACTATGTTGTATTATCTTCATCTGAATCTAAAAAATAGCGGGTGATTTAAGATATCAAATAAGAGTAATGGACTGAAAAGTACAATATATTTATGCTCATATATTTCATGTTAAATTGGACTCAATTTTCCCTCGTCTGAAATCATATATAATTGGCTAGTTCAATTCATAAAGCAAAGATTTTTGTGATGTTATATTGTGTATTGGGCAACGCGGTGTTACAGTGGTTAGCATTGTCTTTCACACCATTGCGAGAGATTCCTGACGGGGACAGGATGTGTGTTATACCCAAGACTGTGTGGGTTCTCTCCAGGGAACACAGTCCTATGAATGTGAATGGTTATCTCTATATATCAGCCTGTGAACTGGCAATCTCTCCAGCGTGTATAGGCCTATCTCTCCCCTCACCTGATATCTGCTGGATAAGCTTCGAGATCCTTTAAATGTCATGAACTGATTGAGGCGCTCACAGCATTCACAAATGTTTGTTGAATGCATCAGCAATATGTCTCTCCAGAAATGATTCCCCAATTACTTTGAAACATTTTGCTCAAAGTCGTTCCAATAAAAAACTGCAGCGAGCATTATCTGTTTTGTTGCAAGCAACACAAAAATCATCAAATATCGTGGAAGCAGACAGGTATTCTCGGAATCAGGAGTAAAGTTATCGGGTTCGGGGTACAGAGGATCCAATAATACAGAGTCACACAGGGGGCTTTCTAAATCAATCGTCGTTTTACTTAACAAAGTCAAAACCGGGTAGTCAAAATGAGGCAAAAGGTACAGTCAAGGATAGGCAGACTCAATAAACTGAACACAGAACAATGATCGATCACAAGGAAGAAACGCTGGACTGCTCACTTAGAAGACAATCTGGCACAGGAGAAAGGGAAAACAGGGGTTAAATACACGAGGGAATGGTAGACAATTAGACACAGGTGAGACACATTAGGGAGAGGGAGTAAACAAACACACCTGAGGGACAAGACTAGACAGGAAGTGGGGAATAAACACAACAGAATTTCAAAATAAGATGGGAAACACTGAATGACCATAAGTGACAGACTCTTGATACTAGCGGACCCTGACAAAAGTGTCTTTTATATTCTAAAAGAACTCATATTTCAGTGTATCCTAAAGCATATAAGACGATCCCAAACCGTCATATTGTAAAATCCCCTGTGTAAGGAAGGGAGTGGATGAATAAGGTTGTGCATGCACTGGGCAACCTCTGAAGAGGGTTTCCTTAAAACATTTTTAAGTCTTGTTAATCCAGTCTACCCAGTAATCAATAATAAGATATTGAGATACCTCTGATTGAGATTTTTGGAACTTTTGCCTCTACTCATATGTATGTATGTAGGAGAGACAGGACACACTTCCTGTTATGATCCTATTTCATTAACAAATTTGGTTAGAGGTCCAAGAGGTGATTCCCTTCTAAGTTTTGATCATGTGGTCTCTTTAAGTGCTAGGCTCTTACACAGGGTTCCCATTATTGAGAGGGAATGAATGAATGAATGGGATATGTATATTTGTAAACATACAGAGAAACTTTCAGAAGTGTGTAAAGTCTTTGTGGCCTTGAATGTTCTTGAATGCAGAGGAGGATGGACATAAAAAGACACAGTTGAGGGAAATACGATGTGGCCATAACTACTATATGGACACCATCTAAGCAAATCTCTATGGCTATCTCACAACACTACAGTTGATATCTGTCATTACATACTTTGCATTTTTTTATTTATTATCATTGTTTTTTCAGTGATTCCCCTTTCATTGTTGTCGGTTCTGTTGCTTTCGTAATGCTGTGACAAGTGTTATTATGTTGCCGATTGTCATCTGATATGATTTGTATTGTTCAAAAGTTTGAAAGCCTGTGAACAGTACATAACAGAAAATAACAGTATTAACAATCCAGTAACAATACAGATGCAAACAAAAAAATGCCCCTCAGTCTGTGAGGCCATTGTCGTTTTCGCAGATGACATACTATTAGCCAGCTTTGAAGATTTCCTATTGTTTCTTCTCTAAAGATGAAGAGTGTAAATTTGCCGGCTGCTGTCCTAGCATTGTAGCTCAGGACCCCACTGTAGCACACAAGTCAAGTCCTGGGCCCCGAGATCCAGCCTGGCACTGGAACTCAGGGGTTCCCAGGCCCCTGGAATCTGGCTAACAGAGTACCAGATCTATTAGCACTATGGTCTCAAGTAATGGAGAATATGCACACATACATGATGCATACGACAAAAGAAGAGCCAATGAGGCAGATAATCATGGGAGCAGAGGCCTGCACAGCTATTGTAACATATCTCTTTCTTGTTTAAAGCAAACATCTTTTGCTGCTGAAAAGGAGAAACATGCAAAGGTATTGTCTGTTCAGTACATCACAGCTTCTCCCTGCTGTGTTGTGCTAGGGTAGAAAAGCAGGGAAGGCAAAAGCTGATGACAGGGTACTTTCATGTTTCTTATCATGGCACCCAATCAGACCGATGTAGATGAACCAGACAAAGTACCACCAGGTCCCGTAGCTTTGAGCAGTTTCATCTGATTCATCATATCTCCCTGCCTTTAGTGCTGAGGGGAGATGGGAGTTTGGTGGTCCACGCACTTAGACCACAGTGAAAACAGAAGGGGGAGTCAGAATGGCAGATAAGTCTGGTCTTATACAAGAGGAAGTATCTGTGTTTTGTGTAGAACTCACAAATATGGATCTGGATGAAAAGAGAGTGACAAAAGGTCTGAAAAACTGCACACACATCGTCTCACGCAACACTTTTCAAAGGGAGATGGTGTGCTCATCTCTTACCGAGGATTCTCGTGAGGATGGATGGAGGAGGATTTAAGAGGAGCCGTCTGTGGACTGTTGTGTACCTTTTCCCCATTTTAATAAGAGAACACAAGCACAGAGCCAGCTGAGAGAAAACTGTGTCACCTTCTTCAGCTTGCACAACCTGTCAGTGTCAGGAGTTTTCCAGACTTCGTTGGATGTATATTACACACACTGAGTGCACAAGTCGGGTTAAGAGCAGTTAAGCGTGAGGTGTGAATCACGAAAAGCAAGTGTGAGCGATAAAATGACTGTATATCATGATCTGTTGAAAATAAAGTCTGAAACCACATCAGCTGTAATTTAAGAACACTCAAGAGTTAACAGCCTTTCTGGCAGCTCTGTGAGAGTGTGCTTACAGGCAGTTTAGTTTGGAAGCATGCTAAAGTCTAAAAACAAACAAAAAGTGTAGCTGAAGTTGCACGAGGCAAAGATTAGTTATTGAAATGTTAAACCTGCAGGAAATGTCATGCTTCATCATCAGAGGGCTGTGTATATCAATCTAATAGATGCTGAAGTACAACAGATTTTGTCTAAAAGAAGTCATTTGTGGCGCTTGCTCCCAGCATGGCTCTATTTAGCGTCAGGTCTGGTCGGTGTGATGCCAATACACCTTTCTCAGTACCGGTAATAACTAGCAGCACAGTGTAAGGGACAGGTATTTGGCAGTATAGCTATGTAATTTCCTCATTTATCGTAGCTCTCCTTCACTGCTTGTTCCTGGATGGAACTGCTGTGGAAAACCCCAACTTCACCAAGACAGAGCACACTCTGATAATCTGCAACTGTGCTGCCAGGTGTCAACTTGTGGCAGCGTAATAAAAACACGTTTTTTTCCATGCTTGTAATGCATGTGCAGAAAGCCTATAAATAACTTGAATGCTGATTTGATTTGCTCATTTTTAGTTCAGGCTTTATTCTAAAAGAACATCATTTTATGTTTATAGATTTGTGCTGGAGGGTTAAATTTGGAAATAAGGTAACTGTCATTTTTTGATCACTTCCTTTATAATCACTGTTAAATATAATTCAGCTGCTTTAAATTACACCATAATACAAAATCAAACGAGCAGCAGAATGGGACTAATTTTACACCTTTCTTAAATGTAATCTACAATGTTCCACTCTTTGACTTCAGTCACTGCAGTCCCGAGCAGCAGTGGTGGAATTAATACATGGCAGAGATAAGGGCAGACGGCTCTATTTGTCAGTGCAAGGGGCCCCTTAAGGGCCCAGAGAATCTGATGTCCACACATTCTCTCCTGCACTATGACATTTTCTCAGCAGTATGAGGTTACATGTGAGGAAAAAACATATACATCATCTTGCCCCCTTCTCTGTGAACAAAAATGGCCTCTCACTCCAGTTTCTGGTGACATCAGGGCAAGATGTCAGTTCCCAAAATACGGTCAGCAAAATAAAGTGTCGTCTAAATGAGAACGGACGGGAAGGAGTATTTTTAGATGACCTGTGTATCAGATGCTATTTTTATCAACAGCTTGTGTTTGGTAAGCTGACCTGTAACCTATGAGGTTCTTACTAAATTTTAGAAAGGGGCAAAGAGCATAAAGTGTACTGAAGTGCATTCCCTGGATGACAAGTGCTTCAGGGCGAGAGTTTGTAACCTGCAGTAGCAGCAAGCTAGCAGGGTCACAGCCCACCCAAGGGGGTGGGAAGGCAGGGTCACAGAGGCAGAGGAGGACACATGTTCCCAGTAGACAGTTCCAGAGCTCAAACACAAAACACAGGAAAGAACAGGCAGACAGGAAGGGCTTGATTTTGGGTACTTTTTGTGCAAAACTCCATGTTAAACGAGCATGTGTTCAGAACCAGTTAAGGATAAAGGTAATAAATGAGGCATTAAGACCCAATTACAAGTTAGATCCTGACTTTGAGATATCTGATATATTTACGACAAATTCATGATAAGATATCATGAATTTAAGATATCTAACCAGTGTGGGAAAGATGAAAAAATTGGGCAACATAAGCAAAGCAAGTGACAATGCACTCCTTCACTGTTGTGGGTCCCTCAGGAAGAAATGGTTATAGGATCTCTGAAAAGGCAGCTATTGTTCATCATCTCCAGCAAAAAGACTTTTGCAAAATTGAGAAGAAGAAAAGGAAATTGGTGGATCAATGTGATAGGAGCCCATGAAAATTGAGAGCGTTGGTTGATGCATGAATGAAAAGTGCCTTATGTCAAATGTGATAATCCTGCCCTGAAAAACAAGCGAGCAATGTCTGATTTGATTCCCTCCTATTTGGCTCAAGTTACTTCCTTTCTGCTTTAAGCATGTTTGCAGATACAATCAAGGTCTTAAAGAGATTTTGGGATGTCCTGATTTCTTTGTCGACTATTGACCTGAATGTAATGACCTCTTTTTCCTGATTTTTGATTTGTTAAAAGTCAAAAGCATTAGAAAGTCCTGGTTAGGGGTAAGAATATCATGATAAGCCAACAAGAGAGTAGAAGAAATTATGCCCTCTCTTTCCTAGATAAAAAATAATAAAGGTAATTAACCTACCAGCGTACTGTACTGTGCTGTAATGTGTAATGTTTCCTAATGCTGCTTATATATTGTTTGGTACAAAAACCACAAGTGTAAAACATTGGGTTTCATTTGAGGCTATTATCAGTGACTTCCTGAAAACTTGCGTTATTTTAAACGATTTAAAATTAAGCAAAATATAGTCTAAAGTGTTCTAAAATGTCTTAATTAGATTCTGCAGTACCTTGCCTTGCTGTTATTCTTTGTGATACTAACTGCTGCTAGCTTCCTCTTTAACCTACAATTGCTCTGCAAACATGGACATGAACAAACGTGACTCATTAGAATTAGCACATTTTCATTGGTGATGTTTCTTTCTAAGTAGCATTAAAAATTCTGACTCATTAAGTAACAATGAATGCAAAAATTTGGAAAACAAGAGTGAGCATTCTAGCAACTCTGTAACCCGTGGGCACAGTTCTTTGGGGAATGCAAACATATATTTAACAGGTATAATGTTTACAATTTTTGTCATGTTAGCTTATCATGTTAGCATGCTAATACTTGCTAGTTAGCAGTGGGGCTAATGAGTTATTAGTTTAAATGTATGCATTAATCAAAGTATTGGACATTGAAAAAAATATTTGTTGTTCCTATATAGATGATAAATGAGAATCACTAAAGTTATTACAATTCACCCAGTGTTGACTATGAATTTTCGTACTAATTTCAATTTATGCCCTCCATGCATGTGCTTTCACAAAAAAGAGAATTAGTGTCATATAAGCTAACATTCATTATCATTACTTGTAACTAATTATTCAAGAACTGACTGCCAAAAATAAGACAGGGATTTTTTTGTAATTAAGAGTGGGATGTCTCCCTTGAAATGTGTCATGCTCCATACTGATGTGGTTGTCAGTCCTGGATGGTTGGCTCCATCGTAAGACGTCTGCAGTGGCATCTGTCCTGGTTTTTACTTTATTCTTGCTGTTGCTGGCCTGGAAGCATGTCCAGCTGCCCCATCATTCTGTCAGCACTGCTATGTCCCTCAGCCCCAGATTAAAAATGCCAAAGGGGCCGCCAGGAAAAGTGGCTCACCCTATCTCTCAGGACTTATGTCAAAAATGTTTCAGTCCGCAGGTAATTTGCTGCAGTCTGGGACCCTTTCACTATTACTTCAAAGAACCTCGCAAAGAGAGGGATATAGAGAGAAATGAAAGGGAGTAAAAATGATGTTTAGCCGTGGGTAGTGACAGATCTACATTTTTCTAGTATTGACACATGACCTGAGTTCTTCCCCTTCTCCAGCCTGTTTGTTTAGTTTTTCAAGGGAAAGCAAATTATTTTTTTGAACAGTTTTCCATCTGGTGATTCACCTTTTCATGGCAGAAGTTTTTAAGGACAATGTATTTGTGTAGGTCATCCAGGTTGAGGTACCAGAGAGGACAACAAAGAAAACAGACTACCGCTCTTGGACTGCGCTGTGCAGCAGCAGGAGGACAGGAGCCTGAGAGGTCAGCCTGAGATATACTGGAAACCTACACACACAGACCAGTACCCACTCTGTGACTCACACCACCCACTGGAACACAAACTTGGGGTGATCAGAGCCCTAACTCATAGGGCTGAAACTGTTCCCTCAAATACAAAAGGGAAAGAAAAAGAATACACACACACACGGGAACACTAAAAACCTGTGGCTATCCCAACTGGGCCTTCATAAAATCAACAAAGAGACCGACAAAACCAACGAACACCTGTAAAAGGAATTAACAACAAGCGGAGCAACATTTTTGTCCCAGTGCACTTCAAACCCAGCAATACCTTCAGAAAAAGACTGGTTCATCCTACGGTCAAACAAAAGCACGCACCGAAACACAAGCTGAACAATGTTGCATATGCTGTCCGACGCAGTGAGGAGTGTTCTGACCTGTACATTGGGGAGACCAAACACCTACTCCACAGGCGCATGCGCGACACAGAAGAGCCAGCTCATCAGGACAACATTCAGCTGTGCATTTACATCTGAAGGACAAGGGACACTCATTTGATTACAACAATGTAAACATGCTTGACAGAGAATACAGATGGTTTGAGAGAGGAGTGAAGGAGACCAACTATGTCAAAATGGAAAGACCCTCAATAAACAGGGGTGGTGGTCCAATACATCAATTATCAGCCACTTACATTGCACTCCTGACATCCCTTCCCAAGCGTTTTTAACCTCCTTCAAATCTTGCCTCATTTAACCCTAATGAGTCAACGACTCAGGTGACCACTTCCAGGTGTAACGACCCGACCAGAAGTTAAATACTGGGGACTCCCCACAAATGTTTGAACTGAAGAAGCCTTTTGGAAGGGAGGTGAAACGTCTTCAAAAACCCGAAAAATGTCCTGATGACTTCAACTTAAGCACTTAAGACTATTTATCTTAAGATACCTTAAGATAATGCAGTTGAAATTAAATACAAACTGGGGAAAAACTCTGGTATGAGGAATAGAAACCAGAACACTTAGTTAAATATAACTTGGAAAACTTGCAGGAAAATTAGATTCATATGAATTTAGAGTTGACATGATTCCGTCACATAGAACTCAGCAGTGGGTCTACTAGTGGGTGTAATGTGGCTGTTTCATGATAAGCACCGATGCTGCGAAGCTGCTGAGCGACATGGCAGCACGGTGCAGTGCAATGTGCACTGTATGTTTCAAACTGCACATGTTTGATGACAGTGTTTGACACCAGCATTTGAATTTTTGAAATGCACCAGCACAAAGGTGTTCAGAGCCCCTGAGTAGGCCGTGACGAGCCTGTGACATCTCCACACAGTAGCGTGTCAAGTTTTCTCCACATCAGTAATGCATGGGCGCATTTGTGGCAAAAAACCCCCCAAAAAAACAGTGTAACTGGGTAACTGGATCAGCACTAATCAGCGTGTCCTGTTAAAATGCCAGGGAGTTTTCAGCCATTGTCAGGTCACTCCAAGAAGTGATCTCTTTCCCCATTAATTATGTGCCGCCGCACTTCTCTGCAGCGCAAGCGACTGTCTGCGCTCTCATATGTCTGTGTAGAATGATCAAAACATTTCAGAGAGACGGTTTGGAGAATCCAGCTCCCAGTGATGTACCTGCCCTCTCATTTCTCTGACAATGAACAATGACCACCTCGTGACTAATGGCACTGCAGAGAGAGCTTCTTCAGTGCAAAGTGGGGGAAAAATAACCATTATCCCAAGACATGTTCTATCATGTGATAAATCCTGTTTTCTCAAGCCAAAATCCTCTGGTACATCCCTGCTGAAAATGTTCAGGGCTAATACGGAAGATTTGATCATTAGATAAAGAGTGGGTTGAGCATTGAGAGACAGAAATGAGGAGAGGGAAGAATGATGACCATGCATGTCCAGCTTCTCTGTGATGGAATAGCTCAACAACATCCTTTGTTTTGTTCAAATGATGGCCCTCTTGTATTATCTGTCATTATCCCAATTGTGAGAGTTCAAGGAGGGATAGAGATTGCCTACTTTGCTTCAGAACGGCGCTGTGTTGATGCTGCCCTCTGTTGATCCAAAAGGAAACATCCTCTTTTTCACGGCTGATCTCACCTCTGCTTGTTGCTACTCTGAGCTTCTCACTTAATTTTTGTCTTCTGCAAACTGTGTCCAATTAAAGTAAGCAAGCAAACACTTACACACAGACACATTCATTGATTATCAGAGGTTGATGAAGTACTCACATCCTTTACTTAGGTAAAAGGAGCATTATTACATTCTAAGTCATACATTAAAAATGTATTAAAGTACAAAAGCATCTTCATTAACATAAAGTACTAAAGGCAAAGGTGAATTGGCAATTGCAGTAATCAACAGGCAGCAGATACTTGTCCTGCAAAGTATCGTATTTACAATATATTTAGAAGTACAGCGTATCACTTGAAATGAATGCGCAGTTCTTTATTGGATTTTCGAAAATGTACAACATACAGTAATAATGCTCAGAGTTTAGTTGATTCATCACTGTCTGCAGCATGTATTTAAATCTATAGTACACATCTTGTAAATGATGTAATCATTAACATCATTTCCTGTAATATTTCCTCCACCGTCACCACTACTACTACCAATAAAAAATGTCATAGGGACAATACTCACTATGCAGTTCCTTTTATTTTAAAAGATTGACATCTCTAATTAAATGTCATGAAATATGAGTGCATAAAAATGTGGACCCTCATCATTAACCCGCTAAAAGCAGTTATCAGAATGTTGCTCACGACTGCAGTTCGCTTCACATTCAAAGACTAATCAGTTGTGCCGCAAACTGGACATTTTGTCTAAGCTTTTCGTCGGGTAAGAAAGGCTACAAAAATAACAACGAAAAAAGAAGCCACAGGTAAAAAAGACCAAGTGCACTGGCTTGTCTACATCATTGTATCTATATAAATTAGAAAGTGGTTAAGCAGGTAATGAAAATCCTGTAGGAAACCAATCCTTTCCTACAGGGTGGCACAAAAAAACAGGGAAACTGCAAGATGGTTGAAAGTGTTGGGTAAACTACTTGGAAGCAGAGTGAGCTGAGCTACCTGTTACTCTAGAGTGAATGACTCTTTGCTAAACTGAAGCTACCCTCGTCAAAATTTAATGTTAGATTAAGACTAGGTCAAAACTAGGTGGGCTATCTACATGTTTGGTAATATCAAATGTGAGCTTTAACTGTGCATTCATGGCTGTCGTTGGCTGGTGCTGTTTTCTCTGACATTCTGCTCCACAATGCACAGACCCTAAGCTTTAAATTTACATTATTCACATCTATAAGTGACGGCATATAATGTTTTACGGAATGAAAAACATTTTTTGAAGTAAATTGCAACCTTTAGTATCATGCCACTTTCTGTTATCACATTAATGGTAATTTCCACATCTAGGCATCTATTGGCTACTCGCATATTCAAAGTGTTCAATTGACAGTGTTGACAGCAAATAAGATGACTCCTAAAACGGTTTCAGTCATCGAGCTGGCAGAGTGTGGCCACGCCACGCTTGATCCAGTGCTGAGGTACCCTGCTGGTGGGCAACATCATGGAAATTACAAAGTTGGTTGAGTGACCTGTGGTGGACAGTGTTCCCTTCCTCTCGCTGGTCTTGTAGAGAGGGCAGACATAAATTTTCTGATGCTTCTCATTGTCTTTCTTTTGAGCTGAACAAATGAGAGAAAAGTAAACACACAGAGAAAACAAGTGAGAGTCAGGAGGTAGATGATAATGAATGATAATTGGAGAGAAAAAAAAAAACAAGAATTTTTAAATGGTTTATTATTGTATAAAGTAAATTAGAACTTTACTGGGTTTAATCCAGATGATGGGCATCAAGTCAAAAAGGATTTTGGAGTGTTGCTCAGCCAGAACTCCACTTTTAATAGAAAAATGAGCAACAGTTACAGTTGATTAAGTCTCATTTCACTATAATAGAGATATGTAAACATTTTTTCCTAAAATTAACCTTAGGTTAAACAATTACCTTTCTTTGTCCCATCGGGCTCCATCCAGAAAAATTCCATTAACATAGACACCATCCTCAGGAGATGCGTCGGACTCCTCAATAGGAAGAACCTGTATGATCAAATGAGAAAAAGAAAACCACAGATTAGTATATTTAAGATCTCTGAGGTGGGGACTGAGGGGAAGTGTGTTTCCTTTGACCTCAAAATCAAAACTTAGCAGGTCAATAGGGAGGTGATACTTTCTGGCGTAGTTCTGCATAGCCCCAGTTAGGAAGGCCTGGGTGAAGTAGAAGCCAGGAAGCCAGAACACACTGGGTTTACCGATGTCGTACCAATCCTACAGGCACATAACAAAAAAAAGTATATTCTATATAGTATATATATACAGTATATATACTGTGTATACTATACATGAAGCTGCAGACACCAAATCTCTCACTCATCTAAATTATCCTTATTTAGCAGTCTCACCTGCAAAAACTTGAGCCTTGCAAGAAAGTCTGTAATGTAGCTGCCCAAAGGTTTGAGGCTGGGATAAGAGCGCTTGGCCCATTTCGCCGGGACCTTGCCCACGATCAAACTGTTTGCAACTGCCTCCAGCTCTGCATCCATCACCACCAAACCCTTAATGGCCTTCTGCAAATTCTGTAGACTCATACGGATAATGTTACATAGCCTACAAAAGTACACAAGACAATAGTTTAGTCATATACAATAGCTGAAGATCTGCTGTACGTCTTGTGCACTGAGCCGTTTTTCCGTACATGTTGTAGCTCTCCATCTCTTGGACAAGCACAGTGTTCATACTCTCTTCGTAGATAACAGGGAACTTCAAGAGAGCTGCTTCCGTGTCAAAATTAGATGGAAGCTGGGGGAAATAAGCAGGCCCATGACTTAAAAATATAAAACTTCCAAAATATACAAGATGTACCAGTAAAAAAGACATTTTTTGGCTGTACTTACTCTTCCAAGTGTTTTGAGCTAAATGCTAACACAATCATTTGAACGCAAGCTTATGTATAGTTTGTTTAGTTTTCATGACAACAGTTCCTAATTAGTAATGAGCACAAAGTGCAGCTGATCCTGATGTCATAAGACAAATGGTCATAAAACATAATACTGCACATACTGACAATTTCCCCTATAAATATATTTGCAACCTGGAGAGCGAACAAGACCAGTAAATAAAGAGGAGGTTTGATTAGGTGCTACCTTATTGAGAATGTCATTTATAATGTCATACAGTGTGTTGTCACTGCCAGAGCTTGCTGCTCCTGTAGCGCCTCCACCCTGGGTGAGCAGCAGTGAATCAAACAGCAGCTTCGTCTGCTGGAGATCTTTAGAAATGTCAACATTTTCGTGCATCCCGAACACTTCTGGATCCTCAAAGACTGGAAGTGCCTACAACACAACCACAGTATTACTACTCAACAGTACATTAAAAAAAACAAACAAAAAAAAACCATATTCATGTTTTTTTTTTATCTCAAGTGGGTTTACCTTTATAAAATCAATATACTCCTCATATTTAGATTTGGGGGGCGCACAGTATTCTCCACTAGGTGAGAGAGGGTAATCAATCGTCTCAATAATGTCCTTGTTGTAGAAGTCAGCCAAGATGGTCAACAGGAGACGCCTATCCCACATGTCAGTCACACGGCCACCATAGTTGCACTCCCCAGTCAGATAAGTTAGGGCCTCAAAGGGTACCTCATCATATTCATTTATGAATAACTAAAGAAGAAAACAAATTAAATACACGCTAAATTGTTGTGATATAAAAATTATGTCTCTCTATATGGCCATCAATACTTCCGTGCAGGCTGTGACAATAACCTATGCAGCTAGGCTTTAAAAAAAAAAAAGTATTGTTGAAAGCGGTAACTGTCTTTTCTATTAGTATTATATTGATGCTTAAAATGTTGATGCTATGACGAGCTTACCTGTAGCTGTCTGATGCTGATACGTAGGTCAGACTCATTGAAGCCATAGGGAATATTCCAGCCGAGTGGACCAAACTTCCTCCTCTCCTGAACAAGGGCGTGGAAGAAGCACAGTCCATACAGGAGCTTCTCCCATATCTAGTGGAAAAATCCATCAATCAGCAAATATCCTTCATATGATATTGCTATGAATGTAAACTCCTGTCACATACACAGTGTAAAATATATTCCCCCAACTTACCAGCTCTTTAGTGACGCAGTTATTGAAGAAGTTTTCATCAGAAACAGGATCTGAGATGTAGGACTGTAGTAGGTTAAGTCGGATTCCAGTAGGAGGCTCATTAGTCATTTTCACACCATTCTGTAGGATAGTTACTGGAAACTAACAAAAGAAAGTAGAATTTTTTTTTTTTGTTTGTTTGTTTGTTTGTTTAAGACAACAATCATTCAAATATTCAACACAATGGGAAGAAGTTGGCATTGTGCTTCTATTTTCAAAATGTGTATGTGTTGAATTGCAGAGATAACCACAGCAGATGCACAGATATGGAAATTCTTGGCCAATATGATACTTAAAGTAACACTCTGGATGATAACTGATATTGATACCCTATTGTGTCGAGCAAATAAAGAAATCCTCTGTATAAAAAATAAGTTAAACTCTACAATGTCAAGCCCCACCCCTGCAAGTTGACTGAATTAGTTCTTTAGGTTTTTCTACGTAAAACGCAGAGAGTGAAAGCAGCCATGATGTTGACCTTATTTTCATCAGAGGGGGGTCTTTAAACATCAACCACATATAGGACAGTATTTGGCCAGTGCAAAATTAATGAGATACAACACATTTTTATTAGCTATTGGTATTGGTGAATGCCACCTTATTTGCTGATACATTATACTGGCCAATACCAATATTGAGCCACTGGAATTAGCATGATAACAAACAACACTGGCAACATGAATGGACTGAGTGAAAAGACCAGATCATGTTTGTGAGCCACGACAAGAAACAACACGAGCAAAACGAACAAAAATAAAATTGGCATGGACTTCCACCACTGGAGACAGCTCATGGTATATGATATCAAGCAGTTTGTTGCTGTTGCTGTTGCTGAACACAAGTTTTAGACTGGTAAACAACACCTACATTTAGATTTTTATTGTATCTCGAGTGCAAGTAATGTAATGTAATGTTTTATGTAATGGTTCATTGCGGATGTTTTTCTTGCTCCTCTTGCCTGCAGCATTGTGGTCAAATTTTGTGTATTCTTGCACTGCTATCAGTTAGAAGCAAAAGTATAGATTTGAGGTTTGAAAGGTTCACTATATAAATTCATGAGGGCATTGCTTTGTTTATTCATGCATCTCAATGTACACAACCTGGAAAAGTGGAGGGAGTGAAATACTGCCCGCTATTTGTTTGAAGCATATAGCTGGTAATTGTAAGGTTCAGCTTTAAATTTGCTCATTTCTACATGTGTGCAAGACAATTTGATTAAACTTTACCTTGGGTGAAGGGTAGCTTGTTAGCCAAAGGCGGAAGTCTTGGTGGCATGTTTCTGGAGTGAAATCCTCACATGTTTTCTCTAGGGTGGACATCCAAGAAACAGCCAGGTGACAATTCTGCAAACACACCCATGTCCCATCCTGCATGGCTGTGGAGATCATTTTGGCAGCAATAGGTCCCTGGCCCTGACCCAGAGAGATGGCCTGGAATTTAGCACTGCCCATGTGATTGTCACTAGCGAACTTCAGTAAGCCTGTAAAGAATAAATGTTATTTTTAACAATTTTCAAGGTTGGCGCTACATGGAATCTGGACATTCAATCACTGGTACTGCAGTGACTCACTATCCATTGGATCAGCTCCTGGAGACAGCACAAATACGAGTGGGATGGTGGAGTTTGAGTCCTTGTAACTCTGACTCAGGTCAAAAGGAGGGGGCTGGACAAATTTCTTCCCCAGTGTGGTCATCACGAATTTAGTCACAGCTGGTACTATCTTATCTGGTCTGACACAGCGAAAAATGATCATCTTTTGGAGGTCATTGAGCTGTTCACACCACGGAGAGGGCAGAGGAGCGTTGTATGGCTCTTTGCTGTCATAGATAGGCTTGAAGTCTCCTGGGCTGTTGATGAAAGCTTCTCTGTGAAGTAAACTTCACTTCATTAGTCAAAAGGAAAAAAGTACAGATCAATACTACAGTGAATAGGAAGGTACAAGTGATACTTGTTGAGTGACTGTTGCGTCTTACTTTATGCCTTGCAAACCAGGCAGTTCACTTGCTCTACAGATCTCATCCCAGCTCTTGTCCTGTAGCCAGCTGGGATCAGGGTTCGGAGTGGTGTTCTGTAGGCCCACTCCTCCAGTCAGCAAGAACATGAAGTCAGGGTACTCAATCGCCCCTTTTGATCTGAGTGGAAAAAGAGGACAGCATAATATAAACTCCATAGCAAATAACTTCATATGAGCATGTTGTTAAAAGCTCACATGCGTGTCGATTAATCCGGTTGCTGTAACACTTACAGGAGAAGATTGCAGCAGAGGAGGAAGGAGAAGAGGAGTTTGTCCTTCTCAAACAGAGAGCGACAGACGTTGCTGTACAAACTATAGGTGAAGTGTTCGATCAAGTTTTTAATCCTCCTCTCCAGGATCTTGGACTTGGTACTATTCATTAAAAGACAAAACACAGGAAACGTCAGATAGAAACAGACCAACTGCTAAAAGTTAAACCAAGCTATGTCCTCATGTCAGACCCTTGTTTTATTTGTGTAAAAAAATGTTACATTTGATCTACCACACTTACAGCTGCTGTGCAGGAATATTCTCTTTCACACTGTCCTTATTCATCAATGGTTATGTATTTGTAGTGCGTTTATTGCACTCGTACTTTTTCTGAAAATTACTAAAATACATTTGGGCTGGAGAAAATTACCACAGTTTGTAGAAAATTACAGCGCTTTAGTTATATGCCTCATGAACGATTCTACAAAGCTCTTTTACATCCAAAAAGAAACCAAGTGAGCTCCTATAATAATCATACTCTGAAGAAAGGCTAAAGAGATCAAAATCTTAGCAACACTTTTTGTATATAGAGCAATTTTTTAAAATGCATCCAAAGATACATTTCTTCCCTAGGTGTTGATGGAGTTTTGACCTCAGAACCCTCTTCTTTGTCACAAGTGTGATCCAAGCCAGTGTTCAAAAAGTTTTCCAAACCTCTGGAAAAGTTCCTGCAGATTTGTATCAGTGCACAGTCTTACTTGGTGCAAAGTAAAGTTCATTGGCATCACTTACCTGGTTTGAATAGCTTTGATGTAGAGGTTAACAAACCAGCTGAGAGAGTACTGGTACATAGGGTCTATGTTGGTAAGATCAGCAATGGTGAAAAACAAGGTGGAGGATTGCTTGGCAACAGGTCTGTAACCCTCTCGAGACTCTGCAATACTGATCTCTGTCTTCTCTGCAATCTGGTAAATAGGTCAATAGTGGGATTTTGTATCAGACTTTATATTGACAATCCAGATATCCCTTTTTATACAGATCATTTAAAGCCTGATTTATGGCAGGGTGCTCAACATTTTTTGATGAATGTTACTCAGCAGTGTCTTTCAACACTTTCATGTTGCTAACCTTGATAATTTTGTTATGGTGCAATCATTTCCTTTGAGCAGTGTGACTTTACAGTGTTATCTACAGTTTTAGTACCTCCTCCAGCAAAGTTGTTGGAGGGTATGTTTTCCCCCATGTTTGTTTTTTTTGGTTTGTTTGTTAGCAAGATTACACATAAACTACCCAACTGATTTCAATTTAGTTTTCACTAAAGGTGTGTCTTGGTTCAAACTACATCTGAGTAGATTCTGGTGGACCTTTAAGGTCTCTCAAAGGTCAAAAAGCAAGTTTTTTGGCTGTAACTCAAGAAAGAATTTAAATAGAGAGGTTGAACTGGTGTAATTTGGCACTTGCTACTGATGATTAAAGATTTGGCTTTCTAGGTCAAAAGAAAAAGTCAATGAACAAATTTCTTGGCCATATCTTTGGAAAGTATTTACTTTGAGAGGTTTAACCTGACTAGTAATCTGGAACTACCACTAATGGGTTGACAAGATAATGCTGATTATGTACTGTGTCAATGGTTTTGATGCCTCTCTGACAGTTTCTTAAATATATCCAAACAAATATGATGGATTTTGGTGCAGATCCAGATTTGTTGGAAGGGTGCACTATAGGGAGTCTTGGAGGGGGTCTGTGCTCTACTGGGCGCTGTTCTGGTTGATTCACTGATTTTACCTTAGAGGTGTATGTGCAGATTAGGCATCACTAAATTTGACAGAATTACACCCAGTATAAATGCCTGAAAAATTCTGTGGGGGGGTGGGGTCTGTGTTTACCAAGGCTTCAAATATTTTCACTGAAGAACAAGTCAAAAATGATGCACAACTGTTTCATTTCTATCTAGTGACCCTCATAAAAATTGTGGAGCGAGGTAATACAAATTGGTTTTGACTCATTAGTGCCTAGTCCACACACCTCTTGCTTCTTGGTAATCTCAATGGACATGATCTTTGCAGAATCTAAAATCTGGATGGCACTCTCATCCTCCAGGATATTCCCCTCAGAGGACTGCAGTGTCTCAAGGATCTTGTCTTCAATTTCTTTCAGCTGCCTTTTATTGGCATCTGACTGCAGGATTAGTGCATTCCTCTGCTCTTCCTGATCTGGCCTGTAGAGCACAGACATCGGAAACAATGCCTTGCAGTTATAAAAAGTATTGCAGTGGTGTATATATATATATATATGAAACCATCCTTTCAACACTACCTCTCCTTGGCAACCACAGTCCCCAGCAGCTGGTCCTCCAGGCCCTCTGGGGTGATCATGAAATTGAGCAGAGACACCTTGGTGGCTAGTTCTGGCAGGTAGTGTGGATTCCGCAGCTTAGTGGTTATGTAAAAACGGAAATTGTAGGAATACTCAATCACGGACTCCCCCAGCCTGATGCAATCAACACCACCTACATGAGACAAAAGTACTGAGCTTAGATCTTAGTTTTAAATTCCCAAGTACTCATCTTGGTAGCCATCTAACGTTCACAGCACCTTGTTTGAAGGTTTGTTTGAGCAGCAACGGTTCCAGTGAAGGGTCCAATTCCTCGCCTACGTTTTCTAGCAGCAATGGTGTTCCAAATTGAATACAATTTTCCAAAATTCTCATGTAGTCCCCATCTGTTAACTTGATTACACTGAGGTTGTTGTCTTTCTCTGAATTCTTCACCCACTTGTTGGCCTGTCCCTGAGGGTCAATCATCAAGGGCCTATGGGAACACATTCAGTGGGATGAATCTTAGGTTGAATTACATGCCTTTCCTAAAGTTTTTTTCATACTTACCAAAAAAATTTATTGAGACCTAACAAAATATTTCAGCAATACAGACTCACCATCTGCGTGAATTACTGACAATGACACCATTGTCAACAGAGAAAGAGTCACTGGGAAGGCCTGCGATGTTCCAACCCCTGATCTTAATGGGATCTCCCAAGGTATTACTGAGAGCAAAGTCTTCTGATGATGGAATATTCTTTGACTGCAGATATTACGTAGGGTAAAAACTTAAAACTATTAAGAGATTGACAATTTGCCGATAATTTACAGATAAAGAATTTACAGATAATGGGGCTATACAACAAATATCTTAACAAAGACCAAGAATTACTTTACAGAGCGAGGTCCATGACTTGGTACACTCCTGTCTGAAGCCAGCAGTGAAAGCTCCCAGGTAGGCAATGACACCAGCGGAGATGAGTACATCTCCAGTCAAGTTGTCATACGTGTTGTGCAGGTCATCTGCTGCCTGAGACCATCTAAACACAGTAATTATGTCAGTGACAACCTGTAGTGATCTTAATTGCAGAAAACAATGAAGAATTTCTGTTTATCATGCTGACCTGGTCTTCTCTCCGCCCAGACCACCAATGAGTTTCTCAGCTCTTTCCAACTTCCTGGCACACAGATCTACCTGGAATTCTAGCTTGGCCTTCTCCTCAGTCTTCTCATCGAAAGTTTTTTGAAGTGAAGCCAAACGGTCCTCGACCTCCTTTAGCTCAGCTCTCTTCTCTTCCAGCAGGGCCATGGTAGCAGCAAGGGACTCCTCTGCCTCTGCCAGATTTGCCTTCTTAGGAGCCACCACCTGAAAGCACAGAGCTGGATTGAGATAAAGAAGCAGGTATGTACCTATTATCATGTAAAGCCACGAGACAGAATTCTATGCATCACAAGAAACACAACACCTTTGCCACTCTGTCATACACTTCCATTGCTTTAATCCACTTGCACAGGCCCTCTGCTGCCGAGGAGGCTTTTGCCACAATACTGGGGTCAAAGTCAGGGTTAGTCATGTATTCATTACGGATTTTTTGCATCACAGGGACCTGTAATGTAGAAATAGAGTTAGTTACAGCAAAATACAAATATGAAAAGTAAATAATAAAATTGTGGTTTACTTGCGACTCACAGGAATATTGTCCTTGTCATACGTTTTAAGGTCTGCTAAAAAGTTCATATCACCCAATAGTTTCAAGCTTGGACCCCAGTAGTCCAAAATCTAGACAATAAAGAAAGAGTCTTGCGGTTATTCCATTTTGAAACATCAAAAAGTTTCTGTTAGGATGACTGTTGGTATTGCTTCCATGGGCAAAATATACAGTAGATAGCAGACAATTTCATAATTATTCGTTTTTTCTAACCTTTTTTCCAGTCTTAGGGTCAGCTACCCTATTTGGCTTTATTTCTTTCATCACACACACAGCTGACATCACCAGTTTCACCCCAGAGGGAGGATTTTTCATCGACTTCACAATTGAGACATCAGCAGGCTGGAATGAAACAGGTAGCACATCTCATTCTATTATTTAATCCATGTTGGTCTGACTGGCGAAACCTGGTACAATGCTGCATTACAAAGTGTGCTCACCTTCAAAGTGTCTAAAGCTGAGAGAGCACCCTCCAGGGCTGGGATGGCTTCGGCCAATTCACTTTCACATTCATCCTTTAGAGCCTGAGCCTCTTTGGCTTTTATAGTTGCTGCCTCCTCATCAACACGGACAACTTTACTTTTGGCCTCCACTTCTACGGACTCCTTTTCAATCACCTAAAAAGTCACATCACATTAAAAAATGACATTAAGTGTGTTCAGATACACTTGTATATATACTTTGGGTCGATGATGAGGCTAGAGGAAGATGGAGAAATGTATTCGTATAACATCTTCAAACAAGATAAGAAGTCCAGTTGCTTCCTACTAAACATTCTGATCAAGATGACCTGGATGACTGAGAACCTTCACGGACCGGGAGAGATGTATTCACCTTCATTATGTTGGTGTTTTCGATCTTTGCCTGTTCCAGTTTGGGCTGCAGATCTATAAGTTCCTTCTTCATGGTACCTACCTGCAGAGAAACATTATTTAGATGACAAAGGTGTTTAAAACATGTTGTATTTAAAAAAAACAATAGGCCAAAAGAAAAAGAAAATATTCTAGTGAAAATGGCACTCCATATACCTGAGATTCAGCAAAGGCTAGTTTATCCAGACCATTGGTATACCTCTGCTTAGCTTTCATGACAGTGTCTCTTTTCTCAGTCAGCAGAAGACGGAAAGCTGCAATCAGCTCCAGATAGGACGCAGGTGTCACATAATTATGGCGGCCTAGCTCAGTGAGGAATCTGCAATAAAAACAGTGTATAGTGAAATTAAGACCAATAAAACGTACTCTGAATGTAAAAATTTTACCATAACCACGCATATTACCTGTGTGACAGCATTTCTGCAGAGGTATGGAATGTTTTGCAGATGGGTATAACTTCCTTCCTGTCATTTTCACTCATGTCCAATGACTCTAGGAAAGAGTTTGCTACTCGCTCAAGAGCCTCTTCTGGCCATGGCTGTCAGGGAAGAGAGAAGAAAGGATAGTGAGGATAGGACCCAAGCCAAGTCCATTAGCTAACGTATAACTCCTCTTCTCTTTCTTTTGATATTATTTCTGGGTAGGAGGGCACAAATGACAAACTTCTTATTATATTTTTCCGTTTTTAATAGAAGCCACACTTCTACTGATAATACAGTACCTCAAACCAGTCAATGGTACAGCAGTTGATTAGAGATGGAAACTGACGGAGGCGTTTTCGAAAGGCATCTCCAATAGGACTAAAAGCCACAACAATGTGCAGGTTCTCTCTACAGCGTGCAACGAAGAAGGCAAAGAGTGTCAAAGAACTCAACTCCAAATTCTTATCACCACCTTGGGCAACGGGACGGACAGTCTGAAGAAAGAAAGATGTGCTAATAATACTGATAAACATAAATGAATGTGGCTTTTATACAAGGTAAACATTGTTGTGACAGCCCACCTCCATGATCTCTTGCTTCTCTTCTACGGAGAACAGATTAGGTACCTCTCCTGTGTTCAGGACGCTGTCAACATCTTCTAGAAAAGCCTCATCTTTGATTTGAGTATCAGTTAGCAAGAACACCGTCTTCTGACCTTTCACCCCAGCATTTTTCAGAAGCATCTATAGCAGAGTGAAGCAAGGAAACAAGGTGTTGTTAAAATCAGCCATTTGAAAACCACAGGGATCACAATGGTATAAGAAAAGTATATATAATAGCAAAAAGGTATGTCCTAAACTATGGTGCTGACCTTGAGGTCGTCTCTCCACTCAGTCATGCCATAGCTCTTAGAAATTTCAGGCTGGAAAAGGGTCATGTGGGCCATGGAGGTAGCCAGGCGGGTGATGGACTGGCGCCCGCTGCCACCCACTCCCACGAGCAGGGCATTGCCTCCTGGCTGCTTCAACACACGGCTGATACGTGACAAGTGTTCAAGGACATAGCTGCACAAACCAATTCAATCTTTTAGTTTAGTTGTACACTCATATACAGTACATAACTTCATCAATTCACTTCACCAAATACTGTACCATTTAGTGTGTCATCTAAATGGCATTACAAAATTGTAAATCTCTAAGGTTTTATCATTTGAGATTATTCACCACTATTTTTGAAGTTCATATAGTTATTGTAAATAGTTCGTATAGCTGACGTTAAGAAACAAAAGCTGTTTACCGAAAGATGACCAGGTCCATACGATTCTTGTGCATCTGGTTGTATTCTTCAAGACAAGACTGCGCCACATCAGAAAAGCTTTCCATTGAAGGGACCTCTGCATACAAGCGCTCATCATCCTCTGCATCAGGATCCATGTAGTCACCAAACAGAAGATTCCGCATGTCTTCCTCAACCAGCTGGAAAGTTATGGCACAATTAAAACATGTACATTTTGCTTATTTCATATGTATGTCTTTTGTATTAGGAGAACACAAATACAGTTATGGATGTCTCATTCTGGTATTCAAATGCAGCTCCTCTTTCAGCATGCACTAATGTACTGTGAATCAAAAATATAAGCACATGGCACTGCAACTAAATCTTAACTTACTTTGGTGCCTTGTTTTAGGTGATCAAACACCTTGTCAAAGGACTCATCAAAGTGTTTTTTGAGGATGTCACTCATCAGCCGATAGAGCCATGCTTGATCTTTGTCATCGACAAGTCGGTCATAGTAGACGCGGAAGACCTCATGGACAAACAAGCGGACCATGGTGCTTTTGTTCTCCAGAGACTCCTGCTTCAGCAGAAGGCAGCCTTGAATAACACGTGAGAAGTCTCGCAGGTTGAAGGTGTAGTGAGACTTGGCTGGAGTTGGAAGCAGGTTCGCCATGGCTTTCTTATATACCTTAAGGACATGCAAGCAATGAATAATTAATTTCCCCACAGGGGTTTAATAAAGTCATCACTATCTCTATCTCTCTATCTAAAGTACTGGAAAAGAAGGGACATGGTTCACAACATCCTTTTATTTATCAGAAACATATGTATGACATCACTGCTTTTTGGGGGCACTCACTTCCATTGTGGCTGTCACTATTTGTCTTCCAACAGTGAAATATTCACGTGGGAATCCATTGTTTTTGAGGTAGAAGTCCATCACGCTGGAGAAGATGCAAACCATGGTGTCATCACTGAAGGCATTGATGCTAACAATGTTGAAGTGCCGCAAGAAACGGGATGTCACAGCATTCCTTCCACCACCAGGGGGCCCCATAGCTGCGATGAGCTGGATGTCCACGAGAGAGATTTTAGAGGTATCGTTCAAGTCATACCTGCCAAAGCAATAACAGATAAGGTATGATGGTTAATTTTCCCCTCTGTTTCTACTATTGTTTTGACAAGCAACTTGTATCTAATAGTTGATGGTTTCATACCAGTTTCCATGGTCTATAAACTGTCTAAGAAGCTCCACGGGAGGTTGTGCTCCAAACTCTTCCAGTGCAGGCATGTTCATGTCATCTACAAAGACAACACAGTTCTTTCCCACTGGAGGCCCAAACACTCCCTTCCTTCTCTTATCTAACCTGGACATGATAATATTCTGGAAGATGTAATAAAAACATAATAGATCATTTAAAATTTAAAGACCAACACTTTCTTGTTTGTTTAGGATATAATATCTAATAATAATGTCCTCCCAGCAATTAACCGATTCTTGTGAGAATATTGATGATTCAGGCTTCGTATATGCTGACCTGAGTTTGATTAGCACTTGTGCGAGCTGAAAAATTGATGAAGAATGGTAGATAGCGATTTTTGTCCAGATTATTCATCAATTTCTCCTTCACATATACTGACTTCCCAGTCCCAGTAGGACCAACAAACAGGAGGGGGCTGAGGAGAGAAATAGAGGAAAGGGTTTTTTTTCAAGATTGAGAAAAAAAAAATTGTCAGGTGAAATGTAAATAAATCCAGGGTAAAATAAAATGAGACATTATTTGTAGAATGTGATCAATAATGCAGAATACTGACACTCCGTTGCTGATGCAAAGGTCCATGAGGTAACTATAGCGTATTGTGTCTATCGTGGGAACGATGATATCCTGAACTTTGGTGTTTTTGTCCCCTAGGTTGACATTCTTCATTGAATCCTTCCAGTGAATCCAGTTGCCTTTTCCTTTAAACTGTGAAAGAGATTAGAATATGATTTACTAATCTGAACAAAAACAAAGCTCCTTCGGGTGACTTCCAGAATCACACAATACCTCATAGAAATAGTCATAGACCAGGCCTGCCTCATCCATTTGGCATTCCCATCTCCCCACACTGGCAGGGATAGGATGATCTTCTGACTTTCCAGACATAATCTCTCTGAAAAATTCATTAAACTTCTCTCTGCTTTCTGCGTCACAGCAGCCACCCACAGACCACACCATGGAGAAGGCAAAAGCTGCCTGCAATCATAAAGGCAGACAGGGGAGGGAGCACGCAGATGTTGCGTTTGAGTTTCCGAACAAAACTCTATGATATTATCATTCCAAGTGATTAATGAATTAGGCCTCATACCATGATCCACGTGCGAATATTTTTATTCCCAGGCAAACTCTCTACAGGTTCAATGATCAGCATTTCAAATAGTCGACACAAGGACATCACGAAGTTTCCGGTGCTTGTGGAAACAACTACCTGTAAACCAACCACAATCCATCATGGCAAAAGCTATGTTACGGTATTTACATATAATCAAATAAACAGAAAATGGTCTGAAATGCACTCACTCTGCAGTGTTTGCGTATCACCGTGAGGGCAGGTGGCAGGAGCCAGTGGAACAGCTCCAGCAGGATATCGCGGTTTTCGGAGTTCTGCAGATCATCAGGAAGAGTGTTCATCCAGGAGATCACAAAGGGTTCCCACCCTAACTGAACTGGTTCCATGAAGATTATACCACATCGACTGACTGTGGCAGGCTGCAGTGGGAGACAATAGCCAAAAAACAAAGACACTGATAATATCCAGTTGCTTGTTAATTCCCTAATAACGTTATCTAATCTTATCAAGCATACTCTCAAAATGGCAAGACACAAGAATCAAAATTAACAGTTTATTAATTTCCAAACTAACAACTCACTGAGGCCTGTGATAGGTCCATTGTTTCAAAGATCAGACTCATCTGAGTGGACATCTGTATGATCTCGCCACTCATCAGGCACAACTGTGGAGGAAAAGACACGAACAAGATCTTACCCAAGTATGTGAGAAGAAAATGAATATAAACATGAAACATTTTTACTGCTTATTTTGTACTTTTTTGTTGTCATCCAGCACAGTATTCATACTCTCAATCCACAACGTATCAATGGGACCGTCAAAGACCACCCATTTACGGTCTGGGGTGTCAGCTGATGCAAACTCTCGAAATGTGTTGGCCACGATCCCATCAGTCCACTAGTAGTGACGTAAAACATAAAGTGAACAAAAGGCCACCTGTTGTCACAGTATCACATGAGTGCTATAAATGCAGATATATTCATAGGTGATTCAGAAGAAACAAAAGATGATGTAAGGCAGTGATATACCTCATGAGAAACTGGGTCAAACTGTCCAAAGAGCTGCCCCATGGTAATGGCCTTTGGGTTCACGGTCCTGTAGATGACCTTCTGTTCCTCACCATATCCTCTTTCATTCATGAGAGTCAATGTGTCAGCTAAAACGTGGAGTACTGTGGTCTTCGCAGCGAAAGGCTCTCCTACCAGCATAAACCTGGTACAGAGGAAAAGTAGACCTTCATGTCTAAAATATTCCCTTTAAGCAATGATTGACTTTTGTGAAATACTGTATTAACAGGATATGGTAATATGGCAGCAGTGAAATCTTAACATACCCATGTCTGACTATCATCATCTCATAGGTCTGGATCATTTTCTGTTGGAAGAACTGTGTTGGCTGTATATTGTGATTTGTACAACACTCTTCGGCAGCCCTTAGAAACAGCTACCAAGAATATGAAATAGAATATGAATTACAAATAATTACAGATATTAAATTTTTGATAATTATGAGAGTAAATAATGCCATTAATACAGCTTACCCCATAGTCTGCTTTAGGAAGGGTGATTCCTGGAAACAGATCACTGGTGATTCCATTGAAAAGCGGAATATCATGGGAGAGAAACTTTGGCTCATTAACATCTTTTACAGACCTCAGGATCTATTACAAGATTGGAAACAAGTGAGAGGTTAAAACAAAAGTATAGATTATGTATTTGGCCAATGCATTGATTTCACCACAAATACCAGTATGTCTTCATTCTCATCTGGATGCTTGAGCTTGAGGTTTCCTGCAGCTACAAGTACAGCTTTGACAGCCCTCATACCGTAATCATAGTGAGCCTGTGAGGAGAGCTGCTCTGAACAGAGCCTGTAGGTCATCACGATCTTTATTGACAGTGGCTTGGCATTAAGGAAGCCGTACGAGTACAGAGAAATCTCAGCTATCAGTGCGTAGTTGGGGACCATCATGGCCACCGTTCGAAACAACACCTGCACAATGGTATGAAAGAAAATGTTACCGTTAACTACAAGCTTGTGACTGCAAATTTCCCATTGTGTTACATTATTCTGAAGTGAATGATAGCAAATATTTTTGTAACAGACTAGGATAAAATATTTATTCATAGATGAAAAGACCTTGAGGTTGTCTGGGAGTTCTGACCGTCCTGCATAGCCCGGGTTCATGGTGATGGACACAAAGCAGTTGGGGTTAAGTTTGAGCATAGTCCCTTCAAAGTCAAAGAACTCCACCTTCTGTTCAACGGCCCTCTGAATGCAGAGAACTTGCTGGGCCACTACAGACAGCACCTCCAACTCAATACGGTTGAACTCGTCAAAGCATGCCCACGCGCCCGATGAAGCAAGACCTTTAAAAAACTGTGAGAGATTGCACCAAAATTCATGTTTAAAAAGATGTTTTTGCATCCATGACTATGGCCTTAAAGTTAAGAGCTGAAAACCAGAGCTTCCTGTTGTTCTTACTTTGCCCATAGCGAGGTAATCCAGTCCATCAGAGCAGTTGAAGACCACACACTGCACAGCTAGGGCTTTCGCGAGATCTTTGGTGGTTTCTGTCTTTCCTGTTCCAGCTGGGCCCTCAGGCGCACCACCCAAATTCTGGTAGAAAGCTCCAATCTAAAACCAAGCAGGAGAATTACAATATAACAGAATCTGAATATCCCATCACAAGGCATCATTGGTATACTAATAAAACAGGGACAATGTTGATGATTAAATAGGCTTTTGTCACATATTTTACCAGGGTTCTGTAACATCTATCTGTCAGTGGAGTGATGACCAGGCGTGGAGAGTTTCCCAAGTACTCATAGGCATACTTAACGTCACAGTTGATTATCCGAACACGAACATTGTCGTTGCTCCAGTAGTAGCGAAGCTGGGCTAGCCACTGGAAGTCTGTTTCACTTGATACCCCTGTTAAAAATGGACATTTATTAATCATTGTTTGTTTATTTATTACATATTGTATTTTATGTCCACACTGCATTTTTTTCTATGGCATACCGTTCTCAATAAGGTCCATGATCACATCCCTGGCATGGACGTCAATAGTGACCAGTGCTCCTAAAGTAATTCGTGTCTGTTTTGGCAGCTTCCCTCTCACCATCTCCACAATGTCATTTAGCTGATCCTGGAGTTTCTGGTAGTAGTATTTTAAACCCTACAGAGAACCCCATTAATATTAGAATTGGTCAGGAGTGAGTCACAGCAGTAATGTCTAGTTTATACTCTTAGCATCCATTAGTGAGCACTATCACAGCACTACTATTAGACTTAATCTTCTTACAAAAAAACTCACAAAACTAAACCCCATCTCCACTAATTGCAATGTAAATAATACTTAAAAAGAACAAAAAAGGGAGGAAAAATTGTGTCAAAACCTACATTTTCCTCTGCTCTGATGGCTTCATGAACCTCAAAGGTCCAGAATATCTGAGAGGTGCAGAGCACCGCCTGCCCGGACCACTCCTTTACCCACTGGCTCCGTTTAGTCTCAGCGTAGGCCTGCAGTGAAACATTAAATTTATGTTCAATATCATCTGGGTGTTCAGATGCAGAAAATCATCCACACTTAACATGATGATGTTAACAATCATGGTTCTGTGTATTGTTTAAGCTACAGGGATCAGATATCATATGACATATTATTTATTCAAGTGCAGCGCTCATGGAAATCTTTCAACTCACCAATCTGGAACGGGCTACAACATCTCTGACACTGCGAATCATCATATCCTCCACCTGCACCAGCCACTTTTCCACTGCTCCTTTGGCTTCAGACGTGGAGATATGCTCGATTAACTCGACTCGCTCCCCCTCACTACTATACATGGCCTGGGCATGAACAGTAAATGACAAGTAAATTAATGTTTGACAGCAAAAGGGTTATGTCACAACAGCATTATTTGTGATTGCCTTGCCTGGATATCCAGACAGGGTAGGAAGTCCAGTTTGGAAATACCCTCAAAACACTTCTTCAGGTGGGGTTGCACCCGCAGTGGGTCCTTGGTCTCAGACAGAATCTCCAGCATTTCATCATTGGACAAGAAAAAGAATCTGGCAGTTGTATCGTTAGCAAGAATGGAAATCACTGAGGTTAACAAAGAATTGGACAAAAATATAGATAAAAATAACTTTGCAAAGTTATGTTCTTACCGTGGAAAAAAGAGACGCTTCTTCTCAAGATAGGCATTCAGACCTTTCATGATCTTTTCCAGAAGGTTATTGGAATCTTGCAGTTTCTGTAGTAAACCAGGCATTGAGGTTGCTGGCAGAATCTACAGTTCCAAACCATCAGTTAATCTTTCAAATTTTCTTTTTCAGTATAATGTGTTCATCAACCTTTTTTGACCACTACCTTAGGGTCCTTAACGCAGTGGCTCATGATCTCTTTCCAGTTTTTATCAACCGTTTGGAAAAGTTGTCCCTCTTCAGGAATCTGCTTCCTGATGTCTTGAGAGGAGAAGATGGGCTCCAGATAAACCCACTGGGCCTGCACCTTCAGCCATTCGTCTATGGTTTCCTGGATGAGAAGCAGCTGTTCCTCCCATTGCTGAGATCAAATAACAAACAGTTAAATCTCTGCAGGACAAGGTGAAATTGTATCCCACCTGATAAAGCTCCAATCAAAGTTAAGAATTTATTCATTAATGTGAAATGAGTCAATTTAAAAACTCGAGGCAGACCTTGATCTCGTCTTCAAAGGGTTTGACAAATGGTGAGCCCCTCATGGTCTGAGTCTTCACAATCTGGTCGTCAAGCAATGTCTGAATCTCATCCACGGCACCCATGTTCAGGATGGAAACTCCTGTCTCCTTGTAAAGTTGGTGCTGGAAAGAAATGTCATCCCAAACATGCACCATGGTTTGCATAGCTTTCTCCACAGAGGACTCCTATGGAGAGTAGGCATATTGAATGGTGAGTAGATTTAATATTAATGCTATATATTGCCAGACACTGTGGAGGCCAGTACAAAACTTCTCACTTTACTCGCAGCAGCACTGATAGACTCAAACTCTTCCAGGTAAGGAGTCAAGTTTTGGTTGAGAATTTTGCGTAGTGTAGTACCAGAGTCAGGATTGAGGTCATATCCTGCTATCTTTGACATCTGCTCCCAGTGGCGGGACCTGATGCTTGGATTACACAAGATGGAAACTGCGGGGATATGGCTCTGTGGACATAAACCCATCGCACATAGCATTCCATATAACATGACCCATGACAACATCAATGAATAATACTAATTGTTAAAAGAAGAGCTACGTTAAGTACCTTAAACTCTTTGATCTGCTCCATGACAGTGGAACACAAAAGTATTGTGGGGATTTCTTGTTTCTTTGGGTCATCCTCACTAGGTTGTGGCCTTGTACTCACAGCAGTCTTCTCCATCCCTTGCTCAGCTTTATTCTGTCTCTGTTGGAAAAACTTCAGCATCTTGTAGATCTCTCTAAAGAACTCATCGACTTTACCTTCGACGCTTTCGCCATCCAGGTCCTGGAAGCAACCATCCATCCATCTATTCACAAAGATGATAATAATGCAATCAGGGGAAAATAATTTAAACAGAGCATGTTTTAGTTAATTTAAAGGTGTATCCATCTGAAACCAGACCTGGTCTCTGTGCGCTGCCAATTGAGAATGAATCCAAAAAGCTTCTGATACAGTTCAGTACTGTCCTTGAGGACTTTGAATTCTGGGTATTGTGTTTGCTCGAATTGGTAAAACTTCTCCTCTTTGTGGATGATGAAGATTGCCTGCTCAGCGTCCAGGAGATACTTTTGAAATGCCCGGATATCTGCTACATACTGTCCAAAATGTAAACACAATTATTTACATTTGATGAAATAACATTGTTATAGAATTACACTAAAGTTACACTTATTGGTATTTTTGTAAAATTCTGACCACTATGCGTACTGTGCAGATATTGATATGAGATTTAATGGCCTACTTGAATATGGTTACAATTATTTCAAGCTCAGGTTTTTTTTTTAACGATTAGTTCACATTGAGCCATTTACATTCTTGCAGAGAAGTAAAAGTGATCGCTCTCATTTTTATGTGTTATGTTTTTCTAGTTTGGAGCCAGCCAACAGTGCCCTTACCTAGCCTGGCTCAGTCTTATTTTGCACAAACCTTTATTGCACGGACAAATATGAGAATGGTATAGATCTTCCTATCTTACTCTCAGAAATAAAGCTAATATAAAACATGGGCACTATTTCTTCTAGGCCATCTGAAAGTGCTAACGATACCTGCTGTATCATGTCCAGCTCAGCGCATTGCTCAAAGTCCTCGTTCCTGTGTCTCAAGTCCTCCAGCAGTTCGGTCATTCTTTCTCCTTTAGCAAGCAACTCCTTCTCCCCTTTCTGCTTGGCGTTCTGCATCATCTGAAAAAAAGGCATATATCTCCAGAGTGAAGTCTTCCTTAAAACAGACAAAGATCCTGATACGCCTGTCAGAAGACACAAAAACACTACCTCATCACTGAGCTCAAAGATATGGATGATTTTCTGGGGCCAGAGGAACACATTTGAATTAAGCTCCAGATCTTCTGGCTCAAAAATATGCACATCCAGGAGGTAGCTTTGCCTAAAGTAGGCTTCCTGTCAGAAGTGCAGCAGTAAATTGTTAAAATCCATATAAGATTACTGAACACAATATGTAGCGTAAGATAAAACCTGTAGATAGAATTATCATACTCACCTTTATTTTTTCATTAAGTTCCACAACTCCTTTTGACTTAGAAATATCAACATAATCGCTTATCTCAGTCATGTCATCTGTGTCCTCTGGTACCTTCAAAGCAATTCTTTTGATGGTCTCAAATTCTGTGCAGATCCTTTGAACATACATAAAAAGGACAGTGAGAGAAATCACTCAAAGGGGCAGTTTTTGCTTGAGAATGTTACATGAATGTCACTAACTGTAGATTTTGTTCACGGTGGCTGGTGGCCAGTTTGTTCAGAAGTAATTCAGCATAGCTTTTGGCTTTGTTAGCCAGCCCCAGCTTCAGCTCTCCACAGTCCAGACAGATCATTGTGAAGTAGGCTCTCGTTTGGAGGCCGAGAATCCCAGCTGACAGACCACGAAACTCATCCACTTGCTTTAATATCAGTGAGAATGCATGAGAATGCATCAGAAAAACGAATAACAAGGTAAGAGTAGGTCTATACATAAACAGCATAAACTCGATTTGTTACCTTAGCGTACTCTTCAAACGAGTGCTCTTCTTCCATGAACTTTTCCACTTGAGCTAGTGCAGTTCCATTTACTAGCCAGGCATATTTGTCAACTGTAAAGTACAGGAAAAAGGTCAGGATAATTGGATAAAAAAAAATGAATGGGGTGATGATACGAAATCACTGGATTTTGGAAAATCACCATAGTGCCGGAAATGTTTATTAGGTTCCTCTAGATTCTTGCACACCGTGGTCTTCAGAATGTTGTGAGCCCAATCGAGTATGCGATCAGCCACCTTGACGTCAACAAATGAAGGCGTGGCCTGTCCCTGCCACGAGTCGATTGTTTGAACTCCCTGTGGATCAATTTCACAGCCAAATAAAAATGTGCCATAATTTTCTCCCCAATGGCTAGTACATGCACATAATCTCACCTGCAATGTATTTGTAATGACATTAACAATGTCGTGAACATCAGCTTCCAGATCTTGTAAGGTTGGATAAATTTCCATCTTTTCATCTTCAAAGGTTAAAGCCATACGAAAGATGGGCATCAGATGGCAATTGCTTGGCTCAAACAGACTGACAAACTCCTCTACACTAGTCTGAAGCAAGGACTTCAACTGGAATTTACACAAAAAATGTCTCAATTTTTAATCAACTATTATGTTTTACAATTGAATTACTAAAAATACAGGGTAGGACAGGATAGCATAATGAAAATATATTTTAATACCATTTTGATATTGATTCTAATAATTTGAAATGACTGCCTCAAAAGCAGTCAGCATTGTCTCACCTGATTTGAGATGAGGGTAGAGGCACATTTAAAGAAGGAGTCCAGTTTCTTCTCTTCAACTCTGCTCAGAGTTTCTTTAGTTGTTAAAACATGGAGTATTTGGGGAAACCATTTCCTCATGATATGTTCTTCTGTCTTCTTACACTCAGCAGCAATTTTCTGCCTCAGGCTATTACAGTGCACAGGTCCTGAAGTCCTGAAGTCATAGAAGCAAATCAATCAAAGAAACAGCAAATCGTCAGTAAAATGTCCCTTGTTGCGTGCTTATTTTAGCAGTGCCATATTGCATTCATGGTGTTTTTCCTTACCTGCATATTGAAAAATCAACCGGTGGCGTGAACGTTGTGTAGCCAATTTCCAAGACAGTTTTCATTATAGGATGTAGAATGTGCAAATTTGCTTTGATAATCTTGCTATTTCTGATAAACCTATCATGCCAAGTTGGGGCTTGTTCAAGAATTCTGCAAAAGAGGGTGAATGTATTTTGAAAAATGGCATAAAAAAGATGAACATGGTTATTTGTTCTTAAATCATTTGTGCACATTTTACAGGCAGACCAGTTAATGGCGTTGATTGTCTGTGGAGGTTCTCAGTCATCCAGGTCATGGTAGTCTTGGTGTTTCAGCTGAAGGCAACCGGACTTCTTGTAGTTCCTTGAAGACGTTTCGCCTTTCATCCAAGAACTGAAGAAGCCTCTTGGATGAGAGGCAAAACGTCTTCAAGGAACTACAAGAAGTACAGCCGCCTTCAACTGAAATGCCAAGACAATGGCATTGATTGTTTTTCTGCATCTGTTGTCTCAATTAACATGCTACCCACGATACTATCCGATTGTTTAGATGTCACAAATAATAATCAGTCAACACTGAAAAAGAACTGTGACACAGGCAGGCAAAGAGTCATGCATTTGCTGTCTAGTGTATAATACCTGTTGTATTAATAATTTACAGCACTGTGCACAAGTTTTAGGCCAACATTAGGTCTGTTGTTGTAGCAATGTTGTAATGGCCATATTTATTTCTCCCTCTATTTATTGGAATGCACAAAAGAGTTCAAGATGTGCTGAGATGAAAAGGAGGTCACACTAAATACTGATTTTTCCTGTAGAAGCTATTTTGTTGTGAAATTTGTGTTCTTACTTCCTATTTTTTCAGTTGGTCCTTAATAAAGAGAAATACATATGGATAGTCATTAAAACTTTGCAAACAAAACAAATCTGTAGGTGGCCTAAAAAATCCACCAAGTAATTGCCTTTTATCACAACTTGCATTCCATCACGTTTACTGTACTTCACCATTTATTGTAACATTGTCATTTTGACTGCTTTTTTATTGCCTCCAAATATTGGTCATCTGTCTTTTTGATTATAACGTAAAAAACTGGGGAGTAAGTAGGGAAATAGGGAAAAACGGAACTACTGAAATGTTTGTACTTTAGCACTAGTTGAGTAAATGCACTTTACTCCTTTACATTCCATCACCGTTTATTCATTCACCTTCGTTTATTAAGCTTCACCGTTTATTCTCGGATTAAAATTGTACTGCTTTTTTTTGTTTTATTGGTTCCAAATAGTGGAGAGGAGTAGATGAGGAGTAGACACTTACGTCTGCAGGGTAGCGCTCATTTTTTCTGAGTCATCCTCCTCTTCTGTTATTTCTTTACGTGGATGCTTTAGTGCGGTGTCCACTACAGGGAGTGAATGTGACAATATAATTAGGCTCACCTGGTTCACCTGTCGTTCACATGTACTCTGCAAGCATAGACATGCAAACGTATCACACACTGAAAATACCTATGTCCTTGACCATCACATTGTGGAAGTCATCAGTGACTTCCTGGATCAGCTCCTCCATTAGTTTTTCAGAATCTGGGCTCATTTTAAGGTGAGGTGGGATTCGAGCATTGATGGAGTCTAGCCAGTCTTGTGGGATTGTAGCAATTGTTCTGCGTTCAACACACCTCTTCAGAGACATGAAGGTCGCCTAGAAATAGGCCCAAAATATAATGAGAGACCTGACAAACATATGAATGGGATTCTGCGTCTTTCTTGACTGGAAAGACAAATTACCTTGAGCTTCCGTTTCCTACTATACATCTGTAAAGCAATGATATATCACATTATACTGTGTAATATTTGTTACATAAAATGTATATGAAGTTATACACATGTTAATTAGTAGATAGATAATTGTCATACAGAAGGTGGAAACTGTGGCGCTGGCGACGAGCTGAGGTCTGCAAAGCTCTCTCTGATCTGTGTCTCAGCCTCCATTGCTCTGGACGCCCTGCAATAATCAAGCCAACAGACAGTAACATCACGGGAAGATTTATTGCTTGAATAGCAATTTACTGTCTAAATTAGTAACTGGGCTCATTCTCTTGCATCTGTGGCTATCATTAAGGGAATAACATGAGAGCTGAGCTGAAAACCTACAGCAACATTCGGTTTTGCCGTTGTTGCACTCGACTCTGTCTGAGGGGCAGCAGTGTCTTGTGAACCTGTTTGGTCTTTGCTACCACCTCCTTCACTGCACTGAGTTCCTCTTCATCAATCGGAGGCAGGACTGGAAACTTTGGCATGCCCGGTACTGAGGCTTTATAAATTTCTGCAGGGTTAGCCATTTCTGTCACCACTGAAAGGAACAAGAGTAAAAGGTAAATGTTAAAAAAGAACAGATATAACACTGTTTAAGTTGACACAAAATTTTCATTATGTGTTTCATGTGTCATATATTTGACATAAAGGTCTATTAGCATATATTCCCACATCAAAGAAACTCATGTTACAGCAGCACCGAACTTAATCCCACATCAAAGACACTTTTTTTCAAATCTTTATTAACAATATCCACGCCACCTGTTTAACCCATATGTGACTGCTTGTCTCCCTGCTTAATTGATTTTATGTAGCGATATAAGTGCATATCTGTGTCTACTCCACTTTATGCATACACAAGAGTTTTTATATCTGTTTTACTGTGCTGTATTATGCATCTCATTTCCCAAAAGCCCAATCAGGGACAAGGACTGCATATTAAATAAGGCTAGAAGTCTCCTATGCATTGCATTGGTTGCAGTTAAACTAGATGTGAAAATTCCTACATGTATTGTCCCTGTCCAATAAAGTAATGAAATAATAAAAAAAAATAGGCAACAACAATTTCAACAAGGATATTTATCCATTTTGTGATTGAATTTTATTCACTTTTTAATATTGCATGAAAGCATGGTCTCAGTTAGAGGTTGAAGGACCATTTGAACACGTTTTGAAAGTGATTTTGAAAGTGTCCAGAGACAGGGTGTTGCAGATTTCTGCCGGAAGAGAGTTCCAAACGGTGGGGACCGCAACACTGAAAGCTCGGTCCCCAAACGAACAGAGACGGGAGTAAGAGATGGAGAGGAGACCAGAGCCAAATGAGCGCTGGGTCCAGGATGGTGTGGAGTGGTGGAGAAGGTCTGATAGATACTGAAGGGCAAAGGCATGGAGGGACTTATAAATGAGGGAGAGGATTTTATATGAAAAGCGAAACTTGATTGTGAGCCAGTGGAGATGGATGAGGGTAGGTGTGATGTACTCCCAGGGCTTGGTACAGGTGAAGAACCTGGCTGCAGAGTTCTACATATACCGGAGCCTGTCCAGGGCTTTGTTGGAGGCCCCGAACAGGACACCGTTACAGTAATCAAGGCGGGAGGAGATGAAGACGCGGATGAGTTTTTCAGCAACAGGGTCAGGGAGTGAAGGGCGGAATCTGGAGATGTTTTTGAGTTGAAGAAAGGCAAAACTGGTTAATAGCAAATAAGAGCTATTGTTTCCAGAGTTTTTTTAATCTGTAGTTCTTACATTTGACTTTTTTTTTTAACTTAATTCTATTTTTCTTTATTTGGATGTGCTTGTGGTTGTCCATCCATCCATTTTCTACCGCTTATCCTGTTAGGGGTCGCCGGGGGGGGGGGGACTAATAAATAGAGTGACTAATTAACCTAACCCCCAAATTTGCATGTTGTGTTGTATTTAGGTTATTTGTACAATTTTTTAAAAGGTGCAACTGTACCTTTTTATAAGACCGCTAATTAGATATTTGAAGTAAATCTATTGAAAAAATAACTGTGCCAACACAGGGCAAGGATTGGGATGCCTCGCTTAATGAGCCATTATCCATTGTTAGTGTTCTTAGTTCCACTTGTGCTTTATGACACATATCTGCTGTGAGAGAATGTTTCAGATTTCTTTCAAAATTATTCCAGATGACAAACAAACATTTTGGTGATGCATTTTAAATTTTATTCCTATAATGAACATACAGAGATGGGTAGTTTGAAAACTCAGGATCAGTGCATGAACCTATTCTTGTTAATGTGAATGTATATATATGCTGGAGATGCATTAGATAAACGTACAAACTGAGGCTTGTTGGGCTTAAGAACAATTTTTATTTCTAAGAAGAATACAAAATATAGGTAATTTAATAATATGTACACTATACATTCCTGGCCTGGAGGGTCCAATGCCAAACTGCTGCAGCTAGTTCCCACTAGGTAGCACTGCGGTTCTCAGTTCATCGGTCACTGGCACCTCAAAACCAAGGTCTCCACATGGGTGAGGAAGAGTTTGGTGATGACCCCTCTGTCTGTGCAGGGAGTGGAGGGCATCTCAACGTGGTGAGGGGGGGGCAGTGGAGGGCAGGGCTAGACTGAAGGGTGGTGGACGAGAAACTGAAGAAGGAGGTGTTGGAGGAGAGAGGTGACAGGCTGTTGGGGGAGGAAAAGTGAGAGGCAAACGACCAGAAAGGAGGAGAGGAAGCATATGGGGTGAGAGAAGAGAGCCAGGGAGAGGGAGGGGGTGACACGAAGTCATGGCAGGGTGTGGAGCAAGGATGAAATGGTGAGTGAGATGGGAACAGCAGCTTCAGACACTCTTCTTTCCTCTCAGATGTGTGAGTAAACTCTACAGGTGTCAGCTGTTTGGCCACCTCGCTCTCAGGGCCTCTCTGGCTAAAGTCTGGTGTTGTGTCGTTTGGCTGCAGGCTCACCGCGTGACGTTTCAGCCCCTCCAGCAGGCTTGCTCTTTGTGACTGTGTAATTTTCTGCATGTAGTTTGTCAGCTTGGACACACACTGCTGGAAACCTGCATTCTCCAAAGTAAAGAGAGGAGCGCCGCACTCTGAGTGGTGGAAGTTTACCTCAGGAGGAGTCCTCACGGGAGGCTTTGCAGATTCTGTAATAAGTGGTGAGAACCCAGGCAAGGGATAAAGCAAGTATAAACTGACGTGTGGCAGCAGAAAGAGACTCTTCAAGAATTGAATACATTTTAAACAACTAACCATTCCTCTGCTTCTTCCCATCTGTCCACTTTTGAAGATACTCCACAGCCATGTCAAGAATCTCTGCTTTCTCTATTTTAGGGTTCTGCAGCCGCTATGGGATTTAGAGAGCAAAACCGGGGAGGAACACAGTTTGGCACTGTAAGGTTATCATCCTTTGCATACACATATTAGAAAATGAAAGTGACTTTCTTGACATGACTCACTGGATCAGATGTATGACTCAACAGCAGACTTCTCAGTTCAGCAAGACTTTGATTTATACGATCTCTTCTCTTCTTCTCCACCACTGGCTTCAGAACCTAGAGACAGATAAACAGCATTATATAAGCGCATTGAAGTCTTGGTCACACATCGATGAAGAAAATGCTGCCATTTAGGTATAACTGCTGCTTATGTATTTTCGCCTTCTATTGGAAAACGAATTTCACTCAATACAAAAAATGATTCTCCAATAAACTGAGATACAAAAGCTCTAACATCTGTGTTGGAACCATTATCATAAGTCCATTACATTATTACTACGTATTATTATTAGTATCATGATTATAGAATATTGATATATTGAATTGAATAAATCAATTATAAGACCAACCTTTGTGTTGCCGGATTGTGAAAAATTCGTTGTCATGTTCGCAGTTAAAAATGTTAGTAATTCACTAACAACTCTTCATCCGAGCGTTGCTCTTTTTAACCGCGCTATAACATTAGTAGCTGTCTATTTGCCTCATTAAACAGTTGTAGGTGGCTGAATGAATAAGTCCATTCGAGTTCTTACCCTTTTTCTACTCTTCCCATCGTCCAGGGAAGGATTTTGTCGTTTGGTCATGGTGTTGGGTGCAGATGTCCTGATGGAAGCTGCCTCGGTTGACCCGTGGGGGCTTATAAATGGACCTCAGGCTGCCTCTGATTGGCTGACAGGTGCGAGTGACGACACTTTAATCGAAAACCAACTCCATTAACTTCTTTATGGGACATGGACAAAATCGAAACTACGATCAGAGGCTGTAAAATAGCCAAAAGAACAGTTAATATTAAAGACATCAGTATTAAAAAAAAACATGCAGTCAGCCTGTTAGTGTGGTTTATAGCCTAAAGGTTTTACATCACCCATGAAAGTTCGATTTTACGAAATATTGAAGCTACATCAGCAATGAAAGTATTTTAGTTTTTTTAAATATTCACAATATTTCGCAAAACATTGACATTTCAAAATATTGGAACGAAATCGCCAAGGAAACGACGATTTAAAGTGTCCCGTGGCTTTAACAATTTCATTAGATTATTGGTGACTTGTAAGGCAGTGGTGAAGTGAGACTATGGGAAGTTTAGCTGTTTCTCGTGGGAACAGAGACGGAGTGAGAAACCGAGCAGGTGAGAGGTGTTTATGACGTGTGAGACGCCGAATTAAGTGATGATGAAGAACAAACGTTGGTCCAAATGAAGAACTTCACGTGCAACACGCGCATGCATGTGCTGTTCAAAGCGGCTCTTGGAATAAAGAGAGTTTCGTGTTTGCAAGCAGCCAATAAACAAACAATCGGAGCAGGACTGTGCTGGTGTGGTGCTCGCACCCGAATGTGAAGTGTGCGCTGCTTGTGCCTCATGTTCGGACTTCCCATTCAAGAGTCCTTTAACCAAAACCAGACCAGCTGCTCTCTCCACCCCCCACCGCGCCGTATCTGCCCGATCGGAACTCCTCAGTTGGATACACTCGACGGGTCGCGATATTAGACCTCTGCGGTCCATTTGCCTGCCACCAAAGGACACTTGTCCCATGACTAGTGTCCATCCCAGGCTCAGGAGAGCACATTGTAGAGCTTATTTACGGGGCGGGTCCACGTGGCTTAACTCCTAAACACATTTGGACGGAGAGAGAAAGACTCTTAACTATCCTAACATTTAACTAGGCTGTATAATTAATATTTACCATAATTTAACATGTACTTTTTACGTCCCCATAACTGTAGTCCGAAAAAGTGGGGCGCTGTAATGGAATTCGTCTACTGTGCAACAAAGTGAGTTTCCTAAATTAGCAGAGGGGGGCTCTGGCCCTGCACTAATCGCCCTGTCTTTGATTTGGAGCGGAAGTATCAGTGGCTGCCAAAAGCCTCTTAATCTACGGGATCCCAGTGATCCGATCATCCCGGTGTTATCTCCATACTTGAGCCTATTACGGGGAACAGCGCGGCCATAAATGCAGTGCAGGGATCAAACAGAGAGCTGACCCAAACTCAAAGTCCAGCAAGTTGTAACACGGATCCTTGGCTATCTAAAAACATTAGAATAATAAGATTCTTATCAGTAATTTAAGAAAGTAAACATTTTTTTTGCACATGAACTAAAATGTTTCGACAAGTTTACTTTTTAAATATACGATTATGGCCTACAAAAAAAACAAAACACCTCTCAAAATACGTGTGAGTGTTTCACTCACAGTAACTGTACAGTCAAGGATATCAATAATAATTATTATCAAGATTAAAATTTATTTAAAAAATATTTAATTTGACGTGTAATGAGGACAGAAATCTAATAAGATTCCCTTTTGAAGGACATTACAAAACAGTTGAACTTATCAGAGATATTGTAACTTTTATAGATGAATTAGAAGAAGTTGTAAAGTCAACATTTGGCATCAGTCTTTGCATGGAACCACGCCAACCTAACCACGCAGGCGCGCGCCGTCACACAAAAGGTGTGAAATGGACGATCTGACACAAAAAAAAAAGGTCAGGGTCTATCAGGACTTATGAGAGTGAGGTATGGGGGTGGTTTTAAATCTACAAAGCAGAATCTGCTTTACTCTTTATGTTTCATCCTAACATTCACTGTAAAACAAACAAACCAACAAACAAACTGTATTTATACTCCGCAACACGTGCCAGAAATTGCATTTTTGTATAGCAATGCTTTCCAATTTGGTGATGTCGATCGTGAATATTTTTAAGTGTTCACTCACTGGAAATTTATTCACTGCTTAATCCAAATAAACTATTTTAAAACAGTTACCTGTCTACCCACCATAGCAATGCCGAAAACGGGGCTGTTTTTCTGAGATTTGCAGCACTGAAAGGAAGATCCATAGCATATTTTCATAAACTGATTTTGTAGAAAACAATCAATTGACAGGTAGATAAAATACAGGCAGCCTATAAACTGGTCAGAATTAATGAATTAACTTTTTAAAAGTAGTGACAGTTACATGCAAAATATACACATAAATACAGCCCATTTAGATGTTGAATGCCAGAATCAACTTGGAGTTTATTATTTTCACACTCAGATTTTTAGGCTTTCAAAGTGAGGAAAATGTGTCTTTCGTGATGTGGCTGAATTTTCGCCTTTAAAGGATTAAAACCAAATTGTAACCCTCAAAAACCACGCTGGACCTTTTTGTTGAGTAGCAGAAGAAAAAAAGACGAACGCAAAGAAATTCAAGGCCACGTGCAGCTGAACGAATAGGGGGCGTGTCCCATGGTGGGGGGCGTGGTCAAAGCGCGGGCTCGTTAGCAGCCTGCAATGAGGACGCAGACGTGCTTACTGTGAGGATCTTTGCGGGAGGAAACAGACGTTTGTCGGCATGAAGGCTTTGTCTTCGGAGTCTCCTCGACAGCGTCCCACCAAGAGGGTAAGCTGCTCCAATAAAGCGGATTGTGTGCAAAAAACTGAACAAGTGTGAAGTGTTCAAAGTCATTTTGTCACTTTAACGTTTTGCTTCTCACTCCCAAGTTCTCCAAACCTCAGATGGAGAAACGTCGACGGGAGCGGATAAACCACAGCCTGGAGACATTACGACTCCTGATGCTGGAAAGCACCCACGATGAGGTAAAGCCGTGGTTTTATGCTTTCTATCTGGTTTGATCTTTGACTCTTAATGTGGCGTATTATATAGTTAACCTGTACTTTATATACTCACCTTGCTCCCATTAGAACCTGAAGAACCCAAAGGTGGGAAAGGCAGAGATTCTGGAGAGTGTGGTCCACTTCCTGAAGATGGGGAAGGAGCGGAAGGGTCACGGGCCCTTGAGACAACAGAGGCCGATGTGTGGCGGTCAGCACACCTACCGTGAAGGCAGGAGGTCCTGCCTGCTGAAGGTCGGCCAGTTCATTGGCAGCAAGAGCAAGGAGTGTGTGGAAAACACTGGTGGTGCAGTCAGGGCTTCTCTAGCGCTTCCTGAGCCCCAGACCCAAACTTCCTACCCCGGGCATGTCAAAGCTCAGGAGTCCTCTCCTGCTTCGTCCCCCCAGCAGCATCACGCCATCACTCGTCCATACCTCACCCAGAGCAGCGGCCTCCTTTATGACACCCAGGAGCTGTTTTCATCCACGGAAGCCCCTGCACACATCAATGATCCGGTGTGGAGGCCCTGGCCTCAGTGACAGACACTTCAACACAGATTTTATTTCCGCTATAGATGCCAACAGACTGTAAATATGTATTTTCTTGTACAGTATAGATATTTTCCATGACCATGCTCACACCTAAGATTTGCCCTCAATTATCCAGTTTCGTGTTTTTTTTTCTTAAATTCTCATTTGCACGCTCGAACCTTTTTCCCTACTTTTTTTTTTGAGTTTAACTGCCAACAGGTCATGTTTTGAGGACCCAGTATCTGCAGATTGTTGATTTTATATGAAAGGTCGCCTGTTTGGTGTTGCGGAAGTACGTGCATAAATCTTTCACTTGTAGACCTGCGACTTGATCAGGATTTTATTTTTGCTGTCTTTGACATCATCAAATTTTATATATTTGAGACACAGTAGTAGGAATTTATTTTTTACTGTGCTGCCTGAACTTCTTTAAAATAAAAGTAGCCTACAATTTCTTGATCCTTTAGATCCGGAGTGGCCTATTTACTGTGTGAATAGCTTACTTGAGGGGTCTTTCAAGCTGAACTCGTGAAGAAAACGGGAGCGTCCAAAGGACAGTTCGCACATACTTCATCCAGGCTGGACAGCAGTTATTTATCAATTGAGATGAAGATGGGCAGTCAGCCATTTCTATGATCTTAAGTGCAGTTTTTCAAATGTACGAGTGGTCATTCACACACTGTCCTACATTCAGACCTCTCCAGGTGTGGCAGCATCCAATCTACAAAGTCCTCCTTGGACAAGAGACGGGTCCGCTGCTGGATAGACAATATATCCTGTTCCAAGCTAAATCTTTTCATCAACAAAATAGAAAGCCATGCGATGTGCAATAAATGCAATTTTTACCAAGAAACACAGGGTTCAATTGTAAATGATATGTTAGCTCTGTATTTCAATACAAAAGGTGATTTTTTTTTTTGTCCCTTTTGGCTGACGAGCAACAAATGTTTGTCTGCTCAAATTCTGTCTTTGTTGGAAGTTTCAGTTTTCATTATGATCAGTTAATAACCTACATATGGGACGATTAGGCTAAAATTCTCCATTTAAATTCTGCCAACAACCAATGAGGATCTGTAAAACAATTTAGCAAATACTGGCTACACAGCAGTAAAGTAAAAGTAAAGATATCATGTCAAAAAAACGACTGTGGTAAAAGTGAAAGTCGTGCAAATGGATACTGCTGGAGTAAAAGTAATTATCTATTTCTGAAAATAAATATTTTGTATCAAATTTGATACAAATGCATTTGAAAATGCACCACCTTGTTCTGATGCAGCATCGCATCAGTAATTATACCGACAAAGTTGTCCAATAAATGGAATAAATGATTTGCCTCCAAAATGTAATGTGGTGGAAGTTTAAAGGGGCAGGAAATGGTAAAGTACAAGTACCTAAGAAC
>KV751330.1:7685422-7710634 GCA_001698575.1 Mola mola | reverse complement strand
TATACAGAGATGGGTGCTGCAGAGTCTGGTGTTAATGCCTACTGGTCTGTGCTTGTCTACGTCTGAAAGCTGCACTCAAAGCAACAACCTCCTTACATACAGAGAGGGTGAAGATGTCTCTACATGGGGTTAGCTGGTAAGATTCACTGAGATCAGATGACTGGCCAGGGTGTAGACAGCTGTAGTCAAAAGCCTGAGACCTTTCTGCCTTGAAACCCCCTTAATACACAACACATTTATTGGGGCTGTAACCATGGTGGCAACAAAATAAATTCTATACATTATCTATATGCATCAAAAGAAAGCTGCAGCTAATGATTGTATCATTCCCCCCTATATTGTGTAACATATCTGTACATCTGTTGCTCTAGTAAATTCAAACAACTGTTGGGACAAAGAACCAGTAGTGGGGTTTTTTTTCGAGTTTAGTTATTTGCTATTTAGTATTTTGGATGACAATAGCATAATTTAATGAATATATTGGATGTAACTTTTAAGGCATATTTGACTGGTGGGGGGGAGTCATTTGTTAAACATTTTGCTTGTAAAGTTTCAACCTCCAGCCTGAAGCTTTGTTTTTATTTCTGATAAAGGGAATCCCTTCACAGCCTGTTTGGGCCTGTAAAGCAGGTGTTAGTTCCGCTGGGCTGGACTCCGGATAGGATGCTCTTTTGTACACCTTAAACCTTCTGAGAAAAGCCCCGCAGGACGAAGTAAATCAATTAAAGTTGGAATCAGATTAGGGTTCACTCGGAGGGGCCTGTGTCTAACTGAAGATTGACAGATTGGTGTGAAATAGACGAGGATTAGTGCAAAACGTTCAGTCTCCGGCCTGTTTACTTGAGACAAGGTGCGGGATGTCTCCCAGTCATGTTTCAGAATGAGCCTGAAACCCTAAAAGTCAGCAGCTGTTGCTCAAACTGTTGGTTACCACATCGGCGCTACCACAATAAAGCGAAGTGAGAGGCTGCATCGTCACCTTTTGGCCTCATCAACAACCATTTGATGCACTTCAGAGAGCGAGAGCCTTCAGCCGGTTATGATCTTTTTATTTTGTGGTAACACCTACGTTTTCTGGGGTCATCTGAAGTTTATCTTGAGCTGTGGAATATCAATATTTTTTGATATTGTTTTGGTTTATTAACCAAATTAATCAAATTAGTGTTTTTTACGACTTTTTTTTGTGTGTTTTACGTTTAATTCCCCAGGGCCTGTGTTTTAGAAAACGTGCAGCCGGTAAGAGTAGCCACGCGTCTGCAGACTTGGCAGCAGAAGTCAGGATCGTGACGCGCCACACCTCAGGGTGTTAAATGGGGTTTGGTGCTGGCCACGCGCGACAGCTCACAGTTTGGCTTTTGAGGGCGCGCGTTTGTCTGTGCATGGAATCGGCTGTTTGAAGCCCAAATTCAACACGATAAGTACATTTAAAAAAAAAAAAGATCTTGTTTGAAAGCTTGGAAGTTTGCACGTTGCATCTTTCGTTGAGCTCAAAGGTTTGCACAAAATGCAACGTTTACTTGTGTTATGCACAAGCCCACGCGTTTAGTCATTTAGCTTTATTATATTCCACCATGTCAAATGCATTTAAGACGTGCCACTGTTAATCAGACCCCGGTGCATGTTGTTTAACACATTCCTGGTGGATGCATTGTGTTTGAATGTCAGGTCTAAATGTTGCCCAAACGTTTGGAAAATGTTCGTTTTCTTCGGTGGGCTTTAAGAACAGTCGGTTACCTCGGTAGGTCACACGGTTTATTAATAAATGTAGTAGGCCTGCACAGTCTGCACATCTTCAGCTGCTTTGTACACCAACAGACTTGCAGCGTTACGCAAGCGTGAGTGTAATATGCCACCGCAGCTCTTTGCGCCGAGTTTGCGTTTGGGATTAAGAAGGTTTTTGTTGTTAAGACCTTAGGACACTTTGCATTTGCCCATTCGTGTTGCTTCAATCCCCCGCTGGCGGTATATAGCAGGGGAAAACACGTTCATTAATGTGAACAATGCGTCTTTTTCAGCTCTGCGCGCAGTGGGGGGGCCGACATCTGCTCCGGTAGCCACAAGTCTGCCCCCGCAATTACGGCAAATGTTCACACCCAAAAACACACACTCAAGCGTCTCAAAAATTCAGGACGTTCAGAAGAAAGGGAACACTTAATTTAACATTTGTATTGTAAACGTACAACATGTAAACAAACTGTTTTAAGCATTTTACTATTTTAATTGTTGTAACTATTGCCTAAAACTTATAAACCCCCCCCCCCAAAAAACAGTATTTCATTGTAATTGTATAAGCCATAGTAATCATTTTATATTTATATGTATTTTACTAATGAATATAGAATATATGAAAGGTTTTTTTTAAACATGAAAACAAATAACTTCCAGGATATTGTACTTGCTTGAGATGCCCTCGTAAAGATGTTGCTGTTTCACAAACCAGTTAAAATGTTCAATACCAAAATAAAAGATTCTTTTTCATGAAGAGATCAAGATCAAGATGTAACTTTATTGCTCCCCCTTGGGAGAAATTCCGGTTGACACAGCAGTACAGAAGTGAAAGTAGCAGTGCAAAGGGGATAAATAAAAACTAAAATACTAGAATTAAAAATATACTAAGTATTATGTACAATCTGGCCTCTGTGTATAAAGTGTGCAAAGTGCAATGTTCCTGAGTTTTATAAATAGAGTGTATCATGAAGTTTACATACCGAATAGTGAGGAATTCTATATATATAAAAACAGTTGGACATGTGCAGTATCAGGGTTTATTATCCTAGAGTGGTGTATGAATTGAGTCCTTAATCAGTGGAGTGGGTGGTGTTGGGAGGTGCTGGGTGGTGCTGGGTGGGGTGGGAGCTGTCCTGTTGTGCAGTCTGATGGCAGATGGAATGAAGGAACACCCCCAAGCGCTTTGAGGCCCGTGGCTGTATGAGTCTGTAGCTAAAGGTGCTCCTGAGTTTCCGCAGCTCGGCGTATAGAGGTTGAGAGGGATTGTCCATGATAGCCTTCAGCTTTCCTCTCATCCTCCTCTCAGTCACTACCTCCACACTGTCCAGCTCCATCCCCACCACGGAGCTGGCTTTCCTCACAAGCTTGTTCAGTATGTTTGCACCACCGCTCCTGATGCCGCCTCCCCAACACGCAGCAGCAAAGAAGATGACACTGGCCACTACAGAGTGGTAGAACATCTGTAGCAGCCTGGTGTCCACGTTGAAAGACCTGAGCCTCCTCAGGAAGAACAGTCTGCTCTGTCCTTTCCTGTAGAGGTCCTCGGTGTTGATGGACCAATCCAGTTTGTTATTTAGGTGCACGCCAAGGAACTTGTAGGTATCCACCATCTCCACCCCCTCCCCGTTTATGAAAACAGGTGTTTTTTTTTTATCAGAGAACTTCTGCAGGTGGCATGTCCCAGAGTTGAAGCAGAAGTTGGAGGTGTAGAGGGTGAACAAGAACGCCAACAGTACAGTTCCCTGGGGTGTTCCAGTGCTGCTTATCACCACGTCTGACAAGCAGCCTTGCAGCCTGACATAATGCGGCCTGTCTGTGAGGTCGTTTGTTATCCACGCCACCAGGTCCTTGTCCACCTGCATCACCGAGAGCTTCTCAGCCAGACGGACTGACAGTACGGTGTCAAAAGCACTGGAGAAGTCAAAGAACATGACCCTCACTGTGCTTTGTGACCTATCCAGGTGTGTATAAGGGCTGTGAAGAAGGTGGATGACGGCATCCTACACGCCGATGCCAGCCTGATACGCAAACTGCAGCGGGTCCAGGCAGTCGTGTACCAGGGGCCCGAGGAAAGGTTTTCATGACATGTGACGTTAGAGCCATAGGCCTGAAGTCATTTAGAGCACTGGGACGACCTTTCTTGGCAACCGAGACAATACAGGACGTCTTCCAGATTGTGGGCACCCTTTTCAGCCTCAGGGAGAGGTCAAAAAGGTGTGTGAAGACTTCTGCCAGCTCCTCCGCACACACCCTGAGGACCCGTGGGTTGATGTCGTCTGGTCCGCTGGCCTTATTGGTCCTGGTCCTGGTGAGCTGCCGTCTCACCTGACTGGTCTTGATGATTGGAGGTGTGGAAAGGGGGTGACTGTCCATCCTGCTGGGTGTCAGACTGCCGCCCATGGTAATAAGGGAAGGGGGAGAGGGAGACTTTCCGTTGGCAGAGGGGCGTGAAGTGGCTGCCAAGCCTCGGTCCTGAGGAGCTACGAAGAGGGGGGTAGCACAGGTGTGGGTGGGAGTTGGTGTATCAGAGAGGGTTGAGGTGGGCCTGGTCTGTGCTGGTGAGTCAAATCTGTTAAAAAACAGGTTTAGCTCGTTTGCACGTTCCCTTGTCCCCTCCGCCGCTCCTGTGGCTCTTTTCATGCCAGTAATGTTCCTAACCCCCGCCCAAACCTTCCTCGCATTGCCCTGCTGTAGCTTTCCCTCAATCCTGTTTTTATGAGTCTCTGGCCCTCCGCAGTTCCCTCCTCAGCTCTCTCTGGATTTCTTTTTGGGTAATCCCATTGTCCCCAGCCATAAAAGCCTTCTTCTTCTTGTTCAACAGGAGCTTGATGTCCCTGTTGATCCATGGTTTGTTGTTGAGGAAGCAGCGAACCTTCCTGGAGGGGACAACACTCTCCTCACAAAACCTGATGTAGTCAGTGATGCATCGAGTGAGGCCCTCAAAATCACCAAAGTCCTCCAGTAATATCTCCCAGTCTGTTATCCTGTAGCACTCCATCAGGCTCTCCTCTGCCTCCACTGACCACTGCTGTACAGTCCTGGTGGAAGAGGGCTGTCTCCTAACAAGTGGCTTGTATGTACTAGTCAGCTGTATTAGGCAGTAGTCTGATTTGCCTAGAAGTGGGGAGGGCTGTGGCATTGTATGGCTCCTTAACGTTGGCATACAGTAAGTCCAACGTTTTGTCCCCTCTGGTGCTGCAGGCCACATACTGGGTTAAGTTAGTCAGTGTCTTTGAGATATCAACATGGTTAAAATCTCCCTTTATTATGAGGAGAGCGTCGGGATGCCGCATCAGCAGATCTGCGACGGTCGAGTGAATGACGTCACAAGCGCGCGCTGCCACTGCCGACGGTGGAGTGTAAACAGTGACAATGATGGCCGCTGAAAACTCCGAGGGCAGATAGAATGGCCTCAAGCCCACAGCCAACAGTTCAATGTCAGGGGTGCACGTTATCACCTTCGTGGTTACATGTCCCGTGTTACACCATTTGTCGTTAACAAAGACAGTGAGCCCACCACCCAACTTCTTACCAATCTGTCTCTGTCCGCCCGAACTAGCGAGAAGCCGGCTAGCACTACTGCAGTCTGGTGTCTTCCCGTTCAACCATGTCCCCGTCAGGCATAACACACAGCTCTCCCGGTACTCACGTTGTCCGCTGACGAGGGCAGAGAGTTCTTCCATTTTGTTTAGAAGTGAGCATACATTCCCCATGATGATCGAAGGAAGAAAGGGGTTGTATTTCCACTTCCTCTCCGTCTTCTTGTTCTTCACCAGGACTCCGGCTCGGGTTCCTCATCTCTTTCTCCTCAGCTCCTTCACAATCTCCTTCGGACATGGCACGGGTCGTTCCCGGTGCTGGAGGAGGTCCTCGCTCAAGTAAACAACCATCCGTTGTTTGGTGATCGCTGTGTCCATAGTCCTGCACATTGTAACTTGCACTGTTTGTTGAGCGCTAATTAAACTTGAAACTGAAACTAACCGCCTGTGTCGTAGAGTGCTTTCCCAAAAAGTGCCAGGGTAAGAAAATAAACTGAACGAGCAAAAGGAGCAAACAAGAGTAAAAAAAGGAGTTGGGAAGCAGGAGCTGCTGTGTCCAGAGACATGTTGAAACATGTTTATTAGTTACAAGGGAAAAGTCACAGACATCATCCAGCAAATATATGACAAGCAAGCGAGGATATTTCATTCACTCTGATGAGGAAGTTTTATGTGATATAATGACTAATCCCCTACAATGTGTGTGAGAGCTGGATCACATGGTCAGGCTTTGCCAACTGCCAGACCCTGAGCTTTCTGGAGGTCCTGCTGTAAACTGGCCAACACTTCTCGATGCTGCTCCGATTTCTTTTCCAAGTCCTTCAGGATGGTTTCATGTCTTTGACTGTAACCAGAAAGAAAGAGAAGAGCAGCAAAGTTAGCTACAAAAAACAATCATATTTGACTATATTTACAGGAGTGTGTTTACAAAAGGCATTGGAGAGGGACAAAAGTTTTATAAAAATGTGACATGAATGTGACTATTGTACTTTGCAAGGGTAAATATTAGATTTGTTATTGTTTCAAGCACCTAATTTCTTGGAAAATATGTATGCAGACTTAAAAAAAAACAAAAAAACAGAAAAATCAGGCAAAGCTGCTTTTATGGGCTTAAGTGGAAGATTTTGTCTTCTTGGGCAGATGAGATGAAATTCTCTGAACTAATCCTTTTGTGTATCACACCAGCTTTCTTCAAGATATGTTAAAAGATTCTTATTGATTATTTTAGCAACATTTGTTTAAGGAAATCAGAATAAGTCCAAAAGGGAGCTGGCTCAGCATCTGGCAGCCTGATTGGGATGCCAAGTTTCTGACCTTCCACAAAAGAACCAAACAAAAAAAAAAAAAAAAAAAAAAAAAACATTTCAGAAAAGGAACAGGGTGAACTAGCTGACACATGCTCACACATAGCACACAGCTAAAGCTGATTAAACACTGATAGCCTGAATATTGGAGAGGCAGTATAGAATCACCTGGGCAGAAAAGAAATAGAAGACAGCCTAATTCTGAAGGTGGAAAGTGCTGAAAGAATTATATATTATAAAATCATAGAATTATATACCAGAAGTCTACTTAGTGCAAAGGGAGGTCTCACTAAATACTGACTTTTACCTGTAGACACTGTTTTGTTCTGGAAATTGTGTTTTTGTACACATATTTCCCATATTTTCTGCAACAACACATTTTCAGAAAAGGAACAGGGTGAACTAGCTGACACATGCTCACACATAGCACACAGCTAAAGCTGATTAAACACTGATAGCCTGAATATTGGAGAGGCAGTATAGAATCACCTGGGCAGAAAAGAAATAGAAGACAGCCTAATTCTGAAGGTGGAAAGTGCTGAAAGAATTATATATTATAAAATCATAGAATTATATACCAGAAGTCTACTTAGTGCAAAGGGAGGTCTCACTAAATACTGACTTTTACCTGTAGACACTGTTTTGTTCTGGAAATTGTGTTTTTGTACACATATTTCCCATATTTTCTGGTTGCTTGTTAATAAAAGACAAGGAATAAATATGGATGATAATTTAAACTTTGCTAAAACAACAAAACTGATGGTGACCTAAGACTTTTGCAGAGTATTGTACGTGTATGTATCTCTATCGTGCTGGACTCTACGTATGAACATGTTAACACTGCTAAGCTAAACCGGCACCATATGCTATATAGTCAAATGCCAACATTGTCCACGTTGAAGAATGCAAATTCAATTTGTATTGAATTAGTTTTGTATTCTAACTTGAATTACTTCTTTATATGTTTTGTGTCACACGAATAGGATTATAAACTCCATTTCATTGTGGAACCAGTGTTGTAAAAGTTTCAGTGATTAGTTGATTCCTTGAGTAAGTGTAGGCATATTTCAGAAGGTGGACACATTTTCATAATTACATGAATGCAATGCACTGAATCTTCCAGTTGCTGTTGATCAATAATGACCATTGCTATAGTATATAATAACAGATATTTAAATGAAGATAAAGTTCAAGGGTTTGTGAAATGTAGATCAATGGATTATGATTACTATAAAGGGGAAAATCTTTCCTCTTCACCTCCAATATTACAACATATTCCAGACTTGCAGACTGAGTGATGATCATTACTGAACCCTGACATCTCATTGGATTTAGGAATATTCAGAAGCAATCTGTATATCATCACTTTCATCTGGATTCCAGTATGCTCTCCAGTTTATGACTCACATCTCTCCATTGATGTACTCCAGCCTTTTTGTGACTGTTGCTTTGGCCTCATCCAGGTCTTGCTTCACTAGTACCGGGCCAATAAGTTTATAAACTGTGTTTGCAGTCTCCAAAAGATCCAACTCCTGAAAAGAACCAGATATTTGGTATTGTACACTATTTAATAGGCCGACAACACTGACACCACAAGAGAAAATTTGCTTTTTTTTTTAGTTACCTCTTTGACAACGTTGTTCTCTGTGAGCTGCGTCTCCAGTTTCTGTCTGACTGACATGCTTTTGCTAACATCTAAACAACACAAACGATAGTGAGAAGATGTACTGTATTTAATGTAATGACAATATTGCTGCATTAATAAACATACCTTAAAAAGGTTAATGGCTAACAACCTAATTTTAACATGACTAACGTTAACTAATAATATATAACGTTAAATTATAAGAAAAATCATAATATGACTAGTTAGCTCAACACAATACAGCACCATATAAGAGAAACCATGCAATGCTAACTGCCACTCACCTTTTTGCATATATGTATATTTTTCTATCTCCGCCTTCAGTTTCTTTTGAATGGCTTCTGCCATATTTCTATCAGATCAATAGAATAGTATAAACAGAGCAAATTTGTAATTCGTTAAGAAGTTATATATGGATATGGTACCCCACGAGAACTACGTTAGCTAACAGGAAAAGACAGCGGCTGTAAAGGATGTTGTCTGACCCCTTCAAAGTAAGAGTCCACGCTACGTCAAAGTGGTTCTATTCGTGAGAAGGAAGAATAAAACTACAAATATAAGAAAACGTGCTAATAATTCCAGAGCCTGTATATCTATGTGAAATTCAATTCAAATTTGTTGTGTATGATTTTATCTTTTTGGGGTGTTGTCTGACCTTTACACGGTCGTGGACGTATTTTACGTCATTGTTTTGCGACACTGCACACAGTTGCTCGTCTCCCTGGTTAAAAAAAAATGGCATCGTCGTTTTGGAAAGGTGTTGTCGGCGTCGGACTTTTTGCCTTAGCCCATGCAGCTTTTTCGGCGGCACAGCGTAAGTTTTATCACAGGGAGTTAAACACACATTTCGGCGTGTTTGCTTCAGGAAGGACGTGTCGTTACTAAACGCAATGATAAATCAGCAGGTTGGGCCTTCCAGGCTAGCAGCTAGCTTACTGTACTCTATCATTGATTAGCCCCGTTTGGTTTAGAGTTACTTGTACCAGGTCTGTGGAGATTCTCAGTCATCCAGGTCATGGTAGTCTTGGTGTTTCAGCTAGACAGTCACTTGTACCGGTGAAAGACTGAAATGCTAAAACATCACCACTCTCGATATGCAATATTTAGTGTGACAGAGCTTTGTTTTAAAAACAGTCTGGTGCAGATGGCTTAATCGTAACTGCTCAGCCAATGTTACCCGTGCTACAGTTGAATGTGTTAAGATGAATTGCTGGCTAAATTGCATTTCCCCATTTAGATCGGTCATATATGCGACTCACAGAGAAGGAAAACGAGACGCTACCAATCGACGTAAGTGACTTTGACGCTAATGCAGCGTTTTTAAATCTCATTTCACAACAAACCTGCTTAATAGTGGTTTGTTTTGTATTTTCCTTCCCCTCTCTTCAGATTGTATTACAGACCCTGTTATCGTTTGTGATGACTTGTTATGGTATTGTCCACATCGCTGGAGAGTTCAAAGACATGGATGCCTCCTCTGAGCTAAAAAACAAGTAAGGCTGCGTTCTTGTGCAGCACCCCTCTCCTCTTCTGATGTGGTTGTTTGTGCCCCCTGTCACAAGGGGAAATATGGTAAATGTCCTGTATTTATAGAGCTCTTTTCTAATCATTTTTGACCACTCAAAGTGCTTTTACACTACAGATTTTTGCATTCAAACACACAATTATACGCTGGTGGAAGTGATCACCTCGCACCTCACCTGCCACCTGCTCATCAGGAGTGTTTACCACTCACACACACCGATACACTGATGGCGCAGCATCAGGAGCAATTTTGGGGTTCAGTGTCTGGCTCAAGGACACTTTGATATGCCCTCTACCTTCTGCATGTATGGTAATATTACTCTGAATAAGTTGCCACAGGCACACACAAAACGTCTCAGAGCCAGAAGCAGCTCTACATAATAATCTATTGGCATGTTATTGTTGGATATTTTCTATCTCAAAGAAAAATATTGGCAATGTAATGAGTGCATTGAGGACCGTCCAACAACTGACATGGAAATTATACAGAATAAAGTTTGTATGTGCGTTTTTTGTTTTTTTTTCCCCTTTGGTAAAGACCACATAGCCCAACTACCATGTTTCAACTTCATCAGCTAACACCACATACATTAGTATTGTTTTAAAAAGGTTTTTTGCCACATTTTTCCAATCTATTATACTGTTTTCCTGTATTTGCACTTTAAGATTAATACTTTGTCAAATTAAGTCATGGCCACATTGAAAAAAAATTCACTTGAGTTCTGACTTTTCCCTTGTGACATGAAAGTACAAAGATGTTAAGTTTACAAGTTGTCTGATTAAACTACGTATTATTTCAGGACTGTGTAATCGACAGTATTGTGCTAATATTCCATCTAATCAAAGCTTTATTGTTTCAAATTGATGCAAGTGCCCCAGCTTTGATTGTTTTCCGCACACCTCCCTTGATTCTTGCCTTTTCATATCATGAATGTGGTAAAAGTGCCCCAAGTACACTTTGTATCTGACTACAAGTTAATCGTGGCAGTAGGATATTGAGTTGATTTTCGTTGTTATTTTGTGGCTAATGTGTTGTAAAGGCAGGGTGCAACTTCATTAGAGCATAAGAGTCTTAAACTCGGTCTACCACAGGCATATTTTACCTAGTTTAACTAAACCTGTTGTTTTAATCAAGCCAAAAACATTTCAAGCCAAAAACATTTCGTGCCTAAAACGCTCCATTAAAAGCATATATGGTAGTATTAATGACCCAATTTCTCCTTTCTCGTAACTCTGTCTTTGTTTTTTGTTGTTTTTTTTCAGGACATTTGATACACTAAGGAACCACCCATCCTTTTACCTTTTCAATCACCGTGGTCGGGTGCTATTCCGCTCACCAGAGGAGGAGCCCTCTTCTGTACGCAACCAGCAAGCTCTCCCCAACCCCATACGGTTACGCAAGCTGGAGCATTTGCACTGAGACTGGTCTTTCCTCCCGCCTGTAACCTCATCAACATTAGATACGTTTTTTTGTTGTTTTTTTTCTTGTTAGAAAGCGCTACATGAGAGTTCATCTTCCTCTACTTTAATTTGTATTTCCACATAAAACTAATACGCTATCCAAACACCATTTCACCACCATATTCATCACTTACTGTGCCAACCCTTCCATTTTTTTCAAGCGGATTTGTTTGTATATAATGTATGTAATCATTTTGGAGTATTAGGATACAGAAACCACCCTTTTGTCCCTCCTGAACTGAATTGACATATTTCTGCCCTTTGTGTATTCTTTGTATGAGGGACATAAAACATTGCTGCAGTTTAATTTAATGAATGCATCAATCTTTAGCAGCTGTTTTTTGTTTAACTTGAGGACCCTTTGTTTCCTTGACAACGTCCTGGACGTATTCATTAAAGAGCTTTGATTTATGAGACAGGAAACTCAAGGTGAGATGTTCGAGCAGAAAACATCAGACAACTGCTCTAGTGATACTGTGACCATCAAGTTGAAGCAGAAAGACATGGTACATAGATTTGTGGTTTGTTTTTCCCTTCATTTTACATTTTGTTATGATTCAAAAGATGTTTTTAATTTAATAAAATGCTTACTGATTTTACAGCATGTCAATTTGTATTGGTTTGTATTTGGTATCTTTGATGGCTGGATTTTCCCTTTGCCAAAAGGCCTAAAATTATGACTACATGCAGGCTTGTAATCACAAGTCTTTTCTGTGACAAGGCAAGTCTGTAAAGTAATTAAAATACAGAGACGTTACTGACTGCTGCGTCACAAGAATCGTGCACGTCCTGCAGATGGCAACAGAGCGATTTTGTTAGCAGAGCTGCACCACGTCTGTTTCTTTTCAACTGTGCTTTTGTCCATGCCTCCTCTTGGATTTATTTTTTGAAAGAGATTTGAAAAGATTTGAGCGCCAAATAAAAATAATCTAGACTATTTCTGTTGGATGTTGTAATCACCTAATAAAGTGCGTCTAAAATGAAGGAACATTTCTGGGTTAATCTTATGCTCAATATTGCATCACATAAGATTAAATCAAACCAAGTATTATTTAATATTGTAAGATTATTTTCTTTGAAGTATACATCAAAGGAGGGTAAATCACAGCCAAAATGTTTTGGTTTTTTTTCATAAGTGTATTGCAACTATTGCTCAGTTCACGTTTACATAAAACTAATGTTTACTGAAGGCTCATCTTTTTTAATGATGTACATCTGGATCAACGCTGTAGGTTATTAAAATGCCACTTAAATGTAGGAACGTAAACACAATAACACACAAAACAAGATATACCATTCGCTGGTTTACTTTTTGTAAAAAAAAAAAAAAAAACAGCATCATTGAACTTTTATATACCTATTTAACAGATTACAAAATTGTCTTAACATTTTATCCAAAATACTTTGCATACTCTGAAATAAACAAATTCACAAAAATAATCTCTGTTCATTAATACCTTTTAAAAAAGTAGTGTACATCTGTCATAAAAAAAGTAAAACAAAGGAGGAGTGCTTTCTTAGGTTTATGTAAAAAGCAGCAGAGGGCAGTTTTAGAAAAGTCTGACGATAGAGGAGTCACGACAGATTCAGAATTTCCCTAGGAATAATTCTGAGAATCACTGGAGTGTTTGTAGAAATGTGAAGGAAGATTTGCAGACTTTGTATATGTGAATTCAGCCAACTATTGCTGCAATGGAAGAAAACAGCATAAAGTTACTAGTTTATATATTTGACCAATCAATAAACTAATATAGTGGAAGGTTTTTCACGGACGGACACCTAAGCGTCTATATATTACTGATGTCCATCTAATTTACCTTTGTTACGTGTGAAGGCTTACATGTTTTTGTGGATTTACTGATTAAAGAGAAGGTAATGAGGGTTGGGGGATAAGAAAATATGTAAGAGGAAGGGTTTTCACCGTAACATCTATTTTGAGGTACCTATCCCTTTTAATATGCTTGTACTGGATATACAGAATTTCTGCATCAATGTGATGTTGTACCTTCAATTGTCAGCCTTTTCATTGACCGGAGAAGTTAAAAATAGACATTTTCCGTTGGCTGTTTTTTTCTGTCAATCAATTCTTAGTTGAACATAACTAATATTGTTGATAAGACCAAAATATATATTTATGCTGCATCATGCCCTAAGTCATACTGTATCAGTATTTAGGGGTATGACTAGGAAAATATCAGACAGCAGTTTAGGTTTGGTAAAGAAAAATATCAGTGCATCATCCTTTGTGCAGATATAACAATATGAATATGAGGTGTACCTGGGTGGACAAAATTTCTCCTGGTAGCCACAAATCTCTCTGAATGCACTACATTTTATATTTGTAGTGTTCTGAACACTTTTCAGACCAGCTGAAGAAAGACCTGTTCATGGACCCTTCCATTTGTAGATTCTACTCAGCTCATTGTGTATCAAACGGAGTGCGTGAGTGCCTGCTGAAAACTGTACCAACACAGTCAAAAGCCATACGGATGTTTAAGGCATCTGTCAATATAAAGAGGATTATATTAAAAGTCCCTTTACTAATCTGGAGTGGATCTGTCCTAAAGGCCCCAGGTAAACCCCACACCCTCCAACAGGACGGCTCGGAACAGAACAGGGACAATGTGAGCAACACCCCTCCCCCGCCAGGACTCCAATTTGTCTTTTTGAGGCCCATTCAGAAAGGGCGTCTCTTTGATGGTGGTGAATCCAATCGTCCAGAGGACGGACTTCAGAGAGGAGCTCCATTCTTTTTTCTAGTAACAAAGCGTAGATGGCGCCATCACAAACTGCCACTGCCGTGATCACCGGGAGGCTGTGGAGCTGTTATATGCTTCTCTTCCAGCTTGGCGAAGGTCATCTCCAGCTGCTGGATCAGCACCCTCTTTTTGAACCTGCCAGAGGGGCAAAAGAATGTTAGAGATGGGAGTGGAATAAGCAAAAACAAACCCTGGAGGTGTGGATTTGAAAACAATAACAGTTGTCATTGCTTCTTACCTGACAGCCTCTTTGATAGCATGTTGAATGAAGTACTTCTGAACGTCAGTTGGTCCTTTTACCTGCTGCAGTAGTCTGAGTATTGGCTCATAATCTGAGAAAGCAATAGGTACAGATGAGATATCAATATGAAACACGCTCCAGGAGGTTAGAATAAAAAATGAACGCACTGCGATGTACCAAAGTGGCTCATACTTACTTCGCCCTGGTTTACGGACCTCCTTGATGACTCGACTCCTCAGCTCTGCTTGGCTGCCATCTAGTGGGGCTATGAATATGGTCTCTGGCATTGCGGGGTCGGCATCGCTGCCCTCTAACTGGCTCTGTGGACTCAGTCGGTCACAGTTGTTTTTCTCCTTTAGTGGCTGCTCAACCAAGCTGACTTCCTCCAGCCCCTCGTCCATCATGTTGATCTCCTCTCCCATATCTCCTGTCAGTAGCCCGGTTTTCTCCTCTAGGCTCAGTGAGGATGGGTGTCCCGCGTCCAATTCGGCAGGCCACATCTCCCCCAACTGAGGCCCAAGAACCCTGTCGCCGTTGCTCTCTGTAACCAGCAGGTTGTTGCCATCGACTCCTATGAGGGTGAACAATTATTAAAAACTCCTAATTGAGTTCAGTTTGTGCATCATTGACCTTCATTGATCACTTCCTCTACAGTCTTTGACACAGTTATCAACACGGTGTAACTCTCATGTTCCAGCTACATGTAATTGCCCTAACCTTTGTGCTGTGGGAAGGGTTTGAGGAGGTTCTTCTGCCCTTGCACCCCTGCTGGACTCTTTGCCACCACCACGTGATTGGTGCTCCCTGGTGGAGTCGGTGGCCGCCGCAGTAACGGGGACATACTCCGCCTTCTCTTCACAGTTGCACCCGAGCTGAGGTCACTGGAGTGTCCTCTCTTCTTATTTTGAGGACCCGCTACAAACTCATCTGCCTCATCTATCATCATCCCCTGAGTGACACACGTCAGAAAAACAAAGTATTAAGGAATAATGGGCTGCATGTGTGTAGATCAAAGGAATACCAGTGGGTTTTTGGTGATTTAATTCTACCTTCTTATCCTGCTTGAAAGGATTCCCAAATGTGTGCAGACGTTTGGGTTGGTCAGGGTCAATCTCTCTCAGAGGAGATGGCATCATTTTTAGGTACTCCTGATAGTTTCCCATCTGAGCCACTGGGATGCTGTGAAGATAATCTGACAAATACAGGAAATGTTCACAGCAGTGATAAAACCTCAGATAAGTACCTACAGCTATGTATGGATGAATCATTAGAAATGTATGTTAACTGGATCTGCATGACATGTTTGAATTGTGATTTTTTTGCATGTATGTGTAAAGTTCTCTTTTAAACATATATCAGTCACCTATGACTATGCTCTTCTTGTAATTGATTGTAAAAGTGTCTTTCTTCCTTCAACAGCTTCATCAGCAGAGTGGGTGGGACAAACGACTTAAAATAACTTCATATTTAGCAACTCGATTGTCTACCTTCGTCTTGCCCTCGGATCAGTTTTTGTGATGTCCGCAGTAAATTAGAGCGCATTCGAGTGAGTTGATCCAGAAGGTTCCGTCTTGGGATGTCATAGGCATTTCGATAAGCTTGAGGTTTTACATCCTGCGAACACATGAGCACGTGTGTAGTCAGAAAAACACACCCAGCACTGCACTATCCCTGCTTCCTTTAACTTCCCCCCACACATAAACTGTCTCATGCCTTTTTAGATTCGTCTTTCCGTCCTACATTACCTTGTTGAGCAGGGCGATGTGGAAACCAGCAAACTCTTTGAAGTTGATGTCCACCAGGCGAAGGGGCCCCTCCCCACTAATTCCCTGCAGCAGCTGCTTGAAGTCCCGGCGGTGGGCCAGAGAGAGAGAGCTGGAGTGGTTCTTCACCTTTATGCCCGTTTCTTGGGGAGCCTTCTTACCCACAGACACGATCAGCCGATCTGATTCTATTTTTGCCTTTGAACCGACACAGAACAGCACTACATTTTACTCTGTTCAAATGCTTCATGAGAGCTTGAAGAAGAATATAATTTAAAGCATTGATACATCAAAACATTTTTGCTGCTCATTCTTCCATCATATAACTCTCTAATTTTATATATATCTCAAGCTTGCTTCCTTTAAAAGCTGTCTGCTGAACTCAAACACTCTACAACACTTTCACAGCACAGAAAAAGAGGTGTGACACTATTTGGGATTCCATTAAAGTGTAGTGCAAATTTTAACCAAATTTTCCAAAAATAAAACAAAAGAAATGCCCGTTTATGCGGGTTTCCATCCGCTGATATTAAGTGAATATTAGAAGTTATTAAAAAAGATAGCCAGCAGGTGGCACACTTTTCAGTCAGGTCAGGTGTCATTTTACTACAAAAGAAGAAGAAGAAGAAGAAGAAGAAGAAGAAGAAGAAGAAGAAGAAGAAGAAGAAGAAGAAGAGGAAGAGGAAGAGGAGGAGGAGGAGGAGGAGGAGGAGGAGGAGACAATCTGATGTTGCAATTGTATATGTATATACACTGCAAAGAGCTGGAAGTTTAGGTCACGTGATCTCTATATTAACCTGTTTCTATTACTTATTTGCATTTACCTTTCATCAATAAACCAACTTTTCCACTTCCCTCAAGCAGAAATACTTTAATGAAATACTCATACTTCAGGACTTATTTCATTTAAATTTAGACATTTAAATTTAATGTCTAAAAAAAATGAATGTTAATTATGTATATGACAGTCAACATGATTCTTGTTTGGGTCCGAATTTAATGCTCAATCAGTATTTACTTGACCATTTAAAGACATACATAAATATATGAAAAAGTTTGAGTTTTGCCTTATTTATTAGCTTGACCCCCCAAAAATGTGCAGTTTCCATTCCATATCCTGATTTTTGGAGGAAGAAACAATGTCTTGTGCTGGGTGTCACTTTACCTGCTGGCTAAGCTTCTTCAGATAAGAGATCACACTGTAACTGAGGCCACAGTCAATGGTGTCTGCAATAAGATTAGGTGCACCCATCATCCTCAGCGCCTTTTTTAATGGCTGTAAGAAGGAGACGTAAGGAAAATGCAGATGTTAGTTATATGAAGAAACAATATAGTGCATGGAACATTTACTAAGGAAGCTTTAGTTTACCAGGAGGTAGTATGGAGGCATTGTCTTCAGGTACATCTCAAAAGCCTGTCGCCACTTAAGGTTTGGTTTTAGTTTATGCACTTTAAACAGATCATCTGAAAGGGGATAAAAAAAACCAACTTGTGAGCCATCCAATTGCAGCTTCTCTGTGCACACATCAATATTCAAGTGGTGAGTCTAAAGTATTAAAACACACACTTATCTTTCTAAATACCACAGTGGCCCAAATATGTTACATAGCATTATTAGAGATAAGCAGTTTCTCAGCTGGCTCTGTTACTTGCAACTGTGTGTCAGATAAAGAGAATTGTGTGGGAAAATTCAGATGACGAAGTGACCCACAAAAAAGGGCGTTTTAAATTTAATATCAGCACAGACCTACTGACCCACAAGCTGTGAGGCCCCTTAAAGAAATTATTTATTGCCAGATGTCTTACCGAGGAGGGGGAGCAGGACTGGGTAGTTGTAAGGCATGACAAACAGGTTTACACAGGTGAGAGTGGTGCTGGCTTTAAGGTAGCCAAATGGCTGGCCCAGGTCATTTTGCTTTGCACTACTGCTAACAAACACCTGTTGACAACAAAGGAAATGAGAAATCTAAAATTATTTGGGGGATTATGTCTAAAAATTAAACTTTAAACCATATTCAGCAAACAACGAAAGTGAGGTTCATTACTAATTTACAAATACGAACAACAAAGGTTAACAGACATTTTGAATAAAACTAGCAGCCTAATTTTTTTCCTTCTTTGAACAAATGTCCAAGAGGCAGCAGCACCAGTGACAGTAGTGACAAGCCAAGATGATGGGTGTCTGAGTATCCACCATACCTGCCAGCACATGTGTGGAGACTTTCTTTCCAAAATGTACTGGGTGAGAGGAGAAGGCTCCAGTTCATACTTGTCAAAAGGAAGCTTATCGATCACCATGGGCTCACAGTCCACACAAGAGAAACGCACCACGGGATGTGCAGAGCGAGGTGGCTGTGATCAAGAGACAGATGTGAGTGAAAACATTTTTAGACTATGCTTAAGACCCACGTGACGTCTTTGCAAAAGATACTGCTAATAGAGTTTGCAGATTTTGACACTTGATTATATTGGCTTTAAGTCAAAACCTGCTGACTTCAAATAAAAGAGAAGACAAGATGAAAGTGAGACATCTATGGAGACACAATGAACAGTGGATGAACAGCAAGTCAAAGACAGCCGGGGCTTGTGCTTGTACACGGCAATATAGATGCAGTTCTTGACATCATTTTTAAGGTCTTCCCTGCTCACCAGAGTAGGAGAATTCTGGTCTGGCCAGAAGGACTCTGGGATGGGCCAATGCCCAACGGGAACCCCAGTCTTTGGGTTGGGTCGAACATAGATGAGTTTGTGGCAACTGTTCCACGGCTGCGGGCTGAAGGATGACGCAGGACGGTTTGACTCTATGGAGTTGTCTGTACAAACAAAAACAGATATGATATAAGAGAGAAACAACAGCTAACGATCAATCGGGTCCTGAAAAAACAAACAATTAATGGGAATGACAGACGAAAAAAAAATTCTATTTTTCTACAGCAGTTTTTGGCTTTCACACATACCATAAATTTTAAATTTATGTGATTTTTTGAAAATTATAAATACATACAAATTGTGATCCCTTATTCAAAAACATAACATTACATGAGTCAAATGATCTCAGCAAGCATCTTTACACAGCCTCAGGTTTTATACACCTTCATTTTCGTATAATTCACTCAGTTCTCCTTTCAGTGTAAAACTGTGCTGTGGTGAGCCATGATGAAAAGACTCTCTTCTGCTTTCACCTGTTTTACTGCCCACAGTATATTTGCTCTACCTGTATGAAATAGGCGCACAGAAACTCAATAAAATACCCTCATCTGCATGAGATACTTCAATCATGCCTAATGCATTTTATGTTTTTACTCTTTTCAGCAGTGATACATGTTGTGAATACCAAAATGAGAACGCTGATATCTTTCTAACTGTTGTTTGCAAATAAGTTGGTGGCTATTTTGAAGACAGGACTTACAAAAAGATAAAGTTCTTGTGCCCGGGGATTGTGTGTCACCAATAAACTCACCTTCCCCAGCAAGAGTTGGATCTGGCCCTGTCTTCTCAAAATTAATCACAACACCACTCTGAACTTTTTGGACCAGAGACTCCAGGCACTGGTTCAACATCCTCTGTGTCCGCACACAGTATGATCGCCCTGAGATGACGGAAACAGGAAGCACAACTATCATACGCGAACAAGTGACTCATGAGCGCTAAATGATGAAGACATAATGGTGATTATGGAAAATGAAACATACAAACAGGAAACTAAAACAAGAAAATGATGAACCTCCGGTGACTTCACACATCTGGGTGATGGAAGAGTCATCTGTTGGGACACTGCCGAGCTGCTCGTTGTCTGGCATGGCTGCTCCTGGCAGTCTCAACACCAACGCAAACAGACGCTGGTCCCAACGAAAGGGCTCTTTGGTCAGCTCGCTGCCTGCCAGCGGAGAGTTCAGAGGCAGGTGCAACTGGACAGAGAGGTTGAAGAATAACAATGATGATGGCAGAGGAGCACACAACACTATAACTCAAGTCAACACAAAGTCGGATAACAGTATCCCAAACGGTACGTGTTAGCGACACTGAATTGGTTTGAGTTCTCACCTCATCTGGAACCCCAGAGCTGTGTGTAAGCTTGTTCCCGTCCGTGATAGTGATGATCACTGATGGCTCCAAGAAGAATGGGTTACGTCCCTGAGAGAGGAAAAATTTAGCCATTCAATCCCAATGTAGGCAAAAAAGGTCACGCCAATCATTTTCATTATTCTCCTGTCTTTTCATGTTGTACACAAAATATATTGTCCTGGGCTCTGTGTCTCAAAGAGATTTCCACCTGCTGACACACAGGATATAACTGGTCATACAGCAATGACAAAATAAAGGTATACTGTTTAAACAGAGGTCCGCTAAAACATGGTATTTACTTTGGCATTAGCATCATACCGCCTGGAGACTATTAGGAATTGTGTGTTGCAGATGTTAATCTTGTAGCTGTAAAACTGCAGTGTCCTTGTGTTACTTTTTAAGGACAGGGACCTTTACAACTGTGCTGTAGAGGTCAGCCTTGTCTAATCCAAACACATGCTGAATGCATTAGCAGAATTATACACACACAACAGACTGAAGAATAGACTGAGTAATATTCCTCTGCCTTAAGGCCAGGGTTTTGGGGAAAGATGTGTTTGAGGGGCTGATGACGGTGCTAACTGAGGCAAGACCGATTGGATTAAGCTGCAATCAAAATTTCCCTTTGTCTCTGGGGAAAGGAATAAAGAGCTGCCAGCTGAGAGCACTGTCAAGCTCATTTTCAAAACCTCCACTTCAACCAGGAGAGTTCACGAGAGGATTGTATTTGTTGGATCTATCAGGAAAGTCATGCTGAAACACTCATTTTGACTCGTGGACTCTTTGCGCAATGGGCACTTGACTTAATCCCCCCGTGTTATCTACAGTTTTTCTTGGACGAGAAGACATCTTATTGGTTCTCTAGTTCTGTATAATAAAAACAGAAAATCCACCACTATGTGATAGATTTATATGTCACTGTAATGTCTCATGATCACAACCAGAAAGAGAAACCCCAAGATCATAGTATCTCTATTCTTTGAGTAATCGATACATTTAGGCCACTATTTTTGTTTATAATTAAACCCACCAATTATTTTCTCAGTTATCAATGGAAGGTCTAAAAGAATCAAATACTGTATGTCCATCTCAATTTCCCAAAATGAGAACATCAAATTGCTCCTCTTGTCTGAGTAACAAAATATTTATATTTATAAAGGACAACAAAAATAGTATTTCAGCTCTAAAAAAAACGACTGTTGAGTTTATTTTAATCACAAAAAGCCTCAATAGAGAGTAATTCCACTTCCCCTTTACAAACAAAATGTACAAATGATAGTGTTGCCAAAGAAATGCATCACAGGATGTTGGTTTTAGATACCTGTCCATAGTTGTCAATGCCTGAGACGAGGCGGTTGAGGTTTAGCAGATCAAAGGCGGTGCGGAGAGCGTGACCTAACGTAGTCAGCCCAGACGCCTGCAGGTTCTTCAGCTCGCACATAAAGGTGGCATGGTTCTCCTTCCAGCCTGCCTGAAATACATACACGGACAGCTATACAGCACGGTAGCAGAGAAGGCTTGAAGCCACGGTGCATGATGTACCAAAAAGATCCATCCCCACAAATACCCATACTGTGTAATCAGAAAGAGAAGAAGTACGGCTTTTGTTCAGTTCAAGCATGTGATAGTATCACCTTTGGTAAAAGGGATTCCAGTGATTGTGTGTTGCATGAAATAACAGCGACCATAAAATGAGCTCAAGCTGTGCCAAAGCTCTGGAAGTGTAAAATAATACTGTTAAAATGCAGGCTCACATTTTAGCTGGACATTTTTAGACATTGGACATTTGTGTAGCACATGACAAGCATTCAAAAATACCCATCCCACTGTAGCCTGTCCTCTACCCTGGCAGAGCTGTAGTCCCACAGGACAGGATGTGGGTGTGTAACTGCTCTTGGACTTCTCTCCAGTGGGGTCAAGTACTTTACTGTTGCAGCTTCAAGCTTAATCGAAGGATAACCTGCAAGCTTACCACTTCCGTTAACACGAGAGCGAGGGGGGGAAAGGCTAGAGACACATCAAAACACAAAAGAGTTGGGGAGAGAAGCTACAGGCGCCAGTATCAACATGTATGCACTAAAGGAAGAGGGGTAGATTTGGATGATTTTTTTTAAAGGAATAACAGATTGCAACTTGAATGATATCTGATGAATATTACACAGTGATCCACCTTCCACATCGATATGGGTAGTGGTAAGATAAAAAGAAATGAAGGGCTTGGCGTGCGCTCAATAATTCACACCACAGAATGTTCCCACTTTCTTCCTGACTAACCTCCTCCCTCTCCTTTAACTGTGCAATCAGAGCAGCTCCATCCAGCACAAACTTGTCCTTTCACCAGAATCCTCCACGCACAAAGCAGGCAAAAACAACAAAGGACAAAGCAACAGAGGCAAAGAGCGGCAGGAAGTGGACCCGAGGACAGGCTATACAATGAAGGCAAAGCACTTGCATGATTTTAGGTGTGTGTGTGTGTGCTCAAAAAGAGTGTTAAGTAGAAGGCATCACATGAAAGGCAGAATCTATTTGTAACATTTTGTCATGACCCCAGTGATGTCCAGGCCATACGCCTGCTGCAACGGAAAAACGATTACACAAAAATTTTTTAAGCATTTGGGCAGCAAGCTCACTGTTTTTTTATTTGGAGGCCACAGAAGAGTCAAATATTGTCTAATAGTTGTTTTGCTTTGAATGTTCATAGTTTTAACTGTGTTCTTAAACAAAATGCAGAGGTTTGTAGACATTAATATGCTGCAATGAAAGCTACTACATGTTTGGTCAATATATTTGAGGAAAGAATAGAAGTTGCTCTTAAAACAAGCTATACCTAGTTATCAAAAGTTAGGGCCATATATTAGCACTATTATTCAAATTATCCAAAAAAGCATTTCATTCTATATGAATTTACTCAATATAGAAAATGTATGTAAAATGTAATCAAGGTAAAAAATATTAACATTAAGAGACCAGTCAAAAGTATAATTTAATAGTGACATAAACTCTGTAATCAACTTTTTAAAAAAATATATATTTTACCATCTTAATTCTTATAATCTCATTTATATTCTCACTCCTATCACTTGCTAGTATGTGGTAATTTAAACATTTACATATTCTTATATCTTGTAAAAGAAAGTGTACCCCTGCTTCAGAATATACAAACGTGAAACGTTAACTAGATTATAAAGTTTGTATTAAATTGTTATGAAATAGACTGTAACCTTGTCGCTCGTGGTCTGGTGCTCTTTTAAAAACTACCAAAAATGGAGCAAAAAGTTAAAAAAAAAATCATAACAGGTGATTTGACTACCTCAGATCCTCATAACAGAAAGTACTATTACAGAAAAAGCAATTAATTACTTTCTGGCATGTTGTAATTTGGTCATGAGACTCGCAACAAAAAATGGTTTCTTAATGAAACTCAATTTATCTCTAAAGTAAAGTTTCAGCTTGTTGTGTTGAGAGGAGTAGTGTTGTTTGAAGACATTTCCCTGTGGCAGATCAGGGACTTCAGTGGTTAATGGGCACTAAGGACTGCATTTATTGGGCATGGGAAGTGCTGTGAGAGATGTGAGCCAGCTCATGATATAAATCAACGGATTAGCACTGAAGATTGCTCCGCTGATATGAAATCTTGAAATCGTTGCAGTGACTCACAGGTTGTATGCTTTGTTATGCCTGGACGTGTGGCTATAAAAACAGGAAGTTTTTATATGTGGGGCCATAATGCTCATAATATCGGTATGACACACACTTGACATGAATAGTGATATTTTCCTTCTAGCGAACTCGTGAAAATACAAGCCCGTGATGAAGAGGGTTTATCAACTTTCAGCCCAGATTGACCAATGGTAATGCGTGACTGGTGGACGGGGCGGAGTAGAGGATGATTGGCGGGCTTCTTCAACAATGAACACATCGTACTTTCAAAAAAACAGCGACGTCTACGCCATAATAAACCTCTCCGCCTCCATCTCAACGCCCGAGACTTTCTCAACACAAAAGCAAAATGTCCGCTGGATCAGTCGGAGGCTGTACCGCTCTGGGTCTGCGGGTATTTGGAGCAAAAAATGGTCGATTTTCGCCACCGGAAGCCGGCCAACACTGACTACAAACCAGAAGGACAATAAAGTCTCAATGAAAGAAAAATACGTTCGGCCTGTCAAATGTAAAAAAAAAAAAAAAAATGTATCAGTTGCTAATTACCTTCACTCCGTATGGTGGATCATCGAATGTAACTAGCATGTACCTGTCGCCTCTACTAGCCGGGTCTCGGGCACGCAGCTGTCAAAAAAAAAGAAATCCAAAATAACATATATTAATTTCGACCAATGTTGCGAAGGAACCCCAAGCTCTCCAAAGGTGCTGAAAAAAGTCCGGGTAAAATCATTCTTTACCTTCATAAAGACCTCAACCGCGCCTTTAGCAACGTCCAGATACGTCGTACCCAAATAAGTGCGCTGATTCATAGAGGCGGACGTGTCTAATAGGAAAAGTAAAATAGGCATTTTAAATGTAGAGCCGCGGTTGTATGCTTGTCTAAAATAACTGTTATCCACATATGACCTATCGTGCGGCCAAACACTTCACACATGTGTGTATATATTTGTAATAATAAGCCCCCCCCCCCTCTCAAGAAGAGGGCTGTTGCCTCAGCTCTCTCTCTCTCCCCCTCTCTCTCTCTCTCGCTGCCTTTCTGGAGCTCTGCCTCAGCTCGCGCTCTTCAACTTCTGCTCCTAACCTACCGGAACGCCCCGCGCCCTACACTGCCACGCTATTGGCTGAGCCAGAGTCCATTGACCACGCCCCCTTTGATAAGTAACTATATAAAGAGGTCGCGACGACTTGAGCGTTCAGTACGTCGTTTTCCAGCTCTGTAGTGTCCCGAGGTATGGTGCCTGGTTGTGGTATGAATGAACAGGCCACATACGTACATATGTGCCATGTTAATGGGTTTAGCAATATGATTCCCGTTTACACACCTAAAAGCTAAAACTTGTACACAACACACACCTACTCACGCGCACGTACACTGTACACCCCCTCTGTTTCTCTCGTGCCGCGTTTAAAGAGCCTCAAAATATCGGTCCTTCCGAATCTCGAACACGTGTAGTTTTATATTTATGAAGTGACCAATTTATTAATTAATTTTTTTTCACATGAACACTGAAATATGTTTTATG
>KV751330.1:7645941-7685288 GCA_001698575.1 Mola mola | reverse complement strand
GAACTACAAAAAAATCCACAATTTGGGTAAAATCAACAACTGAATATAGCACACACAAACATCGCATAAACAAATGTGCAACCAGTCCATCAAAATGCAGGCTATAATAGCCTACTGGAAATATAACAGTGGAAAAGTCACTTTCACCCTCAGACTTGTGGCACGATAGAGAGTACCGCCTTTTCTGCATGTGCCAACATAACATATGATAGCACATGCATATCATATAAGTCCCACAGCGCGCAGCCTGGCTGTATTAAAGAGTATTTATGGTTAGCCATAATACTTCATCAGGCTTTACCAATCAAATCAGGCTTAAACTCATATTTACACTGGCAGCACACTTTACAGGATTTAAAAGATCGCATAGATTTAAAGGTCAGAAGAAAGTCACTATGGCCAAAACCAGACTCAACGACAAAGGCCTCGTCTCTCCGCAGAAGCGGGTTTTATGCTTTCTACATTCTGCGGCTGCATAAGAAACGTATTTTTTCTTTGCTGGCACTGAAAGGCTGGTTGGATGGACGAAACATATCGAATTAATAAATCAAATCTAAAACGTAGAATTTCACACGAGTACATTGCAACTATAACTCGACTTATGGACACACATTTACACACGGCAAGTTATGGAGTAACACACACGTGAACATACTCCTGCCTCGGACCCGCAGCTTGGATCATCTTTGTTGACGTCTATTTTACGTTCTCCTTTGCTCATCACCATCCCAGCATGCACCGCGAGGTCTGCAGTATACTATTGACAAAGAAGAAGCCTGGGGAGAGAGACAACAACAACAACAGGGGCACAGAGGCTGCCCACAGCATCGACGTTACAGGAACCCGAGTGCTGACAGCAAGGTAAACTTTGACTTTCACCTTTTCCTTGAAACATAACAGCTGTTAGCTTTATCTTCTGCGGTGAGACTGCGCGTAAACAAAACGAAGTGGCTGTGAGCTAGCATGTAGCAAGCTAACGTTAGCCCGAAAACTCGGCACCTAAAAGGCGGCGCTAGCATGACACTATGATGCCACGTTTCTACCTTGTCAGAGCGAGCAAACACGATGTCCGAGGGGTTCACGTTGACAGTAAATACAGGCACAGCAAAAAAAAATCTGTCCAAGTCACTCTGCTGTAAAATTTAGAGCCAATGCATCCAGAAACAACTAGTTTCTTGGGTCTGTTTACGTTGTCAACCATGATTACACAGCATTTTCAAGGCACAGTGCACTTACTTTCCATTTAATGCTTGCGTACATTGTAAAGCTGTATATAAAGTTAGCGAGCTTACTCCCAGCACAATATAAACTCAAGATAAAGCTTTCCTACACGGTATAACGAATTATTATTTCGTAATTTCGTATTATAATTATCACTTGTGATTACCATGCACACTTTGAAAACAGAAGTGTTGCAACACCAGGAGTCTAACCGTGTAAACACACGAAAGCACGTGAGCAGCCCCATGAAGTTTACTCAATGCTGCTTGGCTCCTTCAGCTTGGGCTGATCAAACTTGAATGACTGAATTACAATGTTTTGGCCTTGTCATGTTGTCCTGCTTACTCCTGTTGAGTAAAGTTAGTAAAACATCCAATTGTTTACCTGAAAGGCGGTTGACTGCATTTTAAATCTAAAGATATACACAGATCAGCCATAACAATAACACAAGTGAGTGCTGAACAGAATGACATTGATCACCTCGCTACAGTGTATAGTTCTGCTATGAAATTTTTGATCTTGGTATTCATGTGGACACCACTCAACACAAACCATCTGCCTCAAATGCCCTTGAAAACCAAGTGTACCCCTCATAGCACCTGGGGCCTCCATGGACCATAGTTTTTCTGACACATCACATGGATGCTACATCAGGTTGTGATCTGAGGCCACGTGGACACTTTAAGCTCTTTGTCCCGTTCCTTTGGCAGTTCCTGAGTAGTTTCTGTGGTGACCCAGCATGTATTGTCTGGTTAGGGAACCCACGTCATTGGTGCAGTTGCCATGTGGGGTGTGTTTGGTCTTCAAGGGTGTTTGTCTCAAATGACATCCACATGAATGCCAGGATCAAGGGTTTCTCAGCAGAACATATGTTGTATTCTGTTCAGCACTCAGTGGTGTTTTTGGTATGACTCATTGGTGTATATTGAAAATTTAAGTATGGACGAATTGTCCCTTTCACGTTTACAATTATGAATCTGATTCTGTGAACAACATTTTAATGTGCAATATGTATTTGCCTCTTATGTTTCTGAATTTAAACCAACAGCTAGGCCCATATATAAGCCAACAGTAACTTATTAGAGATATAAGAATTAGAAGTAACATCAACCAGTCAATAAATATCAAGAAATTAAGGTACTTAAACACCAAAAATATATGAGGTGGTTGAGAGAGTGTCTACGCAGCAGTTGGTAGGTGTTTGTCCGAAATGGAGCAAGAACATAATTTTCCTAATAAATTTTTGTTAAAAAAGAATCCGATATGTCACTTAATGTAATGCAGCTTTTATGTGATATTGGTAGGTTGGAGTTTCTGATATGAGAAGTAGTTCTCCTGACTTAATTTTCATGCCATGCATCATGGATGCCTGAAAGAAGACAGGCTGTATTTTAATGCTAAGAATGTTTAAACAAAAAGGTTGACGGTTGTTTCCAGTTTATTTGTGACAAAGAGCATAGGAAAATGTATACTTAAAATAGTTTCCCCTGACTTGTTTTGAGAGTTTATGCTAAAGAAAAATATAGGATCACTCTACATGGACACCAGTCCACATTAATACCATATTTCACAGTAAATGTGATCAATATCCAATACCTGAATTCATAAAAAGTTCCTTACCATTTACCAAACATGGACTTCTCTCCGCCACGTTTATGCATTTAGGATGCCAAGTTGGCAACTCGTGTTGTAAAATTATCTGTCAGTTTTTTCCAACATGACAGGCCGTTCCTGTGAGTTTTCTCAGTAGGAATCTTCATTCCAATTATTTTGATGTCACATGAATGCAGAATAAATAAGTTGCCTCTTGTGTAAATGCTCATCATTATTCATCACCTGCATCTCTTCACAGTACCACGTCATGGTGCTGAGGCAGTGAGAGCTGAAAGTGTCATTTCCACCTAAAGGGAGTTCAAACAGCTTGACAGTTTGTGGAGAGAGGGGTGGGGGGGCCTCGGAAGACCGTGGACGGGGAAGGGGAAGAGCTCAGCTGGAGCCAATGCAGCAGCAGCACCGACAGCCTGAGCTGGTGGAAGGAAGCCTTCCCGTGTTCGTGTTCCCCACTGAGCTCGTCTTTTACGCAGATGATCAGACGTCTCACAAGCAGGTGCTCACCCTCTACAACCCCTATGAGTTCGCTCTCAAGTTTAAAGGTCAGTTGGCGGAGCAAAGCGGTCTGTTTGTGATTCCACATGTGCTGCATTGTTTTTTTGTTTTTTTTACACCAAATTATCTAAACAATCTGTTATTTCTTTATCTCTTAATCAGTGCTGTGCACAGCGCCAAACAAGTACACGGTGGTGGATGCCACTGGAGCAGTCAAGCCACAGTGTTGTGTTGACATGTAAGTTGGTTTTTATGTATAGGACTCTTTTCTTGCAGAATGTTAATTTGTGGGTTTGCTGGTCAGTTTAGATGCGCCTGACACATCTGTCTGTTGCTGTCTTGTTTTGTCTGCCTGCATAGAGTAATAAGACACAGAGATGTGCGGGCGTGCCATTACGGCGTGTACGACAAGTTCCGACTGCAGGTATCGGAGCAGAGCCAGAGGAAAGCTCTTGGTCGTAAAGAGGTGATGGCAACGCTGCGTCCCTCGGCCTCACTGGAGCTGCCCAGCCTGCGCCCCCAAGACGAGGAGCGCAGAATCAAAGAGCAGATTGTGGACAGCGAGTTTTTTGAACAGACTGCATTTCAGACAGGTGTGACTTTGGGCTGTTGTGTGATGTTACCGCTAGATGGAGCCAAATGCGCATAAACTAAAATATAGGAACTTGGTTTTGTTTTGCGGCACAGTGGTGCAGTGGTTAGCGCTGTCGCCTCACAGCAAGAAGGTCCTGGGTTCGATTCCCGGGTCAGGGTGTTTCTGTGTGGAGTTTGCATGTTCTCCCTGTGCATGCGTAGGTTCTCTCCGGGTACTCCGGCTTCCTCCCACAGTCCAAAAACATGCAAACTGGGGGTTAGGTTAATTGGTCACTCTAATTTGCCGGTAGGTGTGAATGTGAGTGTGGATGGTTATTTGTCTCTATATGTCGGTCCTGCAATGAACTGGCAACTTGTCCAGAGTGACCCCGCCTTTGCCCAAAGATGCTGAGATAGGCTCCAGCGACCCCTAACAGGATAAGCGGTAGAAAATGGATGGTTTTGTTTTTACCATTTACAATAATCATTATGGCATATTCTATAGATATTTGTGACCTGAGAGTTTACCCATCTACCTGCTGATCTAATCTAGCATAAAAGATGCAATTTGTCCTGCAAACGTAGGAGGATGGCATAATAATGTTATATACAGTGTGTCAGAATCACATTTGATCTTCTGAGAAAACGGTTTTGCTGGTATTTAGCATCAGGTTGTCAGTTTAATTTAAAGTCAATTTTTAGTTCAAAATGTCAAACAATTGCTGGTTCTATCCCCTTAAATATAATTTACATGTCATTTATGATAATAAGTGAGGAGTCTTTGGGTTTGTGATTGTACAAAACAAGCAATTTGAAGATTGGGCTCTAGAAAATTGTGATCATTCTCACAAATTTGGCCATTTCTTAATGTAAATAATTAATTCATTACTTGTGAAAATGGTTTCCAGATTAATCTATAATTAAACAAATTGTTTAACTGTTTAATTATATTTAAACAACAGCCAGAACTGTCCGTGAAGGTTCTCAGTCATCCAGGTCATCTTGATCTCGGAGTGTTTAGTAGGAAGCAACACTCAGAGAACAGCCAGAACACTCACACTCAGAGAACAGCCAGAACTGCAATTATCCACACATTAACTCTAAAAAGTGGTTGAAACTTTACTGTTTTTCTGTTGTGAGCGTATAATCATCACTTCAAACCCCACCTGATGTGGAGGTGATATATACTGAGCTTTAGCTCCTTTGTTCTGACTTAGATGCAAACTAAATCTGCCATTTTGAATATCATTGTTAGCACATTCTATCAAAAGGGCAAAAAACAACATTATCCAACCAACAAACATTGATTGTGTAACCAAAGCCTAATGTGTAATAACTCTCTGCTCTGCTTCTTTGATCTTAGTCCAAAATCTTTAAAAGGTTCACCTTTCAATCGTTTTTATTTTGAATCCATTCCATATTAACGATCCTGCTGTAATAAACATTCACTAGAGCACCAAATCTCTGCTAGAAAATAGTCCCCAACAATTCATTTACTAGTTTCTCTTGTTTGGGTTTTATAAAAACCTATTTTTAAATGAAAGAATATTTTCCTGACACATTAGACTCATGGCTTCCACCGTAGTAGCACCCTCGGCGTTGGCTAGGAGTCATAGGCAGGCTGAGAGAGTAGTGAAAGACAGATTGATAATTTGTTGGTTTTGCTCTTTTTGTGGGATCTGCTTGTATCCTATACGTTACATGTCAACCATCCTGCGTGACATGTCTGATCCAAGCACATTTGCGTGTGTCTGACAGAGAGCCGTCCCGTTGCTGGAGGACCCAGTCTGCTGACGGTGCTGCTCGGCCTGGTGTGCATGGCTGCCCTGATGCTCCCCACACTGGGGGAGCAAGAGTCTACTGTGCCTGTCTACCTCCACTTAAGTGTTAACAAGAAACTTGTAGCTGCTTATGTTCTCGGTGAGTACAACAGGAATCTCGCACACTGGAGGTTTGCACTGCTGTCTGCTGTTTAGTAAATCACTTTGTTGTCGACAGCTTGTGAGCTGGAGTAAGCAAAGTCCTTGCACTGTTTTTTTTTTTTTTTTTTGTTTTTTTTTATTAATCTTGCTAAACTCTAGGTCTTCTTACAATGGTCATCCTGCGCACATGAAGTGCTGCAAGCTGAATGGAGGACAGAAAACGGACGTAAGATGAGTGGAACAGTCTTACACCGGAGGCGTTACCTTGCTTCGAGTACAGCTGAAAGCGCAGGCTATGGGGGCTTAATTCCAATCACCCCTAACCCTGAAAAACACACTTTAGTAAACTTGTTTTTAAATCCAGCTATTTGTGTTAATGCAGAAAGTGACACAATAGTGATCTGATGCACAGAGGGGAGCTCTCCAGTGCACAGGTGACAGGTAGTGAGAGGGGCTGTCCCCGAGCAGAGCCCGCCAAGAAAACAGGCTGTCTGGCCTTAGTTTTCCTGTGGCTGTATTCGTATTGCCGTTATGTAACACAATATGGTTAACTTCAATGTGAAGGATATGCAAACATCCATGATACATGTGTATAAAGCCATTCAAGTTTTGTTATAGTATTCACCTGTAACTTATGTTTTGGAGAATGTTTAGTGTAGCTCTTCAGACTAAAAGCAGTTATCGGCATGTGTGGATAGCTGATCTGAATGTTTTCTTTTCTACCATACTTTTGTCACCAAAGGAAAAAGCTTTTCAAGACTGTTTGTTTGCTGTACTATAATCAATGCTTCATCACATGTTTAATAAAGTCTCAATGCAGCTGTCTGGTATCATGCGTTTAATCGGTTGGGTCACACAGGGTGTAAGAGCCCATTATGTGACAATAAGGCTTTTGTCCTCTGCCATGGAGATAATGTTTTTGCTGGTGGTTTCTCATTAACTTGATAACCCCAAGTTTTTTTGGCAATAACACAGTTGACATAGAGGTTCAATGGGTGACATTTGACAGCTGTCGGCACTGGCCACAGATAATTAACCTTGAGGCTTTTAAGGTCAGAGGGCAAGGTCACTGAAAGGTCAGTATTATGGGGACAAGTTAGTTTTAGCAAATTTAGTTACAATTGTTACTAATAAAGACCGTTTCCCTCAGGCCTGTGTGTTATCAGGCTGTAGCACTGCTTGCACACCAATTGGTTCGTTAGCAATAAACAAGCTTTCAGGAAACACTTGTTTTAGTAACTGCCTGTTTTAAGAAAATTACCTCAGAGTATCCAAAATGGCCAGACATACTCAAATAATTTATTTAGTCCTGATGTCCACTATGCTATCAGAAATGCCAAGCATAAGCAAGTGTTAGCCAGCCTGGCAGATCACAGCCTTTCCATTACAAACATAATATAGTAGATGACTGCTTAATTTGTGCCCCTGAACACTTAAAGATGCCTTGAAGGAGGTGGGGGGGGTCTTGGAGGAAATATTGGCAGCATGGAACCTTTCGTGAATTAACTGCAATCACCCTACCAAATAGGATACAGACATTAAAGGCTACTGATGGCTGAAAGCAAATCTAGGTGAAAGAACACAGTGCAAGCTTCACCTTGACATACTGCTGACATGCAGGCTGCAACGTCACAGGATCACTTTTGAGTTAAAAGTGAATGACCACACACAGCTCTTCTTTAACAGGGACAGAAGCCTATCACCACTGAATTTTATATAATAAACATTTCAAACTTTCATAAATAACACTTTTCCAGACGAAAGAAAACTGCATCACTTGTTCTCTGCTTATCTACAAAATCATCCTGACAAGAACACAGGATACAAAAGAAACGTTAGTGTTGAAAGCCCTGTGAAAACTGTCGCATTTCATCCACAAATAACTCATAGGTGCATCAACTGCTTGATTGACAGATTAGCAGATAAGAGGTTTTTTTTTTTAAATCATTGTATCCTTTTGTGTATGACTGCCAAAAACGGTACTTAAATATAGTACTTGAATAAATTAAATAACTAGTTATTCTACACTGATTTTTTTAATTTTTTACTGCAAATGTATTCTGGTTCCAAATATTGACTTCCTTGAAGACAAATTGTCCTTGAAATTTAAAAAAAAAAAAAAAAAATTCAATCCCTTCTAAAAAAAACTAAACTGAAGAGTCACCATATCACAGCCTAGATCACAAAAATATTCTCTGCTGAAAACTTATAACAGTATAGCATTGAGTATCTACAGTTGTACACCAGAAGTAGTTTGTGTTTACAAAATAAAATGTTTTGCTGTTGAAGACTTGTGCCCACAATCACCTCACAGCCAATCACAAACTCAGAACCATGTACGACATGTACAAGTTAATATGTACATACTTACAAAGCAGGAACGCAATAAGTTATTTCTTTTTTAAATTTGCAGACTGCTTACATACAAAAGGCCTGTGGACAGAAGTTTTTCAGCACAAAAACAAGGAAATGTACACATCCAATAGTCTTTTTGTTAATTCAGTGCTTGGTGTCACTGTCCAGCAAGGGCAACTGATAGGACACATGACCACTAAAGCCAAGCCCCATCAATGCGCGTCTATTAGCAGCTGGTGCTTAATGTCCTCAGTCGTTCCCAGTCTTACTAGGGTTACTTCATACATACACACTCACACACACGCACACTTCCATGGCATCCATTTCACAAATTCAAACACATCTGGATGCTCCAAAGTGTAGTAACAAAGCCTGCTGTTGAGTGACAAAACATTCCACTTAAACCAAGTTTAGGCGATGGCAAGGTCTGAGAAGGAAATTTTCCCTGGGGAGAGGCTTTTTAGCTCCAGTCCTTTATAGCGTCTCTTTCTCTGTCACGCTCACTTTGGAGACAAATCCTGGAGAGAAGCGAAGGGAGAGTTGCTGGAGGAAGGCGACACTCCCTCCATTTTGCCTGGCGAGTCAGTGGAGGAGCCGACGCTGCTGAGGCTGCCATCCAGCAAATCGGGAGAGTGACTGAAAGAGAGTCAAGTTTAGTAAGACTACGGGCTTTTGAAGAACTAATGTTTCCATTTACTGCTGGACTCCTGCTTAAAGATTAAAAGCAACACTTTATGAGACACATCAAAACTCAAGTTTAAAGTACATTTAAATGTACCTTTTACACAAAACTTACTATACATCTTGTGACTCAGGAATGGGGTCTCTTTCCGACAGCTGATCGTCAAAACCAGTAAATGGTACGCTTAAAAAGTGAACTGTACCATGCCAGTTTTGTCACCCTTGCTTGGGGTACCAACCAGAGCTAAACTGTACCATAAAGGTGGGGGGGGAATAGTGTCTGGCACACACTATCGTTACTTCCCTGGAACAGTTAGGCCGACTTTGTCCTCACAGCGTGCAGCCTTTTTCTCAAACAGAGTCTGTCTACTTTGTTGTTGTTGAAGTCTCTATGTTGAGATGCACCGTATCGCATTTCTATGATGCCAAGCTACTCATGTAGCTGGCATAGTCAGCTACCCCGCAGGCCAGGTAATGGTACAGTCGCCAGTGGAACCGCACGTCTGTGATGAGCGTACCATTCCCACGGGTGCCATACGGAACTGAACTGAACACATACTGCTTGGTGGAGACGTGGCTGTAGCCTTTACCACAATAACCGTAGTAGTTTGGATAACTTGCCAAATGAACAGTTTCCTGTACAACCACACACAATCAACATGTTACCACTCTACAAACAGGTGTTTTAGAAACACATTTACTGTATGTGTGCATGTAACACAAAGACTTTAGAACAATTATCATTATGTCACACCTAAATTTGCGCATGCCTATTGTTTTTGGTAGAGAGCACGTGTGTGTAGAGAGAGCAATGCTTTGCATTATTTTAACATTGTCTGTCCATACAAATTACCTCTCGCTTTCAGTTTCTCCAGAGAACCCTGGGCGGTGTGTCAGAAAGACGTCCGATCAAAGCTTAGGAAATGGGCTTCAAAAAACTGAGTAAATCAATACTTAGCTATTAGTGTTTGTGTCTCCAAGTAATTTCCACTAAAGGGGAAAAAAAAAATCAGTGACCACGCTCAGAGCGTTCTGTAGTACTTGACATATCTGTGATGTGGTCGCTATTGCCGCCTATTAACACCACAAGCCTGTGGTTGTGTGTGTGTACAGAAATATCTTGCAGCCTACAAGGTAATTTCGTACATACATGGACGCGTGAACAGACTTGATTCTTTTGAGCAGAGGGGAAAATATCCATATTAGAGTCGAGTAGACCGTACGGAAGTAGTTGGGCATTTAACGCTCTGCAGAACAACAATAATAGGTCTATACATTAATGTAGTTTCGTCTAAAAACACGTCCTCGGTTCCTGTGCATAGTATAACATTATACTGATTGAAAATATTTGAAATGTTACACTATTCTATTTCTTTCAAACATACTCAACTCTACCTTATTTAACTACCTTAATCTGCTCACCTCGCTTTTACATTTCTTTACAGATGAGTCATTATATAAATACTGTGATGTCGAGACATTTTTTGTCGACTCTCAATTTCTTACCAGGAACTGAGATCCGAAAGGTTGGAGACATCTGAAGACAATATACTGGTGGTACCCTGGAACAGTCTCTTAGGCTGACTCTCTGTCTCCATCTCCCCTGCAGAGGGAAAAACACCCATGACATTTAGAAATCTCACGCGTCTGATTCCTAAGAAGACAGCTAGATGAGATCAAGTGTTTCATTGGATCATGATCTGACAGTATATAATACAGATCTTAGTCGTTCATTAGCAGAGAGAAACTGCAGTCTCCTATTACAGTCAAATTAAAAAATTACAGTGAATAATGACCAAATAAAAATCCAGTGAACTATTATACTCGTTCTTCCAATAGTGCAGAGAAGCTCTTCCACAGGCTTATAGTCAAACAGATTTTATCCGTGTCAACTGTAGTGGATCATAACATTTTCATTAAGGAATTAATCTGCAGATGCTCTTTCCAAGACTGTGATGGATGTCATTTCTGAGCAATCACAAAGGCCAAAATATGGTCTGCCACAGACTAGTAACCATAGATATTAGCATGGCTGATAGCTGTGATTGCCTTTTGCAATGCTGCAACACAAAAATATTAAAGTCTAAGCTATGGGGCCAAAGTATGCTTGCTTTCAACTACTAACAATTTGTGTATGCAGGAGTTTCCTTTGTATGCTTTTTCTGTCTGTTGTGAAAGAAATTAGCGCTACGCAGCCACAAAACGCACATGATCGGAGCAGCATTGTGGGGTCGCTAGGTGAAGGGAGTAATCACATCAAAACATAATGTTGACTGACTGATGGACCATCCAGTCGTCAGATGCTTGAGCCAGCTACACTCCGCTGTGACCTTAGAATTAGCCATCAATTGAGCTCTACAAAGGCTTCATTTTTTTACTTCATGCATACTATAGGAGTTTTGTGGTGTGCCCCCTGCTGGTATCCTCCAGTAACGTGTGATAAATAAGCTGGTATGAGACGCCTCAAAGCCCTTGGTAACATTTGTCACGTTGACCCATTATCACACTGATGTAACAGCTCAAGGACACTTCGATAAGTTAATGAGCCTCTGAAACAGAGGTTGACCCAGTCTACCATTTTGCTGCAAAGAAACTAAACTCTGAAACATTGATTCTTAACATATACCAACATAGAAGATCTATACAAACAGCATAGTTGTTTAATATTTGGTCATAATTATATCATGGATCATATTTTTAGTCATCGTTTAAAGTTTTAATACTATGTCATGACCTTTGACCGGTCGATCTTTAAGTTGACTTAACAACCCCTCGTATAAACATAACATGTGAAATTGACAATCATTCATCTACAAATCAAAGGACGCTTATGGTAGAGCTAATGTGAAAATTGGATTATTCTCAAAACATTGTCTTACCTTTGCGTTTTATTGGCCCTAGTATGCTGGCTCTGATGCAGTTGATTGGGCTTTGACTCCGTCGGCTAAAGGGCACAGAGAACACCCAACAGTCCAATCAGCCTATCAGTTTATTTTGAAATGCAGCCATGACCGGCAGCCATCAGCTACGGGTACAATGTCTGTCATATTGTGTTTGGCATGCACAAAAAATGACTGGTTTATTTAAAAACAAATAAGAATTAAGCTACTAAATTGTTATCTTTTGCCCAATTCTAAGCCAAAAAACATTTTATGGAAAACCTTTATGCCCCTGGAAACACACTGCTCAAATTGGAGCCAGTTGGTGATACCGTTCCCTCACAGTAAACAAAGGTGTTAATCATATTGTATCTATTTTAAACATTAGATACACTGGCAGATGACATTATTAAATGCAGTGATTACACAAAGACTCACCTAAATCGTCTTGTTGGGCTGGGTGTGAGGCCATTACTGCTGACAAGGATTTGAAGTGAAGGAGAGAAGCACTGCTGCTTGCAAAAAAAAAAAAAAAAAAAAAAAAAAAAAAAAAAAAGCAACACAAAAAGTTACAGACAGGACAAAAGATTAGGTCAAAGATACATTTTCATCATCGACACATCAGATCAAAAGTTGGCAAGAACCAGATTAAAGAAATACTGCGATTGTTTTTGCTGCGGTACAACTACACTTGATATTTGTAAAACCAAGATCAAAAGGGAGAAAGCAAAACCAAACTTATTGTAAATACAGCATATATAGTACAGGTAAACCTTTCCAAAAGGCTGATGTATCTTATGAGCACAGAAAGGCAAAGATCAGCAGGTGCTACACTCGTGCTAAAAACATTATGGCGTGTTTCTGCAGAATTTTGCTTAAGATGAACTAGTTTCCTGTTTGCGCTACAATGGTGCCTTTCCTCGCTCTCCCAACGTTGGACTGCTACTAGTAGAAGCTGACACTAGTGACCAGATGGCGTATTGGTTGAAATAAAACCAAGGAAAACCTGTCGACATATATAATCATCAGGATAACGACACAATACCACGGTGGATTTGAGGGGTATTTTTCAGGTTGGAAAGCTGCCTTTGAACCCGTCTTTGTGGGATGGTCACAAGGCAATTACTATGGATATTACAACGTGGAAGCTTGCCTCCTTGCCAACTCAAACTTTGGAGTTGTACATGGCTCTTCTGAGCTTTAAAATGCACTGTTCATATCTGTGCCTCTGGCCATTCTAATGGTGGTCAGTTTTTGTTTAAATATAACTGTACTTGGACTGTATGGAGGCTCCATGCAAAACAATGACGTACGAAGCAGATGTTGGTGAAAGACTGTGCAACAATTGGTATCCATCAGCACCAAGTTTCACCTAAAATAGTAATTGGGCTGCCAAACAGATTAATTGGTCGACCTATAATGTACAAATATTGGATTCCCTAAATATGCAGCAGAGAAGGAACCTACTCCAGGGTTTCCCCGCACGATTTCAAAAAACTATGTCGGGTGATGCTCTGACCACCTGGGTCCACAGACGTGCTCCCCAAAAGGGATTTTGTAACTGAATGCATCAATATGATTGACTCTGACAACAAGATCAAAAGGCTGTTAGACCACATATAACATGGAGATAAATAAGAAATTGAAAGAAATATAAATTGCAGAAAATAAGATAATACGGAGCACTGACTCTGTTTTCCGGTAGTTTAGCTGCGTAGAGGCTTTGGCGAGTTTTTCGTGGAAACATAAGCCTGTAATCAGCAATCAATAGTCAATCCTACATTGCCAGGATTGTCCGTCCTACACACACATTCCCTGCTGGAAAGCGCTATATTCATGTATATGCACGCACATACGGATGCGTGTTCCCCAGAGACCCTGTTAGCTTTTTAAACACTGTCTCCTGCTAGCGTTTATCAAACAAAACAGTTACATGTCAAAAGATATGCTTCTGACATGCTGTTCCAATCACTTCCACCAAGAGCCTCATGTTTCTACCTTCGTTGGGTTTTTCATTTGTTGACAGGATGACTAGAATAGTCATGGAGGGATTTGGAGGAAACTTCAGAAGAAAAGAGTTTAGAACAATTGTGTTCACCTCAGAAGATGAATGTGTTTGGGAGCATGTGACTGTACAGCAGAAAGCAGGGGGGCTCATTAAGTGACGGTGAGAAAGACTTGGCTGTTGCAGAGGTTTTTACAGCGTGACATAGCTTGTCAGCCTAGATAATTAACGGGAAACACTGGGCTCACAACTATATTTTAGAAAAAATAGTAACTCTACAAAACACAATGATGTGACTTGCATATGTTTTGAAGCTCACAAAAGTTTTTAAAGGGACTTTGTTTTTCTGCTATTGATTGCCTCCACCTAAATAAACATCGAGACTTCTACCTGTTAATCTAAGTATTCAGCATTTACTCAAAATAAAGTTACCTCAAAGAATGAAAATTTCAACATTACCGTCATCAGAGGGCTGCGCTATAATGAGAGTTTAACTAAGTCTGACTTATCATGGAAATTCAGGATTGACAAATGGCCAACTTGGGAGTTCAAAGTTAAGTTTAATAATGTAGGTCAGATTGGCAGATCTCATTGTCAGTCGGTGTGAATGTAGTGAAATCAGACGTACCTTTTTTCCTATTCCTCTGGTTGGGGACGGGGCAGGCGACACAGGCACAAAGTCGATGCGCTTTGGAGATGAAGATGAAGATGCCGACTTCTCCAAATCATTATCACTCTGAGAACACACAGTTACCACAAAGGTTGTAACATCACCTTACGTCACATTGATACAGTACAATATAGAGAAGTAAGGTCTCTTTTCTTTAAAAAAAAAAAAGGTTGTTGGAGTATTATACTACCAACTCAGTCTGACCTTGAGAAACTGGTGGCCCTGTTAACTCCTTAAGTGTTAATCTCGCATGTTTTTTCTCAACCTCTCTATGAAAATCGAGAGGCCGACAATAGCCTACGGCCAAAACATGCTGTGGGAAAGAACAACAAAACTCAAGGATTCAAGGACTCGGAGAACAGATAACACCACAGATGGAGGCTGGACACACTAATGAAGTGTCGGTGTTTACCAGACTAAGGCTTTCTTCCCAGGACTGACTCATCTGCATGGCAGTTTGAACTACACTGTATTTACAAAGAGAAAACAGGGATTAAACTGATGGCCGTAAATGTCTGACAGAAAATAAATCACACCAAATGCATTCATGACTACAAAACGTACCGCTCATGAGCAGTCTCTCGGTTCATCACGTCGACACCCTCTTCCTGCAAAAGTGCACAAGAGCTCACTTTGCATATGTTCCTCAATCCCATTCTAAACATATCAATTCAACATATTTGTATCTCTCATCCCGTTGTAGCCGGCTACGATTCTGAATTGAAGGACGACTTTGCTCTCATCTCAAACGCTCATCTAACTTTACTTCGTAATGGCAATGATATTCAACCGGCCTAGTAATTCTTCGGTTGGAGTCTGATACCACCAGCTGATCAATTCTGAAAGATCGACGGCGCGTGTTTCTTAAGACACCTTCAGTCCCTATGGCTTTAGAGGGAGATGGTGGTCTAACATGCTCCCTTTCAGACAGTGAAAATGTTGCCCTTACTTGTTTAATTTGATGAAGGCGGGTGCTGGGGACACGGATTGGTGATGAAGGGACCTGTAAAGAAGAATGTGTGCCAACAGAACATTCAACACTAAATAATTTAGACACCTCTTTAAAAAAAAAAAAAAAAAAAAAAAAGTATTGTACCATGTTGGGCCTGTTGACAACTGTCGTGCTATTTCTCCGGCTACGCAGGACCTCTCTCTGGAACACTTGTGAGTTATCACTGGAATGACAAATACACAGGTCAAACATTTGTCACGTGCCTCATACCCAGGGGGTCAGTGTAACGTAGATTGTTGTAAAAGAAAGCGCAGAAACAATAAGTGAGAGACCGGGAGGTAAACTGCTGTAATTATATCGTGTTGTAGAACCTTAGGCCATTTATCATGGGTGCACTGTTGGATCTTCTCAAGTGTCCATCGCTCTGAACTAGTGAAGATGGGATGTCCAGATCCAGCTCCATCTTCTCTTGCGCCAACACTCCAGAGTTGTTCATTTTGCTAGCTCGCGTTACCGCGAATTCGGGAGTTTCAAATGGGCTAATCAGCTCGCTGTGCGGTTACATGGTTTCTCTCAAAATTTGAAGCTAACATTGACATGTTCTGAAGAAACACCAATCACGCAACAGAGCTGACGAGACCCTAATGTAAGCTAAAGCAATATAGGTAACCACAGCTATTTGCAAGGCCCTGTACTCTGTGTAATTAACTCTGGGGTTGGAGCAACTTAGCGTCGGCTAACTTCATAAAGTCATCCCCGTGATTCTTCATATTACAATATGGAGGAGTGTGAACCGGCTTGTGTTAAAGTTGACCATAACGTTACAACGAGTCACCAACTCAGCTGAAAGATGGTTAGCATCCTATGGCTACATACCGCACAATGTCCAGTGAGCGTTAGCTACCGACCCGTTAGTCCGCAGCTACACGGCAGCCGTAGGTGACGTCTAAAGTGCTAACTTTACTTACTTCATGTTTGCGCGGTAAAAACTAGCTATCGTTAGCCAAAACGAGCAGCTTCTCACTGGGGTGCAAAATGATTGTTCGGCTCAAGTTGAATGCAGGAGACATTAATACAACGACGCTTTTAAATGATGCTTAAAACGCAAGTGTATGGTCTAGCTAACAGTGCAAAGCTAGCTAATGCACGCTAACTTAGAATTGTGATACTTATTGCTAGCGAGACAGCACAGCTACCTAGCCCGACAGGCTAACTAGCTATGTTAGCATTATCGCCAGTATCTAGTGCCATGTCCAGAGAGAGCGGCCGGGTCACCGGTTGACTGAATGTTCCTACCCACAAGGCCTAGTAGCTACAGCGGCGCACTCAAGCAAACTAAGCCGTGTCTACTTTATACTGCACGCTTTGCAAAATGTTCTTTTCGTTCCTGTAGGACGCCGCCGAGAATGAAACAGGTCCCTGATGAACACACAGCGGCAGGCTGCTACTAGCAAACTTCACGCCCCCCTCAACGTTAGCGGGCCAGTCCAATGAGATCGCTCCATTTGCCGGCGTGCTGAGGGCGAGTTTGGCGACCTGCAGCTGCATCCTCCGGTTCTTTTGATAAACACACATTTACACACGCCGCAGTGTCACGGGTGAGGTGGCACAACTTGGTTCAAAAACAAATTTTGCTGACTCAAAAATGCCAATTTGGATTATTACCTGATGTCGTGAAGCCGTGGCCAACCCAACACCCGTGTACCCTGTAAACGTTCATTCTAGAGACCAGGTTTACTACTCTTCAGTGTATTTGTTTATCGTGTTTGAACTGGCAATCTAAATGCTCTATGTAATCAACAGCCTTGAAGAAAAATTACTCAGAATCACAATGAAACAAGCATTTATCAAGCTTTAACAAAAAAAAAACACGTTTGTTTTCCTTAACAATATGACTAATTACATTTGATCTTAGTCCCAAAGTCAAACTTTTGTGACTAATTAATCCAGACTTCTTTCAGTCTAAAATAACAATTACCAAGGAAATCATCAAGAATAAACTCACATAATAATTTGGCACATAAACATAAAAATGATGTGCGATAAACATGTGTTCGAGGAGAAGATGCTTTGTCATACCTATTGAAGTCAAATTATGCGACATTTTCTTGATTCTCAGGTAATTGTGATATAGTAGCCAGCTTTCTCTTTCTTTGGCCTGAGCTACTGCACAGACAAACGGCTTGGTTCCCAGGTCCGATGACGGCGACAAGCGGTTCAAGGATGGGTGTGAACGTTTAATGGCAGTGAAATGTAGATGACATTGATTTACAGTGATGGCACCACTGAACGGGAGCCTTTTATACAGTATTAATAGTTTGCTTCAGTGACAGAGAAGATGTGTCTCAAACATCATCTTCAGTTTGTACATCAACTGAACATGAACACACGTGTAAACCCAACATATTTTCCAGCATAAACGGAACGTATTTTTTATGTTACACAAAGAAACTGGCTTCATGAGTGTTCAACATAAATAACTTAAACATGTTTCGGGGACACTAATGGTGTTAAGTGTAACCTAAGAAAAAAAAAAAATCAACACAGCATCGTAAAATTTAAATGTGTTCTGTTCCAAAATATACAAGCAGAGTTTAAGAATGTACTCATAGCATCCTCTTTAAGTACGCATAAAAGAGCCATTGATAGTTCCAAATAAAAGAAGAATTACATTAAAAGCAATATTTAATTCAATGAGGTTGTCAAATCTTCGTGTGGTTCAACATACACCGATCAGGCACAACATTATGACCACTGACTGGTGAAGTGAATAACAGTGATGATCTCTTCATCGTGGCACCTGTTAGTGGGTGGGATATATTAGGCAGCAAGTGTTAGATGTGTTAGAAACAGGCACAATGGGCAAGCGTAAGGATTTGAGCAAGTTTGACGTGGTCGAATTGGGATAGCTAGACGGCTGGGTCGGAGCATCTCCAAACCTGCAGCTCTTGTGGGGTGTTCCCGGTCTGCACTGGTCAGTTTCTATCGAAAGTGGCTTACTAATGCACAAGGGGAGCAAAGGCTGGCCCGTGCTGTCCGATCCAACAGACCAGCTACCGTTGCTCAGATTGCTTCATAAGTTAATGCTGGTTCCGATAGAAAGGTGTCGCAGTACACGGTGCATCGCAGTGTGTTGTATATGGGGCTACAGAGCCGCAGACCAGTCAGTGTGCCCGTGCTGACACGTCCCTCGCAAAAGCGCCAACAATGGGCACGTGAGCATTAGAACATCGCCGCAGAGCAATGGAAGAAGGTGGCCCGGTCTGAAAAATCCCGTTTTCTTTTACATAACGTGGACGGCCGGGTGCGTGTACATCGCTTACCCGGGGAACACATGGCACCAGAATGCACTATGGGAAGAAAGCAAACTGGCAGAGGCAGTGTCTTTTTTATCTTTCTTATTTGTATTTATGGTTTGCTGTGGGTACACTCTATTCTGCTCTATGCTGTCCTGCTGTTGCAACAATGCAAATTTCCCCATTGTAGGACAATAAAGGCATTATCTTATCTCACGCTTTGGCCAATGTTCTGATGGGAAACCTTGGGTCCTGCCATCCATATGGATCTTACTTTGACACGGAACACCTACCTACAGTAAGCATTGTTGCACACCATGTACACCCTTTCAAGGGAACTGTATTCCCTGATGGTTTTGGCCTCTTTTGGTAGCATAATGTGCCTTACAACAAAGCAAAAATGGTTCAGCTTACAGGATTTAAAGGATCTGCTGCTAACATCTTGGTGACACCTTCATGGGTCTATTGGAGTCCGTGCCTCGACAGGTCAGAGCTGTTTGGGCAGCTAAAAGGGGACCAACACAATATTAGGCACATCGTCATAATACCATGCCTGATCGGTGTATGTGATACTGTATTTCAAGTTAGCAGCATTGCTCTGAATGTATTTCTCATTGCTAAAAAAAAAAAAACAATCCGTGAGGTCATAAAAGCATTATATTAATTTCCGGTGAAGCTGGAGTCCATGGTTTTGTCTAAGACAATTATTCCTCTCACAAGTTGAACTATCGTGATTATCACTCCATCAGTGTATATACTCAGGGACCCTGAGCAGGCAAACTCATTTTACAACTCAAATATGAAGTAATAAAATATAAAATATACCACAGAAAAGACACAACCATACATTACAAGCTGTAACAAACAGCTCTTCATGCCTTGTACTTCTCCTTCCCTGTGTCACTAATCACACAGATGTGCTGAAAGAAAAAAAGAAACATAATTTCATGAGTATTTCAGGATAATAATGATTTACGGGTAACTCTTATTAGCATACAACCACTTTGGTCATTACGTATACATTTTTCAATACTTACATTTAGATCTCTAAAGTACTCATTGTAATCTAGTGCGTATCCCACCACAAATTTGTCAGGGACTTCAAATCCTACATCTGAAAGACACATGTGAATGACTCAGTTAATAGAAGTGACACCAGTGGAATTCAAGTATGCAATAAGGCCTTCAAAAGAGCACTTTTCCTACTGTATACTAGCTGGTACATTACTCTAACTGGAAGTTACACGTTTTAGTCTTAGGCGGTCTGAAACTCACAGTCCGGTCGGTAGCCAACACTTCTCGGGGTTCTCTTCACCAACAAACTGAGGACAGAAACCGAGTTGATCATCAATCATAATATTTACAGCTGCATGAAACACTGATGAGAAAACACTCTGGTCAAAGACCGAGCTGCAGTGAAACAGATTGTGATGTGTTGTTAGACGGAGCATTTAGAGAACAATGATCACATGACTCTATAAAGACAGAAGTTTAAAGCGAAACGGCACTTTTAAAGCAATCAATTTACCTCGCCACTTTGACCATTTTGGGATTGTATTGTTTGAGGAGTTGCAATAGGGTCTTCATTGTCTTCCCGGTGTCGATTATATCCTTCAATTGCACCAACAGAGAAACTAATCAGTGGCCACACAGAAAGCAGTGTACTTTAATATAGAAAAGGGGAAGAAAAAAAAAACAGTAAATACCTCCACAATCAAGACGTTCTGTGCAAAAAGGAATGAACAAATTAGTGAGAAACAGTAAACTGGACACGACTGTGACAGTGACACACTCAGCTAACTGCATCTCCATGGTTGTGGACTTTTAGTTCCACACTGTGGGCAGTACAGCCAGAGAGGCAGACAATGGAACATTCTACAAAAAGCCCGACCGCTGACTTACTAGTAGCTGACATAGAAATGGCTTTTTTCTCATTGTACAGTCAGTCATCTGACCACATCCCCTTTCAGCTCTTCGGTTCCACCTTCATGTAACGCAACTGTTCATAATACCGACGACAGCGCCGACACTCTCGACGTTTGACATATAATCACGCTTGCGCTCTCTAAACTCCTTACTTTGCCGGTCAACGTTGACAGGTCATCTCCACCAATTACTTTGATTTCACCCGTCGACTGGTCGTTCTGTGGGGACAAGAAGGGGGTGAACATGGTACATAACTCTCATTATGTGTTGCACAGGTGCACAAATAAAAGGTACGTATATTTGTTGCATTATATTTTATGTAGAAAGTGTATAAATCCGGTGAACCAAACTAAAATGATCGCTTTGCGGTTGAATGTCAGTCAAATACCACTTGAGCCCCATAATATAAATGTATGTAATGAGGATATTAAAGAAAGTGCAGTTAAGCACTATAGGTCTGATTCCACTGAATGATTTCCACTAACCGCACTGTCTTTGGAGGTATTTTTAATATTTCATATCTTATCGCTGAGGGTAATTGAACAGTTGTGCCATATTTGAAGGAATTCCCTCAAAGCATTACTGAAATATCACTTCACAAGGATGGGCCCGATAAACACGCAGACAGATGGACCAAAAAATTATTCTTTGGACATGGCCAATGGCTGCGCTGCAGTATTAGTAACGTCTTCACATTCGTTGTAATGCTACGTCTGTCTCTTACCGACCACCAGCTTTTTGGTGCATTGTCAAACAGCAACAACAACAAAAAAAAAAAAAAAAAAAAAAAAAAAAAAAAAAAAAAAAGCTGAATGAACTAACCATAAAATTTCACAAAAATGATCATTGAGGTGGAGAAGTTGCCATATCACTAAAATTAAATGTGACAAATGGAAACAGATTAAGAACAAATTGTTGCATTCAACATGCATGTGACTCATCGGTCACAGTCACTTGTCTGACTGTCTCCTCATGGTCAGAGTGAGAGAAAGTGTTTGTGTGTGTGTGTGTGTGTGTGTGTGTGTGTTTTGTATCTAATGGATTAATAGAAGAAGTTGCCAAACAAATTAAGAGAACTGCAAGAGGCAAGTTAAATCTCCTCTGAGAAATTTGTACAAATAGAATCAATGTTTGATTCTATTAAATCCTTCAAGTTAAAAATCTTGCATGCTAGTTTAAACTCATCTTTTCCTACTCTCACCACCAACTGTTGATCAGCAGAAAGGTTTGAGACAGTGGATCCCAACGAGTACTACAGCCAACACGTGCGGTAACTCCTTCAGCTCATGAAGACACTCTGCTGTGGGTGTCTTGGTTGGCACCAGCTGATGGTACATTTCGCTGAATGCTGACATAAAAAATACTTCATATAATTGAGAATTCCAAAATTTCCATGGGTGTGGAGGATGGTGTGAGTTCACCATCTGATCTTTTTCTGTAGTTTTGCAACGCTGTACAACCCAAACTGCACGTGGATCGATGAGCCAGCAGTTTAATGGGGGTGGAGGACATCATGTCAAGGTGACCAAGCAGAACACCAATTGATCCTTTGGTTGAACTTTCGGAGAAAAGGGCATTGTCCTTTCCGAGTTCAGTAACATATCTCAAAGTCCATGTCAGTATCTGTGCTCTAGGTTATGTTCTGAGTTTGCACTGTCTGCGTGAGTGTAACCACGTGCTCAGCGTGCACAGCAGGTGCCAGGGAGAAGAGAGATGGCAGCACATTGCCTGACTGTTGTTACAGGCTGTTTGGTGTATTCATATCTACATAGTTACACTCACACCACAGGGTATGTCAGATGGCTAGCTAGAAAAAGACAAAAAATGCAACCATTGTCTTGTTTAATCTATAAAAACGCCCTGTTCTTTGTTGCAGCAATACACAATCCATGTAAGAAGACTAAAACCTTCATAAGGTAACTTTAAGCCTTCAAGCCTTTAAATCAGCATCAGCACATCTGATAAAAAAAAAGATAAATGATTTACACAGTAGCTCTTTAGGCGGATGAAGTCCACGGTCATTGGGATGGAGCGGTCACTGTTCCTGTTCAGGGCCTTGATGTAGTCCAACAGGTCTGCAAAGAACTTGTAACCCCCTTTGAGCACACAGAGGGCCACAATGTGGTGGCCCCCCATTTCCTTCATGATCTCCCGGGCCAGTCTCTCTGTCCTGGGGTCACATGGTGGGGGGAGGGAAGGAAGGGAGAGGGGGAGAGGGAGAGTGAGAGAGAGAGAAAGAGAAAGAGAAAGAGAAAGAGAGAGTGAACACAGTCAGATGATTTTTTTTTTCTGCTACAGTCAGCAGTAGTTTCTATTTCCTGGCTCATTGTGTCAGGAGGCATTGCTGACATTTCTAAAATACTCACAAGTATAACTGGGTTGTTTTATTTTTTTTAAATCTCAACTGTGGTGCGGCTGACGTTTTAAAGTCTTTCTACTGAAAATATTTGAAAGAATACATTACCCTTTTGCTTTCAGGTATTTCTTCTTTCAACCATTTAATTCTACATTTTCCTTTTTTTTTTTTTTTTTTAAGTGTTTACTTAAGAACTACATTAGTCTGCTCACACTCCATACGCACACACCTCTTTCTGCTTTGATTCTTTTCAGCTTGAGAACATTTTTTTTTTAAAAAAAAGAAAGAAAAAAGTTTCAAAAAAGCTGGTGGGCTGGACAAACATGGTACAGAATGATTACCAATCAGGTGCACTACAAGTTTACACATCAGCAAGCAAGTTAGGCTCCATTACAAAATAGGTTTGCAGCAAGCAGTGCATTTACAGCAGGGACTGAATACTAGAGAACGTCAGTTTCTTTTTAAAGCATTATTGATTGTTAGTAGATAAGGAGGAGTAACCTCAGGCCAAGGGTTCAACATCCACGAGTTAATCAGTGATGGGTGGCAGCGTTGTCCTTGACAATAAAAACAAAATCTGAATTGCTAAAGTATATATGAACACTGGGGTGTCTGCCCATGTAAAGTCTTTGTGTGGGGAACATACTATGTATTTGTAAGAAAGAGAGGGATTCTGAAATGGTTTCTACAATCGAAACATCTCGGAATACCACCAGGCCTTCGGTAACACAGATACCAGAAACCCACCTGTCTAAGATGAGCCCATGTGGAATGTAGACCCTCTCCAAATCTGAGGCGTAGTGCTTTGGTATGCAGAAAAGGTCCAGATCATATCCCTGCTCCTCATCACTGATCTGGAATAAAACACGACACCAACGGGTTAGAAAATGTCTTGAGGGTCTTACCTAACGTGGGGCACATGGCCTGTCTGATACAGGGCAGTACAAGGGGAAGGGAGGAGTTTAACAGGGCTGCACTTTCCCACCATCTTCCCCACAAAACCAACTGTGGAGGACAAAGCTTGATTCTGTGCTGTTTAGAAAGCAACAGTAGTCAGTCTTGCCATTTTAATATCATTAAGTCAATTCTTCCATTTGCCAATGGTAAAGTCTACCCTTAGTGACTATGTCGTTCGTTCATTAAATGGTAAAATATCTTTCCATACCATGCTTGATTCTAAAAATAGCGGGAAGCATTTCATACCTTTTTTAAAAAATCCAATTACATGCTCTAACTGAAGAAAAATAAAACGTTTCTTTGCTGTGGTCTAAACTGCATGTCATATGAACCTTGACATAACTGGCATCATGTAACAGCTGAGAAGTTGGTGCAGAGCTCCAACTGCAGTGGTGCTGGTGTGACTATAGCCACACTCAACAGTGCAACATTTGGATCTTCCCAAGTCAATAAAATGTCAGCACTTTACCAAACTTGCAAAGTGCCTGTGTTGAATCTGAATAATCCCCCCCTTAAGCCCACCAAAATGGAAAAACAACTCCATCTGTTTGGGCTACACCCTTTCATTTCCAGATGACGACCACTTCTTAGCAGATATCTTCACAATAAATGACCTGTGTGTAAATGTCCAGGGACATGGGCTATATCGGGTTATGTGTGGTACTTTATTGTATTATTTACTGTAGTCTCGCTACATGTGAGGTTTAAAAACACCAAACTTTTTGCTTACTACTGCTAGAATTTGGCCAACTAAAACTAAACCTCACTTTACCTTCATCTTTTGTTGAATATATATTTGTACGATAATATAAATTCAAACGTGAGTCTACTATCACATAGCCGAAGCGTCGAGCGGGTGTCCGCGGGCCGGTGGCTTGATGTGGGGGTTCAAGCCCGCCCACCGACTCACCCCAGTGCCGCCCGGGACTAGTGGCCCGCTAACACAGGAAACAGTTTATTGTCTGGCCCGAAACGTGCCACCAAGGTGAGCATTGGAGCCTAACAGACAGGTAATTACAAACAAACCACCCTGCATGTTGAGCCATTGCCCCGCGGGCAGCTTGTTGTCTCGGTCAGCATGCGGAGTTAACGCGCCACCGGATCTTACCACAACACAGGAGCTGCTCGTCTCCATGGCTGCGTCCGGTTCGCAGTCTACCTCGTTCGAGTAGCTGGGACAAAATGTCTCCTCAGGTTCGTCCTGCGGACTCTTCAACCTTGTGACAGCGCGCCCTGAGGCAGCTAACCCAGTCCCTCCACGAGCTGCTCTTTTTCCGGGCTCCTGTTTCACCGTAGCTCCGCTGCTGCGTGTGTAGTGACGCGGGAGTGCGGGAGCGAACTCGTACCGCCCGGCGGAGGGAGGACGCGCGCTCCCAGCGTGCAGAGCAGACATGCGCGGTACACATGCGCTGTCACAGCCACAATGAGGAGTCTGAGAAACGGTGGCTCCGTCCTCACTCGTTCGTTTTGGGGCAGATGAGTTTATACGTACACTGCCCCAAACTCCATTAAGTTGAAGAGCATGTTGCTTGTGCAATGGACCCCCTCCACAGTACCCATAGTGACATGTATTCACAGGTAAACACAGGCGAAATTGATCAATATTTCTAAATTATTAACGTCCTGTTCCATTTAGTGTGGCAGAGCCGATCCAACGAGCCAACAAGCACCGGAGCCCGACATTTGACCTGAATGGAATAGAACCGTAATTAGTATCATGGGGAAGAGCTGTGCTTACTCTGCTATTTCTGCTGTGAAGAGGGTCTGTTAGGAACGTGGCAGCGTTCAGATACCACCGATCCCATTCAAACTAAATGTTAAACGCTAATAAGCACACACCTTCCACTAATTAAACAACCAGCTGATCTTATAGGCTCTTCCTGGTAATGTCTAACCTGAATAAACATGTCAATAAGGATATAGAAAACTGTACCAAATGTTAGTGGTCACTAATGAAATTAAACTAATGGCCGAATATAGAGGGTCATGTGATTCATGGATAGCTGAGTTTTTAGTTGCGCAAACCGAGTTAAAAAAGGGTGACTGGTGTTATTACTATGTGAACATGAATATGGTCAAAACCAATTAGGATGGGGAGGATTTTTAGAAGGAGGTCTTTGTTTTGTTGGTATTGTGGGAGAGGGAATAAAGACTACTGACTTATAGAAGTTTTAGGAGACAGATCTGTAAAAGTTTGACTGAATTTATAACAATTTCAGAAGGTAGAGACACCAGGTTGTTTCTAATACCACTTTCACGCTGGTGAAAAATCTTAGATACCGCAACCCCACAAAATTGAACCAATTCACCCTCAAGTCAAATGTAGGTTTGTGGCAAATTTCCCACAATGCATCCTTGAGATATTGTGCTCAATAGGTTGCAGTTCACAGTGACCTTGATCTTTGAAAATCATAGGTCAAGGCTTTAATCTGAGGTTTTCTTTAGTTCTCTGGTGCTGTCCACAAAAGGCTGCAGTGACTTTGACCCCCAAAATCTAGTCAGTGGACATTTTCCTCAAAACGTTCCTGAGATATCCTGCTCACAAAAATGGCCCCGATGGACAGAAAACCCGAAAAGATCATTCCTCCAACTCTGGCTAACGCCTACACTGAGGCATACTGGAAATATTTCACTTTCACACAATGTGCAATTAATTTCTCCATAATGTACCAATTTTTTGAAATACACTCATATGCAATTAAATCACAAAACAACTTAAAAACTTGGCAGTAAAACAATGTAAATAAGAATGTCAATTATTTTTCTTTCCTATCTATCTTCCCTTCCTGACCTGCTGCATGCTGTGACCAAAAATCTTCACCATCACCACCCTTTAACCAGGCAAGAATCGTTGCTTTGAGTTCTGAGTCAAATGAAAGAATCAAATCATTCGTTAAACCTGTAAAATAAAATCATTTCTATTTCCAATTATTCATGGATACGTTTGTAGAGATACAAGTAACAGTACATCAAACAAAGTCAAGCCAACTCTTGAGCTCAACTAAAGAGCTCTTCTTTGCCCTTTAGCAGCTAAATTAAAAAAATGCCAATTTTAGTGGAACAGTGGAAAATTCCAAGTGCATGCTGGCAAAACCTGTAATGGTGACTGTTTGAAATCCAAATAAGCAAAATTACTCATGATGATGATAATAGAGTAGCAAAATATCACATATCAAAAAAGAAAGGCTAACATCAAAAGAGTATTAAGACATTAGTACAGAAACAAATAAATCAAACTGCACAACTCCATGGAGAGAGACTAGTAACAAACAAACCCCTCTTAAAAAGGAAATCCTTCAGAATCTAAGAAAGAGCAAGAATGTGTGTGAATCAGTGAATCATGACATCAGTGGCGGGGGGGGGCAGGCGCAGTGAGTGAAAATCAAAACAATCAGTCCACCAATCAGGTCTTATTCACACCAATAATACATGCATTTGAAACGGAGCCTATAGCTGATTATTGGGAAAGACTGGCCACGGCTTTTCAGAATCATGCAGTGGTCCAGTGCTCTGCAGAGCGCCATCTGTCTGTGAAAAGCTCACGTAGCTGGGGTCTCATGGAGAGGACGTCTGGTGCGCATGACTGGGTATTCATGTCCAATTACTGGAGGAAACCGTGTGAAAGACTTTTGGGAACAAGTATACCATATTTTTTTTGAGTAGGCTATGGTTTTGTTTTAAAAGTATCGCTCCTTCGTCTGTGAGTTTCTCCGGCCTTCATCGAACCCATGAGGTCAACCTGTAAGAAAGAATAAAATGACACAACGTTTAGAATCCATTTCTTGCAATACCTCTGACGCTATAGAATGACACAGACTTTTTGTCTGACGTCAATTAAGTTTTAACATTAGCTATATTTAGTGTGTAACCGTGTTGACTTAACATACCTAGTTGCCATTCACTTGCATCGACTGTGTTCCTCCATGGTTGATTGCTGCCCTCTCTCTACTGCGATTCTCTCGTTCTTCATCTTCCTCGTCCCTCTCCTCATTCCCACTGTGGTTCTTACAGTACAATCTAAGGAAAACCACACACACACACACACACACACACACACACACACACACACACACACACACACAGAGGCCCATAAATAACAATAAGTTTTCTTGCCAGAAAACATGAAACTGATGATGAGTTTTAAAGATTCTTTTTTTAAAGGGGTGGGTCTTTGAATGTACATGACCATGTGGCCACAACAACTTCACCCCATTCCACAGATCAACAGCCAGAAGTGAAGAACAAAGAACAAGCATATACAAAATAAGGGCTGGAAATAGGATGGCTACCAATTAGCTAAAGGATTTACTGACAAAAGTGACAAAAAACAGAAGTTCTTTTATAGCACAGCAAAGCATAGTCAGTGGCAACAAAAAAAGTTGAACAAATCAGATTTGTATGTTACAAATATATCCAGGGTTGACTGTCGTGGTGATGAAAATCAAAACATTATGACTGGTAGAGCACACATTAAAGTCAGCCTTTCATTTTAGAGCTACTGGCCACTTTACTGACGCAATAAGTAGGTTAAGAGTCAAAATTAATTGTTTTTGATGACTTACTACCTGCAGACATATTGCAGACATGCAATAAGTTGTGATGTTTCATAAAAAAAAAGTTGTGACAACTGCATTTACAGTTGTTTCAAAAATAAACCTAAGCAGTGGCGGTTGTTGTAGAATTAACTACACATCATTCTGACAAAAGCAGTTCTTGATGGCATTCGTTAGCTCTGGATCCAGCCTAACATGTCCATCAGTATGGGTTGTTTTCAGGTTTCCAATCTAAACCATCCATTGTATATTCAGATCAATTATCAATTAATTAAAATTAAAAATTAAAAATCATAGAAAGCTTTTAACAATAATGGTTGTTATGGAATGTTTGTTACGCAATGCTTGAACATATGACAAACTTAACATCAAAGTGTATATGTGACAGCAATTACTGTAAAAATGAAAGAAAAGTAGAGGTCTAGCTCACTTGTAGATGCCACGTGCCATGTTTTCAATGTACTTGGCTTTGTCCTGCAGCCCGCAGTGATAGTGGTAGGTCTTCACACATGCCTTGATCTCACACCCAATTGTAGCACCCAACTGAGTGCAGAGCGTGCATTTCTGGGAACAAATGAAATATACCACAAATTAGGAGCCGTTTCAAAAATCTTCATTCATTTGTAAAACTAAAGTTAGACAAACCCACCATTCTTTTCCCCCTCCTGATTTCCTGGATGACTGTTTTCACATCAAAGTTTCCAAATTCAGCCCGTGATGTGGTGGTCAACTGAACTGTCCCCGAAGAAAAAAGCTGGAAGGGATCGCAGATTACAGATGAAAGTCAATTTAAATGCACATTCACGGCATAAAGTGTTCAGAATCGCGAGCGCACACACACACCCTTACCATACACTTGTAGTGTGCAGCCACTTTTTTGGAGTTGTCAGTATGGAGCACACCCCTTGTTTCATTCTCTTCATCCCCAGCATGACAAAATCCACAGCGCTGGCCACCATCTCCCGGGCTGGCCCTAAGAGGTGACCTGTCACGCTAGAAAACATGGAACAACACTTAAGTAAACAAGAGGCTACAAGCAGCGGCAACACATTTTCTCACTGAAATCTAACAGACAACATTTGTGAACTGACATGCTCCCTTACATGTGAGGAACTTTCCTCATCTGCAGCCTGTGATGAAGTGGAGCGGGACTCTTCTGACTGGCCACGAGAGCCAGCCTTGCCTCTTCCCTTCTCGAACCTGCCTCTGCCCCTGCTTTGTGGAGGCGATGAGTCTGAATCATTGGTCACACCGGCCTCCTCGTCTATGGTATGAGAAATAATCATCACAACACTTTTCACAGTGATATGGACAATCATCAAGTAGAGGGTTTTTACATATAGCAGGAAACCTAGTAGTGTTATAGCATACTTTACCCTGAATGCCATCCTGAGAGGCATCCCGGTGCTTGCGACAGTAAACACTATGTTTGGAGCAAATGAGACACATTTCAAGTTAACAAGAACAATAAAACAAATTCATTTAGAAGATTGTGCACAGTAGTCTACAGGGAAAATAGCTTACAGGTAAATCCCTTGTGAGGGATTCTCTTTGATCTGGGCTTTGTCCTTCACAGAACAATAATAGTGATATGTCCTTCGGCACGTCTTCACGTCACAGCCAATAGTAGCACCCGGTCGGTGACACGAGGAACACATCTGGCAGGGAAAAGAAACAGAAAAAAGGGCCAAGCCCATGCAGTTCCATTTCATGCCAAATAATTGACAACCTGTTAGGTGATTTGTCAATTAGTAGTATGAAAGGTCATTTTAAATGATGTGGGTCTGAATATACTTTTATATAAAATTTATATAAAATATATAAATCACATTCAGCGGAGAAGAGAGGACACAAGATTATACAGAGATGTGAATTTTATTACATAGATAGGATGTCATTTTTATCATTTTAATGCAAAGATGCTAGCATTTGTTATTGTTTAGCATGTATTAGTATCCAAAATCATTCAGAAATAAAGACTTAACAATGACTAAAACATGTGTTAGTCAAAGTGCACGATACTGAAAATGTTTTAAATAATGACTTTAACCATACTGCTTAGAGATACAGTATGTGTATATATATTAAATGAGTGATCACAGTAACCACCGTAAACAAAAGTATGTTAAAAATGAATGCATGAAACCAATTGTAGTTTACAGAAAAAGATGTGTGAATTCATTTAAAAAGGCTGCCAATTAGATTGAAATGAATTTCCGTGTCAGGCTCTGAACATTTAAGTGCAACTCAGTGTTAACGTTAACATTTAGTGTCTGATACGGACATACACATACAGTGTTAAAAAGCCAGTTATTCTGTTTCATTTGGTTTGTCAATTTGTGGAATGAGTCATACAGCCACTTAAATCCACATGACGAGTCTCATAGGAACACATCGCCAGAGTGTAACCTGGGTACGGACGATGACTCCTCCTTCATTAAAGATACGCTGAGAAGAAAAGTAGGTACTTACCAATTTATTTCCTCTCTTGATCTCCTTTTTCACATCCTCAATAGAAAACCCTCCAATATTTTCATTGTCGGAATGAGATGTGACCAGGGCAGAGGAGAAAAGCTGCAAAGGACATTCCTTTAAGTATGAACAGGGAGTTTACAAGGGACCTGAAGCTGTTAAATTCTACCTGAAATGACAAACTGCAATTTATATCACATCTTTGATCATACGGTTGCCTATTTGACAATATATGCAAAAAAAAAAACCCACATTTCTTTGTATTGTTATATTAAAATCCCAGATTGTTTTCTGACAGTAAACCCACATGTCACATGTGGTGGCATCCCATCTACGAGCCAATTTCAACGAAAAACAAAGTCATGGCATCCAGCTGTCAATTTGTCTTCCACATTTAGCAGAGTTAATCAGAGCTTAGTGGACTTACGGCCATTCCACAACATGGAAGTTAAGATACTCTCTCCAATGTCTGTTTCAGGTAAAGTTTAAGAGCAGAATAGGGACAGTTCTGTAAATGTCACTTCAAAACACTGAACTAGCAAAAGAAAGAAACATGGAGCGGGCCATTCTCATGTTGTTCGCTGTACTGTTGATAAAAATTGCTAAAAAAAAAAACACTAACTCCAGTGTATCATCAGGAAAATTGGGAACCCCAGGAGAGGTAAGCTTAAACACCTGATTGAAATATTGACGCTGATGCACCACAAACAAGTACATGAACTTTGTTTTATATTTCAATTTACCTATTAGTACGGCTAATGTGTGTCTTTAATAACAGCTGTAACGTAATACGATCTTTTATACTCAGCTAGTAATTTTACTGTTTATGTATTTATTCTTTATTGCTTTATCATTGGTTAGCTGCTCAAAATGTCACAACATTAAGGGATTCTGAGTAATACCCTTAAGCAAAGTGAGGTCTGATGAACACTACAGAACTGGAACACCATACAGTCTTGTGCCCCTTTGCAAGAATGTGCACCTCAGGGGCACAAGTGGAAATACTGGGACAGGGGCCATTTGCTGTACACCATAGTAATGCTTTCTTAAAGGTCTACTGTTTGGGATTCAGTGGCATCAAGTGGTGAAGTTGCAGTTTGCAACCAACTGAATGTTACTGGTCTCACCTTGCCCTACAGTGGCCACTAAAGATGAGAAAACATGAAGGACTGTCTCGTCTCTAGAGTCAGTGATTGGTTTGTCCTTCCCGATCTACTGTAGAAACATATGCGTGCAACATGGCAGACTGTGTGGAAGAGGACCCTCTCTCTGAAGATATTTAAGACTTATTATAAGATAACAAAAAATTATGATTCTTAGCTTCCACGAAATACACACCGATAAGAAAATTATGACCATTATATTTAGAGGATGCCTCTAAATCTTAAGACACTGGATCATTGGACATTTAACACTTTAGGTTACAGAGCAAGGCTCACCTGGGTCAAAAGACAAACTGAGGCCTTTCAAGAGAATTTAGCTGAGATACTGTAAATCACATAAAGTACTCTGTAAAAGTCTTAAGCTCTCATTCAATTAGCCATGCTGTATTGAGCATTTATAGTTATCTCTCAGCAATTTGTTGGAATACAACCAGGAAATAGATAAATATGTACGCAGTATTGAAAGAACAAACAGAAGTAAAAGTTTGAAAAAACAGCTTCTATAGGTATTATAGGAAGTACTCAGTGTGAGCTCTCCTTACTCTCAGTATGACTTGAACCCTGTTGGGCACATGTGATGAGAGTTACTGCACTAATCCTCTTGTGAATTACACTAGGTTTATTCAAGACATTTTATTCTTTTTCTTAATGATTGATATACATTTTTTTTGTGTCCGTACATCACAGGCACATCTAATATGAATTCAATTAATCTGAAACGGGCTAATATAGAAAACTCATTTTCAGTCACATTATACAATTCAAAATGCCAAAGGTCAGAGAAGAGGTCAGAAAATCTGAATTTTTCTTACGCAAGGCCTCTCTCAAAGGGAAATCATCAAAAGGAAAACTAGATACTCAAGATGTAGTGTTCAAGATGTTATATAGAAATCTGAAGAGTCAAGAGGTCAAAGACAAAAACGGAGTGCAAGGCCAAGATAACTTTCAGAATATGATAAGTTTCTCAGAGTTGCTTCTTTGAAAGACCAAAAAAAGTCTAGTGAGGACCTGGCCTGAGTATCTGGAAGCTTCATCAGGATGCCAAATTGACCTTCTACAGTCTGAAGAAACCTGATCACTAACTGACGTTGTGAAAGCACAGCAGCCAAAAACCCCATTTTCAGTAAGAAAACTAGGTAAAGGCTAAGATATGCTAAAAATGACTCAAGCTGCACATCAAGAGTACACATCACATTAAACGAAGAACTCTTGCACCTTATTCTTTTTTTTTTTTTAAATATCATTTTTGTGTACATATGCCCTGTACTTTCTGGTTGTTTCTGAGACTGATAAATAAACATGAATGTCATAAAAAAGTTTGTTAAAACAACAAAGCTGGTGGTTGCATTTAAAAGGTACAGTGCTGTAATTCTGTCATACTAACTCATTGTGGCTTTCTTTTGCTTTATGAAATATATATCTTTTGTAGATACTTCGAACTTCACTATTTTTCACGTATGACATGTGCTAGAGGTGAGCGCGACTTTTTCTTTAAGGATCACAGGCTAAAAGCAACACCATGTGCTCTCCTCACCATGCACTTATGGTGGGCTGCCACCTTCTGGCTGTCAGACACCAGCAGCTGCCCACACTCCTTGTCCCGGTTGGTTCTGCAGAAGGCACATTTAGGCAGCCGAGCTGCTGCTCCTTTCCTCTGTCCTGACATGGCCAAAGGGCTTTTGTTGATAGCGAGAAAGTTTCTAATGAAAATGAAAAACAAAAACAAACATATCATACATACAGTATATAATGTGAGGACAAGATCCTGTTGCAGTACACAGGCTGGTAGATCCTTTAAAGATACCATGTAAACAGTTTTAAGAAAAATTGCAAACTTCTGCCAATCATCCTGTAACACTGCTCTGCCACTAGAACAGCTTCCATACACACTGATGCATCCACAATATATCCAGCTCCAATACACACCTCATATCGGATCCAACCTGAGTGCCCTTTAGATACATACAGTATGCTGGTAATGTGAGGGGTTCTTGGGGATGTAGATAAAAAAAATATCGATGAAAATGATTGTCCAACACATTAGCAACAAGATAATATGACAATATGACTCTAGACTCTGTGGGAGAGAAGCCACTACCTCGAAGTGACAAAGGCTCTTTCTAAAGTAACGAAAATACAACTATTTAGTTTGCATGTACTTATACACTAATGAATGTATAATTATTATATTTATGATCCATTACTGTTCATCTAGAGGTTTGTGAAGCAAGCTCCTTCACCTATTAAATGGGAGTTTTGTGAAAGAATGATTTCAATTCTTTGGAAAGGACCATTTAGAAAATATGTCCCATAAAAAGATGGGAATAAAAGTTTGACTCAACTAGTCCAGAAAGTAATTTCAGCATGGAGCAACGAAAGGTACGAAAGAAGAGGGCATGTGTCATAAAAACACCAGCCCCTGACGGATCACACATGCAGTCCAGACAACATCTTGCATGACAAGAGCTTGATGGTTTCTCAACATTGGTTGACGGTGTTGTGGAGACTTTATGAATGCAGGAGGTGTGCACACAAATTTGCTGACCAATCCAAGGATCTTGTAGGATTCTGCTCAGGACTGAGAAGGATACAATCAAAGTTGTTTTATGTTTCCTCATCACATGTGGCAGATAACATCAGCACAGGCTGGCACTTAATGCCATTCATCCCAGATGTAGTGGCCTCAGTGTGAATAATACAACATGTTTCCTATTTTGCTTTTAGAGTCTGCTGCAAATTCTCTCTAAAAAACAAACTATCTAGTGGAAACTTACTCTATGTATATCATCAAGCAGTGAAAATACCTGGGATAGGCAGGATAACATTCTTATTGGATCATTTCTACCGCATTTTAATCTAATCTTTTATTGGTAAACATTTTAATTGAAAACCGTGCAGGACTCATTGCAAAACCATCTTGTGTTCTTTAGAGGAATAGATCAAACCTCTAAATGTCTGCTGCCCCTGGAACAGATGTTCATAATGAATTCGATTCACCAAACATTAAATCCAGAAAAGGAAAGATCTATTCGCTCCTTAAACAGACCAAAAATAAACCGAACAGAGGGAGTTTTTAAAATCATAATAGCAGTGTGCCGCGACGCCTTGATAGAGCCATTACAGCCATGATAGCAGGGCCAGGATTTCACTGAGGCGACGGCTAGAGCAGGGGAGCCAGCGTGCAAACACACAACATGGTCCGTCCAAATAACACCAATTATCCTTTATTCCAACCTCTGCTCCTCATTCAGAACCTCGGATCACAATCCCGTGCTATACTTGGCGAGACTCTGGTCAATTTGTGACGAGAAAGAGTGAAACGCAAAAGCGGCTAAGATTTCTCTTGCAAAGTTTTGAATTAAAGGGGGTGTGTGTCTCCTTCTCCACTAAACTAGCTATAACTGAAAACTATGTTCACCACGAGCATCTCAACGCCCCGAAATCTCTCCCAAGGCCCTTTCATGACGAAAAATAAAGGTCGCTGCCGGGAAAACGTGACACTTCAGCACCGTGCTTCTGCTGGAACCGTAGCAACTGCGAATATTTCCCTTTAAATGTGGGAAATTATCATGACAGGCGCGGGTCTTCGCAAACGGTTTCGAAGTAAAGAGCGCCATACGTGATGCATCCCTGTGCGAGGAGAGCAGCCCAGCTTGCCCACCAGCAATACGGCCTGAAACAACAATAGGCCATAAAACACCGCGGCCTGCGTCCAGCTGCTGTCACCCACTTCCCATCTTACCTGCGAAAGTATCTGTACCACGCCGAGACGGCTGAAGAGATGGAAAGTGTTCCTTGCAGTGGCTGTGTTTCTTTCCGTCCTTCAGAAATGAATGTGAGCTTTTCCGACTAGCATCAAGCTAACTACGCTGTCTGACACAGCGTAACTTCCTGGCACGACTTTCAAAATAAAGGCCTGGTCGAAGAGGGTGTGCTGCGTTATTTGAAATGTGAAAAGATCCAGAGGTAGACTAAAGCCTGGGTACAGAAGCAAAAATGCTTCACAAAAAAGACCATCTAGTGAAACTTATCTTAGTTTTGAAGTACCGGTATCCCAGGTACGTCAGCTGAGGATGGGCCATGTTTCATGCAGGCCCCTGTGTTTAGAAATGATCTGACGAACACGGTTTAGTCTCACTTGCATGATAATGAGTGGCGCTGCAGCCCTTTTTAGACGCATTTATCACAAAAACTAAGAAACGCCCTCCAGAGGCCCCAGCAGGCAGAGGGTTATTATGTGGCAAGTCGACTAATTCTAAGTAAGTCGTACTAGTGCATCTCGGAAAACTAGTGTATAAACATTCATGTTTAAACTAAAACGTTTCAAGCATCTTACTATTTAAATGTGGATGTTATGGCCCAAAAGACACTGTAGTCAAAAAATATCCAAGGCAACTAAAGATGGTGCACTCAAAGTTTATTAACGACGTCGGGAACATGTATAAACACACAGCACAACAGATTCTGTGTCCATACAAGCTAAGTTTGACATGTGGTAGTGTGGTGGTCTTTATAGTTCCCTCCCCACAAAGGCCTCTAAAAGTCACTCGCACCCTGGTCTACCTTTTGGTCGCTGGAATGCTGCCTAATTTCACTTATCAGCCATTCTCGTGGCCCTGGCGACCTAAGACAAACAGGAATCACCGTGGAATTTCACCGTCAGGATGTTCTCGGTCATAAAGGAGGAGGTTAGAACACAGCTCGCGCTGCCTGGGTGACTTTCTTATCGGCAAGCGGGACAGGGGCATCGTTTTAAGGCACTCAGGCCGGTCAAGTGAAAACTTTCCATCTCACGAGAATCAAGCCTGTTGTTACATCTGTTATAAAGATTTTTACCACAATCGCCTTCCTCTGGGGCTCTTAAGCCACAGTACAGTGTACAATTGTGAGTTAAAATCTGATTGCATAGTTACTCGTGTTCACATTCATTGGGATAATACAAAAGGCTTCAAATAAAATGTGGTTACATTACATTTCTTAATGAAAGAAAAACAATTTAAGGAGTATAGTAAGCACATTTTGTTGGTGCCACAGATCTCCTCTATGGGGGAATCTGATATCATTACCAGGTGGAGGATCAGTAAGGCGAACATCAGCATTGTTACCCAGTTAAAAAGACAAAATAAAACCTAGTCTTCAACAGCAGGGCTGGCGCAGGTCCTTGACCCACCCCAGGTTACTGTCACAAAAATAAAATAAAGCTCAAAACAACAAACTTGTAGCGTTTTTCTAGCTAAACTGGGACAATAAGGGTTTAATGTGATGTTTGTTGCCCTATCGTCAGTATGACCTGTTCCCCAGCTTGCTGCGCCGGTAAACTTCCAGTCCTCTTGTTCAGCCTTGTGCCTGTAATAATGTTCAGTTCAGTCCATGTAGTGTTCTGGATCCTTCACCACTCTGCAGTGTGACAAATGGACCCAAGAGTCTCTTTCTGCGATCCTCACGGCCGTGAGTGTTAATAATATCACTTGATAAGGTCCTCTCCACCGTTCCTGATTCCAGTGTTTCCGTCGCAAATCTTTGATGAGCACCCAAGTGCTTGGTTCGATTGGATATGTTGTCTGGAGACTCTGTGGAAGGGCCGACGCCAACTGTTGGGAAACAGAAGACAAAGCAGCAATCAGTTCTCGCATGTAACTCGCCATTGTTCCGTATTAGATCTGGGTAAGATAGAGGTGTTTCAGAAATGTCAGGCTGGGGTTCAGTACGCATGGAAACAACTTCACAACAGTCATGCAAATCGCCATCCTCTGAGGTTGGCCATAGATTGGCCGGATTGAGTGCTGTACAGCGTACAAGGTTTACATGCGAGAGGATCAAAAGTACATGTTGGTATGACAAAAGATAGAATCCAAGAAGATTTCCTAAGAAGCATAACATTTGATGTTTTGTCCTGGGTCTGGGACAAGATGTTATCCCTGAAATGCACGATGAATCGAGGGCCCTACAGCCAGGAAGTAAGTATTTGACCCAAATACTTCACTTTCTCCTGACAGAGTTGCAACTTTTGTTTGGAGACTTGAAGTCCCACATTGTCCAGAAATGTTTCTGGAGGGTATATGTGTTCTGAGATGATGAGTGAAACAAACGTGGGGTGTGTTGTACCAGTGTCCAATCATTAGCATTCACACACGCTTTCACTAATGGTCCTATCTCCTTCCATTCCCCTTTTGTTTTCACTAATGCCACATGTAGATAAGAATCTGAGTTTGCAAACAATGATCTAAGATCTGGTGTTAGATCCACTACCCCTGCAGAGTAGCTTTTACTTGTAGGTATGCCAGCAATATCAATAGCGTCGACTTTTTCTCCTACTTGGTACCATTTTTCTAAATAATCCAGATGTGGGGTCTCGTGAAAATGTGCCATCACACAATGCAAGAACTCTGGTGTTTCTTCCTTTCCTTGGACCGGGACTGGAGACTTTAACACTGCACTGGGAGTTTTACATTCATATCCTATCCATGTAGGGCAAGTTACCTGTCAAAATAAAACAAAAGGTCCCTCTAACCCAACTCCTCTAGTTGTGAGTGTAATTGTAAGATGTAACTTACATAGTAAGTCTCGGCCCAACACATTTTCGGGGCAAACACTGCTGAGGAGAAAATGATGTTCTAGTGTACGATATCTTTTTTCCTAACGTACTAATGTGTGCTCCTGTATCAATTAAAAAAGAAAAGAAATCTCTGTTTACAGAGAGAGAGAAAGCTTAGGCTGTGCTGTCGAATTCAGAGTGAGTTGAGGAAACAGTTCAAGTTGCAAATCAGAAGTGTCATTACGGGGCCCCGGCGCTCCCTGTTCCGAGTCCTCACTGTCCTATTCTCTTTTGGAATGCTGAGACCAGACAGGACCTCGAGAACGCTGCTGTGATGAAAATCCGCCATTCTGTGTCCGCTTTGCCTTGCAAAAGCGTGCTATGTATCCCACTTGGCCGCTCTCCCAGCATCCATCATCTGATCGGTAGCCACTACCACAACCGTTGCGTCCTCTGCTTCCTACTCTGCCACCCTTCTGCCACGCACTGTCATTCCTCTGCGCGCTGCTTTGATGCTGCATCATGAGCCTAGCCCGGCTACTCCTGCCCCTCTGCCGGGCCTTGACAGCAACTCAGCAGGAGGTTGGGCCTGTGTGAGAGTGGGGGCTTCAGCAGCAGCTCCTGCAACATGAGCCGATGCAGGTGGAGTTTGTTGCAGTGTCTGTTGGGGAGGTGGTTGGGCTGCTGGAGTTAGGGGAGGCAGAGATAGTGACTGGGGAGGTAGT
>KV751330.1:7633508-7645914 GCA_001698575.1 Mola mola | reverse complement strand
AATGGGGCCCAGGAGTCATCATAATTGGGGGGTTTGCGTCGGGTTGCCGGGGGTGCGGTTGGTTCTATGTCCCTCTTCTGCATGTACACTTCAGCTTCCGTTCCTATTGTCCTCTGAGGAGCCTTTGCTTCTCTCACAGAACTGTCTTTCCCTCTGATCCTCTATCTGCTTTCTCTTCCCTTCACTTTCTCTCACTTGTCTTTCCCTTGCTTCTCTTTCCCATTTATCAAACAACACAGAGAAAAACAAAAAAGAATATATATTATAAATGAAACAAAATATTAGAATATCACTGTAACTGTATCATGAGATATTGCCCTGTCAAAATTAAAACAAAAAAGCTGAAATATTTATCTTTGCTTGTAATGAATATAGAGTATATATATATATACAAGGTTAACGTTTTCAATTCAATTCCCCGAAAATACTCATTTGAAAACTACTTATTTGAGATGCACTGAATGTCACAAATGTGTTGTCGTATCTAATCTTAAGCCCGTGTGTCTTGGAGATGCACTTATTAGTGTGGAAGTTGTGCTGCAACACCCACGCTGTTATTATTCTTAGTTTATTGTTGTTATTGTAGTAGTAATTGTTGTTGTTTTGTTATTATGATGTGATTTTTTTTTTTTGCACATTGCTCCGACGTTTTTTTCACCTATTGAAACCATTCAACTATCAAAATGTTCAGCTCTTTAAAGACATTACAGCATTGCATTTTTCTCATTTCTACCTTTAATACTTTTAAACTTATACTCTTTCTGGGATTTATTTTATGTTTGTTTAAGTATGTTTAAGCACTCTCAGCAGTAAGATCAGCCTAATAGCAAACATTGGGCTGTTTACCTTAAATAACATCCACAGTAGTTTTGACAAAGTAAGCAGCATTGATATAGGAAAAAAAAACAGTCTATGCCCAGCAGTGACAGCAGTTACACGACGATATGATCAAAAGTTTGGCTCCTCTGTGCGGAGGACATTATTTTCATTAGAAAGTCGTAGGTGGGAGTCAACTGGTCTGAGTTTAATCAGTAAGGACAATACAGCCATTGCCTTTGTTTGTGGAATTTTCTCAACCGTACTGGCTAAACACCACACACCATCACAAGCAACACAGTTCCAAACAAACATGCATTTCTGGCTGTGTTGCCCTAAAACAAAGTATACAAATGTATCAGTCATTCATCTTTACTCCTAATTATTGTTGGAATAACAGTAAGGGGTAGTCATTTTATTTTTGCCCAATGTCGCATGGAAATTTACAATATATTTAAAACGTCTTTTATTAAAGCCAAGAATTGATTAGGAAAATGAACATTAAGAAAGCTAGTAATACTGCCAATACTTTTTCATTGTTTTGAAAGCTATTTAGTCAACGCACATAAAATGTCTGTTTCAACTACCAAATATGTCTTAAAAATTTCAATACTTGAGCTTCCTTACAAGTTAGGTGCACTTGATTATAGTTAGAGGGCAGTCCGACGGAGGCGGCTTCCGGGGTACTCTTTATCAGTCCGCCCCATTGACTGTATGTGGAACACCCTCACAGCATTGGATGGGACGGTCCCATGTCTTCGAATGGTGAAAATGATTGGCCTAAATCAGTGTCAGTCATCTTGTAAAGCAAAACACACCCGCCCAGTGTCCCCAGGATGAGAAGAGGACGGGAGTTTCAACAAAAGAGAACAGGGAAATGAAGTTGGTAGTCAGGCTGGTTCAGCACTTCTCTCTTTACCATTAGGCAGCTAGCAAGTTAGATGGCTGACGGTCCCAAGAAGGGAGGCTCATTAAACATCGCAGATATGATGGTGGTCCGTGTGAGCAACTTGTAGTCACGACTAGGAGCTTAGTTCGCTGCAGCCACGGGTCTCAGATAAGGTTACAGACGCTTCAGAGTACTGTGGTTACAAAAAAAGTAAAAGGGGAGACGACTTGCTAGCTTGCTAGCTTTAGCCACCGAGCCTCCTTCAGCTTCAACCCCAGAGTTCACTTGGTGAGTCTTGACAACCTCAAGAATATCAGTGGTTAAATAGCCCTATGTTGGTCTGTTTTTGTTGTTTAAGAAGATACTCGCTGTGCATTTTCTGCCGCTAGTTTGCTTGATTCTTCTCATTCACAGCGGTCACAAGTTAGCACAGTTTTTGTAGATAATTATTGCTGTAACATGGATACATTTACGTCTCGTTCTCCGTCACGTCCTCGTATCGGTGAAAAAGTTCGCTAATTATTTGTCTCGGTTAGTGTTATCTTCAAGGATAAGGGCAAGCAGGATTTAAAAATGTTTCTTACGCTCTGTCGTAGAGAACTAGTGAAAGAATGCAGTTGTAGCTAGCTGCCTTGGCCTTTAAAACTTCAACTAAATAGTCTGCTCGAATGTCGACCGTGAAAGTAACCTAGCTGAGCCCGCTTTCTTCAGGTGTGAGCTTTACTGCCATTTCCTGGTACGCAGAGGTACAGGAAGTTGAATTGCTATTGAAAATGCGTTTCATTCCATCAGAGATTTGGGCTTGGATTACCCTCAGCCATGCCTTTTCCTTTTGGGAAGTCTCAGAAGAGTCCAGCTGAAATAGTGAGGAGTCTAAAGGAGAATGTGGCCTATTTGGAAAAGGTGGACGCTGGAGACAGCAAGAAGTGTGAAAAGGTCAGTACAGCTGTCTGTCTTATAGTGTAAAGTTGGCTCTTACTCTTAACATCGGCTGACGATCATTGCAATGAATCATTTTCATGCACTAAGGTCGCAGAGGAGGTGTCCAAAAATCTAGCGTCTCTGAAGGAGATACTCAGTGGAACAGGTGACAAGGAGCCTCATACCGAAGCAGTGGCTCAGCTCGCACAGGAGCTGTACAACACAGACCTCCTCATTTCTCTCATTGCAAACCTGCAGAGGATTGACTTTGAGGTGGGATGAAATGTATTTGTTTCTGCCATTACTGTACGTGTGTGTGTATATATACAAAAAAAAAAAAAAAAAAAAAAAAAATTTTTTTATCACTTAGAACGAATTGTTTGGGGGAGTGTACACGCTTGATTAGAGAGTCTGTGCTTAAAGCAGAATCATCTCTGCATTCAGTCAGCCATTCATCCCTCTACACGCTTATTTTTCTTAATAGGGAAAAAAGGATGTGGTTCATTTGTTCAGCAACATTGTGAGACGCCAGATAGGCACCCGTACACCCACGGTAGAATACATCTGTGCACACACACAGATCCTCTTCATGCTCCTGAAAGGGTAAGTGCTTTGCTAGTACATTTCAATGTCCTTGGTACTCTTAAACTTAAATAAGATTGCATTTTAAAGCTTCAGACGGTGAAGTGTTCCCTCGGCACGTGATTTTCTATGTTTTCAATATGTGTTTCAACAACTCCCAGAGGAGCCAGTTTAAACTTGTTGCAGTCACCTGTGGATTACATGAGTAAATAGAGTTTATTTTACAATCAACATGCATGCTTGCTCTCAGAGCAACATGTCTTATGCCCATAATTCGGTCATCGAGTTTAATTGTTAGAGATGGAGTTTAAACTTGACATTTACCGTGATGTGTAAAATAATTCTGTAAATGAATTCCCTTGAAGGATCTTAGTGGATCATCTTCTGGCCAGTTATCTTCAGGCAAAAATATGATAAAAAAAAATTCAAGTTTAATGGCAGATCAACTGTGTTACAAGTCTATGGTGGGATTTCCTTTCAGCGCCACTGCTTATGTGCTGCATTTTGTTGTCTTAAATCTGCAGCATTTGTTTTACAGCTGACTAAATATGACTTGACCAGGACTCAACATGTATTAACCTGTGCAGATACGAGAGTGCTGAAATGGCTCTGAACTGTGGAATGATGCTTAGAGAGTGCCTGCGTCACGAGCCTTTGGCACGGACCGTGCTCTTTTCCGAAGACTTCTACTGCTTCTTCCGTTTCGTGGAGCTCTCAACATTTGACATCGCCTCCGATGCTTTTGCCTCATTCAAGGTACATTTTTTTTTTTTTTTCTTTCTTTGTTCAGAATATTTTAACTACCAGCTCTTATCTAACATATCTGATTTTCTGTTCCGTCTCAGGATCTCCTCACAAGGCACAAAATAATGTGTGCAGATTTCCTGGAGAACAATTACGACAAAGTGAGTTCTCTAGTGTGTCTTGTGATTGTTTATTGAAAGATGCTGTACCTCACAGACTTTTAACACGTCTATCAGGTGTTCACAGAGTATGAGAAGCTCCTGCATTCTGACAACTATGTCACCAAACGGCAGTCTTTGAAGGTGAAACCTCCATTATTCTGTCAAGTTGAGAGTACTGCTGAGAGTTGTTCGGTTCTTGTTGGGCTAAAATTTATGGCTGTATTTACTGTTTACTGTACAGCTCCTCGGTGAACTTCTTCTGGATAGACACAACTTCTCTGTGATGACAAAGTACATCAGTAGGGCAGAGAACCTAAAGCTGATGATGAACATGCTGAGAGACAACAGCCGGAACATCCAGTTTGAAGCGTTCCATGTCTTTAAGGTGTGCATGTAAAGCATGCAAAGGTTTGCAGCTAAATCATTTTAGTTGTTCGCTGGAAGACCAAATAGCTTTTGAGCATTTTTCCAAATTCTGCTCGGTAACAGATCAAAATTGTTCAAATTGCCTGTTTAAACAAGCTCTCCCCTCTTAGGTGTTTGTGGCGAACCCCAACAAAACTCAGCCCGTGTTGGACATACTGCTGAAGAACCAGACCAAACTCATGGAGTTCTTGAGCCACTTCCAGACTGACAGGTCAGAGGACGAGCAGTTCTGTGATGAAAAGAACTATTTGATTAAACAGATCCGGGACCTCAAGAGGCCTGTGGCACCAGAGGAAGCTTAAAGGCAGCACGGACAACTGCTCCACCAGCTACAGAGGACTGAGAGGGAGTCTACAAGATATGCTTCATTAAGATATTAATATTAACAGCAAAATATAGAAAAAAAACAGAGATTTCTCTCTTCACTTTTTTTTTTTTTTTTTTTTTTGTTTGTTTGTTTTAACGTGGATGTGGAGGTGATTTCCATCCAGCAACCTGCAGGGGCCAAGAACTGTTATTTAAACCATAGTTCTTCTTCTTGAGTGAGCTAGTCTCTTCTTGTAATGTTGGACCTTTAAACTGTTACCCCTCCCTTTATTTGTTGTTGGCACAGACCATAGAAAGACAGGAAGGTTACCCACAGACAACAAAGGCTCTGAGGTCGTTCTCGGAAACCTGTCTCTATTTTGTAGATTGAAAAACTGAGACGTATATATATTATTTTTCTAATGTATCATCATGGTAAATAGTTAAAAACACAGCGTAACTCTTCTTTCTGAACATTGTTTAACTTCATAGCTTTTGGGGGTTTTTTTGCCTTTATTGTAAGCTGTTGTGTTTTACGGGGACTCAGCTGATCGTTAGAAATCCCTCTTTGACAGACTGACATGTGGATCATATGTATCAGCCAGGTTAGCGAGTAGTAATTTTATGTGATCAGTGGGTAGGTATTAGGTCTTTGGTTGAATGTGTGGCGTGGCGGAGGTCAGAAATGATGTGGCACTGCTTTACTTGGTAATGCATTAGCTCGCACAGGAAGAGAAAATCATAACCATAGAGGAATCAATTAATTGTGTGATTTCTGAAGCTGCGCTCTACTATGCCTGCATGCTTTAAATAGAAACAAGGCATCAGATAATGCTGCAGGGTACAAGCTATCCGTTCACTACAGCCTGGATGTACCGATTGATCTTGCTCAGAGCATTCCATTTCATCCTCGCATGATGAACACAGATAGTGGTGATTGATTTAAAACACTGATGTAGCTATCGTTTCAGGAACATTTTAAACTACTTGATATAAGCCATCTACAGCATTTTTCCTTTGCTGCATAAGTACTGCAATGCACAGAAATAATACTGCAGTTTACATGAAGGTGTTGCCTACAGTGATGCATCATGGGTATGCTACACTATAAATCTGGAATATGGAATATGTGGCCTAAAATAACTGAACTAGCTGGAACTCATCCATACAGTTTGTAAATTTATGGGGAAAGAAAACAGGTTGCAGATGCTAAAACCACATGATCTTTAACATCGTGTTTAGTTTTTTTTTTTTTTTTTTTGTCTGTGGTTCTTTTCTGATAATAGACTATTAAAATAATACATTTTAATACAGTACAGTGTAACACGTCAGATGCATTGCACAGCACTTCTGATCACATAACCACATGCACTGTAAAAAAAAAAAAAAAAAAAAATGTTTGTGTGAGTTTGTTTTGGATGATGGTCACTGAATTTATTGAGTTCCTCACGAGTCACTGATAAGCTATATTGCTTTAAATGACTTCTTTTGAAATAATTGCCTTACGTCTGCTATTGTCTCCCAATTGGCATATTCAGAAATGCAAGAAATGTGTTCTAGTACATACCTCATGGGATTTGAGTTGGCAAATACTGTGTTCTCTTTGCTTCCTAGACAAGGTATTTCTTGGACATCTTAAAAGACAGAACAGTCATTTGTATGCATGTGTGTCAAAGCTTGGTATATACTGTACGTTCAAACTTGAAAATGGACTGTGACTTGATTTTCACAATGGAAAACTGGATTTTTTTAGACTGAAATATATAATTGGGTTGTGCCACACAATTGTTAATTAACACCGAATTGCAGTGTGGCACCTTGTATCAAATGTTACCTTATTTAAAGGCATTTAAAGGATCATAATGAATTATGTAAAATAAAAAAATCTGGTGCTTTTTTTTTTTTTTTTTAAACCAAAGTCAGTATGAAAAGAGTAAAAAAAACAAAACATGCATATTTCCAAAATAATTCCCTTTCAATTCATTTCTGGGTAGTTTCTTAAACCCACATCTAGTGGAGTATAGCTTTATCGCTAACAGCATTATGCTCTGATGCCATTGTGTGGGTTTACATTAATTTGAATAGAAATCGTCAGGCTGCACTCAGTAGTTCTTCATTGGTTAATTGGCTCTATTATCTTTTTTTCTTAATCATTATTTGGTTTTCTGCACCAATTTGTTGGAATCAAAATCAAGTTTTCAGAAACTTCCTTAGAAAAACTGTTAAGTCTGTGGTGGGTGTGGTTTATCACTAAAACTGCAGTCCTGCACACAGTACACTCATGTTTGTTTATGAAGAAAATTGTGTTTGAGTTGCTCTTAAAGTTATAATGGCTATCCTTTGTAACTCCTATGTGACTATTTATTGTGAAACACAGGTCTCAGATTTTACCCCTTAGACGGTAATCAATATTAGTATCTCAATGAGCATAAGTGCTTTCCTTGCAAAATGTCTGAACTCGCACAAGTCTGTCCTCTGTAATTTGGTTGAAGATGATTTGATTTTCTTGTGTAACAAAACAACACCCATTTTGAATGGAATGAAAAGAACCCACCAAATCCTTCTGAAATGTGTTTCCAGTCAAGAAGTGCACTCAGGGAGGAACTTGGCTGTGCCCAGCTGTCCCATCAGAGGGCGCTGTTGGCACAGTTGGCACCTTTTTGTTGGTCGTACTCCAATGATTTTATCTGTTTCAACCCTACCTCCAATCATAGGTGTATGAATACCTGGCAGTAATATGTAGACATCAACACAAATTCCTTAAGATCGGTTCTATATATTTGATGATTTAGAGCTTTCTGTTTTAATGTGTGTTGTGTTTTTCAATTTTACACTATGTTGCCTTTCTTTCCCTTCTCTTCCAAACTCTTGACTATTTACTTTATTTACCATGGGGGGTGAGTTGTGTGTGTACATAACTTTATAAAGAATAAAAGTGTGAAAGCAGTTATTAAAATAAATATGATTTTAACAAATTGTTTGACTTGACTTGACTTCCATTTTTGTTGCATGTTGCAGGGCAATATCCTAAACCATTTTAAACCATTATTTGCTGACCTCCAGTAATGTGTACTGATATAATGACTTATACCAGGACTAAAGTTTGATGTGATCGTGACTACATGGATATTTACTCTGGAGAGCAACAAGTACATCTCAAAAAACTCAGAATATAATTTTTCATCAGTTGTTTAAGAAATTGAACATAAAATATATGCTAAAGTCACTAGCTCTAAAATGTTTCAAGCAGCTTGTTATATTATTTTTTTTTATAATTTATGGCCCAATTCAAAATTAAAAAATCTCAAAAATGTGAATTCTTTACTCACTGTATAACCCATAATTATCAAAATTAAAACAAATTTAAGAGGTTTGAAATATTTCACTTTAGGTGTAATGAGTATAGAATATATGAATTTAAATGAACCAGAAAAATGAATTTTCTGATGAAAATTCATGAACTACACAGCATGTTATCGTAACAGTTGCTGCATGTGAGCTGAACTGCAATATACTTAAGAAGCTAAAGGGTGAAATCCATTGTTCTCATCAGAGAAAAAGGGAATAAGAATATAATATCAAATAAAAGTCCCAGGAAAAAGCAAAATATTTATAAAAGTATAAAAGGTAGAATTAAATATCAAGGCAGCACATGTTCTTAAAGCGCTTAACATTTTGATTGTTAAATGGTTGTAGTAGGTGAAACAAAAATGCTGGAGAAATAATAATAATAATAAAGAATGGGATAACAATGCTGATAATCTGCATCCACTCTGAATTTTTTTTAAACAATATTCTAATTTTTTGAGATGGGCATTGAATTCTAGCCCTCCAGAACATTAGTGTGAATGAAATCAGTCACTGGTTACATCCAGTGACTGATTTTTCCCAGTGGGTATGACTAACAATAATCCCTCCACCCAGTGTTAAGTTTGCAGAGCCTGAAACACTGGCACGAATTCTATCCTACATGGAGATATCCAACATGAGAGTCAGGCTATTGCCCTGTGAGGATCAGTAAGTACACCAGCAAATCTGTAATTGGACCAAGACTTTTATTTGATGTAAATTCACAATCTGGACTGATTCTCCGTACTTGAACTAACCAAAGTTCACTGATTAACCCTCTTCGGATGCGTAGGCTTCACGGGTCCAAGCTGGGTAGAGTCAGTGGGCGGCAGCAATTTTCTCTTTCCTTAAATTCCACCAATGGCAGCCTATAGAGGCAGGGGGGAAAAAAAGGCATGGGAAACTAGGTTAAAGTTCATCTGGGGAAGAAAGCGAGTAAGGAGACGCTGCAACCTGTTCCTACAGGGGAGGAAGTGCCACCACGGCTCTGCGAGGGCTCTGCGCCTCAACCTGCTGCTCAGGATCTCATTAAAACAATGTGCAAAAACGTTGTTACTGAGGCATAGTTGTCTGCATATGAGGCGGGATGATGGTGGTGGTGGTGGGCGTACTCCTGCAGACAGAGCGCAAGACTATGTGGGGGCAGGGTTTGCAGGGGTTAAAGGTCACAAACCCTCCTAGGTTTTCTCCGACCAGCAAAGCGCGAGCAAAGTGCGTGGTTAAAACTACCCGCAGTCCAATCTGCACATTCAGCGTGTACAGGAGAAACTGCACCAAGAGGCAAAAACAAACAAAACAAGTTTAATACCTAAAGGAACCAGAGGCATCACACGCGCTGCGAGGCGAGTTTTGAGAACGACATCCGCAAAGATTCCGTCGGCTGCGCTCTTCCCCCAACCCCCACAAAGAGGAAAAACAACAACAACAACAACAACAAAAAAGATTCCCCCACAATTTCATGCATGGCAGAACTTTTTGTTCGTGCAGAAGGCTGGCGAAGGCGGCTTCGGAGGGGACAACATCTGCGCGCGGAGGTTGGCGGCGATCCTTGAGTTCCCTGCAGCATTTCATTCAACGGAAGAAGCCTCCAGGCGCACCGAAGGTAGGCCCTGTTTGTCCGCCGCAGGCTAAGAAAGTTGGACTGATCTCTGAAAAGTCTCCATGTGGCTGCTGAGTCGACTTGTGCGCGGATCCCGATGCGTAACAGGCGGCCTTAAGTGGACCTGGAACAGTTGTGTTACTTTGGAACTTGCCCGCTCCGCCTTTGTTATGTGTCTTGGTGCACTGGGTTCAACCTGGGTCCATTTTAACAATCCGCAAAGAGCCACAAATTCAACCCACCCTCGTTTTAAGCGTCTGTCAGTGACGTAACCAAATCGACGCAAGCTTGGTTGTCATTCTGCTCTTTTATTTAATTGACGCGCGTTGTCCCATCACGAGACTCTGTCGGCGCCACTTTATTAAAGCTGCGCAGACTCGGACGCTCCGAGAGCGCTTCTGAACGCAGCAGAACTCAATTAGACAGACACACACACACACACAGAGTATCCAGTTAAATATAACAGCTTATAGAAAAGAGACAGATTTTAATAATGTAACATGTGTGCTTTTGTACTCTGCGGCCTCTAAGTGGAAAAAAAAGTGCTTCGCTTTGACAGCCATTGAACACTGCAGAGATTGTAACAAAGCTGACTCAGTACTAATCTGATTGTTGTTTTGTTATTTTATAGCCTAATATACCTAAATTTCAGGTTTATCTGAAGGTCAAACAATAATATGACGCCATGTTGCAATACCTAGTTTGCATGATGTCTTCTTAACACCTTTACTCAAGTACCAATGGTGGTGCCTTTTATTTAAGAAGCAGAATGTCTTCGAGTTGAGCATTTAGGTCACGCGTTCGGTACCGGGCATGTACAAAATAAGAAGTTATTTGTCATTTTTTATAGAGTAACGTTTTTGAAGTCCTTCTTGGCCTTGTTGTAGCATTAAATATAGAATGCACCCCCAGTCTATGATCACTGCAGGGCCATTTTAATAAAAAAGGATTCTGTTCACATGACTGCAGCATGAAAATCATGCGCTCATCCTCCAGGGTCATTGTTTGAATCTCTTTTTTTTTTTCTTTTTCCATAATTTGTCACTTAACACTTATTTTATTCCTGTTTCAGATGGTCCAGACTGGAGTTGCAGCAGTCCAGCACATCCAGCATCCCCTACTTCACCTATGGTCCTCCGGCTAAGGTGCATCTAGTGTAGTTAGTGAAGTAGTTCCATATCTACTGCCCTAGTTGCTCCTTCTGGCTGGAGGACTTTTTCTTGGTTACGATCTTTGTCCTGAAACCTGAAATGCCTCATATCTGTTCCACTTGTGTGTTTGCTGTCTGAGTATGTTGTGCTACATGAACAGGAATGTAAATAATTTGCAGTCACAGGTTCCTATCGTCACATATCTTTAGCAGCTCACGGCTCTCTGACTCTCTGCAGGCTGAACATGTTGACACTGCAGTTCCAAAGTGCTCACAGTGCAGGTAGTACACACTGATCTACTGTAGTTTGTGCACTTCAGGTACTGCCGGTCTCCCCCCGTCATTCGCCTGTGTGTTTGTGCTTGAAGGTCTAATTCTGTTGGGTTTACAGTGAGTTTTGTTGGTTTGCTCTCAGCTTCTGCCAGTTTCTGCTGTGCAAATCCATGCAAAGCTCTCTGTTTCTCAGACACGCAGATAAAAGGAAGAAAGAAGGGTGTTTGTGCGCCGCGACTCCTGGCTTTCATGAACACACTAACGGTAAAACTCACGTTCCCTGCAAACACAACGCACGGATTCAACTTGAAGTTTGTCTCCAACGTCTCCTTTTGTCTCGCTGTTTTCAGGTAGACGACGTCACCATTTTTAGCATTTGGGTAAATGGAAAGGAATTGCATAGTGGCCATCTGCAATCGGCCAGATGTTGTGAGCAGCCACACATTCATCACATTGTGCAAGCAGTGAAAAGACTAATGATATAAAACTGTTTTTGTGTGCCTTAATGAAATTTGTTCACTCTGCTGAGAAAGAAACCTTTGCCTCGCTGGTGTCCGACATGCACACCGAACACCAGGTGGCGCCATTTGGATGTGCTGGCTCTTTGGCGCAGATTCTAAGTATAATAAACTGCCCTCGACGAAATAATCCGCGTGAAACCAAAGGCCATTTGTGTCATTGACTTAGCTTGATGTTGGTGAATATTAAAGGTTCGAGTTAAATTTTAATCTGTAAGTTTCAGCGGGTCTGATTCCGGAGCCTGAGAACTCGCTTTCTGCATCCTCTGTCCATGTGGTCAATAATAAAGGCTCGTGTTTACATCGTGTGTCACGCCAGTGTGTCATTTTACAACGTAACACCCGTGTGCCTCGGGGTTGTGAAAAGTAAAGCAGACAAGTAGGTGCCCTAACAGAACCATTCGTGTCTCACGACAGCAGCTGGACCACCGCATGAATCTCCCCCCCCGCCCCTGGAGCCACACAGAGTCTATGTTATCAGCCAGCATCACTTCTGTTCCACGAAGGGGGAGATCTCTAATACGCAGGGGCTCACGCTGTGGCACGCGCATTTATCCGGCACTAGTTCATCTGTGCACAGAGCTGAGAGTCAGTGCCGCAAGCGGAGAGGGAGTCCGAAGTTATCCGCCTCGGAGGTTCAGCTGGGGAGGGTTCCAGGCAGGTGGGCTGTCC
>KV751330.1:7609777-7625128 GCA_001698575.1 Mola mola | reverse complement strand
TGATGCTGTCAAATCATCTGCTTGGCAGGCGAAATATAAGCCTAATTGATACGTCGTAGGCGTAGCTTTGGCTCGTATCTGTGTGGGGTTTTTTTGCTTTAATGTACTCATCATAACTTGTTCTATTAAAGAAATAGTTTAACATCTCAGGAAGTATGTTTTTAAACTTGGGACAACCCATCATTAAACAGCGCTGCCATTACAGCAAGAGCTTTCTTGACAGATCCCTTTTACATTTACTGTCAAGCTTTTCGCTATCATGCTACACAGGCCTTGTCCATCAAGCGCAGCAACTGTGTTTACTGTCTCAGGGTTTCCACTTAAAGCGCGCACTCACTGGGCCAACACTTTGGAAAGCGCACACTGATTGGTTGCAAAACACGGCAACATGCTGACATGCCAATTAAAATTGTTGGTTTAATGGGGACCGAGGGGTGTGCGTGACTTGGTCTAACTATGTTAGAGACGACTACTGTGGTTCAACTGCACTTTCTTAGAAGGGGTTTAATACTAATTGCTTTAGCATAGGGCTTGAGAGAACTCCCCAAACAGCCCTGGACTGAAATCCTTTTAATATCCTGGTCTTATCTGTTTCCCCTTACTTCATTTTCATCCTCTCTCTCTCTCTCTCTCTCTCTCTCTCTCTCTGTCTTCTCCTCTTTTCCTCTCTATCTCTCTCCCCCCAACCCAGTTGTCCCCTCTCTCCTTCTCTGTCCTGCTCAACCTACTTGACTTTTCTTTCTCCTTCTTTCTCCTCCGTCCGACGCTCTCTCTCTCCCGCTCTCGCGCTACCGCTGGGAATTGAGTGCATGCCTTGTTTGCAATCTTCTTTGCTGCTCTCCGTTCTCTTTTCCTCGGTGCTCCCTCCAGCCAGAGATCAAAGGGCTTCCCCTCTACTCCTCTATCTCCCATCTCCGAGTGCTCTCTCTATCCCTGCATCCCCCTCTCCTTCCAGCTTCACTTGCCCCGCTCCGCTTTCCCAAGCTTCGACTACACCAGAGATTTTCACCCTTTTGAAGTCGACTTCTCCAAACAATAGAAGAAGTAATGGCTCTGTCTCCCTTTGTCTTTTAAGCAGTAAGATGACAAGCTGCTCTAACATTAGGCTTCTGCAAGATCAATACCAGGAAGTAGGTAAGGCATTAGGAGTTTATAACGATGCACAGAATGCCTCATATGCCATTTGGCAATCTAATGAGCCTTAGCTTATCTCCTCATGGTATACCAGGGAAATACTACGTAATGGATAAACTGCAGCATCCACTCTGATATTTGATGGATTTAATTTTGACTCACATTAGCAAGATCATAACATCATCCTCTCCCACATGCTCTAATTGCCTGGCACTCAATGGGCTGATGTTGTCAATTGAGTTACGAAGAGAGTCAGTAAACCTGCGCAAGATGCTCATCTTTGAGTCTAATCTTTTGAAATGAGAAGCTGATCTTGCTCATGCTGGGAATTTAATTTAGAAAATGAATTATGTATTCCAGTACTTCTTAAGAGCGTGTTAGCATGAGATGCTGCGTGTCATTGAGCAGGAGATAACTTGATAGAAGAAATACGTTGCAGAATTTTGAGGATTAATTTTATGGAAGAGCATTGTTGAAAATCATAAAGTAAAAAATGTTCAAGGACCTTTTCAATGAAATGTGTATTCTGCCTGCCGTATGCAACCTTTAGTTTCTATACAGCAGGAAATTCTGCATTTACAACTGTCCATCATTTATGGTGAGGTGTTAAAATGCATGGTAGCCCAGACCATCTTTTCCCAGTATTAACCAGGTGCTGTGAGTGTTGTTCAGTAAGTTTAATAATCTGATGATCTGATCGATGATGTCAGATACAATGACACACACTGTAAATCCCATTAGTTTATTAACATTTGACAACTTAGCTGATTTTCAATGAATACATTTCCTCATTTTCTTGATGACAAATATTGCAAATTAATTGTTTAGCCATTAGTCGAAAATAAGTTTTAATTTTACAGTCAAACAGACAAACCAAAAGGATTTTTCTTAAGTAATAACTTAAACAATCGATCGTCAAAAGTGCGACTAATCAGCTTTGAACACTAGCGCTTAAACTGACTTCACACGCAACCAGCCGAGCTCCACATTTAGGCCTTTCTCACTGTGCTAAAGCTGACTTAAGCACAAACGTGGCTGTGATGTGATTATACGGTACATCTCATGATGCCACCTCTCTCCCTCACCTAACTGCCCGATCAAGCAGAAACTCATCCAAACCCATCTTCTGGCATACAGTTTGACTGACAGCTCTAATTGTTGTTATTTCCCCAACGGCGTGTCCTTCAGAGGGGAGCTACTGCTGTTCTTGTGATGCTCAGCCAGATAAAGAGGTTTTCCAAATAAGATTTGTGTCATTTGTTAACATGACAAGCCTTTATTTAAGTATTTAAGAACGATCTGTTTATGATATTATTATTTAAGACACTGGATGTGAATGGCAGAGGGGACTGCAGTCCTTTGTGTTGGGGGTGTAAAGTCTCACACCGATAATTGAGCCTCTTCAGACCGCAGTGCGGGTGGAGACAACAAGCCACTTTCATGTGTAGCTTCATCACAGCTCAATGCCCCTCTACAGCTTGACGAACAGTTTTTGCCCACAGGGAAGTCATTCTCAAATCCAAAGAGCAGGGCCGATAAATAAACATGAGAGGACAAGATTGGCCAGATTGCTTATAAAGTCAAACTTGTGGAGAGGAAAGTTGAGCACTTGACACATCAGAAAGTCTGTGTGATATTTGTTGGAAAAAAAAAAAGTGGGACAGCAAGCCTGGCGTTCCTGAAATGACTCGATGAGCCCGTGGAAGGCTGGCACAGTGGGGTGTTCAAAAACAGGTCTGACTTGGACTACTTTCAGGCAGCATGAGGGCGATCTGTGTGTGGCTCCACTCGCTGCTGCGATGCGGGGGAGCTCTCTACAGTTTACTCGCAGGGGCAACGCTCTATAAACGATCGGGAGTTTGGAAGGAGCTTGAAAGAACGCTCCCATCGTTTTATCAAACAGAAAGACACCAGGCAACCTGTGGTGTGCACTGCTCAACAAACTTGGTGAATATCTTTGAGGACATACACACACACGTGTCATAATTGAAAAAGTTCACTCAACAGAATTGTGAATAAGTCTTTTGTGTCCTTGAATTCCGCATATCTCATTCCAAGCGGGCCAACAAATTAGCATCTCATTAGTAGTCTCAAAAAATTCTATCGACTGCCCCGCTTCTCCTGGATGGGATTTAATTACTCTAAGTGTATAAGGAATTACAATGGCAGAACCCTTGTTGCCCGGGTGGAGGTGGCTGTTGACCTTGATGGGAGTTTGCCCTCATTGGTCTTCTATAGTGCTGAATGGACATTTACTGTGGCAGTAACCCAAATGAGATGTGGCAGGAGGAGGGTGATGCAGAACCTGGCAGGCCCTGGCCACTTCTCCATCCAGCAGCCAATAATCAAAATCAGATCTTGCTGCCTTCTGCATCCATTCCCCCTCACCTGCATGTTAGCCACCCGCTCAATCTGATGTGCTCCAGGAGTCTGGCCCGAGCAAGCCCTTTCTCTGTTCTTCCCATCATCTGCTTTCCAATAATCATCCCCTTTCGCTCTCCAGGGAGTCGTTTTGTCTCGTGGAGAAGTTTCCCGGAGTAATCCAATAACTGTGAGGGCTGGTGGGATACATGCCTGCTGCGATGTCTGAAGTTGTTTACTCAATGCCCTGGGCTAATCTAATAACTTAATGATGGGGAGCAGCAGTTTTGCCATGTCCAATGGGCTCCTTCGAGTATCGTTTACCAGACATGATGGGGTACACCAGCCATTACCACATCTTCTTCTATCAACATATAATTTGATTTTCACTTAATTTCTGTATTTTATCATTATGCGCAATTGCTTTGTTTGCTTGTAATGATCTTTTTTAGACTTTATGAGCACTCTGCTGGGCTGTTGTACAGATTGATGTTTAATAATGCAGAGTAGTACAGAGAGAGTCATGTGTTTGCGATCTGAGTTGTCTCTTTGCAGGGAACGGTCTGAGTGGACGTTTTAGAGATTGTTATCCTGAAAGTGAATATATTGTAGAGATCTGAGCATCAAAACATCCAGTTCCATAGCAGGTACATGTGGTAGTTCCTATCATTATTCAAGTCAAGAGATCTCATCTAATGTCATATTCTGAGTCACAAGAGGGAAATATAAAAAAAATGTTTGATTGCAATTTGCCACTGAATTAAGGTCACTGTGCTTTCTGTGTATGTCAGGCTAAAGCCTCTAGTTCAGCATCTCTATCTATGTCTCTTCTTCTCTTTTCACCTAATTATTCTCTTTAAATGCTATTTAGGCAGGATTTTCAGTCAATTTTGCCCCTTTGTAAGGAACATTTTTATCATACAAAATAAAGAAAACCCTGCATGGATTTCAGAGGTTGTCTCAGAGTAAACAGCCAGTAGGTGACTTCATCGATGCCATACTTACAGTGTCACTTTTATAGTGAATCCATGTTTTAAATGTAAAGTGACTCTCAGCTGTAAAGTAGTAAATGATTATAGCCACAGATACTCAATAGTCCCTTTTACACAGTGATCAGTGCAGACCTATTGTGCCTCTGTTGCGACTCAGTGTATAAACAATGCAAAGGCGTAATGGGTAAAAGTTCCGCCTCTATGACGACAGCAGAGGTAGCATTGGCTTACAATCAACACCTGTATAAGCAGTAGGTCAGAACAACAAGACGGGTTTTCATTGCGGGAGTTCAATTGCATGCAGGACTGTTGCTGTATTAAGGACTGTTGCTAAAGTTATGGTAAAGCAATTAGCCGCCCTTATGCAAAGACAGCAAACATGCTCACAGTCTCACCATTGTCTGTAATGTTGAATCTAAAGTGTTTCTACAAGTTTCTTCTTAGGCGCTTCTTTGGTTATGGTCACTGATAACTGATTACAAAACCATGTTTTTCTTAATTTGAACAGTTCTGGTCTGAAGCGCCTGCAAAAATTCAAAACTTTTTTATTACTTATGCGGCAAATGTATTTAATCTGATCTGATCCTAGAAATGTTTCGAGAAACCATTTGAATACTAACGGATACTAATGTATGTCATCCCAAAACCAACATTTAGAAGCTGAAACGTGACAGAAGCTTGGGTACAGCGCTACCTCACCTGGGGAATAGTAAAAGAAGTGTTGTTCTTTAGTCCGCAGATCACTTTGTTGATAGAGCTGAACATAACATAACCTCCTCCTGGGATCATTCACACAGACAAACCTTTGTTTTCATTTTTAACATGCTTTTGCTCTTCATTGTCTGGCTTTCCAAGCAATTTCTTATCTCTTCAGGCTTTATGTAGGCTGCCAGGCGCTCCTGTATCTGCAGGAGGACTCAGCATCCTGTACAGGGCTGGAGTCCTGTTTGAAGTGCTCCCGTAGTCTTGCGTTCTTTACACTACATCTTTTTAATTCAGCCCCAGTCTTTTGATTAGACAACACTCAAATTCAAAAATGCGACGGCTGTCTCCCTGCTGATAATGTGTCAGACAGTCTGCGCTCCATGGGGGGGACATTGGCATATTATTTCCGTGGTGGCTCTGGAAATCTTCAATAGCAGAATTATCAACCAAGAATTATCAACCAAGAAAGAAAAGAGCCAACTTGAATCTTAGGCATTTCCACCATTGTTGTTAAACAAAGGCTGAGTCATCTGCTGAGATTGGTGATTTATCTTTGTGTTCATTCTGAAAAGACCTGTGGAGAAGAGGATTAGATTATTTTGCTTTTAAGATTGTTTTACACATCGAGGGGAAAACGAAGAGGAAAAAAATGTGAATGCACTACTTTTGTAAATGTTCTATGTAGTGTCCTCAAATGTTTTCTTGTGCGGATAAAGAAACCTGTCACCGATACGAATCCCGGTAAAAAGTTTTTACGAGCAGTTTCATCTCTAAACATACTCACTTGTTTTCTCTAAGGCAGGAAATTGTTCTTTACTTTTTCCGGACAGCAGACAGCACTTGACTGTGACAGAGCTGCCTCATGAAATTCATTTGTGTTGGTTCAGCCTTAACAAAAAGACCCGAGTTTTGATCCAGCTTCGGCGTCACCTCGGCAGAGCATTATCTGCAAGGAGAACACATGATTTCTGTTCGCCTCCTGTGCCAACTACCCTGTCATGTTCTTTACGCTGATGTGTCAAAAAATTGTCACGAGTGGTTTCTAGGGACAAGTGAGGCGCTTCGTGTTTGAGCCCCCATTTTAATGATGTGCCCTGTTGCACGCGTCTCGAGCTGCATTTCATCATAGAGGCGAAAAAACAAACAGTTTGGAGTGGGGATCAAAGTGTCATTTGAATTGCTATCATCAAACGGAGCTAAGGGGCTGACAGCCTCCTCCCAGCTCCAGTAGAGAGACTGAGCCTTTGTTTCTCTCTGTGTTTGACTACTGCATCAACTGGGATGGAGAGGGGGAGGAGAAAGGGAATACGGAAAGGAAAGGGGAAGAAAAAAGGAAAGGGGAAGAAAAGGGTGGAGGGAGGAAAGGAAATGAAAAGGAAAAGGAAATGGAATAAGTGAAAGCAGCATATTGACGTGAACACATCTCATGCCGAGCTAATGAGCTCCTTTAAACAAATCACCCAGGAGCTTCATACATCATGCGAGACTTTCTCCACCTAATGGATTATACAAACCTGCGCTTCAGAAATACCCACTGTTCTTTATTATCAATGCTGTTTCTGTGAGCTAAATCAATGCAAACACAAGATCATTTTGAAATGGCCACATCTATTAACAAGACTTGTTGGAGAAGCTGCTCATTTGTCTTAATATGAACTCAAACGGAGTCTATTCAACGATGAAGCTTTGTTTATATTTATCCTCACTTTGGGGCGTTCGCGCTCAGTGTAAATCTGAAGCTTTTTCAGATGATGGCTGCAAAAGTTGTGTCTCCTTTTAAGTCAAAGCCATCACTCCCCTCAGTCTGAAGTTATCTGAGTTCAGCTCCATGGGGGTAGCCCCAGATAGAACGGAAGTCTTGTCAGTCTTGTTCTTTGTGCATAGCGTTTGTCAGGTTGTGGCGTGGGACACCCGCTCCAGAATTAATCTTCAAGGTCTCGTTGTTTATGAAAAGCATCTTAGGCTTTTGCACTCTGTACAGCTCTTATTGTTTGACTAATTCAGGTAGCAGTCATCAAAGTTTCCCTTGAATAAGATGATGATGAAACTGTCAGCTACCTGTTTATTTCTGTCCGTCCCCCACGTTTCCATGTGGTTCTTCCTTCACCTCCTGACCCCCACAACATGCCCTCTTCCTCCTGCTCCAATTATGCACTTATAGCTTGAAGAGATACATTTTTCATTTCTGCTATGAAATATTGAAGCATTTATGCAACATTGGCTCAGCCATGCAGACGTAACATCCTGCCAGGGCAGGGTGGAGCAGGGCAGAGGGGCTGATCTTACATCTTCCGGATCTCATGGCTTATTCACAACAACATAAATATGTAATAACAATTAACCAAATTTAACTTCCGAAAAAAGGGTCATAACCATCACCTGAAGAACAACCATATCATTGATTTGGATGTTTTTCCACTGTTTTTTCAACTCTTACACTTAAATTGACCTTTAACATAGAGAAGTTAGAATCTCCTGGTACAGATTGCTTCAGGAGACTATACATCCATTAGCAGCTCCGTGAAGCTCTGCTTTGTCCTACATGCACGTGTGTTACACTGTAAAAACAAACCTATAAACTCTACTCAGTAAACTTTAGGTAACAAATTGAACTATGTTTTGGTGGGTGTTCACGTAATGTTTTGAGTAAGGATTACTCAAATGTTGCAGCTAAGAAATAGTAAAGGCAATTTGGTAAGGTCTACTTAAATTTCCTCCATAGGCAAGTACTTCTGTCTTTCTCACCTCTCCCTCAGATCAAACCTATGCCTTGATGCCAGGGAGCTGACGCATGTGCACATTTCAATGCAGAGCTCATATCTTAGCGTACAGTTGATTTTTTTTTTTTTTTAATGTTGTAAAAAAACCAAAAAACAGGGAGCTCGGGTAGAATTGACCAATTATTCTATATTTCACTTGGCGGATAATATAATTATGTAAAACTTAAAAGGTTTGCATCACTTTTATTCACAACCCCCCTAAATCATTTATTTTTGGCAATGTACCAAGTTTTCAATCTTAGCTTATCATGTTATCATAAGGGCAAGGCTAATTTTGAATGAATGAATGGCTTTTATTTAGGTTTTTTATACATTGTAAAGAACTAATTTCACCAATTCATTGAGTAACCAAAAAAGAATAGGCTGAAGGCCCAGACGAATGTGCAATCAATATTAAAGAATCAATACCAAAGAAAAAAGAAAAACAGTAGGCCTACATACAGTATATACAAATACCCATACACATATATACATTCATATCTTACATTATAGCTCCTAATTATTTTTCATTTTCTTATTTTACATTATAACATTTAATTGTTATAAACTACTTTTGTTTTATTGGGTTTTTTTAAACTCAACTGAGAGCTACACAATCATCATAAGTTTTATTCCATAATTTAACTCCCACAATTTTAACATATAGGGGGATTTTTCATTAACAAAGCAATTACAATTCATTCTCAGTGGAGCTTTTATAAAACTTCATGACTAGCCATCTATTATTAATTATATTTGAATTAGGTAATTTATTTGAGAGTTTTCCGATAAGCTTTTTTCCATGAGTCATTGGCCATTAGTAATGAGGCTAGTTCATGAAAATATCATTTTTTTCCACTAAGAATTTGTATTTTTTTGTACACAATTGAACAGAAGTATAAAAATTTCTATATATTTTTTTTAATCTACTTTTGTCTTTAAGGTTAAGGGATAATAATCTACTTTATATCCAGTATCACATCCATTGATCTCACAGGGTTTGTTCAAATTGAAAACGGTGAAACAATGCTCACAGCAGCTGGGAGGAAGAGTATTTGTTGAGGCGATTGACTCTGGGAATTATTGATAAAGCAGGACATTGTGTTCGCCTGGCAGGAGTGTGTGAAGAGGGCACCGCAGCCCAAGGGCGAACCGGGGCCGAGCAGCTTAACGAAGGGGAGAGAGAGACGCGGTGAAGGAAGCCGCTGCACGCTTCTCTGCCCTCGTGGCATGACTGATGTGAGGAGAAATGTTTGGGTGGTGAGGAGTCTGCTCCGAGTCTCGGCGGAGTGTCGTCATGGTGCACCCCCCACCTCCCCCTGCATCCCCACATCTCCAGCTGCCCTGGCTGGATGAGAGGCTAAGTGGTGTGAAGCAGGGGGCTCTCTGACAAGCTCCATTACTCCTCCTCAGAAAATTCCCCCGGTCTGCCTGTCAGAGGAAAGGTGATTGTGTTGGTTTTGGGGAGTGATGGGTTGATCAAAGGAGGTGGAATAGCGTAGAGTCTCTTCCATTTACCAGCAGCAGTGTCACTTCTTCTTCTTCTGTTTTTTTCGTAACTTTATGATGATGGCTATACATTTAGTTAGTTCTGCCTTGTTAGCTTTACTTTTTAGCTTTTGGCACAAGGTCAGTTTGTGATGTTTACTCCTCCGTAGGGTGGCGGGATACAAACAAAGTGAGAAGTCTCATGGCTAACCTGGACCTTGTTAAAATCGATCTTTTCAGATTGAGCGCCCTTTCGTTTCTAATTAATCTCTGTCTGATGGGCACAGAGGGAGGTAGGGGGTGGGGATGAACTGTGTTTTAGCCTGCTTTCCTTCACAGTCTGAATTCTGAAATCTATTTTCATTTTTTTGTTAATAACGAGCCACAGGGGAGTTGTGTCAGCCCGTATGGGGGTCCCTGGGTTGATCCTGGCGTTGCAGGCAGCCGTGGTGGCCTCTGCTACGTTCCAGGAGGCCTGTGTGTCTGCTCCCTTCTGTAGAGCTGCGTTCCACTTCAGGGAATGTCACTTTGAACAAGACGAGCAGAGGCGATCGTGCTGTATTAATATTTGAGGAGCGCTCCTTGTTGTCCAGCTGTTTACCTTACAGAATATGCTTCGGGGCTCCCCTGAAGAGTGCACCACAGAGGAGCTGACAGCATCACCCTGTCAGTCACTCCTCCCTGCTCTCGTGGGTGCTATACTGCTACCTGTGTCTACCCTACCAAGCTCCATTTCCTAAGCCTCATCCATCACAATCACATTGCGCTGCTTCCTAACTGTCAACCTCTGCAGTGACTATCATTATTTCTCATTTGTGCAGCTGTGCTGTACGAGGCTAGCACCCAGGCTCACTCAGACAATGAGCTTTTTGTTTTGCCTTTTGCATCTCTCCTTTCATTGTGTGAACATATCTGTATCTGTGATCTGCGTCATCAGGAGCTTGCCAGTGTGTCACAGCACTGCTTGTTTGTCACCTGGGAGCAGTCCAAGTGGTGTAATGGCTTTTGTGACCAAACTGTGTCCTCCTGGACTTTAACGACTCAAAACACAGTGCTGAGCATTCACCCATGCAGGCCGTACCACTCCCAGCCTCATTTGCCTGGCACACGTATCACTGCTTTCAAGTCAGACGGAGTTCAAGAGTTCATGCAGCTTTAATAACTGAGAGCTTCTCTCCCCCTCTGCAGACATGGAAGAGTTCAGCCTGTTTAATGAAATATGGTGGGTCTACATTTTGGGAAATGTGCTCATTCAGTTTTTACTGGGAAGATTGATATGGCTTCCGCCTGTATAGTAATTATGAAGTTACAGCTATTATATTAGCTTAGCAGAAAGACTGGACATAGGAGAGCAGTGACCTGCTTCTGTCCTCTGGTAACAATGTTCCCCTGCCAACCTTGCAAGATTCCCTGAAGCCTGAGGAGACTGGAAGGGAGATTTTTTTTTAGTCTTTGGCATTAATGAAGGAGCTCGACCTTACAACCAAACAGACCAGATAATACAATGAAACACTTGTTGGTAATGAACTGACTAGAGTTTGGGGGGTAGAAGATCCATCAAAATCAGATAGCAGGCTAAATGTTTTTGTACAGAAAAAACTGTTGAGAGGATCCTGGATAAGCAACTTCAGGTTTATTGACTGGTTGGACAGTGTCTTCTAAAATTGGATATCAGAAGGAAATGTCTTTGAAGATTGTCAGTCATCCAGGTCATGGTAGTCTTGGTGTTTAAGTTGAAGGCAATTGGACTTGTTGTAGTTCCTTGAAGATGTTTCGCCTCTCATCCAAGAGGCTTCTTCAGTTCTAAGTTTCTGGTAGGGAGTCCCCGATGTTTAACCTTGTGGAGGATCATTCATACATAGGAGAGTGGACAAAGAGTACGATGCCCATCCCCCAATCTGTGTGTCACAGATCCACCCAGCCATCAGTTGGGTTGTCTCTCGCCCCGGTCATCATGTGAGTCGCTGGTATCACACGAGCCAAGATGTGAATGCTGGCTAAGTTTTCTGAGGAGAGATTTCAAAGCTACATTGTATGTACATACATTGCAGTTCAGTGCAGTATCAGAAGCTAATGTCAGCTGCAAAAGCCTATCAAAAATTGATTAAAGAAAAAACTTTATGAAAACTGCTAGCAGCAACTGGACTTGACCACTCTAGTTTGGAAACTTTACATATTACACAATGTACGATTTTATCTGCCGAAACCATCTGACACAAGATGGGAGCAGACATGGTCCAACTGCAGTCGCCACCCTGAAAAGGTTTTCACAACATACACAGGCGCTGTAATGTCTGTTTCCCTCTTCATGAGAACATTAATCTGTGTTCTGACTGCTGGTTGATGAGGTCACTTGAAATGTTTCTGCATTTCTCACTTTTGTGTTAACTTCAAAGCAAAAGCAGCTGCTGTGTAGCTTCATATTTAGTGTCAGGTGCATTACTTAGTAACACACTGTAATATTATTGCTTTCACCAGTCACAGGGAATGTAAAGGATTACAATTTTCAGATCGTTAATTATGGAAGAGTGGGGAAAAATGAAACAGGAATTATTTCCCAATTATATCATTCACAGAGTATGTCACACCTTTCAGTCCAAGATATCATGCTGTTTAGTCATATTTCCAAATAGTTAAACTCAGGAGGTTGTTTACAAGTAGCATTTGTGGTGTTATGTGTTACTTTTTATGAATATAAGACAGAGTGATCAGAGCTTTAACACATTCTGAAGTGAGAAATGTGGGGATTTCTTCAGTTTTCAAAGAGGTTTAACCATCAGGAGGGGCTGTCAGGATAATTGAAACACTTGTTTCTTTTGTTCCTCAGTCTGTTGTCTGTTTTCTGGACATAAATTGTCTTAATGGCTGATGTGACACCTGTGATTTGAATTTATGGCCATATATACCTATGACATATTTAATATCGGGCATTTATCTGCACACAATGCATGAGCCCATGAACTAACTTCAGAGAACCATGTCCATGCAAACTCCTGAAAGGTCACTGCAATACCAAACAAAGGTCTCACTGCTTATTCACAGAGATAAGTACCAGTGGTTTGAAACTGAACTTTTCATTCTTGAAGGTCAAGCATTTTTTTTTTTGTTTCTGTGTATCTTTTCGTGATTCTTCAGCTATGCTTTACTTTCCGGAGGCTCTCTGTCTCACACGGTCGAGCAGGATTTGTCACATGTGTTAGCATGAAGCTCTCATGGTCAGTCCTGCCCTGTCCTGCTTTGAGCCCTATTTTTTTAAACAGCTTTTAGTATCGGAAGCAGACTCGAAACATGCAAGTGTATAACAATCAAGGCCATATCAGGATGAGAGGTCTGTTGGTCTGTGTATGTGTATGTGTGTGTAATAACCCACTGGAAGAACAAGCGAGCAGCAGTTTCCCTGAGTCTGTGCAGATCTCCTCTCATGTTGCGCTTTGTCCTATGGGGATTAATTTGCACACCTTACACCACGCGGGTAGCTGTTGTGTTGGGCTTTTGTTTGAGGCCTGGTGGTGTTTTTAGTAATTTATTTATGCACAATCAAACAGGGAAAGTGTATAGTCCGGTTGCATGTCTATTAATGGGCCGGCCGATACTGTTGGTCGTGTACAGTTTCTTTTTCCTCATTCAGTTATCAGCATCACATATATCTAAATGCATGTCTGTATGCCTCATATTTAGGCGTATAAGATGAGAAAAACTGTTCTTTCAGGTCACAAAAGCTGTGAAACATGGGCTTTAAAAATATTTTTTTATATATTGAGGGACATTTTCAATATCATTTCAAATTAAATGAAGTACGCCATGTGTCCGTATAATATTTCAGTTTCTATTTATTTGTGTTGCAAGATGGATATTTCGTCTATCTGATGAATTATGCCTTTTTTCACTTTTCCTCTGCTGACTTGCTAATCGTTTTATATCACTGATTGCTTTGAACCTGATGAATTTTCATCTCCAGAGTTTCGGCGAAGTTTGCTGTCGCAGCACGGATATGTAGAGGGGCAGACACAGTGTTCTCAGGGGCTGAAAAAAAAATGCACAGCCTTGCTCTAACAACAAACTGGTGGTGCTTTTATTCATGTATTCTTTTTTAAATTTTTCTTTTTTGAGGGAATATGTTTTTTGAGCAGTTCAGATGAAACACACACTAGGACTGGGAACGAACTACCCTGAACCCTGATGAAACCTCAAGAGAGGTGTTGGGTTTAACCATGACATTTCACAGCAAATTGGAGAAGGGTGTGGTGGTGACTGGATCTTCTTACAATACTCCTGCATGAGTACAGTTGCTCTCCTGAGTTTAAAAAGCTAAAACTAAAGGAGTGTCTACGCAGGATGATGACGGTCAACCTTGGCAGAAAAACAGATTGGTGTTGGTGTATCTAAAAATGTAGATAATTAACATGTGTTCTGACTTACTGACTTGCACTGATCAAAATTTGACGGTCAACATGTAATAGGTGAAAAGTAAAGTAAAGGTGACATACAAACCATCTCTGCAGCTTCCCTCAGAACAGCATTGGAGCATCTTGTTTGCTCATTGTTTTGGTTTAACACACACAAATTACACTCATCCACCATGTTTGCAGTCACAGCATCAGGCTGCCTTCAGAAACTGATACAGAGGAGCTGTTTACTTCTTCTTCTTCCCCTTTCAGCTTTACCAAAGTTACTGAATTCTAGGAGTTGCCACAGCGAATCATCCTCTTCCATCTCTCCCTGTCCTCTGCATCTTTTTTGTCTGCATATCCTCTCTCACCACATCCATGAATGTCCTTTTTGGTTTTCCTCTTTGCCTCCTGCCTAGTAGCTCCATATTGAGCATCCTTATACCGATATATTCACTGCCCCCCCTCAGCACATGTCCACGACCATCTCAATCTGGCCTTTCTAACTTTGTCACCAAAATGTCTGACCTGTGCTGTCCCTCTGATGTGGTTGTTGCTAATCCTGTCCACCCTCGTCACTCCTAAAGAGAATCTCAACATCTTTAACTCTGCCACCTCCAGCTCTGCCTCCGGTCTTTTGGTTAGTGACAACCTCTCCAAACCAAGCAACATTGCTGGTCTCACTACCCTCTTGGTCACACCCTCTTGGTGGTGGTCATTGTTAACTTGGGCCCCGACCGATCCGGTATGAGCATGTTTGTTTTTGTGATTCACACGTTTGATTTGGCTCAGTCTTTACACCGGATGCCCTTCCTAATGCAACCCTCCCGATTTATCCAGGCTTGGGACTGGCAGTAGAAATAGACTGGTTTGACAGAGGAGCTCTTTACGTGGAGAGAATTTCAGAAGAAAATGTTATATTTTAATTGCACTTTGTCTGTTTCTTCACATGATGACAGCATTTTAGTGGCCTGAAAATGCCAACTTTTAAAACAAGTTCCCAGAGACAAATCTTTTGAAAATGCCACCCCTATTGTCACTGTGTAAATTGTCAATACACACATCCTGAGGAGACGATGTCACAGCCCCAGTGATGAACCTTGACTGTGGGTGCTGGAACTTCAGCTCCGACAGAACTTAACCAGACACACCAAAAAGCAACAACAGCAACAGCAAACAATGATAGTAGAGTAAGTAATGTTTTTTTCTGTAAGCCTAAAAACTTCTATTGAGCAGTGTGTCTTTCGATAAGTTATTTAAGGCTAACAAATTCCAGTATTAGCTGCCTTTTCAGCTGATTTTGTAGATCTGTGTACATGCGGATCATTTGCACAACTCCGCCCTGTGAACGCGGATATTTTTTTTTAACACAGCATGAAGACGTTTCTTTTTCAGTATGGCCATTGTTGTCTACATGCGGCCTGACTTTATATGATATGCCCATGTGTGGAAATGGCAGAAACACAACTCCAAATACTGCTTTGGCTTCTAAGATTGTTAGGTCATGTTTGAAAGATAGAACTA
>KV751330.1:7585636-7604681 GCA_001698575.1 Mola mola | reverse complement strand
GGTGGGCCCACATGAGGACGGACCCATGTTTCCTTTTCGGGCTGAGCCCGACCGGACCCCATGGAAAAAGGCCCGGCCACCAGGCGCTCGCCTACGGACCCCTTCCCCAGGCCTGGCTCCAGGGCCGGTCCCGGTATCCCCCCGGGCAGGGTACACAAGTCCTTGTTATTATTCACCATTATAGAAGTCTTCGAACCACACTTTGTCTGGCCCCTCACCTAAGACCAATTTGCCTTGGGTGACCCTACCAGGGGCAAACAGCCCCCGACAACATAGCTCCTGGGATCATTAGGGCACCCAAACCCCTCCACCACGGTAAGGTGGCGGTTCCAGGAGGGGTAACCTTAAATGTGATTAAAAAAAAAAAGCTTGTGTTATAAATAATTGCACAAAATGAATGCTTGTTAATATGCATGGGTGTGTGTGCTGGTGTACAGCCCAGGGTGAGTCCTGCTCTTGTGGTTGTGGCTCTAATTATCAGGCCTCAGATGGAGCGAGAGGCCAACAGGTGTCTAGAAGACGCTGCTCTGGATCAAATCCAGGGAAAGTAACTACACACCCCACTCTCCCATCTCTTACATAAGACTAACTGCCTGCCACCTCACACCCGGACACGCTCTAACCACAGACCACATATCCGCAGCCCTTTACTTTAAGGCAAAACAGCAGAGTCAGTCACATTTGAGCTATAGCGGGCAGACAGACAGACGGACGGACGGACGGTCGCCCCCTGTGCTTTGTGTTTTTCGCTGGTGCACATATGTCCCACTCAGTTGAATATTTCATCCGCTCATCATTAACACGCAGCCAGGAAGCCAAGAGCAAACTTTAAAAGGAACAGATGCACGCGCCGCCAGTGCTCTGGCGTTTTCATGGCCTCTTTTCAAAGAGCCCCTTTGAAGTCTCTTAACTAACAACACCCAAGCCACATTTATCTAAAACCACTGAGCAGCGGGAACACTGATCATCAGTTCATCAAAACTGGAGCTCGATTTGATCCAGCTCCACTGGACTCATTGTGATGCGACTAACTTTGACTCAGTGTTTTGTCGAAAAGATACATGCATATTTGAATATTAAATATTCAATATTGATATATAGTGTTTTAAAATTTTTGAAAAACACTTTTAATAAAATACCAGCATTTGATGTGGAAGTATTTTTTACCCTGATTGCAACAGGAAGGTATTATATAAAATTCCAGCAGCTGAATTGCTTAGAAAATAAATCTCGCCACATCAATCAAAGACTGCATTTGACATTAAAAAAGGCAGTAGGTTAGGACATCTCTTTATTCTAATAAATAATTAAGATCTAGTTTTATGATAGCAGGGCAGACTTTGAAAGAACAGGAAAAGCAAAAACATCTTTCATAAAGTTTATTTTGACGCAGGGTACTTAGAGGGTGTCAGTGTAGAATTTCTGGCATAGTTTTTAGCATCACAGTCAAGCACATACTATTCCAGGATGTGAGCGCTGTCAAGAATGCCATGGAAATGTACAGGACAAGACAGAGAGAGCGAATAGACGTAGCCAGTGCAAGTGTGCTGGATGTTGAGTGGATGAGAGTAAACACATTATGTTCATTAGTTTTATTGTTACAGCATATAAGGCTGTGGTTATGCACAGAGTGCCACCTTCTCACTGGATTGACATCCGGGGCATAAATCATTTTATCGTTATTGTTTAATTTTATTGTTACTAAGTTTTTATAATGACAATTGTATTGTTACATCCATAAAGGGTGGAAAAAATAACGTAATAAAATTAGCATCAGGTTAGCATTATATTCTAATGTGTTCTCATTTAGGCATATCAAATAATCCAAAAAATCTCCTCAAAAATGTGTAGCAAATTTCCAATCCAGGCTCATCTTAATAACACTAATGTCACATTTTGTAACTCAAAGCAATTTCTACCTGATAGCAGTGCCGCAAAACACAATCGCCCTTCAACCACAACACTGAAATCTTGACAACCATTCAAAGCGGCTCTGTAATATCGTTTCACATGTGGTGTTTGCCTGTAGCGTGCATAGCTCAGTTTTAGCAAGACCATTACACACACTCAGTGAATTACACCAGGGACCTGCTCCAGCCATTGATTAAACCCTTAAAAGCTCATTTCTGTTTTATAAAATTAGATTTATTTTTTTTTTCATTCAAAAAAGCTTGGACGTAATTCAACAACTTTGCCTAATCTAGGCTGTAGGGATCTATGATTGTTACTACTATCCAAAGCCCACCTTGTTTAATTGTCTTTTGTCATTACTTGCACACAAGATGTGTTCTGACAAATAAGTTTACTTACTCATCATGCCCCATTTTTTAGATTTTACTTTTAGTTTTACTTCTTATGTCATTCCTAGTCTATGCTCACAAGTATTTTTGGTTTTTTTGGTTTTTTTTTTTGTGTCCTGGAGCAGATGTTGGGGTTGGCGATAAAGATTGCTTAAGAAGAACCTCTGTCATTGTTGAGTTTCTGTGGCAACTGGGAGCATCATATTCTACTAGTATGTGATTCAAATGTCCCGGGGCAAACCTCATCCCCTTAATGTTGTACACTGGACCACTGCAAAACAACATCAACATGCTGTGTGGTGCACATCACAAACTCTCTAATGTTAGTCAGCCTATTGCCTAAAGCAGCAACTATAGGCAACTGCTGAGGAGATATGGAAAAATTCAGTCCCTTACACCTCCAGGTGTAACGACCCCAGAGGTTAAATACTGGGCACTTTCGCATGAGAGGTGAAATGTCTTCAAAAACCAAAAAAAAATTCCAGATGTCGCACTTAAGACTACCTCAAACTGGATGACTGAGAACCTACACAAACATAGACTGAAATTGTTTCAGAGGGGGATTAATATTGGTTTGTGTTTATTATTTTGGCACCTCACACATATAAGTGTCTTTTTGACTGCACTGCTTGGTGCTGTTGTTTCAGAGGTACCACTGACTTGAAAAAGGCAGATTTCACATTTCCTGGTCCACGTACCTGGAGCAAGCTGGAGTGTATGCAGAAACCTGATGTGTGAGCGCAGGGGAACAAATAACAAATCTGATGAAAACACAAATGTCTAAGTTTTAATTCATTTGTACTGGATGCTTTGTTTTAGATAGTAAATCAGCAGATTTGTTAGATAAAAATGAAATGCAGTACAAATTTGTGTGTGTGCCTGACTCCAGTCAGTCCTGACTTAAACTGGAACAGTGCAGCTCTCCTCTCACTGTTCTGGTTTAATGGAGTGGCAGGGCCATGTCATGGCGAGATCAGGCATCACTGGAGGCTCCCTGATCCACCCGCGAGCAAGATTTCTTCCCTGGGGCCTGACTGCCAGACTCAGCGCAGACTGTGTGACAGACAAACTGCTGTCTGTGGCAGCCCACAGTGGTCCAGAGCAATCGGAGGAACAAGACCCAGCAGGGGGGCGTGCGTATGTGTGTGCGTGTGTGTTAGAGAATGTCTGTTTCTGTTATATGTTTGCGTGTCTGTATGCATATCGTCCAGTCAAGATACCTAATACAGGCAGAAATGTGACAGGACCCCCCAGTGAGACCTTAACTTTCAGCCCTCGTAGCTCAGGCCCAGAAGCTGCCAGGGGCTCCTCTTAAGTCTCTCAGCTGTGTGATCCTATAATGAGAGCTGCAAGCAAAAGGTCTTTCATGCTTTTCTCAGGTGGAAATATGCTGTTACTGTTGTGAAACTGAATGGAGAAACACTTGTCCAAGCTACTTTTTTTCCCAATAGTTTTAAATGTCCAGTCACATGCTCAGTAACAGGGTGAAGTCATGTCATACCCTTTACTAAAACGCCCCACATTCTATGTAATGACTCTTTCTGAAAGCCGTGAACGTGAACTGCAAGAAATTTCAACCACAAATGTATAAAAGAAAACAATAGAATAAAATTAAAATCATTTTCATTTAAGAAGTAAAATAATAAACAACATTACTGAGTCACAGACATAATAGTCCTAGTTCTGCCAGCAGATAAATGGCCCCTGTGACAGATTCTTTATGATATAATGAGATCATTAATATACATCTGTGCACAGTTTTTCATCGCTGCAGCTGTTGGTAAGTTGTTGCCCTGGAAAATTTGATCTCTTTGGCTCTCACTTGAGATGTTTTGAGAGAAAATATACTTTTGATTGCACATTTGCAACTCAATGAAATCTGAAAAATGACAAGAAACCTCTGCCTGGAAAACGTACAACCTCAAGTCAATATTTAAATTTTACCTGCGTCCCCCCCACTGAAATATGAGGTTATAATCTTTAATGCAGTTCAGATATGTATAACGAAGAGCAAAAAACTGGGTTCTTGCTTAAAAGTGAATAAAGGTTCAAAAAGAATTTACTTTGATTTTATCTGGTTGAGCTATGTTATTTGAACATAATAAAGTACCACAAGCCATCAGTTCAGACTTCATTCTGACTCACATAGACCGGCCTGCAGGGTTTACACTCTGATGTGGCTCATAGTGGATTAAAGAGTCTGTGATCTAGTGCAGCCACGGGGGCCAGGGCCAGCTTTATCTTAAAATATGCTTTGAGAACATAACCAGTTCTTAAATAATAATATGTGAAAACGAAAGAGCTTCAAACAAATTTTTGGCCCACATGCTGTCAAAACGATAGAATGACAGATGAAAAAGCATTGTAGGTTTTTCCAAAATACTGCAGACCCAGTCTTATCTGCAGAACGACGTGTAATTTAAAGTGGTCACAGTCTGGAGTAAAACTATGAGAGTTCAGTTGAGCTGTATGTTACACGATTTGAATGTCAGCTCAGCAGTAAACTTTCTTTCTACATTCCTATATATCTAGTCATGCTCTTGAATCCTGTTTTCATGAGGGTGAATCATGATTAACTTCAAACACGTATCTTAACTGAGTTACTTCTTAATTTGATTTCCACAGCTGATGGCAACAACAATGCAAAGCCTAAAAAAATCTGTCTGTCTGTGTGTCTTTGTACGTCATGGTCCAGCTGATATATTTACTGCACGTGTTCTTGCTTGGCTCTTTGGCTCACTGAGGTCAAGAATGACAAAACAGAGTAGATGAGCATCAAACCCGATCTGTCAAAACACCAGGGAGGGAGACAGGGACACAGGAGACTGTCACTTTGAAAAGAACAGTTTTGGATAGTAGTTAGCAGGATGTAAGATATGCTTTTGGATATCTGACCTTCTGTGACTACCAAAACACAGAGGAAAAAAGCAAACAAAACAAAGCTAAGACAGTTAGGACGCAAGATGCCTCAGAGCAATAATTATAGAAAGCAGGATCATCCGTTGTAAAAACAACAGAAACTATTGTTTAACGTCAAAAGTCCGATGTAGCCTAGATTATAACTCTGATATTTATCTCATCGTTAAAGTGGTGTGAACAAATTAAACAGATCAGCCAGCCTGCCCAAGTGTAAATTATGAATGTACTGAGTGTGTGGGAGGCTCAGCATATTTTTCTGGCTCTCTCTCTGTGTGCTCTGCTGGTGCCTTTTCCTTTGATGATTGCTTCCAAAGTCAATAAAGTACGCGCTTGTGCCCTTTTTACACTGTGATAGCGACTGAACAGATTATTTCTGTGATTGGTATCGAGAAGCAGATGGGCATGCTCATGATGACTTGTTGGCCAAACACCGATTTACACACTCTTCACCTGTAGTATGGATCCTTCAGGTTGTGTTACTGATGTGGAGGTTTTTCATATCCCAGCTCACAACACGTAGGTTTTTAACTACTTTAACTCGTTGGTTGTATCATGGTTGTCCAAGACGGTGCTCTCCGTGGATGAGAGACCAGCTCCCCTGTAACTATAAATTGATTAGGTTAAATATACACTACAGTTTTCGATTTATGGTGATTACGCACTCACTTTAACCTTGTTATTAAATTAATATTACTTGTTTGCAAACAGATAATCCTAAATAACACACACACTTGATCTATAAGGATTAAATTACAACCACGGTCGTACCACTTGTAAAACATATTGTACATCAACAACAACATCAGAACATGAAACCTGTGGCAGTCCTTACAGTGAAAAGTGCTCTACATCAGCAGCCTGTGAATACTTAACCAGGACTAAAGTGTGACATCATAATATAACAGTTTGAGTTCAGCTCAGCCTCATTTTATGACATAATGGCTCAAAATATACAGCATCAGTTAGTCGGACCAATTTTTTACAAAGCCCACTTACCGGCACCTTGCAAACTTGCTACTTAATATATTATATCTCATTTGTTTCATGTAAAAATGCTAATCTGTGGAGTGCCAGGCTAGTTGCTTTAACAGTAGGATAAGCTAAGCGGCTGCTGGCTCCAGCTTCATACACTATTTAACATATAGACATATGAGTCACTTTCAATACTAGTCACAATTTTAAATGTGTAACCCTGATTCCAAAAAAGCTGATCGCTGTGTTTGTAAATGTAAATAAAAAAGGAAGTCCATGTCACTTCTGTCTTAACCATTTTGAAATGTGTCACTTTCATCACATTCAGATTAAGCATAATAATATTTACAAATATCATCGAAATTGGTTAGGCAAAATATTGAATATATTGTTGTGTAGTGTTTTCAATTGAATATACTGTATGTCAGAAAGGATTAGTGAATTATCACAGAGCAGAATAAAAAATAGACAAATTAAAATATTTTTTTGTATTTATCAAATATACACAAAAATGTTTCTTCCAGGAAAGTTTTTTTTTTCCCATTTTTTTATCTTATTCTATTTTTAGGAAATTCGCAAATAGTCTAAACAGGCTAATGTGGACTTAAATACATGTGAGTTTTCTGCTATGTCTTATCCTAATGTATGCTCTGTAGGTCTGTGAGTGTCGGTGACATGTGATGTTGATTGTTGTTCAGTCTGTACCTCTACAGTTAAACATTATAGTTATGTCGACAGTATAGCATCAAATAACACATGTACTACAGAGGTGACATGTGCAGTTTTATACTGTTCATAGCAGATGTGAAAGAAATCTGCATAAACCATCCAGAATGACTATCTATTGGGAGGGGTCTACAATAGCATTCTCATAATTGTGCGTGTTTTTGTTTTCTTTTAGTGAGCGACACTATTTACATGTGCACGAATAAGTAAACGCAGCATTTAAGAACTGCTTCACCATCTGTGGTTCACATTTTAATGATGAGCATTACATGCCTAGAATAAAATTCCGTCATGGAGCCAAAGACAAATCTTGGTTGAATATTGTATGTTTGACTGTTTCTTTGATTGAATACAGCAGTGATGTTGCTTGTGTACTGTCACATTTCTTTATCATTAATTCCTCCTCCTTCCATCTGTTTTTTTTTTTTTTTTTTTCTCTCCTCTTTGTGTTTCTTCTTTTTGTTTTTCCATCTCATGTTGTTTCTGCCTCGGCTTGTCACTCGTTATCTTCTCACATCGCTTTACTTATTTCAGGGAAAGCAGAACAGAATGCTCAACTGTTTCTTATAGTCTCAGACTCTTACAATCACTGTTTGTGAACAAGAACGGCTTCTTTTTAGAACTACAAAGCAGAGGGAACAGAGATCTAATGCTGCTGATCTTGCAGATAGAAAAGCAGAACAAAAATCTTCACACTTGCTATTAACAGTTTGAAAGCAGTCTACTACAAACACACAACATATATAATTGCTTTTTATTAGTCATGTAGATATCATGCATGTATATCAGCTGCATGTATATTGGCTGTAGCTTCAATCAAGTCAGCATCAAATGCATCTTGATGTTTTCCCTTGGATCCCTGTTATTCCTCTGTCCTTGTGTACTTTGTTTTTTCATGTGGCATCAAATGTGAGCTGGATGAGACAAAAAGACACATTGGCCGTAACAAGTACTCATCTGATGAGGCAGTTAGAGTTACAGTGCACATTTTTTTCAGTTTTATACTTCTACCGGCTCTCATACCACAGACGTCACATCATTTTGATCATGACAAGAACCTTATTGTTTACATAGATTATTTGTGTTATATATTTTATGTATGGATTTGTACCAGTAGAGTGTATCACTTTGCATCAAGTAATACAAGCTCCTGTTTCAAGTTCAAGTGTCACTTGAACTTACACATAAATTAAACAGAAATTGAAGCAGACAGATCAGAGTGTGTGTGTGTGTGTCTGTATAAACAGCAGTAATAATGGGTCACTAAGAGAGAGCCATGTTGCATTTGGATAGTTGAAGTAACAGTGGGATGGTTTTCTCCCTTTACCACACTGGCACTGTGAGTGACAAAATTCAGTATAATATTCAGAATTTCTGGTGCAGAATGTCTAAATCCAACAGTGAGTAGACTCTTTGTAAGGGAAATTCTTCATGTTTTTTGAGAACTGCTAATTCTCTGAAGAATTACAGACACATAGCGATTAATCAGATCTCTTTGATACATGCAAAATGGAGACAAGGCTCAAACCGAGTTCCAAACTGAATGCTCTCAGCTGTGGGTTCTCTGAAGACGTCCACTTTGCCATCACTTATGTCACCCCAGGTTAGGTAACAACAGGAAAATACAAACATTCCTCATGGCAGTGGTGCAATAAATCGCAAAGCTCATCTGTCTACTAATTTGATCCCTTGAAACCAGTACTTGAACCTCACCTGTTACTCATCTATCTATCTTCAGATTAACTATGTCAATAACGCTTTACGACAGGGTGTCTGTGTTAACAATTTTAATTACACCTCCTCTGCCCCTAATATATTTTCCTGCCCTGTCCACACTATGGAAGACAAAAACACACCTTACACCATCAATAAAAGCTATTATGTAGAGAGATACTATAAGATGAAATGCTATATCTAAGTACATGTAATGGCTATTGCAAAAAAGGGCTGACCAATATAAGATGGTTTAATTCATGAAAATCTCTATGGTATGTAACATTTTTGTATTAAAAATGACTAGAACTTTGTTATACACCAAACAGCCATCACATTAAACAAGCGAACAAGTCAATAGAAATAATTTTTTTTCCCGTAACAATGTAATGTTCTGCTGACAAACCCTGGTATTCACAGAGTTGTTACTCTGACACCCACCTAAGCATTATTGCAGACACATTGTTTATCTACAACCCCTCATGGCAGTGTTCCTCCCTTGAAGCAAATTCAGCCCCTCAGCGGGTTAATGCGCAGCCAAAAATACCATTCAGGAATGGTTTGTACATCATGACAGAGTGCCCAGTGCACTGACCTGGCCTCAGATTTCTCAGATCCCAAACCAAATTATTGAGTGTGATGTAAAGTCAACACGTGCAAACCCCCGCAAAAAAACCCAGCTGCAGCCAACGTCCTGTTGCTCAGAGTTTCCCTGACCATGTCCTGGCAGGTGAAAGCTGTTTTTGGCAGCAACTTGTGCCTGATTGGTGTATATTTTGAGGACTTTTGTACTTACATCTCACATGTTTTCTTATTTTGCAAACCCCCCCATCTTTTATGGTATCGGTGGTAATTGGTTGATTTTAGTCTCTATAGCTTCCAGGAGACGCTACATCAAACCACTTATTTGGATTTGTTTTGATTAAAAGCCCCCAAATGGCTGAAATTATACACTGTATGTTTACAGAAGCAGTGTTGTCTCTTTGTGAAAGTTTCAAACCTCATTCACCTCAAACCACAGCCAGCCCTCACTGATGGTGCATGACGAAATATCATGTTTTAGTCTGGATTTAATTGTATCCGGCCATCTTTCTGTCTTTAATCAATTTTTTTTTGTCAAAACTGTTTCTCATCCATAGATTTTTCTGTAATATTCCCCCCTTTAACGGCACTCACCTCTCACTTACATCCTTTCACAACTTTACTTCTGATTTCTCATCCTCTGCCTCCTCATGGGCTGCCATTCCTCCTCCTTTCACTGCCATCCATTCAGAAATACACATCCTCCTTCCACCCTTTCGTCTCTTTTCATCTCTCTCTCTCTCCCTCTCTTTAGCCTTTTAATGTCAAAGACATTAAAGAGCTTTCCTGGAATGATAAATGTTTTATTAGACCTCACTCACTCTCTCTCCCTCCTTTTTTGAAGGGTAAATACAAAGATGAAGTAAAGGAAAAGTCTGTATCACTGTCTCCCTCTTGACTTCATTTCCATATCTGTCAGTCTGCTCTCCCCTCTGCTGTGACCTCTCATCGCTTCTCATCCCTCTTCTTTCATCCAGTCTCTTCATTTCACTTCCGCATCACACTGGACTTGAAACTAACAGCTATACGCTTATTTCATAAAAGTCCCATAAGAGGCCAACGCTAGGGAACACCATGGAAAAAACCCCATTTGTCTTTTCACAGGTATAAAACTGCTCAGTGCCTCAACAAATGTCCTCAGTTGGTTGACAAGCATCTTTGATCAGATCTCCAAGCATCTCAAACACATTTACGAGCCAGTGGGGGTTGCTAGTTGGACTTAAAAAAGGACCTAACTCCTCTTTTGCACTGTTGCTGAATCTTACGTTTAGCCCCCAGGCTTGTAGATGATTGTATTTCCTGTGCTGTAATCGCTGTCCGTCCTCTGGGACTGCGTGTGTGCTCCATGTCTCTGGCACCCCTCGGCTGTGCTGCTTATTGCTCCTCCTTTTGCGACAAAATGGGTCACGTTATGTGGGTTGCAGCACGACACCGACTTCTATCGGTGTTCCGGACAGGCGACTTAGCTTGATGGAACCTGCCACTGACTAAGGGGAGGTGGGTGCTTCATGAAGACCATTAAGCTGTGGCTGTGTCTATCTGTTGATGGGTCTGCTGCTCATGTCCAGGCTGTAATATCTAATACATATTCATGCTCCTCTCAGCATGAATTCTAATCACATTGTCGAACCATTGACTCACCTAGCAACACCATCAGGTGAAAACTGCAATGTTCAGTTCATCAATCAGTTTGATGACTAAATACCCATCAGCCACTGAGGAACTTATTTAAATGTATTAAGTGCTTATTACTAAATGTGTAATTGTGAACATGTACGACATTCAGCTCTGGGTAACAGCCTCACAAAGGCTCTGTACACTCTTAATTCCTCAATATTGAATAAGTGTTGCATCTTCCATTGATATGCTGGCCCACCAGAACCACACAAAGGCTTGACACTCAGCATTGGAGCACAATTGCCTCCCTCCACACCCAGCCTGCGCTGTCAGTACCCCTCCCCCCTGCGTGTATTTTTTTTTTTTATGTTTGCTGAAAAATCCAGTATTTCGCATGTTCCATTCATCCCCAGAGGGTTGACAAATTTCCTCTGTAGCCTAATTTTTGACATAATTGAGCTGGCCTTGTACATTAATACACACATGCACAAACCTGGGAGAGCAAACTCTCAGAGAAGCAGTACAGCATCGAAGCGATTTCTTCCATTTCCCTTCAGTTATCCTATTAGGCTATAGGGACATGTGATTGGTATGCCAGTAAGGCCATGACTGATGATGCATGGAGCTGTAGCCTCTGGTTAGACGTCGCAGGAGCAGAGGAAACCAGCCGTCCGCTTGTGTATGCTGCTCCATGCAGCCCTAATCGGTCATCCTTTGAAACATTAAGCACGTCAAAGCAGGTAATGGATTGGCCCAATTAATATAGAGCTTTGAAGGAAAACACAAGTGTTTATACATCCAACTTCGACACTTCTTTCAATTACCTCATTGTTGTCTGGGTGATCTCTCTTATCAAGGTGAAGACAGTTTAATTTAGTAGCTGAGTCCCCCCCCACCCCTGCCATCCGTAGACAATTAGAGTTTACTGATTGTTTTGAGTAGCGACATTGACAATGGATTTACTCAAACACAGGAGCTGAAGTGAGGACTCACAATGTTAAAAAGCCCTCTTTTCCATCCCCAGTGACGCTGGAATTCAGATTGGGTGTGTGTGTGTGAATGTGACCCTGGAGTTCAAGGACAGTGTTGTATGTGTTGCCTCTGGCTGCTCACGTCTGTACCCAAGTGGTGTTTATTTAAGGAGCTCATCTAGCAACTCACCCACACAAACACACACACACAATCAGGCTCAAACACCACTCTAACCTTGTGCTCTGAAATACAGCATCCCCAGGTCCATGCAGATAAAAGAAAAAAACTTTTTCTGGTCTTTCTGTCCTGTATTTCTAATTATGTAATCTGTCCTGAAACTCACAGTATGTCCTGTAACCCTGCCTCCCTTCCTCCAGGATTAATTACTCTCTCGCCTGCCTGTGATCCCCGAGAGCATCCGAGCCACGTTAGCTGGCCTCTGCCTCTCGCTGGTGGGCATGGAGATGCCAGCGATCACCCATCCATCACCGTGACTTTGGGAAGGGAGATACGAGGGGAAGGGGTGCTTAGGCGAGTTACAGAAGCAGAGAGAGACAGGGAAAATGTGAAAGTGAAGGTGAGACAAAGGTGATGGAAGAAGGGGGAGTGGAAAAAGCCAGGTCCCCTTTGACTGAAGTCCTAATTAAAAATTAGAAGAGTTGCCGTTTTGCTGGTTCCAGAGTTTCTCATTTTAATGTATGGATTTCTGAGGTGATTCTCAGTGGGGAGTGGGGAGATGGTTGAGGAATTAAAAAGTGGAGAGAAACAGCAGGAGATGAGACACATCTTTACCTTGAGATTAATAACCCAGCATAACAGAGCGCTGGGACCTTTTCCCATTGTTTTTCCTCCAAAAAATGTTGTCATGTTCATTTTTTATCCTGGTGGAGATGTCTTTTTCACGGTAGATGGATGAAGGCTGGGGAGGGAGACGGAGAGGAGGGCAGCTCAAAAGGTTAGAGCAGCCGTGGGTAACAAAGAAAAAAAGAAAGTAAAGACAGAGATTAAAAAAAAAAAAAAAAAAAAAAAAAAAGACACAAACTGTGCACCATGCATGTATGTGTGTGTGTGTGCCTTCAATCCAGGAACTTGCCAGGCTGTTTGAGTTCATGTGAGCCCTATTTGGGCCTCTGTAGGTCTCATTTGTGTTCTGGCGAGTGAGGCACGCACCGTACAGAACTGGCATCAACCTTAATAAGCATGTGTGTGCTTGTAATGCCTGTGCATGTGCGACGGAGGACAAACAGGGAAGTCCTGTTCAGTAACATATAGTGATGTGGGAAAGAAGGCAATGAAGAAGAGACAGAGGGTGGGGGATAGCGGATCAGGTGTGTCTCAGCCATTCAGGCAGCGTAGGTGTTTGTTATTCATCTCCCCTCTCACACATAAAACAAAGAGGCTCTGAAGGGGTTTTACTCCCCTCCATCATGTACAATACTATTTCTTAACTCTCGCCTATTTATAGCAGCGCAGGCTGAGAAGCACTACACTTTGCAGCTATGCTTAATTAGGCACTTGTTTACCAATAAACTCAGTTCTTACCTATCTGAGCTAAACAGGAGACTGCGCTGCACTGTAGTGAACTGATGGGAGAGGAGAGAGAGGACGAGATGGAGGGGAAGATGTTTGTTTTGCAGCAGTGCAAAAGAGGGGAATCATTATTTCGGTTTCTTGAAGTCCTGTTTCGTTATAAAGAAAGAGATTATAAGAAAACAAGTGCAGATGATCAATGAAAGCCGGGTGCTGCTTGGTGAAAACTCACACAGTTGTGGAGGGAAGAGGGGGATTGTTATTTACTCAATGGCTGCTAACAAACTTGTTAACAGTGCAGAAAGAGCAGAGGAGCAGCCGTGATGAGGTAAGACCTGATCAAGACTCGCAGACTTCTGAAAGTCTAGCACAGTTTAGTTTAATTTCTCACTTTCTTCCCAAAGCGAGATGAGAAGATTGGTGCCACCCTCAATAACTGAGTGGCGAAGAGCCAAGCTCAGCATTGAGGCAAATAGCTAGCTTTGTTCTGTAACTCTAAAACGAATTAATTACCATATTGTCATTTATTCAATTTAAGCAAAAGCAAAATTAAAAGTAACATTTGGCTATTTCAACATTTCATTCGATTAAACAAAGAACATTAATTGAAGGAAGCTATCGTAATTTTAATCCTTCTCTGATGGAATATGAAATGCTTCATTGCCCTGTTAGCAACATAATAATTACAGAATAGATAGTGGTTGGAGCCATTGTGATGTGACCCATGGGTTTGTGAACAATGGTTTCAGTATGGCTTTACTTTTTTAGTCAATACAGAGAGTGGCAAGTCAGTTTCAAGTCCACTTTCCATAATGTGTATGGTTAGGATTTAGCCAGCTAGCTACGAGAGTTGTTTTGTCCCATATTGATAACTTCATTGAATAAACAAAGTACAATCCTCAGAATAAAATGCCAAGGGAGAATAAATGGAAAAGACGAAGAAGCATTTATTAGATGCAAGATAATTTCCAAAAGGATGAGGGGAGAAAAAAAACATAACCATTATTTTCAAAGCTTCTTAGCTTCAAACAATCACAAGTAGAGTAAAAACACAATAACTGTATTTCCCAAAAGGTAATTCTTAAAGGAAGATAAAGTGTAGGAGTAGTAGTGGTAATAGTAATAGCTGTTAAAACCAACGAAGATATCGCCGGCTTCTTCAGTGGATCAACGCGCTGTTTGAATTACAGATATAGACTTTTACATGAGAGCAATATCTTTAAAAAACTGAAATCATTCCTTTGTCGATGGAGAGGGATAGTATGAAAGTATTATTGTCTTCCTGGTAGCGTTTAAAGCTGGGGTATGGGGCTTGGTTTTGTTGTCACTGGGCAAAATTCCATAATAACCCAAGAACTAAGAAGATTGTAATTGAAGGGGTCTGATAAAAGATTAGATTTCCCTGCCTCCTCTAGGTTCTATATTGAGATTTATTAAAGTCTGTGGTTGTACTTTTCAGCCAATCACGGCTCATTTCAGCGAGAGAGTGGTCCTATTGGCTGTTCCACAGAGGCAGACGCATGTGCATAACCTCATCTATATAAATGTTGAAAGGCCAGACATCCAAGCAGTTGCCCCTCCAGCATTATCAACAACTGCATACATGGCAAAGAGCCAAAAATGAGGAGGGTGGACACAACAAAATGCTTTAAAGACTGTCTAAATGGGCAGAGCTATAGAGCATAAACAGGGAAGGGACGGGGCATGGAGTTGCACACAACCCTTCAATGAAGAACCTGGTGTGTGAGGTGGTATGAAAATATGTTTACTAACGACAAAAAGAGCTCCATTTTTGTTTGAGGCTCTTTTCCTTCAGATCACAATTCCAGAACTTAATCCTGTCCTAAATACTTTTCGAGATTAAATTGAAAATAGTGGATTACCAAGCCAACAAAGGAAGTTTGAGGGTTAAAGGTGCACTGTGTATGTTATAGACATAATTTTTTGCCCCCTAGATTTTTGGAAGTGGCATTACATTCTCCAAATCACTTCTTTAACCCAGTTACACAGTGAATTGGGGCATAGGTGTGAATCCCACAGGACTCCAAGGAGAAACTGCTGATTTGTAGATACAAGAACCAAGAAAACCCAGGGAGACAGTAACAAACTCTAAGGTTTTGAAATGAGAGTAATTAATTTCTATCATATAGACTGTGCAGGCCATGCTCCCCTCGATGTCTAATTATCATTGAGGTAGTAACCTGAATTGTGTAGTAAATCAAAATTATGTAAAATTGGAGTTTGGCATTACAGCCGATGTATGTTTTGACAGTGGCGCAAATTTGCAGATAAATGCCTATAATTGGTCCAAATATTTTATGTACTGATCTTCATTTCACATCGAAGAATAGTCCATCTGACAGTCTGTGTGGTTTAATTTATTCTGTCACCAGCTTCTGTAGCAGATTTTACCATAGTACCAAGTTATCTACAGCTTTATCTGCAATTACCGGTAATATAATTTGCATTCATTAGCATTGTCTGATTCAAGTCTCCCCCTTAAAAATCCTGTATGATTGTGATAACTAAGCTTGCACATGTATGGCTGCAGTCTTTTTTGTTAATCTGCTCTAAACAGTGATAGTGGTCTGTAACTGAGGGGATTTAGTGTACCTTTATCCAGTGCTGATATTGGTGGTGCATTTTGTTCATGATCAAAAGACCCTGTGACACTGTGAACCCAAAATTAAGAGATAGAGATAGATAGAGATAGAGATGACTTTATTAATTCTAGTAGGGAAATTAATTCATCACAGCAGAAAGATTGTTCAGGTACAGGACCAGTGGACATATAACACTATAAGGTATAAAGGTATAAAATAAAAATAAAAGTACAAAAATATACACAGTGTAGGCAGTTGTAAAATTCTAACAGTATATACAGACATTGTGCAGAGTGCAGAGTTTAGTGCAGGTAGGAAAAGGGGAATGATTTTACCAGGTAAAGTGTCTGGTGTCTAATAACAGAGGTGTTGAAAAGTCTGATTGCACTGGGGAGGAACAACATCCTGTATCGTTCCTTGTAGCAGCGGGGCTGGATCAGTCTGTTGCTGAAGCTGCTCCTCAGAATGTTCACAGTTTCAGGGAGGGGGTGGGAGATGTTGTCCATGATGGCCAGCAGTTTGGCCAGCATCCTCTGCTCCACCACCTCCTCCAAGGTGGCCAACTGAGAACCAACACCAGACCCTGCTTTCCTGAACAGTTTATTCAGTCTGTTGGCGTCCTTTGCCTTGATGCCTGTGCCCCAGCACACCACAGCAAATGGTACTCGCCACAACAGACTGATAAAACATCAGGGGCATCCGGTTGCATACAAAAGTCATCTCTTGATACTATGTACGGACACTGTAGATCAGATTCTGTCTGTGTTTCACTTTCTTATTGCATGGTTCTGTATTTTCTGGAGACCTTTAACGAGGAGGAAATGAAAAGAATTCTCCTGTTATGAAGCATTTAGTCATTTATATTTGGAGGAAGCTGTATTTATTTAGAGATTTTTTTTTTATCATTCCAGAAATAATTCCATGATCAGTTTTCAACAATTTCCTGTTAAATGTGATGACAACTGACATTGAACTCAAAGTAAGCAAAACTCTTCAAAAACCTTCTTGGAAATGTATGGATGACACTAAATTTGTAAATATTTGTGTTTGTGTTTGTGTTTGTACCATTATATAGTCAGAAGAACACAAGAAATAATATATCCACAGAGATTTCTTGGTCAGCATATTTTCAAAGTTATCAGCACAGTCCACTGCAGTAGAGGAGAAGGAAGAGTTATTAATAACGACACAGTGGGGGCTCCGCCTCCTCTCCTTTAGTTATTCACATGCAGACGTGACTATGAGATGCTCTCAATGTAAGTAATTCACTAATAATTAACTTACCTAGGAAGATTATGTCTATTGGTTGGCTGGTTGGTTTAGCAGGATAACACAAAAACTAATGAAACTGGTTGAAGGATGGAGAATGAGCCATGGGAAAACCCAGTATGTTTTGGCACGGGTCTCAATAGAATGGACACAGGAATTTTAATTTAAGGGAACTGCCTTTGCAAAGTATACAATCTTTGGGCGTTTTTATTTTTATTTTTTTTTTAGTTTTTATTTGTTTTTTGTAAAGTATTGTATCTTCCTCTTATCAGGTACAGGCTCAGGTACAGGAGGATTCAAGGATGCAGAGACTCACAGGGAGGTTCTTAATCAAAATCGTTTTTATCTGAAAATAGGTCGACACCGGGAGCTCTAATTAGCAAAGGTACAGTTTAAGGGACAGGCAAATTCAGTGGTTGTGGAACAAAACAAGATCAAAACAGAAGGAACTCACAAGGAATAAACGCTTGACTGCTCACTGGGAAAACAAGACAATCTGGCACAGGAGGAAAGGAACACAGGTTTTAAATACACAAGGGAGGGGTAGACAGTTAGACACAGGTCAAACACATTAGGGAAGGAGAAGTAATCACACACATCTGAGGGAGAAGACTTGACAGGACATGGGGAATAGGACACAACATAATTTCAAAATAAGGCAGGAAACACAGATTGACCCTAACAAACAGACACATGAAAACGACCGGACCCTGACACCTCTGATCACGTAAGGCTGACTCCACAACCACCTAAAGTATTTATGTGATTTTACAAAGTTTACTTATGTTTTTTGGTTCTGTTGCCCATAGTTGCAAAACAAATCTTTCCCCCTAATGTCTTTACAAACAAAATCTTTTACTAACTTGAATTTAAAATGCAGATAAGGAGATTAACATGGCACTGTAATGACAATGCAAGTTAGTAAATTACAGCAGTGACACACTTTCGATATCCTCTAATAAGGTTTAAAGCTGATTCTGATGTTTGCTTCTATAGTCTAAAGGATGTTTGTGCACAGTGGTACTAAGGCAAATTCATTTTTCAGATGTCAAAATGCAACATGCTGATCTCTGCTCTTTTGTTCTGCTGATTGAATTTGGTGCCAATCACGCTTGTGTGGGTCTGTGCTCATGAATTAAAAATGCAGAGATGCTTGTACTTCCTTCATCAATGTAAATTTGCTGCTTCATTATAATTTGCCAACCACAGTGCTCCAGGAAATATGTGCTTCCATTACAGGGGCTTATTTGCAGGAAGTCAATTCTTTCTTAACAGTCTTTTTGTTTCAGATCATAATTCCTTCTCCCCTGGTTGAGGGATTAATTGCTTCACTCTTTTGTTTCATAAACTGACATAATCCCAAAATCTCAGGACATCTGGTGGGCTTGTAGGAGGAGAAACCAGTGGGCGTTGATTCACTCATTTCCTAGGAAGGGTGCCATATCACTGTTTTACTGCAGTTTTATCATGGCTGCTTTAAAGAAAAATATGCAAATCATCAATAGTGAATTATGGTTTAGGTTTATCTGAAATAGTTAAAGCTGTATGTCAAATGTTTCCTATCGAAGAGGATTTTTCTTACCTTACACATGAACTAATGCCTTGACAAAGGAAAAAAATGTTATGGTACATTGAAAATACCTGTTGGCAGTCTTATGAGTTGCCTGTGCTGGATGTTTGAACAGAGCTGAAGTACACTTGTTATAGGTTATGATCAGATTTTGGACCTCTCCCATTCTGTTTTCACTTTCTGCCTTATTTGCTGCCAAAAAGAAAGAGCATAATTTTATAATTTTGCCTTTGAGAAAGATCATCGATCATTCAATGATTAACACATCCATA
>KV751330.1:7551390-7576058 GCA_001698575.1 Mola mola | reverse complement strand
GAATGGATTAGTCTCATTGGCCCTGTAATTTATTGACGCCTTCCTCTCCGGGGGCTAATCGGTGTACGGGTCGCTGATTGATGAGGCGCATATCTGCTTTCATAGAGTCAGTGGTCAGTCAGTCAGTCAGTCTGACGTGTTGCGAGCCCAGAGATGCATTATGAAAAACATGGACTGATGGCCTTGTTAATATCAAATATGTTAATTTGACAGGCATTTTATAATATGAAAAACAACAATATGACAAGCCTGTTTTATGTGGAGCGATTTTATTATTTATTTAGCACCATTTCACAGCCAAAGTCATCTCACTAAACATTTAAAGCAAGTCTGGACCAAACTCTTTTATTATCAGTTAATGTAGTTATAATTCACAATGCAGCCCTTAAGGATCTCCTCGCAGATAGCTGTGAGTAGCTGTTGAATGTTGGATTTGATTTACTTGATGTCCATATCTGAATCCCCCAAAAATTTAGAAATGCCCAACATCTTGGGAGTAAACATCTGGTGGGACTAGTGGGGTTTTTGTGTTTTTTTTAAAAAAAGAGTCAGAAACAGATTCTCCTGCCTTGAACTGTTAATCTGCCTGTAAAAAGCCTTTGGTCTCAGAGGAGAAGCAGTTTTCCAGCAGCCTGCTTTCTGCCTCCATCTGTGACACTGATAAAATGTATGCTACTGCTAATTTTAAGTATGACTCAATATGTTTCTCCTGCAGTTGTATCCAGAATGTCACAGGGCCCTGACATTCAGACCCTCTCCCGTCCATTAGAGGATACCTGATCCTGCACAGGCTTTCACTGATGAAAGGGAGCAAGCAGCATGTGCAGGAAATGAGCTTGCATTGGTTCTTACTTTAACCCCCCTGCTGCTTAGAGCCATTGAATTGCATTCATGAAGAGCCCTCTAGTCTTTCTCTTACCATTACCAAGTGGCTCTCCTCTTTGTGGTGTAAGAGATACTACAGGTAGCGGCTAAATTACAGGGTTTGATTTACAAACCTCTTATCGCCACCAAGAAAAGCGGGAGCAAATAGCTTCAATGAGGATGTGCATTTCCTTGCTATCTGCACTTTTTAATCACAATTCCAAGCATATGAGTGTAAAGCTTTGTGTTTCTCTGTATGTGTGTGGGTTCTCTTTCCTCCTCCCTGTGTATCTCCTTGTGTTGGCCTGCAATCTGCACATCTGCCTGTTCATTGATCACAGGGGGGGAAGTGCTCTGCAGACGCAGCAGGACAGCCATCGCCTGAAAATATAAACAGATGTGCGCTGCTCCAAAACATCCTCTCACACTCATCTAAATATCGAGTGTTTGTCATAGCCTTATTCACCCACTCTGAGCATTCAGGTTTTTACCATGCTTTGTATTTACACACACACATACATTAAAGTTTACAGCCAATTTATTGTCCCTTTCCCCATCCCCGACCACAGTTTAGATGCGTAATCCTACTAACAATCCAACCTACCAAACAACAGACATGGGTGAAACTTTCCAAAATTCTCTTGAGACAGTTGATTTAAAGACATTTTCCTTTAATAGCAATTTGAGGTGTTTTGGTTTGCATTCAACACATCTTTAGGAGGAATGGAGTACAAAGCAATATCAGAATTTGTTAATCAGCAGTAAATTAAGAACTGTTGGAGTGATCACTACACACTAAAACCAGATTCAGTTGATACTGTACTTTAACAAAACTCCTCAGTTTAAGGTGTATTCATGATATTTGCCTTTGCGCTTAAAATCCTTTTTTTCCCTGTTATTTTCCTCCCTATTATTTCACAAAACTGAGTCAAAAAAACAACAGTTTTTTCAGTTCCGTTTTGATTTTTGCTTTTCAGCCTTTGTGATGCATCTTATTTGTTTGCTGCAGGTTGATCCTGAGCAGCTTTACACACTTACTATCTAAATACCTCCCAGTATTCACCACTTGTTTTATTTTATACGTAAAACCTTTAACATTTTGTTCTTTAATGACCTCTCACAAGCATGGGGAGAAAAACAACTACTCAAGAAAAAAAAAATCAAATTATAAAGATGAAATGCCAAGCTTTTATAGGACAAAACCCAACTACCTCCTCTAACGTCACCTAAACCAGTGCTTCCCCGCCCTCACAAAAGCAGCTGTGGCTATCACACTCAACAAAGTGATGTAGTGGACTTGCTGCGGTTTAAATAGGATTTCAGCATCCCTTGCTATTTTTTAGCCCGAAGCTCCATTTCACTGGCTCTCAGCTCCCCTGCTAAGTTCAGTAATGGAGCTTTAAATCCCCCTCTGTTGTTGGGTCCTCTCTCATTTTGCTTTGGGATCAATGACAGCGCTCTCACTTCTTGTGCCGCCTTGTTGATAAGACTACACTTCAGTTCCTTTTTTTTTTTTTTTTTTTTTTTTTTTTTTTTTGCCTTGAAACACTTCTGATTATTTCCCCCCCTTCGCATCAGCGATATATGCTGCCCTCCTGCTTGCTCTGTATGCTTTCCTTCCTGCAGACATCCTCTTGGTCATGCCTCTCCTGCACGACTAATACTTTGAGATTATTACTGTCTTTTAAAGGTTTTTTTCCTCTCTCTTTAAGATTCTACGGGCTCCTTTCTGTATTCTTTAGCTGCTGTGACAGGCCAAAACAAAACTCTTTTCATCTTTCACAGAAGCTTTGCTTTCATTATATTCCAAGTCATCTATTATTGCAGTATTGTGTGTGTGTGTGTGTGTCTGCCTTTGTTTGTTTGTCCTGTGTATGTGAGCAGCCCCATTTGAGAAAAACAAAGTGAAGGAATGGCTGTGTGTGGGAAGTTTTCTCTGACTGTGATCATTAAAGACTAAATGGATGTTTTGGGGTAAATGCATCTATTTGACTGGTTCATGTTTTTCAGCTAAATTGCTGCCCATTTTTTGACAGCTTGGCAGAGCTGTCGTGATTACTGCGGCATATCTTCCCCTGGTGAATCTGACACCTTTGAAAAACTGAGAATGTGACATTTCTATTCTAGAAGGAGCAATTGTAACATACAATTTTTCCCCTTGGGGATCAGTATAGTATCTCTGACTCTTTCTGGTTTTGTTCTCTTGCTTTCCTTGCAGAGGCCTTTGACCTGGTGCTGCGTCACGGCCGTAACTCCACCCTGGCCATGCTGAAGTCTGACTTCCCAGGTCTCGGAGGTGGAGCCCAGAGCTCTGTGGGACAGCTCTTCCTGGACATGTCTTTCTACATCCTGGGCTCAGACTCCACAGTGGACCACATGGTGTCTCTGCTGTATGGTCACCTCTTCCCCCTGACATACCAGCGCCTGCTGGGGGGCAGCGTGTCCTCCGCCTCTGAGGAGTGTGTGAGAGGAGCCTGGAAGGACTCAGGAGCATTTGGCCCCTATCCCAAACTGATGATGACCCGTCTCTCTCGCTCCCTCCTGGCCACTAGAGTCTTCCTGCAGGCGCTGAACCTGGGCATCGAGGTCGTCAACACCACGGACCACCTGCGGCCCGGCCGGGACTGCAGCCGGGCCCTGCTGAAGCTGTGGTACTGCCCACACTGCCAGGGCATGCTGGGGCCACCATCTTGCAGAGGCTTCTGCCAGGCAGTGATGCACAGCTGCCTGGGGGGAGCAGCCGAGGTGCAGCCTCATTGGGGTAGCTACGTAGACGGCCTGGGCAAGCTGGCCGGTGCCATGAGAGGAGAGCAGGACATGGAGGCTGTTGTCCTCAGATTGCCCTCGATGATCAAACTGGCTCTGAAGCATGCCATGAACGCCCGCATCCGCCTCACTGCCCTGGTGAGTCCAGCATTCAAACACAGGAAGCGTAGCTTGAGTGTTTCGGAGGGCAGACATCAAAGCAATGCTGTTTATAATTCTGTAACCCTTGCTTGGGGATTTGGTAGTGTGTTGCAGGGTTGTGGTTAATTAGCAAGCTACAAATAGTCCGTATTAACTTTCATCTTTCGTCTTTTTAATCACACCAAAAAAAATAAAACGTCCAGCTCACAGGCTTACCACATTTTCTAACTCATCTTGCTTTATGCAGTGACATTGATACCTGTCCCCACTAAAACACAGCTGGGAGGGACAAACATACTTCCACAGGCAAAGGGAAAGAAAACATCTTATAAATGGATGCATATAATTGCAAAAACAAAATAATTACTGAGGTACTGTAAATTATTATCAAATAGTTATTGTGTTAAAAATGAAATATCAGTCTGCCTATTTCTAACTGAAATACAATTTACCACCGTGAACTTAAATAATAGGATAATAAACTGTACAGAGACTGTTGTTACAATACTCTGAGATAACGTAACAACAGGGTGGGTCTGTAAGCTGTAGGGTTGCTTAATTATGGCTGAAATCGTAATTATGATTATTGTGGTCAGTACTGAAATCGCAATTACTCACTGATTTTGGAAACGTCATGCATTTTTTTGAACTTTGCTGCTTTGCTCTTATTCTCTTTCTGCCATTTTGAATCGTTTTGACCTTTTGAATACCACACACACAACGTGCCTCACTGACAGTGGCTGACAGTGAGTGCAGGTTTTCTGGGAGGGCAAAAACATGCCTGGCATTCACAACACAAAATGCAGAGAACATCCTTGCAAAATGGAATGTGCTAAAGCATTTGTTTCATTCGCAATTAGATTGAAGCCAAAATCAAAATCAAAATTTTATTAATTGCACAGAAGTAATAAGCTGTGTCATCAGCCTGTTTGGTACATTGTTACAGTTGTTGTTATAAGACTTTCATCTGCAGCATCATACTGCCTGACTGTTAGTTAGTATTTATTTATTAGCAACATCAGACCACATCTCATTATGCTGAACGCAGGCCATTGTTGCCAGACAGAAAACTAATAGGTAAGTATGTTCTTGTTACAAAGTAGACTACTAGGAATGTGCATTTTTAGGTGTCTGATTGAACAAAGCAGGCCAATGATCACAGCATCAACATAGTGGTCTGTGTGGAATTAAACAAGGTGGCATGCAAACCAATCAGGAATGTTCAAACACACAGGGCAGAAATAAGTGGAAAAAAAAAACCCTTTCTTATTAATAAAGGGAATTCGGGTCAAATTATTGTGCGAGAGAGAGTGTAAGAGGAAAACACAAACATTAGCTGCCACTGACCTACAACATGTACCGAGTCAAAAGGGAGAATAAGCTGGGAAAAGGAGGTAAGGAGAAAAAACATGGTACTTCTGCAGGCTGCCAGACAGATTCTCCAAGCACGTCTTGCAGAAACTTGTCTCTCGCTCATCAACAGCTGCAGTGACCCGTTAAGTGTGGCTGCAATAAAACAGTCAGGCTTGTTCATAGCCCACATGTGAAGTGAGGGTGAAGGGCTCATGAAAAATGAAGGCCCTTTCCTTGCTGTTACAGAGCTGGATGTGCTTCCTGCTCCTGTACATCTGCGGAGCCTTTCACTCTCACACCCCAAATCCCGGCTGTGAGTAGGCTTTCACTCACAACCCATCATTTATTAACACACAGGTTGACCTCACTTGCTCTACAGCACGTGGGTGTGGCTGCATGCATGATTCGCTCACTTTGGGGAAATCGCTCTGTGTGTGTATGGGAGGGAGATCCTTATTCAAAATTAAACGCGACCTGTGTGGAATTATTCAAGTGTCACTGCAGATGACTTTATGCTGCGCTCCTGGTTCCGGTATATGGGATTAAAGCCACATGCTAGTGTATTGTTCAGCACTGTGAATAGGTTGTGTGTGTGTGAATGTAATCACACAGAGACACTCACACTCCATGGTGTCATTGAGGGGACAGAGTCATCGTTTCCCTAAAGATAATACTGTCTCTACTAATAATACTGATAATACCCATCTCCGGTTTTTGGTATGTGTATGACGCCAAAGAGTCAACCACATTCTAGTTTACTGTACTCTACCTCATCACTACAGTCGCTTCGGCCTGCAGTTCTGGAAAATTCATGTTTGCTGTTTGGCTCTCAACTCAAGATTTCGTAGCAAGTGTTCATTTTTTGGGAGAAATGTTGCACTGCCTGTATTTTTACTAATGAATTTGACTTAATGTGCGGCAACACCAAATGAGCAACGCAGGAAGAAAATATGACATTGTATCCCATTGAAGCCATCTGTCGTGAGCTGTGATAGGAGGTTACTCATGGTGCACCAAAGTCAATCGGAGCCGTAAAAAAAGTATTTTGGCAGTTCCAACTAGAAATCTGTTTTAGTTTTTCATGATTTTCAATTGCATACAAATTAAAAATTGAAATTTAAGTAGAGCTAAAATCCTGTGAAGTGTTTTCATGTGATTATAGTATCTTTAAATTATTCTGACAAATTTTAAAAAAATGAGACAGTCCCACTGAAAATTGGTGCAGTCCATATGTTGCTCACAGTCTATTTGGATTATATCTCCATAGTACAGACGTCATCAAGAGTTATCAGAGGTCTGTCTGAATGGGATCCTCAGCTCACTGTCTTTCATGACGCTCCTCCTGACCTTTTCTTGACTTTGATGATCGGGCATCTGTAAATACTTGATGTAAACAGATAAATGTCATATGAAAAGAGTGAGGTAAAAAGAGCGAGACGGAGAAAGTGTGCACATTTGAATTAACCAAATGTTTTTGGGAGAGAGGTGAAATTTTGGGACTTCAGAGATTTACACTTAAGTCTCTGCCATCAACCAGGGACAAGCAAATATTTAGCTGCGGGAGTCTTACATGAATGGGTCCAACATAGATCAATTGAGCCTCCAGTAGATTCATGTCAGATGAGAGTCTGCAGTAAGAAACAGGAATCAGCTTCTATGAACCTGCGTGTCTCTCACAGTTTCGTTCTAAATCACCACCGGGGGGGTGCCAAAATCAGATTTCAGATTTCAAATCCTACAACAAAGCCTTTAGAAGAGTTTCCTAGATGATCTTTAAAGTTCCTACATGCCAGCATTTACACTTACAACCCTGTTGTTTGTTTTTGTTGCTTATCTTTGTTATTTATTTCTAGAAAACACTAAGTAAATGTGACAAGAAATAGAAAAGAAATGAAAATCTCCAAAAATAAAATCCATCCATCTCTCTGCAACATTCTCTCCTCTGGAAGGCTTTGCGATGATCTGGGTGAAGCGCTGCATCTTGAAATAATACGTTTCACGGCTGCTTCTCTGTGACGTTGCTGAAGTCTCCACGTTGGTTCAATCACTTGCCTGGGAACTGCGACAAAAAGTGAGCAATGGGAGGGTGGATTTATGACATTTTGTCAATTTTGACAATTTGTCGGCCGTTTTCCATGTAGAAACCAGACAACATTCTTACTGAGCTCATAAAATGGTGAAGCCATGTTCTTATTTTAAATCTCCAAGTGTAGAAAAAGCACAAAACACAATGAAAATATATTTTCATAGATCTTGTCCTGTTATGTCTGGGAGAGCACTGCAACTCATGCAAATAGGCAAAACACTAGTAAATAAAGAAAACACGTAGCAACAAGTGCTCCGCAAACAACACAATATGATGGAGAAACGCAGGACACACTCGACTTGAGACTCATAATGAAGTTAATGAAATTAGTTATTTGTCAGTGGGGTTGGAAAAATACGCTGAAATATTTTTTTCTCTGTCTTTTAATACCATGATGCCTCCATTTGTTTTTCATGGTATTACTTGAATTGTCAGGCTAATGATAAGTCTAGAACAGCAGGTAACAGTGGCAGCAAATATCTGCCACCAGCAATCATGATAATGAAATAAAAAGAAAAAGAAATGAATAAGACGCAGGTGTCCCATATGTCCATCACTTTTTAGTATGCCCCAGAAACATCCACATTAGTCATCATCTCTGATATTTACAGTGTTGTTCTGTTTAGTTGTGTTGTGAATGTGTTTTGGCATTTACATTGTGCTTTTTCTTTATTCATTGTGATTGTTTTCAGCGCAGATGTTATGAGAGTGATGAAGATTTAGAAATTAATTTTCTACATTTTTATGTTTGCATGCATTTTCTTAAGGTGCAGAGTGCAATACCATCAACTCAAAAATGTATTGTCTGACCTGAACTATAGAGACCATCTGGCCACCCATTTGTCCAGTTTGTCACCAGAGAAGCGTTTGAAGACCTCTATGCAACCAAAAGAGTATTATATACTGTAGGAGAGCTAGATTAGGTAGGTCACAAATTAAAAAAAAACACAAATTCTCTAATAAGCAAACTCTACTCCTATAAATAAGTAATTTCCCAGGAACACTTGGTCATCAAGGTGTGAACACACTGTAACGCTGTGTCAGAAAGTGTCTGCTACAAGCTAACAAGCAACGTAAACAAAAGACACCAACAACACTTAGCATTTTGATTTGTTACTTTTAGCACTTTTCATCTGAGTCTGACTGAGGCTGAAACATGACTCATGACATTACCTTGACGTGCACTGGTCTTTTCATCGATCAACCGAATGAAAACAGCAGTTGTGGTTTGCAGTTTGAAACCACAGTTGATTTTTTCATACTTTTTCCTAATGTGAACTTTATGATTTGTTGTCTACAAATGTCTGATTTTGAAGCTTCTCTATATGTGAATGTGGTGAAGTGGAAAGCGATACATCAATATTTTGTACATGATAGATCCTATTATTTTGTGTGAGAGCTGCAGGTGCTATCTCTCACAGACCCCTGTTACCGAGGGTGACAAACAGATAGGCTCTATCTGAGAAAAAAATTGTCCTCGAGGTGTGAGAGAGACAGCTCCTCTATTCTCTATGGACTGGAAATGCATAACTCTGCCGGGGAGATGACCACTCATCATCTGCCTGCCCACTCCCCGGAATGTTAGAATTCATTTCCTTCATCTGGTGTAACTCCAGCGTGAATCTACCAGCGTTTGAGAGAAACAGAGAGGGCAGCCAAGAGCCTTGCAGCTCCAATCTATTCCATGTCATCTTCCCACCCCTCTCCTGGATTTTGAAGTCGTCCACCTCCGTCTCTACATTTAGCCCTCAACATCCCTCTTCCTCTTTCACCCCCCATTTATTTCTTTTCCTCTAGTTCTAATGCACTGCTGTGAAAGAAAATGCATGATTTATGAAGCTCTATTTTTACCGGTTACTGAGGAGAACGAAAGGAGAGGAGCAGCGATAAAGAGAGGGGAAAAAAGAGGCAGAAGAATGGAGGGGAGAGTGTGAGGAACGAGCTTATGGAGATTGTGATGGAGACATTCATCACCCTGCGACCCTTTTGGCTTAGAATGAAGATTGGCAGCAGGTTGAGCTGGAACTATGATAGATTTGACCAAGATTACAGGAGGTGGACTGCACAGCACACGCGTTTCATATTGTTACTCACTCACTCAAGCCTGGTGATTTAGTTTAAGTCCAATATCTCAAATCTCTTTGCTGTCAATAACAATTTTTACCAGCTCTCTTTTTTTTATTGTCTCCCCATTTATGCACAAAATGAGGCAGATCAAATCACCTCCAAAATGTTGCTTTACTGAGGAAACAAGAGCATTAATTACATTTCTGCTTCATCTTTATTGTGCATCGATTCCATTCAAACATGCAGGCTGCTGTAGGCACAACAATTAGACCCTTCGTTAAAGCAAATTTATTAACAAATTTAGAAATGTTGTAACATATTTTTTTTTTATCTTTAATATATATATAATTGCAAATATTTTTGCATATAAAATTTAAAGTTAGTACTTGATTTGGTTTTTTTTGCCACTGCTGAAATGGTTTTTGAGGTGTAAAATTGAAAGAAAATAATTTGGATTTTTCAACAAATATGTGAAGGCAATTTGGAAGAGCTGCCAAATCATAGAAGCTTTAATCCACGCATTTTGATTTTTGAATTTTCATGTCTTGTGTTCAATCCATCCTTGACACCAAATTTAATTGTACAGTCCACACAAATGTTCAGGAAGGTAAAAATGATAAAAAAAAATGTTCATTTAACACAAGCACTCATTCTTTGTGAGCTTGACATAAGTGTACTAGACTAAAAGTTTTGTTTGCAAGCTGTTTCCAATTAATTTTTGGATCGATTGAGCTAATTTGGATTTACAGTGTTAACGCACACTGTGTCCTCATATAACCAGTTTGTTCAAGGTTGATAAAGGAGTTCGATTCACTTTTACCTCCCTGTGTGGTGCATATGAAGCTGGAGCCAAGAGCCAGTAAGCCTAGCTGAACATAAATGCTACGGAGTATCCGATGACAAAATCTGCCATCCACCGCCTCTGATTTTATATGTTCCATATATGTAATCCATACATACATCCATTACATGTTACAAGCAGTAACATCTTCACCAAACCAATCAGAGCAAGTTTTCAATCATTTTATCTCACTTGAAAGGGCAAAGCATGTTTACCAAAATGTTTCGCTGTTCATTTGAACTAAAGAGCCATTGCTCAAATTAAAACATCTACCTTAAACCTAAAAGTACGACAATTTCATCTCTACCAGTGTCTATAAGATGGAAATAATCATGTTTCACAGGCCTGAATGCATCAGGAGTGTGAAATTAAGTCTTTCAAGACTCTCTATAATCGATGCACAAACAATTAATGTCTCATTTTAAACCCGACTAATCTGCACAGCTTACTCATCTGTTTCAGTGACAATTATAGCTTTTATAGCTCATGAAGGAAAACGGTGGTAATCTAACCTTGTGCTTAAGAACAAATGATTATGTATCTGGGGGCTTGTTGATCTCATCATTGTGAATCCAAGAACCCTAAACTAGTGGATTTACTAAATAGGCGTAGAAGGCTGAAGTGATTAGTAAGATTTGACTAGAACGGCTTCTTGAAACTCTGCTCCAGCCGATCTAAAACTGACTGTCTGTTCAAATCGCAAAATAGAGAGATTGGGTAGGAGACAGAAGAAAACGAGAAAATGGGCTTCACCTGGAGTGAGATGCCAGTAAAAAAGAAGTTTCTTATGCTGACGACAATGCAGGAAGGAAGAGGAGGGCCGAGTGCTGACTCGTCACTCCCCTGAGCCTAGACTCCCCTTGAACGCAAACAGGGAGGGAGAAACACAAGAGTCACAGCTGGTGCATGCTTGCTTACCAGTACCTCCTTATGATCCAAATTAATATATAAACAAGCCTGGTTATACATCAGAGCACAAGGAGCCACATGAATTGTCACTGATTTGTTTAAAGTTTACCGTTTCACCATGTTTGCACAAGCACAGTACGTCGCGGCGCCACATGGAACCTGAGAGGCAGGTGTGTGAGTACACAGCCATGTGGACTGAAAGATTCAAGTGTGTGTGTGTGTGTGTGTGTGTGTTGTATTACTGGCTATCAGCACTCCTCGCTCAGTGAGGCTGTGTGGCTCAGTGCTGAACTATGTGAGCAGATATTTGCCGGCTCTCATGCTGAGGCAGCCTCCATCTGCAGACTCTCCTGTCGGTTGTGTTACTCCAGCCCTGGGTGATATTAATATTCAACTAATGAGCCCCTTTCCTGAAGAATCCGGAAACAATTGGTGCTCGGGAGTGGGGATTGGGGAGAGTGGCAGAGGGGCCCGCACACTGAATCGGTCTTTCCTTTGTGCCACAACTCCCCTACAGCTACCCAGGAGCGCACAAGCAAAAAGAGGAACGTAGCTGCAATCACATTGATCATGGCCCGTGGGGACACCGGCACTTGCTGGAGGCGCAGGAGAACAAGAGATTTACACGAGAGGAATATGTGCAGGGAGAGAATGAAGCGTCAGAGACAATGGCCTGAAGTGTGCGTGAGTGTGTGAGTGTGGTTATCACTGCATCCTTGGATGACAGGGCTGCATTGATTAACCCTGATCAGTTTGCCTTACAGCTGATCAGCATTTCTGTGCATGTCAGCACGCAAGCAGTTAGCAAGGGTGAGTGTGCTCGCGTAACATGTGCGTAATATTATGTAGAAGTGCATGTTTATCATGTTAATGGGCTCAGGTGTGTTATGCTCATATGAGTAACTGCTTGAAATGATTTGTTTCTCTTTACGCCGGGGAATCAGTCTGGTGTGCCACCAGATAAAGATGTCCGGTGCTTGTCTATCTGGTCACATCAGTATTCTGCAGCATCGGTGCCAGCCTATTCACTTAAAGGGGAGCCAGGTACAATTAGCTGTTAACATGACATGGCAGAATTAAGCCCACGCCGGTATCCTCAGGGGAAATTAACCCACTGGCAAATCATTAAACCACAAGCAAAACATTAACAGCCATTTGCATTTTTATTGCACCTGAAAAGAATGTGCCAGGCCTATTACAGTATCTCTGAGAGACAGAGAGGGACCTCTTATTTATTATTGTTGTGTCGTCCCATGTGGAAACACGATGGCATTTAAATGGGGATGGGAGACGCAAATGAGAGGCCTTATTTTCGCGCTTGAGTTTTTGGAGGGTTATGATTACAAATTCGAACAAGCCAGAAACGGCTGGCAGAGGATACAATGACTTGTTTGTTATGCAAATCCCCCCCACTTTCATCCCTCCTAAAAATAAACAAACCCAAACAGATGACAATTTGTCGAGGGGCTCAGCTGTGTAAGGTCGTGCGGTTTGGCTGTTGACAGGTTCTTACTGTCTGCAGTGTCAGCGTTTGAATAAACGGTCTCAGGAACTGGGAGTGATGAAACATAAGTGGGGTGGAGGGTGTTTGGGGAGCTGAAATCACTCGCTCCCGCTATCTCATTTTCTCCTCTGTTCTCTGTAGGTGAGTGGGATGTGCGGAAACACTCCTCAGCGGGCCTCTCGCTCCATCGCGTCTTCTCCCCCCCAGTCTCTCGCCGCATCCTCAGCCCGCAACACGCAGGCCTCGTTCCCGGACTCTGATGAGACTTTGGCTGGCCTCCGCAGGTGAGCAAATCAGGATCCGTAACCCAGATTGAGATCCTTTCCAGCTGCTGAGGCAGCACTTGCTCTAGGCACTCCTGCAGGGGCAACGTACAGTATGTCCACTGTGGACAGGTCTCCTCCTGGTTCCTTGTGACATTCACTCTCTCTCCAATCGAGTGTTTTTAACAAATCTTTTTAACGCTGGTGCAATAACAGGCTTAAATGAACAGTGTAACAGCTGGCTTCAGCAGCACAATCGCCAGATTGTACGCAATTAGGAATTTTTCTCTCTATTTCTCAAGAGGAGTCACCTAAAGGGATCTCCTCAGCCTGCTTTCACTGTTATGAATTCCTTTATCCTTTCTCTGCCTATTTTTCCTCTTTGTTTATTTCCTTTTTTCTGTCTCCTTCTCTATGCACGTTTCCCCTGCTGGTAATGCGTGTGAGTCACATTGAGAATAACTGAAGTTTTCTTCTTTGTCTGTCTCAAAGTTGAGCATTCCCTTTCTTTGACTGCTTCAGGGAGTTCATGTCCACCCTGAGGGGCTTCAGCTCCTTCTACAGCGGCCTGGGGAAGGCACTGTGCAGCCGTGAGCCCGCTCCAGCCAACCACTCCCTCTGCTGGAACGGGCAGGAGATGACAGACAGGTAAATCGCTGTCTCGTTCGCTAATATGAACGGCTGTGAGAGGCCCTGTGTGCACCTGCAGACGAATGAGCGCTGTAGCACACCCTGTAGCCCGTGGATGCTCCTGCTCAGATTTATTGGCTTTCCAAATGCTCGGTTAGACAAATAATCTGCTCTAATTCTTCAATCTCCAATACTAGGAGAGTGTAGGTGAGTTGAAGGGTAAATTTGCTAATGAGCTTCCCACGAGGCCCCCCCCTCCTCCTACTGAGTGTGAGTGTAACTTATGCACTCTCTGCACAACGTCTGTATATACAGTCAGATTTTTACAACTGCCTATACTGTGTATATTTTTCTACTTTTATACCTTAAAGTGTTATATGTCCACTGGTCCTGTACCTGAATATTCTTGCTGCTGTGAAGAATTCATAATAAAGTCATATCTATCTATCTATCTATCTATCTATCTATCTATCTATCTATCTATCTATCTATCTATCTATCTATCTATCTATCTATCTATCTATCTATCTATCTATCTATCTATCTATCTAGACTTGGGCTCTACGTGATGTTGTTAATGTCGGGAACACTGTCACCTTCTTCACCCTTAGTTAATTGCCATTTCGATTGTTCTTTCCTTCTTCATCCAGGATCTCTGATGCACCTTGCAGAAACTCATTTGGCTTTTACAATATTTTACTTCTTCACCACTGTCTGTACATGCTACATATCATGTGTTATTTCTGTGCATAGACAGCCCCAAATGCAATTTGGCTCAGATATAGAAAGCAATGGTCTTTTTTTCTGTATTGGCTTTAATCAATGCAGAAAAATACAGTCTATGTTGAAAGAGACATGGGGGCAAAGCTGTCCTAAGGGGATGATTACAAGCTGGACCGAACGGTGTGATAGGAAGGCAAGAGCAAAGCACGAGGGGGCTGGACAGATGATGAAATGATGGAGAGATTATAGCGTGTTGTGGCATTCTCTATGTCATCTTTGAGGGCATACGCACATTTACTTCGTTATGCTCCAAAATAGGATCTTCTAGAACCAATACGTGCCATTCATGCACACATTGTTTTGTGTAGACACATTTAGATTGGGCGGGTGGGTGGAGATACAAAGCGCTGGAGGGGCTAATTGTGACACCTTTTTATCAGACTTGTTTACCATCCCACCTGGAGCCAAGATCAGAGGAGCAACCACATCAAAGAGCGTTTCCCTAATAACCGTGGTAACAGATGCAGATCTGTGTCAGCTCACTACATTACATTTGCAGTCCTCTTTTGGATTTAATGACAGTGCAAGCTTGTACATGGCTGATAAGCGATTAAAGATAAGGTGCTGTGTGAACTGTGAACATTTCATTTAAGGACTGTGTGAAAATTAATATTGCGAGAGGAAGTCACTAAAAGGGAAAGATGTTTTTTGCTGGGGTTTTTTTTTTTTTTTTTTACTTTTTTTGGCTATAGGCACAGGTGTAGTGCTATCCATTCAGCTTATTCTATGCACACACATTGGTATACATGGTTAGCAGCTAAAGTAACCCTGTCATCAAAGACATGAACTTTCTCAGAACAAATGAGAATAAAAGTGACCGTGAAAGGTTGTTAAGTTATTAATAGATTATATCCAGTGTTGTGTTTTGTTTCTTGAACCCATAACTCCTGGGACTCAGGACTCACTAATGGAAAGCATGATGCACTCACAAAATAAGTCTCCCAAGGCCAGAAAAGAGAATTAAGCCAGCTTTCACTTCCTGCAGGGAGTTGTTTGCATCTCAAGGTAGCCGAGTTTAACAGGATGGCTTTGTAGTGTTTTAGACCATTTCATTTTTTTTTATGCCTCTCTTGCATGACATGAGCTTTAGTGATCATTTAAACATCCAAAATGGAAATAAGTTTTCATAATAAATTAAAAGAGGTTTTCCTTTTTTTTTTTTGTCAAATATTTTACTTCTTACTTCTTTTGTAAAATAGTTACAATAACAATTAACTGCATCCAGTGGACTGCAACACTACACACAAGCAGCGAGAATGTATCTGTGTATCATTTCATCAATTTTGCCACTAGAGGTCCCAAAATTTAATCAGTTCGAGTGGCATTATTTGTGAGTTATTTTGTTCACACAAATATAGAGGTGAAAACAGTGCGCGGCGTAATAGTAGTTGAAACAAAAAGACAAGTTTCACCCATGCCATTGTTCATAAAGGTGCACACTGCGATATACAAAGGACAATGGTCCTGCCTGTCTATCAGGGTTATGGTTCTAAATAGGGGAATGATGGCACAACATATTGCAACTTCAACAGAAATGTGGGTTTAAATGTCAAAGCTTTGCCTCAAGCTAAAAGCTAATGTCAGCATGTTAACATGCCCACAATTACAATAGATTACAATACAATAGAAAATCTTTATGTTCAGCATTATATAGAGTTCAGGCACACTGAACACTGCCTGAGCAGAAATCAAATACAAAGCAAGTGTTTTGATATTAATTTAATAAAAGGAGAATATGAACTGTGCATACCTACACACACACACACACACACACACACACACCAATACACACACACACACATTAATAAGAGACACGTATAAAATATATAATCCAGTGTTTAGAATACTGCAGGGCTTGCTCTCGCAGAATAATTAAGTATTTCACAGACGTATACAGTAGACATTGAAAAATAGGATGTTGATCTTGATTTAGTTTGCCTATTAGCACTAGAAAAAGCAGCTGAGGCTAAGTATTGAATATATTATCTAGTAATGTTGAGCTTATGTAATGATTTTGTTAGAGGACCACCAGGTGATCACAATTCATCCTGAGGGCAACAGAATGTTGACATCTGTATTTGATTTCACTGCGATTTATCCAATAGTTGTTGAGGCATCTATCCAAAAACCCACAAATGTGAGCCTCACAATGTATTCCACTCAGCAGATTCAATAAAATGCATCAACTAGGTATGATGGATATTTGCACTTTCATCAAAGACAATTGAAGAACTAAGACATCACAGTAACGTTGGGTGTCACAGTTTCTTTGTCGCACGCCCCTACAGGAGACAAGTGAAAGATGAATGTGATCACAGATTAAAGCTGATTCCATCATCCCTAAATCCTCAAAGAAAAGGGTTTGCCCCATTTTTCACAAGCCACATTTCAACTGAACATCGTGACACTGAAATAGCAGTTTTCAGTCTGACAAATCTGGAAAAAAAAAAAAATTGACTTTATTTTTTTTTTTTTTGGTGGTGACAGAACTCACTTAGGGAACTTGAAGTTTGTATCATTTCATATCATCGGCAGAGCCTCTAGTGCTGTTTACGCAAGAGGAGCTGCGCTTTCATGGGAATCCATCCTGCTTTTTTCAGGCTGAACCAATGTTGTGGACAGATTGAGAGAATGACAACACTACCATGACTACAGCACCAGTAAATGGATTCAAAAAGCATTTTCATATGTCATGAGGTCAAGACGAGGTGTTCAAAGAAAATAATAATAGTACCTGAACGCAGCTCCGCTCACCACCACCGTTATTTCTGCACAGCCAGCTGAGCTCATCCAAAATGATTCTGCTGCTCACCATGACATCCAGTCAGAGGAAGAACAGTGTATTAACAGGAACAACCATGCTGTTTGCACACCGTGGGACTGGAAGTGTGATCAGGTGGTGTGAAAAGCGCCAGACTCCATTATGTACCGCTTCAACACCTGGACTCCCACGTCTCCTCTTCCTATGTTGTTTACCTTGATGTGAGAGGCATCTCATTCAGTCTGGACCTGATAGCAAGATAATTACTCTTAGATTAGGTCTGGTGGCAGCAAAAAAAAAAGCAGAAACGACTCGATAACAAACTAACAGCTGACAACTGAGACCATCAATTGTTAAAAAACTGTTTAACAGTGAATAGTGTTAAAGAATGACTCAGTGAGATTATCGGAGTGGCATCTATCATGCGAAACACCAACCTGCCTCTGCTCCTTATCTTCACTCAAAATCTGCCTCCTTTAGTCCTCCTTCACTGGCCCACATTTCCTCTTTTCCTATCCTTAATGGATCAAATATCTCCCTCAATTATTAATGCAATAATTAGCGGCGGCGAGAGGGTGAGATCATGCTTAATAAGAAGAATAAATAACTGGGGAAATGTAATTTGAGTTTAATGGAAAGTCTGAATTTGTAGGAGACTGATGAATGGAGATGTCAGGTAAAAATGTCTGTGTGTGTATATATGTGTTCAGCTGAGAAGGGAGTATGACCTCATGGGAGTGTGACCTCATAGCCTATAAAAAATAGCCACTGCTTTTAAGGTTGTATGTTTATACATGTCATGCAACGCAGAACATGTAACGGATGTTCAGATTAGATGTGGGCATGCTGGTGGTGAGATGGCTCAAGATATTTCAGAGTGGACTTTTTTTTAGGAAGCTGGGGCATTTTCCAACCAAACCCTGTATTCACAAGGCAAAACACAATCTTATTGTTTTTCTTTTTAATGGTGCCTAAACGCAACCAGATGTTAAGCATTGTGCTGTCACATTGTGAAACTGAAATCTAAAATGTTAAATTTAAACATATAAGGTGTAAAGTTGAACATTTTCTGTGCTTTGCCAACCACTATTCTGACACACATTTTCTAACTATTCTTTTCTCTGAAAGTACTCCTATACTATGCTCAGCTATAGCAGATGTCATTCACGCTAAGATATGACCTCTGCCTTCATTGATAGTTCTACATACAGTATCTTGTTCATCTCACCATCACTGGCGTGCGAGCGTTCTTAGTCCCCTCCTCAGAGAGTTGTGATATTGTGGTGAGAAGGGGTTAATTGTTGGCCTTGCCACGAGCAAAGAAACACCTGCAGGAAAGTTTGAGGCTGCCCAGCCCCTCCTCTAGCCAGCATATGCAGGCGTCAACAGAGAAAGGTTTCCTCAGATATCCAGAGAGGCATGCGAGCACTTGCCTGTAGGTAAACATCCCCTCGCTGCTAGGCAGAACAAAAATGCTTCTTATAAACAACAGACGTGATTAAACACCAACCAGATTAAAAGCCACTAATTGGTCCATTTAATTTGCAAATTAGTTTTCAGCCTCACAGTGTATAATGGTTCTACTCCTTTGAACATGTTTCTACCTCATGGTGTCTACAAATTAAATTTTAATGCCTCAATCTGAGTATGCAACCTGATTGTGGCTGCTGCTGGAAGTTTTTCAACATCATTTCTTTCTAAAAAGTGTGCAGTCTCTAAAGCTGTTCCTTAACATACTTTAAAAAAAAAATCTTGAGATTTGAAAACTATTATGCCCTGTTTACAATCATGGACACAATGTCACCAGTGTGGAAAAAGTTAGTCTCTTGGATAGGGTTAAGTTACAAATGACCTTTCCAGCTCTGCATTGGCGCCTCGACATTTAATATAAGTAGAGCTGTCATTCCCTTTATTAACACTAGATGGTGATAAACACTTTGTTTGTGATGGAGCAGTGGACAGGTTATTATGCCTGCCACTGGAGAAGCTTACAGTGAGGTTTCTAAATTTAGTGCAACTCCTATAAACACTGAGTCAGTGTTTCCTTCCAGTCCTGTCAGGTTTCCTGGGCCCGGCCTGAAGAGGTCCCACCCCGGCACCGACTCCAGGAGCAACAAGCCCCTTGAGCCGGTCATCAGCCAGATTATAGACAAACTCAAACACATCAACCAGGTGAGCTTTGTTCTTGCACCGTTCATGTTTGTCACTTTCTTTCTGTGAGCTCCTTGTAACACCTCCAGCAGTTTTCTGTATGTGCATAAGCTACCCTCCTCTTTTGGAGGTGTAAGGGGGTTTACCTTACTATTAGTTCTGCCTCTTGGTTCAGAATTGCACATCCATATCCGAGCTGCTTACAGGTCTCACTGGGCAACTCCTGTGGGGGTCAGCACAGGACAAGTGAAGGTGTGAAATAAAGATGTTTATGTCACATTTGAGGGAAACTCCATTGACTGAAAAGCTGTGTTAAAGGTTATGCTTCACCCTTGCTCTTTTAAAGCACAACAAATCAGGAAACTTCTGACCACACGTTTCATTTTTGTGTGTCCTACGAAAAAGACTGGTGTCCTGTCACCAGTCGCCATTGAGGCCACCTTTACTGGAGCGAGCTAATGGAGTAGGGATACACTGGCTTGTGTGTAGGCACAAAGTCAGCCTATGTAGGTAGACGTATCAGGCCACAGATCTTTCTGTGTTTCCTGACTCCCGGTGGTAGCACTTGTAGTTGTCAACACGTCAGATTTCAGCTGACCATTTAGCGCCCGTCCATGTGCGTTTTTGTCTGCTTGTGTATGAAACGTGAACCCTTCTCCACCCATTTCTGACAGCAGGAGACCCTCAAGAAATATACAGACAGTTTTGCTTTGAGAAATTGTAATTTTTGAAATAACTTTTGCAGTATTCCCTCATTCAAATCCTGCTGTATTCTACAGGAGCAATGCTGAACATTAGTGTAAATAAAGTGGGTTTTTTTTTTAACCCTCCTACCTGCTTTGCAATGTCCACATGATTCATTCTACATCTGATTCTGAATGGTTTGTGCACATTTAATAGCTGTTATGTCAGACCACCAAACCACTTCATTTTGGTGAGGGAGGTGTATTTGTCAGGAGAAACCCCTATTGCACAGAAAAACTGCACTAATTCTGGCCCTGTTTCGCTTTTTCTTAGCAACTGTGCACCAGTCCTGAACCTCAAATTGTAGAGTACAACATGCCAATGGTCAAAACTACAAAATAACAGCCAGGATATAATAAACTGGAACCATGTTTCACTCGGAAAAACACACACACACTTAAATGTAATAAGCCTCTCAAAACTTCCTCCCTGACAGGGACAGGTATTTGCAAACATATGACTGCTGCAGTGCAGACTGTTTACCCGGAGGATCTGGTTCCCGATAGGCTTTTGATGAGATTTGTCAAGAAAATGTAGTTTGGCAAAATGACTGACCTCATTGTGTTACAGACATTCAGACCATCCCATAGATTCGTGGACACAGAAGGACTCTCTGCGTGTCTCCCGTGTTGTATCGATGACTTGGTATCCATGTGGACATTCATGGGGTTCTGATTCTGTTTAAATACACGCCTGATATTTACTCAGACTGAATACACTCACGGGAGCTTTTAACCCCATATTTGATGACCATATAGCAGAGCCAAGCACATTTTTGCTTGAGCGTCTCTTTAGATCCCAACATCGTTGTGCTGGATTGACATTTAACAAAACACTGGCTGCCCTTGATTGCATATTTTATGTGCAGTAAAACTGTTTCTGAATTGCAGCCATTTGTTTAGAAATCAGATTACAGAACTATGTTCAACAAATCAACACGACACTTGGGTGCACAAAATAACAGGAACGCCTCACAGAATGATGGAATATAATACATTAATCCTGCAATAAAAACTTTTGCTTGACCCTTTGTGAAGTTTACATTTAAAATTTTCTCGTGCCTGTAAGAATTCTCTCATTGTTGGTAACTTCCGAGGTTTCAAAAGTTGTTTAAATGTGTCAGTTTTTTTATTAGATCATATTATCAGTTTCCTAATTTGTCTAGCCATCTTATAGATTTTTTTTTTTTTTGAATAAGCAAACATGTTAAAAGCTCTTGTTTTGTGTTAATGTAAGGAGGAGACTCAATCTACCACAGCTCTTTGGGAGGCTATACTTAGGTAAGGTAGTGCTTTAAGCTAAAGGCTAATGTCAGCATGCTAGCTCACAATGACAATGCTAACATGCTACTGTTAAGCAGCTGCAGTGCTAAGTATTCCCAGCGTGTTATTTTTGCAAATTTACTTGCCACATTTGCTAGTTAGCACTGAATCAATGTTGCTGAACTGGATGGAACTGGATGGTCATTTCTAAGTTTAAAGTTGTAAAATGAATGGATCACCAAAGTGATTACAATTCATCCTCAGATATTACACAAAAATATGATAAAATAAATCAAACATTTCACAAGAAAAGGTTACATTAGGGGAAAAGTCATCGTCAAAGAATCCTCCTCTGGGGACAGTAAATAATCGTTGTGTGAGACATTTTCATCATGAGCATATGATTGGGAAGGAAGCCATTATTTATTTATTTTTGTCATGTCATCTTAGAAAAAATAATTAGCTCAGCATAAATTTGGATGGACGGTCAGGGGATAAATAAAGCATTAAGGGATGATCCTCAGGGCACTATGAATCATATACAGTTTCATAGGATTAAAGTGACTGCCCTGCACAGAGCCATAACACTAGTGTGGATGAAACCATATGTGGGAATAGAGTGGACTAGAGTTGGACAGAACTTTTACCTCCCTTTATAAACCTGCTAAATCTTTCTTGACACAGTATTTCTTGGTCGGCATGTTGTAAACATCCTCTGAAGGCAGAGGAGAAAGTGATGTTTAGTTAAAAGCAGTTTTACAAGATCTCCACCTGCCTGCCTGCCAGTTGAAAGACCACCAGCTCTGGATGTTGCAAGGCTAACCAACTGATATGAGAGGGAAAGCCGCAGCTCAGAGATAATTACTTTCGTCTGCCCCGTTTATAGGTGGAGTGCATGAGGAAAGGCCAACAGTGAGACAGTATGTGTAATGTTCCTGGAACCAGCAGAGTGCCATGCTGCTGATTAAATACTGCAGCATTTCAGTCTTGTGATGTCATCTGCGTTTGAGCATCACACCCATTATGTTTGGAGCTGCAGGCTGAAGAATGTGTACATTGTTGTTTGTTACATGCTTTCACCTCCACATTCAGGACATGGGTCAATCCCATATGGGTCTTTACAAGTTCTGTGAGGCTCTTTTTATCCTACACATGTCTTCTCTTTTTGGCTCAAATGGTGAACACAATCAGTGGTCCTTCCAGCTTGGACTGGTCCACTTTCTAACCACGAATCAGTCCCAGTCCCATAATGTATGAAACTAAAATATAAGCGCTAGGCTCTTTAGCAGTGAGGGGAACATGGGACCACTTCTTTCCAGTGTTAGTCCCCCTCATGTAAAAATCCTCCACCCTTAAGTGCTCTGTGATGAGGGCCCTGTGAATTTATGCAGCGGAAATGTGTCATTTCTCACGTTGTTACTGTTGATCAGAGTATCAGCAGATACATGGACAGTCTGTCAGAGAGACCCTTGCTTTTGTGCCTCTGTGAGGCTAAACTAAACACCAAAAAAAAAAAAAAAAAAAAAAATCTCAGCGCTGGGCGCCATAAAATGTTTTCTCACGCCTAAAGCGGCTGATGTCATGAGAGAGCCACAGCCAAGTTTAAAGTGAACTGCTCTATAAATGGATGAAGAGCAACAGTTTCCTCCTTCGGTTATTGCCTCTCAACTTGGAAACTTTAAACAGTGGACATGCTTACACCATGTTACAAACTCCCGTGTGAGGTCCTGTCTGTGTGCTGCACCCTGTATATGTTAAAGCTGACAAAGGCAAGCACCGGCCACATGTTTTCTTGGCTGTGACATGAAGCTGACGATTTTCTGTGACGCCCGCCTGCCGACTCTCACTGGGAGCTGTGTAACTCTGCCACTGCATTATTTCATTCAATGTGTGAAAACTGGCCAAGTAAGTTTGCTTTTGCGTGGAGGGACATATGTGGAGTCAGCGCTCTTAAATTAGAACATATTATTTTGGTGACGTGTTCTTGTTCTGCGGAGTTTGTTTTTCTGAACATCTGTTTAACTTCCCAGAGTATCGTGTTTCTCCTCTGAACAGCTAATCTCACAGGAGATGGTTGAGCTAGTGGCAAAATAGGGCAATTATGTGATTGGTCTTTGATTACAGAGCGTTTCCCACTCATTTGTCAGATGAGTTTGCCATTTGGAGGGTCAGACCTCCTGGGATTATTCACACAGCCTCGTCTTTGCTACATGACACTACAATTAGAATACAGCAGTTATAAAAGACATCTTTGAAAATTTCTATGACTAAAACACAATTATTTCATCTTCCACTTTAAAAATTCTCATATGGCATTTTCAGCACCTTATTAAGCCTGTTAACTTTTATCATTCTCTATCACTTCCTGCTTGCCTTTCCCTCCAAGTCTCCAGCTGTGCTGAGTTGTGGATGACAGACTCCAGCTCTGTCGCCCTTCTCTCCTCCAGTCCCCTCCTCCTCCCCCCTCTCCCAAAGCCCTAGATTCCCCTCCTCTCCTCCCGGCTTCCCATTCTAATTGAAGCCAGAACCTGGGAAAATCCTGCAGGTAGGACAAGAATCCAGAGTGGAAAATTAACCAGAACCTGAGCACCACAAATTCCATCACGCAGTCTCACTTCCTCCGGGCCACCAGAGCCTGGGCAGCGTGTTCTCAACACCTTGTGCATGCTCACACAGAGTTTACTCTTGAATATAAAACTCACACACACACTTAAGATAGGACAGTCTTTCCTCTGCACACTTGCAGCGGTTAATCTTGCCCACGCATAGTTAGGGAGGTATATCATTACAGCACATACAGAGCACAGCTCATTTAAAGCACTGACATGTAAGCAAAGCGGGGCTATAAAATAAAACAGCTTCAAATACTCTTTGTAAAAGTATGAATAAATGCAGTGCAATATGTATTATTATTGTTATTATTACAGTGGAGATAAAATGGGACCTGTTTCATGCCTCGGTTAGCGATTGGTTGCACTCTCCTAAAGTCAGACTTATAGACACCATGGGTGTCAGACTAAGCCTGCTGTTTTGTAAACTTACATTTGCTAACCTGGCCATTATGCTTGCTCCAGTCAAAGAGTCTGCCTTCTATTTGATGTTATTTACTGAGGGGTTTTGAAGCGTTATTTAATATACCCCCTCAGGGTCTTTGTCCTCTCACCCCCTTACTTTTATGTGAGTGAGGTACGACTGCTCTGGAAGTGGAGGTGGAAGGATGGCTGTTTCTGCTATGTTTGTGATTGGGGAAAAGCCAAGAGGGTTCCTTAATGAGGTGTGACACCTGGTGTAAACCTCCGAGGAGCTGCAGGGCGTTTGTGGACGTGGAATCAGTATTCCTGTCAGGGCACTACACACCTTATGATGTCCTTTCGCTTCCCAGAGACCTCAGGCTTCACGGTATGTTTAGAATTTGACAAGTTATGGTGCCTTAACTTTAGGAATCTGACCAATAGATACCCTCCTCCCACCTCCACACACACTCACACACCCCTCTCCCACTGTGGCTTTCTCCCCTGCTGGCTGGGAGGTCAGAGAGAGCAT
>KV751330.1:7538960-7551216 GCA_001698575.1 Mola mola | reverse complement strand
CTTCTAATGAGGCCCAACCAGGCCTTCTATCACTGCCACCCATTCCTCCTTACATCCATACCTCCACCTCTGTCACTCTCCCCCCTGTCTTCCCCCGCCATCAACCCAGAGGGCGCCTCCCTTTACACACTCCACCTCTTGCTACTGCCGCCCCACTGGGTATAATTATCACCCAGCCGGCTTATAAAAATCTTGCTGCACAGGCCAGGCAGCAGACAATGTATGTAAAAACCATACCACAGCACACACAGTGTTTCTCACTTCATCGTGATTGAATGTGTTGGGGGTCTTTACATGCCCTTAATCTCATATTTCTACTAGCTGTCAAGGAGCAGAGACATGAACAGTTAAGCGTTCCTGCTGCAGCCTCCGATCTGATCCACACATCCTGTACTTGTTGTCACTGGGCACAGTCACATGTTGCTTTGTAACAGGATCCCCCCCACAGAGGTCAGGGGTCACACTTCCTGTTTCCTGTCTCTGCTGGGTCATGAGAGGGTCTCCCAGTGAGGGTCAGGGACCTCCTCCGTTCCTCCCCTGCCTTTTGTTTGTGGTGGCGTTGCTCTGGGGGGGCACAGCAGCGTTGAGGCTCCTCTGGACCTGTCAAACTGTTAGCACTTTTCATTCCTTCTCCTGCCTCCACGCCTTTTCATCTCGCTAGAAACCTGTACCTTGCCAGTATGTAGTAATTTTCTAGCGTTCTCTAGCTGTTTTCCTCTGTGTGCCACCTGGTCGAAGCCCCACAGCCGAATGAAGCCTCTGTTGTCCGCTTACTGAACCAAACGTCCACTGGCTTATGCTTCGTGTGATCATGGGACACACAGTCACGTCTGCTGATGAGAAGATGGAAGATTTCTTTGCTACACATGACTCTGGGAACCATGGTGATAACGTGTAAAGGAGATGAGCAGCAGACAAAAAGAGACTGTCAGAGGGGTGTAATTTGATTTAGCAACCAGTGACCTGTGCAGGAATGAGACTTTTTAAACGAGCAGACAATCAGGCATTTTCACATAAGTCAAAATTTTCATTTCGTTGGCCAAAGATTGAAAACTGTTGTCATACCAAATATATTTAGCACCATAGAGACGTTTAACCTTGTTTTTGCCCTGCCTCAAACTGAGAAGACAATGGTTCTTGTTCTTGAGGATGAACCTGCAACCATTTCATCGAATTGCTATTTACAATGATCATTGAGAGTTCTCCTTCACTTTCAAAGTGCCAATGAAGTCAGAACATTCATTCGGGTGTCAGTCTAATGCAGAGAAATCTGTCTGGTCACAATAGTGGAGTGGACACACCCATTTTAACATGGGACTGGAGAGCCCCTTTTTTCCTCTCTGTGCTCAGTTCCAACTGGATTTAACATCAGGAAATTAATCTCGTCTGCGCTGACTGTCTGAGGCTGTATTCCCTTTGTGCGAAATACTCAACCAAAGACAGATAGCGAGGAAGGACGAAAACAGAGAGGAATGAGAGAGAGCAAAGGTCCCCCTCCCCTTTACATTTCAGACTCGATATAAGTTGAGTAATGAGTCCTGGAAAGGGTGGGACTGCAGGGCAGGCTGTGACATCTGAAATGCCACTCCGCCTGTCAGCAGGCTGAGGAGCGTTCCCTGGCTCACACTGTGGAAAAGTGCCTCCTGTCATTCTTCTGTCTGCCCATCTTTCTCCCACAGTGTCCCTCATTCATTCCCGATCTCCTGCTTTTCTTCTGGCTCTCCTCTTCTTCGAATAGCATGTGTGCAACCTTTACAGAAGCCCGACAGCTCAGTGTGCATGAGTGGAGGCGTGAGGAAAGTCCATTTCCATGTGCATGCGTGAGATTGGTCGAACTCAGTGACCTGGTCATCGGCTACTAGATTGATTTAAAAATGCCCACTCTACGGTTGCTTTTACGCTCACGCTGGTAAAAAGAAGACTACAAGGGGTTTCTACTATTAGCAGAGTGCAACTAGGATGGTATCATCATTTTAGTTGTGAACTCACGTGGAAAATACTTAGTAGCTGCCTCGCAGCTTGTGAGATTCCAAAGAGGTTTTGTCCATCCTCAACAGGTTTGCACTGTATTTCTTCTCCACTGCTGGTAGCACAATGTTGTGTGAAGAATGAAGCCATCATGTTTGTGGAATTTAAGATAGCGTCTGTTTCACCCTGAGTGTGTGTCACGTTAACTCGTGCTCATTGTAAAATTTGACCAAAAAAAAAATGTCAACGTAAGTATTATAATTACAGACTGAATTTGTTGTGCCATTTTATTTTCAATTCCAAAAAGTTGGGAAGTTGTATAAAATGTGAATAAAAACAAAATAATGTTATTTCCAAATTCTGTTCAGATTATTTTACAATTGAATTCTGCACTAAGACAAGATGTTTAATGTTCAAACTGATTAACCTTGTTTTTTGTTTAATCTACACTCATTCTGAATGCATTACACCCCAAAGAAGTTTGACAGCCTGTTTAGCACTGTGTTACATCAGTTTTTCTTCTAACATCAGTCAGTCAGCATCTGGGAACACTAATGGTTTAAGTATTGAAATTGGAATCGTTTCCTGTTCTGTGATGTACATCTCATCAGCAGTTGGGGGTTTCCATTGTCATATTTTGTGCTTCATAATACGCCATACATTTTCAGTGGGGGACAGGTCTGGACTGCATGCAGGCCAGTCTAGTGCCCGCCCTCATTTACTGCTAAGCCAAGTTCCTGTAACAGCGGAATGTGTCTTGACATTGTCATGCTGAAATAAACAGGGACATCCCTGAAAAAACGCTGTCTAGGTGGAAGCATATGTCGTTCCAAAACCAGCCAGAGAGGATTAATTATGGGGCGACAGATTCTAGCGGCGAGCTGATGTCCCTTATGAAGTGAAAGAACTCAGACGAAGCTGACCTTGTCCCAGCCAAAGAGGCAAAAGCCAAATATCCCCAAGTGGTCATTTCTTTCTATGAGGAGTGCCTCACCTGGCACTCCTACCCCACAGAGGAGGAAGGGAAGAAAGACTCCTCCTCTTCATTAATGGTGCCTTCACAGATGTGCAAGTTACCCATGATGCCATAGGAACTAATAAACCCCCATACCATCATAGGTGCTGCCTTTTGAGCTGGTCCTTCCCTTTAGCGTGGGCCCAGATAAGTAGGCGGAGCGTGTGGATGGTGTCGATATATGGCTTATCTTTTGTAGATGCAGTGACATCTTGTTTTCCTGAACCCACCTTGTGATATCCATCACAGAATGATGCCCATTTTGAATGCAGTGCCGTCTAAGGGGTCAAAGGTCACAGACATTCAATGTTTTTTTTCGGCCTCACCCCTTACATGCAAAGATTTCTCTGAATCTTTTAATGATATTATGGGCTGTAAATAGTGTTATCTCTAAATTCGTTCCAATTGCATATTGACAAACATTGCTCGTTACCCGTTGGACTATTTGCCTGCACACTATTTCACAAAAAGGAGAACTTTGGGCCATTGTTGCTAGTAAACAACTGAGTGACTTCAGGCGTGCTCCTTTACTACCTAATCATGGTTCTATCACCTGTTACCAATTAACTCCCTGTGGAATGTTGCAGCTGGTTTTTGAGCATTTCACCACTTTCCAGGTCTTTTTTTGCCCCAGTCCCAACTTTTTTGGAATGTGGTGCAGGCATCAAACTCAGTATCGTCAGTATGCACCACAGCAGCCTAAGTGTACCACCCACATATTTGAAAATGAGTGGCTTTTCACTACAATGCCTAGATTGTTTGGGTAAAATGAAATTCATGAACTCTGAACATCTGAAATACGTCTATTGACGACAGAAAGAGATTGATTGGTGATTCTCTCAGTTGATAAACAGTTGCTTTACAGCTATGAAAAATAAATAAACCTTCAGAGATTTAAGATTTTGGAATGGCACGTATCAGGATGCAGTACCAGCCCAAGGCTATGTCAATTAAGTCTGAAGCATCCTCACAGACAAACATCACAGTCCCCTCAAAAAATCAACGAAAGGCAGAACTATGTTAATGGGTGTCAAGGCAGTTGACTACAAAAATGAATTTGATTCCAACAGGGGGTGCTATCTACATCTACACATGTAAACAACCTCAAGTTGATGCTTGCTTCTCTCACCTCAAGAGATGTTAGCCAATGTGAAGATGGAGACATGAGTAAGGATGAAATGCTCCAATAAATTGGCCTCTGAATGTTGTGTTTTGACCAAGAGACGCCTGAAACAGGCATGCTAACTCTGCCACAAACCAGTCATTGTTAGAAAAAGGCAATAAAAAGCCCTCAAACTGTGTTCTAACTATTTTCTAGGCAGAAAAATTTTACAAAATAGTCAACTATCTAGGAATCTGCGACCAAAGTTAGCGACATAGCTCACCAAAATGGCCCAATTTGTGGTCCTTCACTTATTTCATCGAAGTCAAAAAAATGTTTCCACTAAAATGTTGCACCCACCTGTTCCACTCTGTTCACCAGCTAGATGTTAACTTTGCCTACGCCCCCGTTAGCCAGGTAAAGCAGTGAGATTTTGGATCTTTTTCTGCAACGGCTGCCTTCTGTGGCCAAGACTGATGAGAGTAAACCGGAACAATCAGCTATCCTATCAGATCCTAAAAAGTTCTGCAGTGTAAAGAGGACCTGCAGAATTTTAAAATAATTCTGTGGGTTGTCGTGAAATATGATTACGTTGCAGGGATCTATGACTGTGCTACTTCAGTCTTGCCCTGTCTCCAATCACCGTTCTGCCCCTCGCCTGCAGCCAGACTGAGACCAAGCTTACCTGCTTTGTCATCTTCTTATTTTTAAACTACTATACTATATGCTGCACAGTTGCAGTAATAAACGTTGTTGTAATTCAGCCATACATGCTTGAGACACAGATTCCCAGGAAGAAGAAGAGGAAGAACTACTTGTACAAGGTCGACTATGAGTTGGTGCATCAGAAAGGTAGTTTTAGTTTCCACAATGTTAAGCCCTACCTCTGCAAGTTATCAGGATTGGTTTCATTAGGTTTTCTACATAGAAGACTCAGGCTGTCAGAAGTAGTTTGTTGTGGTGTCATTGCTGAACATTGCAGAACTATAATAATAATCTTCAAACACAATTTCTTCTGCTTATTTCAGTAATTATGTGTGTTGTAGTGCATTAAAAATGTCAAAAACATTATTTTACATCAGTTTCATGGGTTTTAATGTGTCACTAATATAAAAATGCTGACTGAATCAGTTAAAGACTAAAAACCATTGAACCAAAAAAATCAGGTCAGCGGTCTTCATTACTATATTGTCCTAAAAAAAGCATGTCCTGATTACAGAGCAGTTATGGAAACTATCATCATTAAAAGCATGGCTTTTGTATTTAGTGTAGCCTAGGGTAAGCAGGGGTCTGTTTGGGAACCTCGGCCTGAAGTTCTGTAGATTAGATTTGTAGACAAGATGTGTTTGGGCATTGATAGAAGCATGTAGGGTAGCAGATTCCGTCAGGGCCGAGTCATGAGCAGCTTGTCCCGGCATGTCCTGTGTGTGGAGAGGACATAACACAGACCCTGATCACAATCACACACGCTATCAAGACGTTCCTTTTTTCTATACCCACCCTTTCTTAATTTCCCATCCTGTCCCTGTTACAATCCCATTCACTCCAGCTCCTACATAAATGTGCACATATTCTTTTCTTATCTTCTTTCTTACTTTATTTCTGTAATATATGGTCAAATGTAAGCCTGGATCTTATATTGCTGCTATAGCCGATAATGCTTGAGTGCAGGTGGATTTCTATTGGTGCAGGTGAACCCTTCGCTGGGCTCTGGGGCTTAGTGGCAGCTGTCATGTCAAAGAGTGACCTTGTGTGGAGTTCAAGTCATGTGTAGGAGGCAGTGACAGACATGTGGTTTCTGTGTCTCTGTCTGGCCTGACAGGCCCTGAGCAGTGGCCACATGTTTGGGCTTTGTGTGTAGCCTTTGAAATGGTGTTTCCTCAGTGTGATTTGCGCTTTTGTGTTAAGGGGAGGTGAACCCAGTGCTTGGCGGGATGCCTGTAGCTGCCCTGATTGAATATTCAGTGTGTCCAGCTATCTGTCCAAGTCAATTCCTGATGCAACTCTAGAAACATGGTCGAGAGGAGGGAAAAGTAAGAGTGCCAGATTTTCTTTCCTAATGAAAAACATACTGCGCATTTCTCAAAAAATGTCTCCTTTATTTGCTTCCTCCTTGCTTCCTTTTGCTTGGGGGTTCTTTTTATTTTTTAATTGCAAAAGATTCCAGCCCAGAGCAAGTTTGAGGTTTTTCCCTCTTGTGGTAAATCTAGGGGCTCTTAACAGATTTTGCTGCGGCTCAGTCATGCCAAAAGCGCAGAGTCACTTTCGACACAAGCATATGTCCCACCCCTCCCTGCTACCACAACTGTGGCAGCGGCAGTCTGGTTCATTAAGGCCACTGATATGGTTGTGCAGTCTTTTCTTTTTCTTCCCCAAATGCTGCTTTTTATTTTGTTTTCAACTGCTGTTCATCAGCTGCTATTTATAACTTGTATGTTTTTGGATCACACTTCCTTCATGTGTGCATCCGAAAGGGGTCTGATTCCAGAATGTAAAAGTTACATGTTTTTCGTGTGTTTGGCCATGTTAGCGGCATGGCTTTAGGGATGAAAGTGTGTGTCGATGTTTTTCATGGATCGCCATTACATGGACTCCTGGTCCACAGAGAATTAATTCTAATTGCTTCTTGTCTAACCATGTCATTGACATTTTTTGCTTTTATTTTAAAGGCTCTAGCATGATCAGATACATTGCCATTCAAATTACTATTGAAATGCAAAATCCCCAGAGGATAAATCCCAATGACATCGGTGATCTTTGAGTGTTTTCCTCCAGCACCACCAGTATGTCAAATTCCTTACTTTTATGAGGGAAATGTTTCTGCATCCACATGATGAATTAACACAAAATTTTGCACATGTTCCTGGTACTTTTGGTGAATTTTCCTCTTTCACCGCCATGAAGCTGAAACTGTTATTGTTTCTTAGTAATATATCTGTTATTATTGAAAATTTTATGTAGAATGTCTCAGCAAATATTGGATGGATTGGCATGAAATTTGTTTCAATTGTGATCACCTTAGTGATATGATGACTGTCTTATCGTCAGATCAGACGATTAATTTGACCAATTCTTTGGTTTCTGATCAACCTAATTTGTACTTTGTATTCAGAGCTAACTGGAAAATGTGAGCACGTTAACTAGCTGAAATAAAAAGTTGAATACTGTAAATACTATATGTGAGTAAGACTGTCCGTACAGAGCTCTAGGCTCTTGTTTCCTCCTCCATTGGTAGTGTCAGAGGACAGCTTGTCTGCTAATGTGCTGAGGGGAGCTGGTGTGTGTTCTGGCAGGTGGTGAGTGCACATGGCGGTATTCACAGAGACTGAACTCTAAGCAGGGGCATGACAGTTGTTGTCAGTGTTTGTACTGAGACCTTTTTTTTAGATTTTGTTAAAATACCCTGTCTTCATCTTTTCCTCCCCACTTTGCAGGCGTTTTGTCTGCCTTTTAAGTGCTTTACGTGGCGCCCCTCCTCTCCAACAGTCCAGCGTTGTCTCCAGGATACAGAGTGTGAGGAGGAATTTCATGACCTCTGTAAATCTATGAAAGACTCCAGCAAATGGAGGCAAACACGGTCCTGGCTTTCACAAGACTGTTCAGTACATTAAGTGCCCATTCATCATGTGGAAAGTTAGTCCATGTGTTTGAATGTGACACCACTGGAGCTGCCAACAGATGGCGCTTTGCAGATGGTCTCACAGTCAAAATATTCCTATAGATCATCCGTCCTGTCAGTGGCTTACTGTATGTCTATTCTTTGTCTTAAGTTAGCAAGCATTTAGAAATGTTGGGGTCATCCTGCATGTATGCCTTCAATGTTATGAAATGAATAAAGGTTTGTTGGACAGCCTGGCTGGGAACAAGGGGATGTGTGTTCTCTTTATAAATTTAAGATTTAACGTCACTTGTAATAAACTGATTAACTTATTTGAGCAATCAAAAGAAACAGGGTTGTTTATCTTTGGACTGATGTCATTTTGCGATTATCCCTGGGATTTTTGTTTTGTTTTGTTGTTTTGTTAAAATACCTTTTCTCACACACGGAAAACAAACAATCTCATCACAGGCACACATTGAAGATGACCTGAGATGAAGCCCATATGAACTCAATTTTCTCTCCCAGACAGCCAAAAACGACCAGAAACAACAAAAAAAAATGCATGCTGACGTATGCAGATGGGAAGGAAATCAATAAAAAACAAACATGGAGGCAGAGCGGCGAGATGAAAGGAAGTTTGGAGGGCAGGCGGCTGGAATTTAGCACATCTGTTACCTTGGCGGGGCTCTCAATCATGTGTAATGTTGTGGAGGCTGAAAGATGGCCATAGAGCAGTCATGCGGGCTGTCTCCAAAATCGCTCACGTGTTTTTCTCCCATGGGTAAGAGACAGGATAATTTATATTTATGTGTCCAAAAGCCAAATAACAACTGTGAAAATACTGTAAAGGTTGGCTCAGTTTTAGCATATGCATATTTAGAGTTTGTTCTTTCCCCTACTTGGTCATTCAGATTCTCAGTGAAAATGCTTTATAGCTCTTGGATGGTTTATGCATTTTCTAAGGATTGATTAGTGTGCCACGATCAAAAGTATTTAATAAACACTTTTGTGTTGTACAAGACATTATGAGCTTCTGTAAATCACATGGGAAAATATGTGAGTTGAACAGTAACTGCTTTATAGCCCAGAGGCGCAACGGGTTTAAACAAATGAATTCAAATCCGTGCTTCTGTTTGTTTAGTTTGTTTCATCTTTTTTTTTTTTTGCATCTTTTTATGTTGCCATTCTTGCCAGGTTTCCAGCGTAAAACTGCTTCAATAAAAGAAAAAAATCGAACAACTCTGAATATTAGAAAAATCTGCCTATAGTACTTTATTCACTTTTCACTTTTCACCCTTTCTCATCTCATCTCACCCTTTCTTGAGGCCTTGTCTGCTTGGACGCTGAGTTATGTGGTGTTATTGTTTCACTGTTGCCCTGAGCAAACCGCTCAAGACATTGTTTGCCAGTAACAACACAATCGCACAAGTCGGCTTGTCCCGCTGTTTCTTTTCCTACCAGTAAATTACATGGAGCAAGAGCTACAACCATTTCAATGAATCACGTTTGGACAGAAATAACCAAATTGGAAGTGATAACAGCACGGTTTTTATGTCTGAGTTGCAGCACTATTAACTCTCACTGTTTGTTTTTACTGTATATACTGTATATATATATACACATCCCTTGTTAAAACCATTAATAAACATTTAGACATGGAATGATTTATGAACAAGGTGAGGGTAGCGTACAGTATATTTTAACCTTTAACCTCCTCCTGTTTGTCCCACAGTTACTACAGCTGGTGACGGTGTCTGAGAAGCGTTGGAGAGCCCGGGCACGTGGAGGTGGAGTGTACGGATGGAATGACGATGGGGAAGAGGGTTTTGAAAGCGGCGACTGTGACGATGAAGATGATTGCACTGGGATGTCAGGGCTGGGGCCCCCTCCCAGACGTAAACGGTTACGCATCTTTGCAGGTTAGAAAAATGTCTAAATTAACTTGTGTGGTTTCAAATGTGGTGCACTGATGACTTAAAACGACCCTAAATTGAATTCATGAGGCAGGCTGTGGATAAATGTCAGGCGCGATCTGTTAAGTTGTTGACGTTTGAGCTCGCTGACCAAACAGGATGTATTTACTTCACAACTTGGAAGTTTATGACTAGGTTTGGCTTCCTCTGCGGTGAGTCTGAGCTATAACAGTCCAACACAGGCACTGGGCACAGCAGAGAGGTGTATACACGACTACTGTACATGTTGACACCACTGTGACACTATGCAGCAGGAGACACGAGACTTCCTCAGGTAGCCGCCTCACCTCGACCCCTTGACCTCACAGCTGTCAATCCCTTGGAAACACCAGATGTGCTCTCCTAAAGCCAAACAATGAACAAATTAAGCTACAAACTGTTGGAAGAAAAGAAACCAAACAGAAAATGAGGGAGATAACAGCTAAGGAGCAGGAGCAAGGGGGTTCGATACACAGACATAAAGCCGGCGCAGCTGCGCAAACATGGCACTGGGAGTTGTCCTCCTGTTGGGGATGTTGTGGCAGAGATTTGGGTTCGGCAGGCAGAGAGCACGAGCAGGAACTCGGGGTTAACACTGGAATCCTGCAGGGCCATCATTTCCAGCAGACTGGGCCATGAGAATCTGATTGCTTCTCTTGCCGCTCCTGTTATCCTGACAGCACAGTTCTGCTCAGATACACAGGGTCATTATACTGTCTCTCTGGCTCACAAGCTGCTGGATTTGATGTAGTGGGAAATTAAACTGCTCCTCATAGCTTGAAATCCAGCTCAGTTTTAATATCCTGTTCATTGTCCTATATCTGTCCTGAAAATTTGCAGATACGATGTGTACGTAGCAAGTGTTCCCTTCATAAGTGAGCCTGTAGGCACATAGATGCTTGTTTGTGCCCATTTGTACTTCAGCTAGCAATATTTGCAGACCTTCTCATTGGCAGACATGCAGATAGCTGCTGATAGTCTGTGATGACCAAGCAAAATGCTGACCTAGCTCAGCCCATTTTGGTCAAATAGGGGACTGGAGTTCAAAGGTCACCCTGCAGTGCATGAGGCCTAATGGGCAGCCTATCCGTGCTCTGCTGCTCTCAGATGGACAAGGTATATCCGGTTTCACAAAGCTCAGAGGAGCGCGACTGTGCGACACACACAAAAACACACACACAGACACGAGTTGGGGAAAGGTGACAGAAGCCACAACAACAAGGTGCAGACAGGACAGAGGCAATTTTGAGACCCCCACAGAGCGTCCTGACCGCTCAGAGGACGTTCCCAAAGGCATGCTGTGATTGATCTGTCAACACTTGTTCTCTGCACAGATTCCATAAACTCCCATTCGCTGACACTACTCACCTAGAACACACACACACACACACACACACACACACACACACACACACACACACACACGCTTCTCCTCCCAATAATTCATACCCCAAGTTACACATTCCCCAGAGCATTCCAGGTCATGGGAGCTATTCCAGGACAGGGACCCCCCCATACACACACACACACACACACATTTAAACACACATGCACACCAACCCCACAATCTCAAAAGACAGGCAAACAGCCGGGCGCAGAGCTGATTGCAGCTCGCACGCCAGACATATCACCCACTGACCTGTCTCTGATGTGTCAGTTCATTCTGATATTTAGTTGGGAAAGAGGATATTTCCCTACCAAATATTTGGAGGGGTAAAAAACAACCCCCCTGTATCCTCTAGAGTGGCTGCATTGGCTGTTAATTATCAATAACAGGATAATGATGTCTGGTAAAATGTAGGGTGGCAAAAAAAAAGACACAGCTTAGCATTAGTCAGCAAAAGCTTCTGATAGCAACACAAACTACATGTGTCTGAATTGAACAAAGCTACGATTGACACTGTGAAAGCTCTCATTTGTGTGATTTTTTTTTATTTGAGAAGTTACATAGTCTCAGATGGGGTCTTCTTTTCTTAGCCTCTGGATGTGTTACATCACACATCAGCAGTGTGGATGAAGCTCTATCACATGACCTAAAACCTAGAATATACCATCATGCGTGTAGTTTTTGTTTTTTCATCCATAATGGCTGTCTCTCGCTCATGATGAGGGCTCACCTGTGTTTCCGTGCCTTCATGCACAAATGGTCCCTGACTGGAGAATTTGCTATCATGTCCATGAACGCTCACTTCATTGTTTCTACCAACACGAGTGTTTTCCGGACGCAAACACTGAGCAATTTTCTGTATAAAATATTAAAATGTTGCTTTGCATGTGAAAGCTGTTGAATTTTGAAAATGTTGCAGTTCACTCAAACTAGACTCAAGTTGATGTTTCTTAAATCTCAATAGTTTTTGATACAAAAAGATACTCTGTGAGGACATGTAGACACAATCTACAGAAATGCCTGCTTTTATAACAGGCGGATCACTCAATGCTAAACCACTTGATGTCTCTTTAAGAGTGTGCTGCTAACAGCTAGACTTAATAGCTTGTTAAAATGGGTTTTTGAAGCAGTTTGGAAACATTCAGCGTTCTGAAAGCCAGCATTCAGGAAGGCTCTACCCCAGCCCAGCAGCCCCGAGCGCTGCCTTGTGTGCTTCCTTGCTGAGTTGGAT
>KV751330.1:7490116-7538919 GCA_001698575.1 Mola mola | reverse complement strand
CAGATATTCGGTCACTATAAGCGCCCCGACAGAAAGGTGCTCTTTTAGAAGCTCTTGAGCGTTTTTTTTTATCAGCACCAGGGGTTAGCAAAATACGAAGTGGAAATATTCCTGTAATGTGAAACACGCAGTTTATGAAGAGAGGCTCGGCCTGGGTCACCTTTCAGGTCTGCTACAAATTTGGTGGCTGGAACAAAGGAACCAGTAAAAGAAAGAAGACGCTGATGAGAGAATACAGGGGAACGAACAGAGAGAGACAAAAACATTTTCTGATAACTCTAATGGTTGATACACTGGGAAACCTGGTTACTATGTTGAATTGGTAGCCATACATGCTGCCAACTAGGGAAAGTGGTATGTTAATCAACTGCAGCTGCGATCCCTGACCCTTGGCACCTGATAGGTGAGTCACATGGCGCCAGTCCTCCACAGGAGTGTTCGCCACATGTCTTCATGAAAAAAGCTATAAGCCAGACACTGTTGACATTAGCTCTGGCAGCTCTGGGTGCATCCACCCTGTTTCCTCCTTCTTTAAGCTCCATATACTTTCATAAAGCTGATTATCTGAGCTGCGGCCCTCGTGGATGTGCTTCCTGTACAAGTGTTGTCCACATGTGGCTGCCAGGTAGAGGGCCCACTGCGTGCTACAGGTTGGCGTGAGACAGAAGGAAACAGGCTCAGACTATGCAGATGTGCAAGGAGGAGTGCAGGTGTTTGAGTGGAGGAGGAATCTGGGTGCCCACATGGCTGGAGTCTCCTTTCTTTAATGGCAGGCAGAGCTAGATGATTCGAAAACATGCAGACATAACTAAATAATTAATATTTGTGGCCAACTGCCATCAGGTCTAAATCATCTACCAATATATATAGAGTTAAAAGCCTCAAGCCTGACCGCAGCTGCAATTTTTTTCACTTGGGACTTGAAGTAAATTTTATTTAAATATCTGCAAATTACAAATTGCAATGCTTCAGGAGGCTTTACAATGTGTACAGCACACACCTTCTGTCCGTACATCTTCCATTTATATAAAAGAGCCTATCACCCCCAGAAAATGGAAGACTCAGGAAGAAAAATGCAATCGACGTCACATGCAAAGACTAGACCAAAATGACCTGACCTGACTGCAAAATATACAAACATTCCTGAATCTTCTTGATTATATTGACTGAAGAATGTTGATCCAGGAGGACAACTGATCAGTTGACACATCACGAAACGGCACCCGAAATCTTTAAGACATTTTTATCTGTATGTAACAGTGTTTCTCTAAGAACAGGGGTGTCCAAATATTTTCCTCTTTGCTGACAAAAACCAAACTCAAAGCATTCACCTATTGTTTTATCTTGTATTGTTAAGACATAAAATAATTTCCTACCAAAGGTGTCACTCTCTCCACTGGGGTTGTAAAAACAAGTTCAAAATTAGGGATCCATTTATTCAAAGTTTTACCTCACACAATATAAGCATTAATAAAGGTGGAGGGGCTAATGTATTTTTGTAGTTATTATTTATTTATTTTGTCCGCTCATCTGGTGGGCCGAATAGCGAGGCTGACTTTACGCAGCCCTACTGCAGGGTTTTCCTACCTCATCAGTTCATCACATAGATGATATGATGTTAGTATTATTACACTGACAATGCTAACTTTAGCATTTACCTCAAAGCACCACAACTTCACGCAGGCGCTAGCGTAGATGTAGCGTAGATGAGTCTTGTAAATTAATGGCAACTTAAATTAACAATCAGAAACATAAAATATTGGTCTAAACTGTATTCATATTTTCAGCACTAAAAAGCTTTGATTGTGTTGTATATTCTTGCCAAATAATTAAAAAAAAATTCAATGTACAGATGTTTTTGCTGGGTTTAACATCAGCTACATCTTTACAGCAATTCTGTTTCAATGCAGCTCTCATACTTGGCTGATTATTATTATTTACTCGTAAAATCTGTTGATGTTTTAAATGATTAATGATGAGCCTATTCACTCTTTCTCCAAAAGAATGAAGTCTTTAAATCGATGGAAACCTGAAAACGTTAGGTTGGAGGAAGTGTTGACAGGTTTGAGGGTGGTGTTGCTGGAGAGACTTATAACGTGTTACACACTCGGAGTGTTCTGACCCAATGTTGTCTACTGCCGTCCCTCCATGAGCTTATAAACAACCTCTGTAAATTCAGCCAATCCTCCTCCTTCCCCACCTCCTCCACGCCCATCACAAAAATAATGAAGCTTTCCACCATCTGTGTAAACAAGCTTGGCTGATATAAGCGGCGGTCTTTTGCTCTTGTTCGTACTAGAGCCATCCATGAGATTCTGAGGGTCCCCAGTCTGAGGGTGGTGGCAGCGGTGGGGAAGATGGGAAAGGAGAAGGGGGGGACATAGGGATGAAGTTACCCTCTTACACCCTTGCTGGTTCTCCGCTATGGAGCTTTCTCAAATCATCCTGAGGATAAAACCCCTTAAGATTAGCAAGACGGCAGGAAGGACAGCCCTAATTCTAATTTTTATGGGAACAAGCGCACAGAGTCAACAGGGTTCTCATCATCTACACGAAGGGGGGTGGAGGGCTCACCGGCATTTGATTCATTTCGTAGGCCTATGAATTTTTCTGTGTTTGTGTGTGCCTCTTAGAAAGAAGTGTTTGTTTGCTCAAGAACTTTATTTACATTCACAGGCACTTTTTGGATGCACTAAATTGGTTCCAGGCCCGTTCCTGGGTCATGTCCATCAGCTCAGCCACAGTGCACAAACACACTGCACACAGCAGGCCCATTCTCGAGGCCCGCTGCTCCGCTGCTCGCCGCCACAGAGACAGACACCAGCCATTTTGTGGGGAAGCATTAAAAGTCTGGTTGAGATATTGGGTCTTTTGCATTTTACATGTTAACCCATTTTGTCTCCTAAATGCTCCTTCTATCCAACCGCTCCTTCTCCCGCTCTTTCTTTCAAGCCCATTTATTTACAGTGAGTCAACAATGCAGTGGACGTTGCAGGAGCCCTGCTGTTGATAGGCTCTGAGGAGCTGGAGGGAACCACAGGCTAATCAATAAAAGGGGCAGGGATAGATAATGAAACTGCTCAACCAGAGCTCCTCTCTGTGTGTACAGTCAGACACAAATTTTCACTCTTGGCTTTGTTTCCAGTATGCCTTTCCATGACAGGAATGTAGGAATTCTGCATGTTTGTTGGCAGGAACACTCGCACAACGCACACATTTCAGACTGCCAGCTACAATTCACCTACTGAGTGCCGGAACCGGGAGGAGAATGTAAACAGATCTGTGTAGGATGTCAGCTTCCTTCATTATTAAAAGATAAAAATAGTATCTGAAGAATGTGTTGCTCCCTGACCAGGACGTCCCCCAGGACAAACTCAAACGCCGACCCACCGGCTTGCCTCTGGTCACAACCACTCCCAATTGACCTCTATCACTCTCTGTTGCTGATAAGGACCACCATTGTTCCATCTCTGCCAAAACACCCCTGACCAGCGCTCCCTGCCAACCTCTGACCCTGCGTTAGCACCGACCTCAGAACTGCCGTGGGGTTACAGACCTGCTTCTGTACATGGCAAACCTCCCCACCCTGAGCAAGCCCCCTTGCCCTCAGCAGAGAATCACGTCTTTGTATGTTTGATTTGTTGGGGTTTTTGCTCCTCACACTTGCGCACACACTTTCCACTCTCACAGAGCCAGAGGTACGAGGAATTCTCAGCGAAAATTTACATCTTGGTTTGAAAACTTTTACTTCCTCTTATGCTTCTTCTCGTTTTCCTTTCCACTCCCATATTAGCTGATACTATAAGTGAAGGCGGTGAATTCATCAGAGTAAATCTAATTTGGATGGTGGAGGGAGAGGCTAATGGGTGCAATATTCTGGTCATCCCCTTCACTGACACCACCTCCCTGCACTAAGCATGTTAATTAAGAGGCGTTGACTTGCAGGAAGGGTTGCTTCCCCCCTTTTGGAAGCTGGCTGTTTTCTTATCAAATTGGCCATTTTTTGGGGGGGGGTTTTTACTCATTTATCTACTTTTTACCCCCTCAGAAGTACTTTTGATTTCCACACTAAGAGTCCCACTATTTCTATGTGTCCTCATCAGCGTTGCATCTCTCTTGCTCTGTGTGGGAGGATCCCTCAGCCTAGAATAACAGTGAGTGTTGTGGAGGTTGCGAGGCCAGAGTAGCTAAGAGAGCGGGACTGTTGCAAAGGCCCCGGCAGGGCCTCCTCTGGGCGTCCCGTTTGTCTTGGCCCGACTTTCCCAGCCTTGCCGAATGCCCCTGTGGTCAGCCTGTGGGTGTGGTGGCAGACGGTCACATTCCCATCATCCCATGGACAGAAGCATCCTGCGCTGCTCTCTTGCTTCCTTCCCAGTTCTCAATCAGAAATGTCCAGGGACAAACAGGGCCGGACAGAACATTACCAATCGGCAAATAATCAAAGTCTTAATCTTTATCTTGTAACCTGTCTGAGATGAGAGTCAATCAATCAATCCAGCAGCTCCTATCATGTTTGTGCAGAACCATTATCTTTGGTTCCTTTCAAAGCATCAAACACAAATGCACATTAGCCTGTCAATTTCTGAATTTGCTGAGAGCACTATTTAAGTGAGTAACTCTCCCTGCACAGATGAGACCAGTGATAAAATATTTGCTTTACCTCGGAAACCATAATATCTTTCAAGTTGGCGAATCTTAAACCTAGATCAAATTTGACCAGCTTAGGTGTGTTATGTGCGCGTAGCGTCTGCCAATGTAGCAGCAATCTAAACCCTCTCACTTGTTTCATAAGGAGCACCTGTGTTTGGAGACTTAACATTCCACATACTTATCTGACCAAAAAAAGGCCTTTGTGCATAGCACACATGTACTGAATAAACTGTACTGGACCATGAAGGTACACATTTGCCGCAGGGGTTATAATAACACAGCGACTGGCTATAGTGATGTGAACCCACCTCAAGATCAAATTCAAGTACATTTAAGAAACATGTCTATTGGAAAATATAAAATTACATAAATTAACTGTTTCTGGCATTTTCTGCATCATATAAACCTCACCCCTGTGGCTGTTGTGTGCTACAAAATGAGACTTTCCACTCGCTGTTGCAATTTTTTCAACATAGTTTGCTTGTTGTGACAACTGCAAACTGTAAATGACAAGCCTCAGGTGCTGAGCACTGCTGAAAACTAATCTCCAGACCCTCCTCCTCTTCCCTCTTCCCCCTTTTCTCAGCACAAACAGATGCTCACATACTCACAAAAAAACAACTATATATACACACTGCAGCTACTGGTTGACCTGTCAGGTTGATCCAAACAAACATCCGCTGCTCATGAAAACCACAGACTGGGTTTATTCATCTATTCTCGCGAGGAATGGTCACTAAAGAAAACAGACAGCTCAAGCCTGCATGCGCACAACTAAACCTACCTGCTCATTCTTAGTCCACAGCAACGCTAATCAGAGGTTGTACTGTTGACCTTTCCCCTCAGCTGTAACTCGAGCCCATAAGGCCACAATAAAGCTAGCAGCGGCGCGCTAGCAAGGTGACGTTCTTTGAGGAGTGAAAAAGAAGGTTTAAATGGATGAGCGGGACAAGGGCCCAGCTCCGAAAGCCACAAAGGCCAGCATTGGGTCACATTAATCACAGACGGGATGGTTGCTCTATTTTTAGCTGGGAATTATCCAACTATTTTCTAATTGTCCCTGTCTGCCTCCCTGTCTCCTGTCTGAAAGGCCCCAAAAGAAGAAAAGGAGAAGAAGTGGAATTACTTCTCTCTTTCGCTCTCACTCTGTCTATACTTTGCTCCACAGGCACAGGTGTTCATCATTAATGATACCAGGATATTATTAGTCCAAGGTGAGTGTGTGAGTGTAGGACTAACATATAAGTTTATATAGTGTTCAGTCCCTATTGGGTTATTTATAAAGCCTGCAGAACAAGGCTCCTCTGTGGTGCTCCTCAGGTTGAAATGTTTTAACCATCCCCCCACCTCTCTCTTTCAGGGATTTTTTCAAAGCCTGAGAATTTTTTTTTTTTGCTCACATTATTGCCACTGTACAGCATACCGACACAATGCTCTCCCACTTAGTCTCCCGCTCTTCTACAAACGCACACACACACCCCACTCAGTCATCCGCACACAAACAAACAAAAGTGGACGTGCGTGCCCGGCGCCCTCGCCCTCTTCCGCAGTGTGTGTAAGAGCCGTATCGAATTGCACCTTGAGCTTAATTGGCTCGGGTGTACAGTGCACCGCTGTTGACGCTGACAAATCGTTCTTTCATAGCCCCATTGCATTGTCAAAGGACGTTGGAGGTGAAAAAAAGTTAATTGCCCCCTGGCTGTTGTTCAAGTGATGTCGTAACTGCAAGGAAATTCATAGGCAATGCCGTTTGGAGCTGTGCAGGTTTATTTATTCTCCTCCTTCCTCTAAGATGTCGCCTGCCCGGCAGTGCAAGGGCCCATGGGCACCAGGGACTCAAAAGGACGGCCTCGTTCTCTGTGTTTTTGCTCAATGAGAACAAGCCAGAGCTGTAGTGGAGCTCCTGACTACTCCCTCTGATCACAGAGTGGACAATGATCAGCCACTTGGTCCCACTGGATCACTTCCAGGAGGGAGAACAGTACACAGATCAGATGAGAGGGATAATTCAGTTCAGAGCTGTCTGTTATTTTTAAGAGTTCAGCATACGTCTGTGTGTGTGAGGGAGAAAGAGAGAGTGGGCACAACCACCTGTGACTGCAGGAGAAAGATATGTTAGAGATGTTGCGTGTGTGTTGGGAGAGGGGCTTTAATACTGATGTCCTCCTGCCCTCTCTCATAACTCAGCCTTCTTATTTCACTATCTCTCACAGCTTTCCGCCAGACAAAGCAGCACAGAATATGTCGCACACACACACACACAGAGGAAGAGCTCTGCTCAACGTCAGCAGGAGAACAGCTGTGGACGTAAAGCAGTAAGAGCAGAGCAGCAGATGACCATAAAGTCACTGCAGCGCACAGCGAGGCTTCCTGTGTTCACGCTCAGCAAACCCTCTGCCTCCAGACAGTGAAAACCACAGAAGACACCTGGGAGTTTCCCAGCCAAACCACAGTCTGCTGTTAACTGAACAGCCTCATTGGAGCGATTGAGTTGAGTGGCTTGCTTGAGGGCATCCTTGCAGTAGTCATCAGAGGGAGAGGTGAAAGTTGTGGATGATGGGCTGGTTGCCGTGGATGGCGGAATAAACAGCAGGAGCCCACACCAGTTTCTCTGTATCTTCTCTGTATCTTCCTTTAGATTATTTACATGCTTTTTCAAAGTCCCAGAGAAGCTCATGGCAGACACAAAACCACCTTGTTTGATTAGCGACACAGTGCAAACAAAATGATCTACAGAAATAAGTAATAGCTGCCTGAATTCAGTATCCCGTTATAGTGCTGCCAGGGAAGTTTAGAGTGTGTTAAGCCAACTTCTCTACTTACAATAAGGTTTTGTTCTCTGAGACAATTTGACAAATTTGCAAGAGTTATATTCAATCCATTTTTCTTTACCACATTCAAAGCCACACTGTAAATACCAATTTGCTCAGTCGACCTGAAATTTTTTTGGATGCGGCTTGCACACAAGACTTTTAGTTCATTCAAGTACAATAAAAATGAAAGTTATGAGTACAGCAGAGACAAAATAGTTTAGTGAATATCAAGTTTTTATGTCATTTTGACATTCCTGAACACTTGCGTGTATTATACAATAACATTTTGTCTGATGGTGATATTGGGTCTCACAGTGCTCTCATGCCTGTGTGTTTACTGTAGAGCGAGAGCCAGGACTTGATTCATTTAGCTCAACTGAAAGTAGAAAAAACAGTGAGTTTAAATCTGTCAAATGTTAATTAAACATCACACATAGCAGGATCTATTAAAATCACAACTATGGATTATTCTTGATGTTTACACAAATCAAAATGGAAACCATAAAAATGTGGTTACACCAAAAACTTCTATGCTGTACACAGGACAAGAACTCCCTCCCTCTCAAGAGCCCACAACAGTAGCTACAGTGATCCACCATATGAAGTCAAACTTGGGTTGTTAAATTCTTTAATTTACAGTAACAAATCCAATGTGCTGTGGGTTATGTAGTTTCCCTGTTTAACACTGAGGTTATATTCTATCAAAGTTTAAGACATAGCTTCATCTTGCCTCTGTAGTTTTCATTTTTATCTTTTTTTTTTTCTGCCCCTCATCACTTAACTCCACATTTCAACATGCACACAGTAAAATATGTGTCTGTGCAATTCAGCATGCGTTTACAACAATAACATGTGACATCTGCTTGTACGTGGAGCCTACCGTCTCCGAATGTAACAGTGCTTTTGCAGCTACGTAAGACATTGTGCGGCTGAGGACAGACATGCCTCACATGTTTTTGTGCTTTTGTGACAGTGTGTGTTCTAATAACACCCATCCTCTCTCTCTGCCCATCTTATATTCTTCATTGTCCTCCTATATCCTGTCCATCTCCTCTGTCTCCGTCTCCTGCTCAGACCTGGCTGATAACCTGGCAATGGACGACTTCACCTTCCAGGAGCAGCTGCTGACCCCTCGCTTGGCCACAGCCGGGGTCGGAGGCGTCTCCTCACCTGCTGCTCCTCCCCTGAGGAGGAGCTACCTGGTCCCGACACTCCCTGCGATGCTTGCGCTGCTCCTGTTTGGTCGTCACTGACCAGCAAACTCTCATGCTCCCATCACTTGTTCCCAAGAATTTTTTTAAAATTTCTGCTCCCAATGTAATGTGCAGCTGCTCATAAAATGAAGCGTGAACAAATACTAAATTTCTCATTGGCTCAGCAAGGAGCTCTTTTTGTTTTACTCAAAATCACTGGATGTCAACAACCTATTAAAGCACACCAGATAAACCTGGGCATTGTGTAAATAACAAACTTGCCCTTTGGTCCACTTCCACTTTGTTTTTCAAACTTTTGAGGCCTCTGTCCTTCACCCCCTGTCTGCTATCATACTAACTTTGGGTAATAACAAGGTGATGGGTCACCATTGTCGTGGACCTGCTACTGGGACGTTACTTGGAGAGCAGACAAAACAACGTTTTATAAAAATGCTCCCTCTTTCTGTCTGCAACAAGTTGTAATGATGCGGGAACAAGCTGTATGTGGAAGAAAACTTTTGCTACTCTCCTCCACAGCTGTGAATGATCTCCTGCCAAGGCTGCGCTTCAACTAAGGAGTTGCTGGGAACTCCTTATCCCCAGAGGACGAGGTTAAACCCTTATTTAAACATGCACTGTACCTTAACATGCTCAGTCACTCCTGTTACTCTTATCACCCTCTTTCTCTTTCATCATTTGTGTCCTAGTGGTAGCTAAATTATTTCAGGCTGATTCGCACTCCTGTCATCAGTGTTGGTTTTTCTTTTGAAACACACTGGGCTTTTTTTTACTAGCCCTGAGATAAAAAGAAGCATCAAGGGCTACGAGAGTGTATGTCTCCAAATTAGCCTGATGAACTGTACAGATATGTGCTTTTTTGTGTTGGTGCCATGTTTACATGTTTATTTGAAATATTCCACAATAAAATGTGTTTTGTGGATTCAGTTACTGGCTAGATGGTGAAACTTCGCTGCAAATTTCTAGCTTATTATTTAGCACTGTGGGTAAAGCAAGACGTTGTGTGATATATAAATATGTGTAGAAAAATGTATTCATTCATTTTGTGAAGTCAGTTTGCATTGGGCTCACAGTCTGGCTTTTGTATTCAATCTGTTCTTGAGCAGGGAGATCTCTTGGTTTTCTTTAATTTTATTTGGTTTTCAAAATTAAATGCAAAAAATTGCATTCCATCTTCCAATTTTAGAATTTCATGGATGACGACACCATTCAATAGCTAAGAGTGCGTCTGCTGCTGCCACTCAGCTTTTTTTTTTTATTAGTTGATGTGCCTCATACGTTAATTTATCATAACTTTATTTTAATTAAATGTTATTGAGGAGAGTTTAATGTATAATAAACTCAACATGTTTTTTAGTTTGCCATGTATTTTTGATGCTTTGTCCATGTGTGGGAAAAACATGAAAAGGCATATATTGTTTTCTTGCAATCATGATGGGATACGAGGTGTCCTTCATAAAAACTATGGTTGTAAATATATTTCTGATAGTAAATTTGTGTTAACCCTCATTCAACGTAAGTACACCTAAAACTTAGAAGCTAGAACCCCTGACTCAAACTCAGTAAAGAATATTTAAAGAGCAACTCCAAATTAAAATGCTTTAAAACTTGGTTTCAAATATTTCTTTCATCAGATTAAGTGGTTGAGCCAGGTGTAATTGACAGGATAATGTGACAACGTGACAAACAACTCATCAGGCTTAGATTCAGACGTTGCTAAATCCTGACTGGTGCACAAAAGTAAGGGACATCACCTTCTTCCAACAGAAATCCACCCACTTCAGACAAGAGAAGGAGCCCAGTGAATGTATGAAAAGTGTAATTACCAAAATTTTTTAACATTTAGAGATTAGATCATAATCTAAATGTTAGCAATGACATCTGGTTCTTTGGACCTTTAAAGGAACAACATTGCAAATATTTGAAAAATACAAAGTGCTCAACAAATTCACCAAAAACAAATATAACCACACATTTCAAGTTACAATATGGATTCAGAGATGATTGCTTTGTTAACCCAGACTTTCTGCTTCAGCCGCTTCAGTCATGTTCCACACAAGTGCAGTTCAGTCTCTAATGTGACACACCTTTAAACCTGATATAGCAACATGAAACTAATTCTGACACCATTCCATAATAAATAATACCTGGAAACAGCAATCTGTGCTTTTTTTTTTTTTTACCTGCATTACTAACAGTGTAAATCAGACTTGGCGACATAGAAGAACCCAGAGTGGTGAATGCACTATAGATGATGAGCCTTCATCTTTCTGTTACTGTGTGGATATGCTATGTACATTTTAAATTGTTTTAATCTTCAGCGCTTCAGTTGAAGATGTCTGTACTTCTTTTTTGTTTTGAAGACGTTTCACCTCTCATCCAAAAGTCTTCTTCAGTTCTAAACATTTGGTAGGGAGTCCCCCGTATTTAACCTCTAGTAGCGTCATTACACTTTGGAGGGGATCACCTGAGTTGTTGACCCTCTCTGTGTTTGCACATCAGGGTCACAAGTAAGGCGTTGTTCATTAATGAGTCATTTTGAGGTGTGACTCATTGATGACCCCCCTCACATTCATGTGAGTTGTTATGGTCACATGACTCCAGGTGTGACTCATTAATGAGTCGTTAGGGTCACATGAGGCATTTTTGAAGGAGGTTGAAAAAAAAAAAACGACTCAGGTGACCACCTCCAAGGTGTAACAACCCTACCAGAGCTTAAATATTGGGGATTCCTCACCAGTGTTTAAACTGAAGAAGCCTTTCAGATGAGAGGTGCGATGTCCTCAAAACCAAAAAGAAGTCCAGATGCCTTCAACTGAAGCACTTAAGACTACCTCAGCCTGAATGACTCTACACAAACATAAACTGTTTTAAGTGTTTTTTTAATGATTTTTTATGAAGCAAATACAGTTTCTGCATCTGGATGACAGGGAGGTGCCATTGTGACACTGGAATCTCTGGCTTAAAACTCACTTTGGAGCACAGCCCTGTGGTAAATTAAAGTTTTAAGTCTGTTGGACATCACACCGGCTGCACTGAACTGGTGAAGTGTAGTCTTCTTGTGCACTGCACTGCAGCACTTGCAGGATTTTCAGGGCAAATTAACGACCTGGATACTAGAAAGTTATGTAACACATCAGAAAACATAAGCTTTTGATGTCAGTTTTACAAAATCAATGACCAAAGGATTCTTTCTAGACTTTGCACAGCTTTCCACAATTAGAATTATTCATTGTACAAACAGCAGATGCCAAATGTGCATACCAACAGCAGCCACAGTAGACCAACCTGAAATGCAGCATGTATTTGGTAAGGAGAGTATAAGGAGAAAGACTATTACCTCTTTTCAAGTGGAAAAAATATTTTTGTGGTATGGTGTGTCTACTGCTCTGTCCTCGTACATTTAATCCTGTGCCTCCTCCCATATAGTTTTCAGTTCAAGTTTACGAGTTCTTGGCTTAATTTGCTTTGTTCTGTCCAACTTCTATGACAACATGTACAAACTGTATTAAAACACCACCGAATTTTAACAAGAATGAAACAATTAGTGAAACTGTTGTCATGGGTCCTCGCCATGCTTTAGAAGCCTAGAAACAAAATATGCTCTGTAATAGTAATATATGCAATTTAATCAGTGAAAAAATTGCTGAAGCAGTTGATTCCTACTCCTAGCTACTAGAATTTTTTTTGTAAATCTTTACAGCTTTTAGACCAGTAAAACAACCCTGCAAAAATTGGGTTTTTAAATCAGGGTGGGGTTCAATGTAGAACATTTGTTCCCACGTAACGTGTTCTAATTAGTTCAACTTTTGATTTTGGGTGGGGTTAAACATTAGATGCAATTGGATGCTTTAGCTATCTGTGCACTGGGGATCAAGAAACCCCACTGTCAACTTATTTACATAGATACCAACACTGCCCTGCCCCTTTAGGGGACCCACAGAAGGTCTGGTTCATTCTTATTGAATGAACCATGATAATGTGACAGATTAGAGCCAACAAGTGACAAAAGGAAGACATCTTAACTCAATAAAAAGCAGAGTAAATTTGTTAAGAAATAGGGGAAAATAAAGGAAAGAGCAAATAAGCGGGGTGAGGATCGGGCATGGTAACTGGAACCTTATACTCCATACATCACAGGGAAACATCCAATAGCACTGTGTGATCATTGTCAGGAGCCTAAAACAGTAGATCACAGTCTCATTTACATGCAGAATATTCAGCCATCAAAGACAAGGAATGATGGCACAATTACAAAAAAAAAAACAATTAAAGAGAGAGAATCTTAAAATATGGGAAAAGGGAAGGAAAGTGATAATTGAATTTTAATTTTGGCCGGGCTTAATAAATGGATCTGGGATACAGAATAAAACCTTAGGGTGGCAGTGATTTAACACTGAGGATGCCAGCTGCTGTAAAACACCAAAGAAGAAAAAGAAAAACGACAAAGCACCAGAAAAAGTTATTAGTGAATTGGTTGAAAGGCTATGTTTTAGCTAGACACAATAATTGAGAGAATTGTTGATGCTGATGCTATTAGAATAGCAACTAGCTATAAAGCTTTGGCTTTGCAATGCAAAACTTTCTCTGGGGCTGTTCAAGTTATTTTGGAAAATGTTGCTGAAGTAATAGTAGGCCTCAACAATAAGGATCTCCTGCCATGATCGACTAGTAAATAAATCTAAAGTGGTAGAGGAGTTAAACACACTGCTTATTTCCAGAGCTATTGCTTTTTTCTTATGTCTGGTCAGAGTTGCACTTGTGCAGCACTAATCAGGCAGGCAAAGATTTTTTTGAGCTGAAGTGAAAGCAGACATTTCAAGTAATCTGCAAAGTGGGGGTTTATTTTGTTTCGTTTTTGAGAGCAACGAACCAATAAATAAACAACAATAAACCACAACAGTTTCTTCTTTGTATTTATTTGATGACTGGTGATACAAAAAATAAAATTATACTTATATACTATATAGACAAACATGCAAGTGGATAACAATGATGTTGAAGCCTTACCAGTGGATTTAGTAAGTAAAAAAAAAAAAAACAACAGAAAATGTTCTGAAACACCTTGAATTTCACATATTTAGGTGTCCAGTGTGGAATTTTCCTTTAAGAGCTCAGGAACATAAGGGAGAGAGAATAGATGGCATGCAGAAGTTATGAATCGGACGTACAATGGTGCAAGTGTATACAGTATGTTACTTGATGTTTTTTCCCCCTCTGATCCACTTCAAAGCCCTTCATGAATCGTATCATTTATGTTTCTAAAAACTGTGCAGGTAGTTGTCAGAGTCCTCAGAGCAGCATGGGAATTATGTGTGCTTTTCCGCAGATCTGTTTTTCCTCACTCCCAGCAGATGATGAAGCACTCTGAGCATGAGATCTCCTCTCTGTGGGGTTTCTCCTCTTTGGATCCTATTAGTTTCAACGCTGAAGCCATTAAACATGTAACAGACGTCTATCCTACACCTCAACAATGAAATTAGGTTCGTTAGTCCCACTTGTTTGTTTTTTGGTTGCCAATTTTAAAGTTTGTCCACTTTCTTATCAAGGCCAGCACCCACACAGCTCCACACGTAACACACCTGTCCCTAGGAACACACACTCTGCTCCCCACATTCAGATAAAAACACCATTGTGATCAAGCTGTGCTTTTCTCTCCTGAACTGGATCACAGCTTTTAAGATGGAAAAGAGAGGCTGATTATTAGGAGATGAGCAAACGCATGCTGCAACTCATCCAGGACGGGGGGGGTGTTCTACTCTGAATGCTAATGCAGGGCCGGAGAAAGCGCAAACAGGCCTATTGAAATGCAGAGTCCACGTGTTTTCTTAGGGTAATATTGGGGCAATGCTTGAAATGGCCCGCATCATGAGAGTGAAAGGTCAATTTGATGTTAGTCAGCAGGACCATTAAGAATGGCTGACCACCAGGAATTGTTGCATTCTGCCTGAGTGATTAACTCCCTAATGATATGTATTTCAGCAGTATTTCAAGTTAACACAAAGATGTTCTGGCTTGGGTACCCAAACAGGGCTGATGGGTCACCAAACAGTGCACATGAATTAAAATGACAATATAATTCATGTGCTCAAGTGTGCATGGGCTTTCCAGTCGAGTCCAATTTTACCAAGCTGGTTGTTGAAATTCCTCTGCCAGTGAGAAAAGCCTGGGACATGTCACGTCGTTCAAAGCTCATTCATGTGTAATTACCATGGCACTGGACCATTTTCTTACCTTTTGTTGGCCTATTGAGGGGAGGGCTGGACCCATGCTCTCCCATGCACACGGCTCCAGCATCCTCCTCCTGCTCCTCAGCAACGCCTGGCTTCCCCTGCAGCAGCCGCAGTCACACAGAATGAATGGAGCCGCCTGAGGAATGTGGACACAAAAGGAGGAATGTCATGTTGCTGAGTGTTGCCCCCCTTCACCCCAAACCAATGGACGTGTGTGCACACATACAAACACACACACACACACACACACACACACACACACATACATAAGTCCAGGCATGTCTAAACACAGGGGGTAAAAAGTCTTATTATGACTCCTTTTATCATGAAGGGAGTTGTATACATCACCGAGTGCAACACTTGATCAAATTCTGTGTTCCTACATTTGGAAATTTGTCATGAAAAAAATGTCTAAATCTTTGCGTCATCTAAATTCAGGAGATATGCACAACTATGGCAGGTGGAGAGGCAAATATAGAGGCGGCTGCGATGTTAAAGGCTGACAGGTAACTTTTTGTATTTGATCGTTTGAACCGATTGTCTTATCGGACGAAAATAAATGTAAAAGTTGAGCTTTTTCCAGAAGAAGACGTGAGTTGCAAGGAGGACAAAGGTCAGAGGCGGAAAGCAGCATGACAGCAGATGTAACTGCTGAGAACAGATGAAGGAAGCACTGGTGCAAAAATATGAAAAAGCTGTGCGTGAACGGGACAAAAGATATTTTTAGCAAGGAGAGGATGGATAAGGATGTGGTGGATTTTAAGCATCTGTGGAGCAGATCACATTTTGGATGGTTGACATAAAGCATTTCCAAATGAAGGAACAAAACGCACTCGTACTTCAGGTCACATGTAGATACACTCATTTCAGACACGGATGAAAAGATGAAAGCGTGAAAAGATCCCATCTGAAAATGAACTTGTTTGGCGATGAAGCGTCAGGTCTCTCAGTTATCGTTTGTTTCTTGGAAGCATCATTTAACACCACATTTGATATGTTCAACAGAGGTTTTGGAGGATTTCAAATGTGCTCCACAATGGTTGAGATGCTCACATTGTATGTGTGCCAAAACCCAAATGTGTTTCCCCTTATTTCTCCCTTGCCTTCCTGTCTCGTGGGGCTAAATTACTTATTTTCAAACCTGTGGAAATCTTAAACTGTTTTTGACAGTCCAAAGGTTTAAAACAAACTTTGATGTACTGGATCATTCCTATATTTGTCATCACGGACAACCGTCAGTCGTTGTTGCTTAATGGGGTGTTACGAAATGGCCCATATCAGAGCAGGAGAAAACACATTTATTACCACTAATTATTTCACTTATTCTATGTCAGGACAGTGAGAGAAAACCATGGGAAGTCTGTTCAGTTCAAAGGATTTTTATCTGAGCTGTTATCTGCATGCTGGCAATAAAAACACAAAAGAAAGCCCTCTCAAACCCAGGTCAAACAGAGGTCCGAGATGAAAGAGATTTGTGATTTTGAGGGGCTTTTTTGTGATCTACTGTTTCTTTTCCTTGTGTCAGGTAGGCTAATAAGGCTTCATGTTATGCCACAAAAGGTCCGCCCTGAGCTCCAGTCCTGATTTTCTTGGTTACAATGCGTCTAGACAAACCAAGCTCCTGGAATCCAAGTCTCTGCTTCGCGCTCCACCCCTGTTGTTCCTGTTTTCCAGGTCTTTGTCCCCGGAACTTGCACTCGCTCCTGGGTGTCCACTAGGGTTTCTTCTCGCATCTGGATCCCACTGCGACGAGCACACAGTCCAGCGCCCCGTCTCACACAAATCACGGCCTTCTCAAGCTGGAAAGCAAAGCAAGAAAAAGAAAGCAGGACACAAGAAAGACACCTTCCTGGCAGCTTTCCACCGTCTCGTCTCGGCCCCGTGGTTGAAACTTTGGTCGAAGCAGTAACCATAGTCCACTTCTTACGGCCAGTTCAGAGAAGCTCTCCCCGCGTGTGTAAAACACTTTTTTTTCCTCGCTTTTTTTTTTTTTCTCTCTGCACTCTTACGATTGTGTCTGGAATTTGACAATTATCGCGAACACCCGGGCGACTTTTTAGCGCCGCTTAACGCTGTTTTGGTGTGTTTTTTTGCCCGTCCGAGTAGTTTCAGAGGTTTTCCTCGGAGCCGCTGTGAATGAAGTATCTGCCGAGCTGAAGAAATCAGCGCGTCTCCATGAGGAAACCCGCCGTGGGAGTCGCTGAAACTTTGTTCTAACTTTCGCGCAGCCGAGCAGTTTTTCTTTAGTTTTTTCTTTGTGCGCTGGTAGTTTTGTGACTGAGACTAAAAATGAAGACGCTGTTGTTGCTGTGTACAGTTGGCACGCTGGTTGTGCTGGCTGTGTCGGGGACTGCGGAGCAAAAGTTGAAGAACTGTAACGAAGTTCGCGCTGCTTACAGCTCCAAAGGCTTCAACGTGAACGATGTCCCCAACAAAGGAGTCAACGGTGAGGGTTTTTTTTTTTCTCCTAAAATTCTGTGTCATATGGTCTTGTTTTCATACTTTAAATACTGTAGCCTTTAGCTGTGGGTTCCCAAAGTGGAGGCCGGAGACCCCCCGTGGTTCCTGAGGTGTCCTGGTGGTCCCGAGGCTAATGAGAACTTTATAAGCTCGCACTGTTAGTAAAATATGGGACTGGTTATTGATCAGTGGAAACTGAAGTTTCAGTTTTCCAGTACAACCGTTAATCGAATTCATGAGTGTATTCACAGGGATGGCAAATTTTCCAAATGGCTCTCTTGACAAAATCTTTTTAAATGTACACTTTAGGAGTCACCGACATGAAAAGTGTAAAGAATCAGTGAAACCGTCCCTTTTTTTAAAGGACACCGTGTGCTTGTAGGAAATCATGATTTAGACGTGGTCCTTTTTCATGTATTAAAAGTTACAGCACATTAATAAATTTGGGGAAAGTAGTTGTGAAGCAATTCTGGATGAAAATGTGTGGCTGGAAACCCTCCAGTGGATAAATATAGTCCCCATTTAGGAAATACTTGGAGGTGATTCATAACAATAAAGAGGTATAATCAACACACAAGCCTTGCTCCCCACTGAAAGAAGACAGGCCCGTGTTTATTTCCAGGCTTCCTTAGTAGAGCCTCCCATGACTGTGGAGTGCAGGCAGCCTTCACTAATTTATTAAACACTCCTGTGAATAGTGAATAATGTTTTCGGATGTTTTGTGTGTGTTTTTTTTGTTTTTTTTCCTCCCTCATTATCCCTGGGTGCATATTGTAGCCTACTTCTGCATCTGCATTGAGTCTAGTCTAGTCTGCAAGGCAGGATCCAATGTACCAGTGAGGACTGCTTGGCAATAAATGGCCACTTTTATTAAGAATCAGATAGAGGTGAGAATACAAATCAGTTTAGCTAACTATGAGTTAAACCCCAAGTGATTGAAACTGGGGAAGCGGTTTTACAGTAAGGGGAGCTGGGGAAGGGGGTTGGTGGCTGAAACTCCACTGTGCCCTGCATATTTTAAATCCCTCCCTTCTCTCATTTCCCTTTCATTTTATAGTGGTTAAAATGAATATTCAAACCTTAAAATTCAGTTTACTTTAGTTGTCAATTATTTGAAGTGGCCAATGCACGAAGCTCTTGTTTAAAGTTATAAAAGTAGGTCATTGCAAATGTTGTGTTGGGGTCACGTTTTCCTCCTCTTTAAAGCCATTTAATCAGCCTGTCTATCTTTTGCATTCTTTCTGCATAGTTAACTGCTCGATGTTGGCAGTATTTCGTCTGACAGGAGTGATCAATTTGTATGTGACCTCTAGTTGTACTGATTTTATCTTCATGAGTTTACTTTGCGTTGTAAGAGACTTTTCAGGCTGTCTTTTTCCACTGAGGCCACAACAGCCCATTCGAATCTGAGTTGATCGTAACTGTCAAAGAGACCAAGAACTTTTTCCCCCTTGGGTTGTACACACGTCTATACATCCTTTTGTTTCCTGCCTGTGTGTCTTTGTGATACTAAATGTCATTGAGAGTACCCCAACATGTCTGTATTGGTCAGATTTAATAGTAATGGTTCTTTGGGTTTTGAAAGAAGGATTTGAATGAAGGCAGTTTTATTGTGCAGGTTTGTGTGCTATACACACGTGCCCTCTCTCTACAATAGATTCCTGGTGTATATCTAGGTCTTTGGCAGGGCCAGCCTCAATGAGCAGCTTGTTGTCATTGAAAGAGAGTGAGATAATTGATCCATAGAAAGAAACTTGGTGTTTCTTCTGAAGGCAACTGGACCTCTTGTAGTTTCTTGAAGTTCGTTTCACCTGGGATGAGAGGGGAAACGTCTTCAAGAAACTACAAGAAGTCCAGTTGCCTTCAGAAGAAACACCAAGACTACCATGACCTATCTGGATGACTGAGAATCTTTACAGACATAGAAAGAAACAAGGTCTACTGCCATTAAACAGAGTTGGGTCGTCTCCAGAAAGTAAAAAGCAATTTTAGAAGGCCTGCATGTTTTAAATGTTTCATGTTGCTTGTTAGGAATGACTCAATATGTGTAGTCTGATTGAACTCAAGTCAGGTTTGTCAGAATTTACTTTGCATTTTTCAGTTGGTTAAACTCCAAACCTTAATTTTGTCCTTATCATAACACAGATTGTTCAAATTTAGCCGGGTGTGAAGTTTCAGGAGTGTTAGACCCTTAATTACCTGCATGTGTGTATCATAATATTTAGTTGCAACAGTTAATAATCAAAGAAACTGCTCCTTTAGAATATTCGGTTTCATTATGTCTGCAAAAGTTTGAACAGTATATAAGTCAAAATTTACAAAATAAATGATTCCATGGACAGCTTTTTATGATAAAAACATATATTTTTTTTAATTATACTGTAGCTTTGCCATTTTAATTATTTTTTGAAATCTTGATGTATTTGATTGCTTGGTTGCTTGATTACTTTAGCATTGAAAAAATTAAGTGATAGCAGGCAACTAAGCTTAGTTGGTAAATTCCTTGTCGATCCAAAGGTTTTAATTTCTTACTACTCATGTGGAACCAGTTTAAGGCCTCATTTCAAGTTTCTTGACTGCTGGATGATTATTTGTGGTTGAAATACCTCACTTTCATGTGGAAATAAATAACAGTCACAGTAGTGTTGAGATAAATGATTTAAGTAATCACAAGAAAAGTAAATGGTGGTTCTACTTTTAGAACTGATAATCTGTTAACAATAGGCCGTGTTCAACCGTTATTAGACATTGTGATAAGTAGGAAAAGATGTGATAAGTGCTGTTGCACTGTTGGTAAATGGACCAGTTCTCTGAGGTCACTCTGAAAGCAGTGCTGTTAACACTGACCAGATTGGCATCTCCCATGTCAGTGGCTGCTCATCACCAGGCAGGATGCTGTTCCTTTCTGCAACTCTTCAGGCAGATTGAGGCCTGGTTTACTCTGGCAGCCAGGCTTGATGTCACATCTCAGGTATGGAACTGTGGCACAGATCAAAGAGAGGAGCTTCGTTTTCCTTCCCTTCTGCTTATAATCATTTTGCTGCGTTATGACTGGAAGTCAAAGCAGGCATGACCTCCGTGAGATGAAGACATTGTGTGACGTTAAATTGCGAGGGCTCTTTGTCCCATAGCTCTTGTCTACATGCCCTGCACCATTATAGTTGGGGAATTAGCAGGTTGTGTTGTTGCTATGACATTCAGGAGATAAGATAAGAGCAGCGACCTGGGGAACACGCAATCTGCCGGACCATTTACAGCCCAAAGACTAATATTTGAGTGGCTCTGCTCTGAAGAACGCTTGTGAAATTTCTACTCCTTCAATAATTAACTAATAAACTCAGCCAAATGTCTTACTCGCCTCTGAAGGTCAATCTCATGAAAAACTCTAATGGCGTTCTTTGTTTCACTTAAAACGCCGTGCAGCTCTTATTATTAATAATTGCTGTACATAATAATTTGAAGAAATATATTTCACTTTCTAATCATTCCAAAGCCTGGAAATCCCAGGACACTGGCTCTGCAGCAGCTAACACATTATCAGATCTCATAAAGGCAAAAGCCAGCTATAAAGTTTTATAGTAAGTCCATGACATCTGTGATTTTTTACTTTTATCTTTATTTTTCACCCCATTTCCTTCAACAACTGCGAACATGCTAATAGAAAATATTTTATCGTTGTGGCTCCCACTAAGTCATATTGGTTCCATTTTGAAGTGATGTAGTCCCACATATCCAATGTGATTTTAATGATATTGTTGATGGATATCAGAGCATGGTTGTGTAATCACATGTCAGGCTGTTGAGATCAATTTTGGTAAACAGGCCATATTGTAAAAGCTATAATAATTATTATATATTCGATTTTTAGGCCATTTTGTGTAGTGTGACGGATCAAAGAAAAACAAGCATTGACCATGCTAATTAAGTCTTGCTGTTTTCATCACTAAGGTTCATTTTTAATATTTTCTTTTAAGTGTATATCTAAAAGGCACCATATTTCATCTAGAGAGATGCACTTTGTTCTTTTTAACGTGTCCTTTCAATATACTTCACATGCACAACTGATTGAAATCATAAACACGTGTTTCAATAGATGCAACAGTGTTTAATGATCCTTTTGTTCTTTTCTCAGTACATGAAAGAACTTATGACATTAAGTAGTTTTTTTAAGGGATCAAACAGATGAAGGTGTGCTATTTAGAATATGTCTTCTCCCCACCCCTCGGGTGTCGTTACAACAATAAATTCACACATGCTTTGACTCATAAGGTAATAAGGAATTACTCATAGTGCATCAAAACTCCATTTAAGAATAAACTTTCTATACTTGAATAGCAAGATCAAGCAGAGTAGTGTCAGATGTGCTAGTTTTAACTCTGTAGTAAAAGGACAACTAGCCCAGTATCACTGACCAATCTGAAGTACTCTTATGGCTTTAAGTAAAGATACAAGGAGTGCCGTTTAGTTGCTTTGAGTCTAAATGAAACAATAATCTAAATAAAACGTAATTTAGTCCAAAAAAAGAAGAAGTTGCACGAACATTAATATCAATGATTGAGTTGAAGGGACGAGTAAGAAAATATATGTGTTGAGATTAGATAAACACCCCAAAGCATGAACCATAACCTCAGATAACATTCCTGAGCTATGGGATAGACTTTTATAGCTACTTGCTTTGAAACCAACCAAGCTTTTGTTTTCATTTTCCTTATATGCTTTTGTTTGGGGATGAAAATGAAAGTTTTTCTGTGTTTTGACCTACCAGTATTTGTAGAATCCAAAATAGCAAAAACGCACTCATCTCAGTCTTAATATCCGACCTCCAGTTTTGATTTGCTGACTTTAGGTTACATGAGGGAGCGGGGCTTCTGGAGAATAATTTACTGAATATTCTGAATTTCAAAGGCAGCATATATCATTTCTGGCTGCATCTAATGATCAGTGCATTAAGTAATTGGCTTATTTCTGCAGCTCTGAACTCATTATGTCCAAGTTTCCAGTAGACGTTTTTTTAGGAAGCTGAAAGGTTGATCATTAAATACAATGTAAATACAATGGTGGTTGCAGTTATCCTCTCCATGACCTTGGATATCAGTTAAAATGACAAGATGATTCCTGTTGTTCTCAGCTCTAACTGATTGCAGATTCTTTAGAAAAGCTGAGTTTAGCCAGTCTGGGGCTCATTGGGGGACCCCCGCATCAGGGAGAGCCTGTCTACAACTATCATCCAGGTTGGTCCAGAGGAGGGACGACAGGCAGCAGCATGTGCCACATCTTGCCCCTCTTATCAGCCTCCTGGCTCCAATGGTTGCAGTGTGGCAGCTCTGAGATCAGTGGTTTTGCTCTGCCAGAAACGGCTTTCTTATTGTTGCACCAAAGGAAATAATTTTCTCACGTTTACAAAAATATAAGCTTTGCATGGCAGAAGTTCAAGAATGGCACTAACACTAGTTGGTTTTGTTCTTGCATGGATCTGATCTGGTAGAGGTGATTTTGTAATTTGTAATTTTTTTTTTTTTTTTCAGTCTCTGGATAGCCTTCCTTTGCAACTCGTGGAGGTTTCTCTCTTACACTGTACTTGTTAAGTGTGCTCTGATTGTTACCATTCTAAAAGCAGTGTGTGGTTGTTTTGACAAAGTGTCCCTAAATCCATCTCTCTGCGTCCTTTGCTTTGCCTCCCCCAAATGGTCAAATGAGCAACAGATCAGTGGGGAGTGGATGCTGTGTGTGGGAACAATTGAGCCCCCCGTTTTAGGCCAGCCTGCCTTCCCCCTTCTCATCACATTCTACACTGGACCACCAAGACCCGCACATAGGGAGCCCCGGAGCTGGGAGCACACGGCAACAAAGAGAGCACTGGAGGGACTGACTGAGGCATACAGAGAGTGAGGGAGAGGGAGGATTTGACTGACAGAAAAGAATTTTGTACCGGGGCAAGTAGAATGGAACATCCAGGATAAACAGTGGGCCAGGCAGCAGCCAGAGAGCCACTATGTGACTGTGTGTGTTTGCCAGACACAAGCTTAGGGAATCTGGAGAGGTAACTGGAGGCATGCATGCGCTGTGATTCATTGTCGCTCAGTCATACAGGCATGTACATACAGCGAGCTCCTCTTAGTAATCCCTGTGAGCACGCGCGTCTTTTTTAACACAATACACATTTTTAAGACAGGTTTTAACCAAGGGGCCTCGCTGAACATTTTACAGCCATGTGTGGACACAGTTAAATTTGATTCTCTCGTCTGGTGGATCTGTGCGGGTCTGTCTGATGAAAACTCGGAAATCGCGCTCTGATTTGTGGTTTTCTGTATTTTGAATTAATAGGATCTGAAAGTACTTGTTAACACACCTTATTTTGACACTGTTAAGGTCCCCATCCCATGCTTGACTGGCATATCAGTTTTCTTCTCCCCACCTCGCTTGCTCTTTAGTAACTCCTTTGTGGGCTTTTGTTTCATTCCTAATCTTTCCTTTTATTCTGATCCCTGACAGAGCTTTCACACCAACACAGCTCTGTGCCGGTTCAGGTTCCCGCACCTACTTTTGAACTGGCTAGAGCGTTCACATTAAGAGCTTTTTAGGTTTGCAACCCGAAAAGTTGGTTCGCATGGGAAACAAAAAATAGCTGGTTCTTCCTTGCGACCAACAATTGTTGGTTGCCACCCGCCATTACATAAAAACTAGAAGAAGAAAGACAAAAGAAGAAGGACGGAGACCAAATATACATTGAAGAAAGTTGTTCAGTGGTCTACAGAGGACACAAAATATTTGGTTGTGATTTAAGAATGCAGCAACCACAAAACAACAACGCTAGAACACCAGACCAAATTATAATCAAATTTAAAATATGCGTTGCACATTAAGTAACACCCTCCTATATTGATGTCAGCATTTGGAACTTTGGTTCCGCTTAGACCAGCCTGGACGTGGGCTGGTTTGCTAGAAAGCACCAAGCCAGAACTAAAACCGTGTCAGTGTGAAAACGCTACGAGTGATTGTCGGGTTTTCTGGTATTTCAATGTCCTGCTTCATTCAGCTCATCTACCTCTACTCTACTTTTTACTTTTTCCATTACCATTGTTTTTTTTTGACAACATCCCTTTAATCACACATCTGGCTTTGTCACAGCTACTATTACATTTCCTGTGCTGAGGCTAAACATCACCAATATATTCACCCTCTCTCCCTCCTCACCCCTGCTCATTGATTCAGTCCTTTTGTGCAGTTGATGCTTAGTGGTGTAATTTTTTTGTTCCTTTGCTATTTGAAACTCCATGCATTCCCTTTTTTGTTGATCACCTCGCCGTTGGTGTCACTCAGACAGCTGTGAGGAGTGTGGCGATGGTCTGCAGTATGTTATCCCAAACTGCAGGGGTGGAGTGTGAACCTGCCACTTCTTACTCTACTCACTGAGTGAAGTTATCTTACTTTGACGCTGCCAATGAGGGAGTGCTGTTATGATGTAGGTGTAACTAAACAAAGATGAATTGATTTCCTTTGATGCCACTATAGGCCTGATGTCCATGTCAATAGTAATGATCATCATTCAGATTTTTGACTTGCTAGAGGCCTGTGTGGTTAAGAATAGGGGTAAGTGGGAGGGCAGGGACTTGCTTGGGTGTAAGGGGTTAAAACCTCAATGCTGATTGCAGAAGAGATGAGCTATAATCCCTGCTAATTACTCCAAAGGCCTGCATCAAGACTCGCACTGATGAGACAGTCACTCACACTTGGCTCACTTCTCTAAACTACAGTTAGCTTAATAGGTTTTCTAATATTTCTCTGTGTTCTGCTCGCTTTTATATTTATTTTCATATATATTATATTGAGATACTTGAGATCAACATCATTTTTTTCCTTCTTTGCTTTTCAGAGGCCCTTTCTTCAATCAATCAGAAAAGCAATGGGCAAATCTTTGGCTGTTTCACACAGCTTTGTGAATTTAACCAACCAGTTTATGCCATGTGTGAAAAAGCAGGTCATCAAAACTCAAATTTGTAACATGGAGAGAACAATGGCAGACGTCCTACTGGCTTTGGGCCGATCAAATACTTTGTGAAAAGGTGGCTCCAAAGTCCTTTGGTCAGTGTGTTTTGAGGATAGATTTTGTTAGCAGACAAATTGGTAGTTATGTTTGAATGTAAGTCAGCTTGCCAGCGGTTGAAATATTGTACATCATCGGCACAGTAACCAGCTTACTTCCAAGATATCCAAATTCAGGATATCATCAGGAACAGACTGAGCCATCCATGACTACTGCCCATCAAACCATTGTACCGTTTAGGTTTAGACTTTCTAACCCCTTTGACAGCCGGCGATGAGTGGTTCTCTTCCCATCGCCTCTGCAGGTGTCCAGTTTCGTAAGGCCCAGCAGGTATATCAGAATCTTTGTTGCTTTTTTTGTATCGTTGAGCTTCCAGAAACCGAATCTTGTACCTGACCTCATTCCGCCTGGAGGGCTTCGCCGGGCCCCGTCCTGCCTCAACATCTGGTGGACTTCAGCTGCTCTTGGATGTCTGTTGTAAGCATTGTCAAAGAGCCCTCTTTCTGTCTTAGGAGGGGCTTTCTGGTAGCAGTGAAATGTATTGTTATGTGTGTGAAGTCTAAAAGCACTCATATGTTTCAACAAAGTTGGATTTTTTTAATTCTTTATGTGGAGTGAAAGGGAGGGTTTAAAAGATGTTATGTGAATTATGCATACACGAATGTATGCACTAAGACTGTTTTTTAAGACTAATACTTGAATATAACATTGTACATCCTTGCAGCTTTTTAATACATTTACATTTATTTTTGTAGTGAAATAAAATAACTAATGTACAGTAATATATCAATAATAATTCAGATTTTTGCAATGGCACCTTTTAATTAGATGGTGTAGTATATGAAACAGTGTGTAAAACACATCCTCTAGAGGACCTATTTGCAGGCTCAACAGTAGTCTGACAGCACAACCATGTTTGCGTAGGATCCCATGTTAAAGCACTTGCCTTAAAGTAGAGTGTTTTTCATCTTCTCCTTTTAAGTTTGTTTTCATTTGTGTGCCATGAGTCACTGGAAAGACAGAGGGCTGGTGTAGAGGAACAAGCCAGGAAGGTCCTTTGTGCTTCCCTTTTCCCTCTCCTCTTGTCTCTTTCCTTGTGATAATCACACTGTGCTGGTGGACACAGTTAAATTTGATTCTCTCGTCTGGTGGATCTGTGCGGGTCTGTCTGATGAAAACTCGGAAATCGCGCTCTGATTTGTGGTTTTCTGTATTTTGAATTAATAGGATCTGAAAGTACTTGTTAACACACCTTATTTTGACACTGTTAAGGTCCCCATCCCATGCTTGACTGGCATATCAGTTTTCTTCTCCCCACCTCGCTTGCTCTTTAGTAACTCCTTTGTGGGCTTTTGTTTCATTCCTAATCTTTCCTTTTATTCTGATCCCTGACAGAGCTTTCACACCAACACAGCTCTGTGCCGGTTCAGGTTCCCGCACCTACTTTTGAACTGGCTAGAGCGTTCACATTAAGAGCTTTTTAGGTTTGCAACCCGAAAAGTTGGTTCGCATGGGAAACAAAAAATAGCTGGTTCTTCCTTGCGACCAACAATTGTTGGTTGCCACCCGCCATTACATAAAAACTAGAAGAAGAAAGACAAAAGAAGAAGGACGGAGACCAAATATACATTGAAGAAAGTTGTTCAGTGGTCTACAGAGGACACAAAATATTTGGTTGTGATTTAAGAATGCAGCAACCACAAAACAACAACGCTAGAACACCAGACCAAATTATAATCAAATTTAAAATATGCGTTGCACATTAAGTAACACCCTCCTATATTGATGTCAGCATTTGGAACTTTGGTTCCGCTTAGACCAGCCTGGACGTGGGCTGGTTTGCTAGAAAGCACCAAGCCAGAACTAAAACCGTGTCAGTGTGAAAACGCTACGAGTGATTGTCGGGTTTTCTGGTATTTCAATGTCCTGCTTCATTCAGCTCATCTACCTCTACTCTACTTTTTACTTTTTCCATTACCATTGTTTTTTTTTGACAACATCCCTTTAATCACACATCTGGCTTTGTCACAGCTACTATTACATTTCCTGTGCTGAGGCTAAACATCACCAATATATTCACCCTCTCTCCCTCCTCACCCCTGCTCATTGATTCAGTCCTTTTGTGCAGTTGATGCTTAGTGGTGTAATTTTTTTGTTCCTTTGCTATTTGAAACTCCATGCATTCCCTTTTTTGTTGATCACCTCGCCGTTGGTGTCACTCAGACAGCTGTGAGGAGTGTGGCGATGGTCTGCAGTATGTTATCCCAAACTGCAGGGGTGGAGTGTGAACCTGCCACTTCTTACTCTACTCACTGAGTGAAGTTATCTTACTTTGACGCTGCCAATGAGGGAGTGCTGTTATGATGTAGGTGTAACTAAACAAAGATGAATTGATTTCCTTTGATGCCACTATAGGCCTGATGTCCATGTCAATAGTAATGATCATCATTCAGATTTTTGACTTGCTAGAGGCCTGTGTGGTTAAGAATAGGGGTAAGTGGGAGGGCAGGGACTTGCTTGGGTGTAAGGGGTTAAAACCTCAATGCTGATTGCAGAAGAGATGAGCTATAATCCCTGCTAATTACTCCAAAGGCCTGCATCAAGACTCGCACTGATGAGACAGTCACTCACACTTGGCTCACTTCTCTAAACTACAGTTAGCTTAATAGGTTTTCTAATATTTCTCTGTGTTCTGCTCGCTTTTATATTTATTTTCATATATATTATATTGAGATACTTGAGATCAACATCATTTTTTTCCTTCTTTGCTTTTCAGAGGCCCTTTCTTCAATCAATCAAAAAAGCAATGGGCAAATCTTTGGCTGTTTCACACAGCTTTGTGAATTTAACCAACCAGTTTATGCCATGTGTGAAAAAGCAGGTCATCAAAACTCAAATTTGTAACATGGAGAGAACAATGGCAGACGTCCTACTGGCTTTGGGCCGATCAAATACTTTGTGAAAAGGTGGCTCCAAAGTCCTTTGGTCAGTGTGTTTTGAGGATAGATTTTGTTAGCAGACAAATTGGTAGTTATGTTTGAATGTAAGTCAGCTTGCCAGCGGTTGAAATATTGTACATCATCGGCACAGTAACCAGCTTACTTCCAAGATATCCAAATTCAGGATATCATCAGGAACAGACTGAGCCATCCATGACTACTGCCCATCAAACCATTGTACCGTTTAGGTTTAGACTTTCTAACCCCTTTGACAGCCGGCGATGAGTGGTTCTCTTCCCATCGCCTCTGCAGGTGTCCAGTTTCGTAAGGCCCAGCAGGTATATCAGAATCTTTGTTGCTTTTTTTGTATCGTTGAGCTTCCAGAAACCGAATCTTGTACCTGACCTCATTCCGCCTGGAGGGCTTCGCCGGGCCCCGTCCTGCCTCAACATCTGGTGGACTTCAGCTGCTCTTGGATGTCTGTTGTAAGCATTGTCAAAGAGCCCTCTTTCTGTCTTAGGAGGGGCTTTCTGGTAGCAGTGAAATGTATTGTTATGTGTGTGAAGTCTAAAAGCACTCATATGTTTCAACAAAGTTGGATTTTTTTAATTCTTTATGTGGAGTGAAAGGGAGGGTTTAAAAGATGTTATGTGAATTATGCATACACGAATGTATGCACTAAGACTGTTTTTTAAGACTAATACTTGAATATAACATTGTACATCCTTGCAGCTTTTTAATACATTTACATTTATTTTTGTAGTGAAATAAAATAACTAATGTACAGTAATATATCAATAATAATTCAGATTTTTGCAATGGCACCTTTTAATTAGATGGTGTAGTATATGAAACAGTGTGTAAAACACATCCTCTAGAGGACCTATTTGCAGGCTCAACAGTAGTCTGACAGCACAACCATGTTTGCGTAGGATCCCATGTTAAAGCACTTGCCTTAAAGTAGAGTGTTTTTCATCTTCTCCTTTTAAGTTTGTTTTCATTTGTGTGCCATGAGTCACTGGAAAGACAGAGGGCTGGTGTAGAGGAACAAGCCAGGAAGGTCCTTTGTGCTTCCCTTTTCCCTCTCCTCTTGTCTCTTTCCTTGTGATAATCACACTGTGCTGTAACATGTTCTTTCCGTTTGTCTGCAAAACCTCTGCCTGTCTCTGCAAATCTTAAACATAACACAGTCCCACTTTGTCTGTCACGTGTTCACATTTCCGTCTTCGCTTACACACACATATAGACCAGGCTAATGCGTCAACGTGGAATTTGCAGTAAAAGCGCTATATCAAATGCTGCACCTCTGCGGCTCATCAAAAGGCTCATAACCTCAAAGAAAGATTTGGAAAGGGTGAAAGATCGGGCTAGTGGTTAATATGAATTATTGCCTCTACGTCCCTCTGATAGATAGTGCTGTTTTTTGGAAAATATTTCCAGCTGAGTGATGGCAGGAAGAAAAATTTCTTGTTTTACATGTGTTTTGTTTTTCTTTGTGTGATTTAATTGCAGTATTTGACATAGTTACAAATAACCCCTCTAGCTAAACAGATTGGGCTTGCATAGGTTTGAATGTCCCTTGAGCCCACCACCAGTAGTTTCTTTATTTACAGTACATGCAGAAAGTCCAACAAGTTGCATAAAGCCTGTGTGGAGCACGCCATGAAAATGGCACAAACTCAATCTTTTCTTCAAACAGACCGTTTGTGTTTTGTGTTGTGTGTTTCCCAGTGTACGAACATGAATTATGACCTCCATTTTTTTTTTCTTTCTGTAACCACTATAAAGTGAAAACTTTGTGCAAATTAACACAGAAGGTAGTTTGGCTTATCTAAATTAATGACCTGCAAGTCCTTGCAAGCTTTTTACTTCATCCTCATTCGGTCTCTATATTCCATCTATTGTTCTATTACACACACTCCTAAACTTCATGTTTTCCCCAAATGCTCTCTACAGAGCTGTTTTCCTTTGAGGTGGTAAGTTATAGTTCTTTAGGTGTCTTGGCAAACGAAAGAGCCTTGCCCAGCATATTGGAATCATTCCTCAGTGAATTTCCACCCTGTTATCAAGAGACTTTATGGAAACCGCTCTGATGCCACATCCACAATCTGTAACAAGAAGCTATATTTACCTGACCGTGTTTTGAATGTAGAGGTCAGAGAGTCGAACACAGTCCTCTAGATTTTGACCACAAGACATTTCAGTGTAGCAGGTGAACTCCTGAGAACAGCCCAAGTGGCTGGAAGTTTTTTTTCTGATTTGTTAAATGCACTTGGGGAAGGGCAGGAGCGAGTTGAAACCCTGACAAAGCAGTGACCTGGGAAGTGGTGTAGGCAGGGAGCTTTTGTGTGGGGAGACAAAGCCGGAGATGCAGGGCCGGGATGGGAGAGGGAAACAGACAGAGCGAGAGGCCAGGGCAATGTTGTGGAATCTCCCCAGGGGCTTCTGGGTAAATGTTCATGGATGACAGCATTTTGGAATGTTCACAAATGGAGAGTTTTAATTGGCCGATGGCTCTGACTGGTTTAGTAATCAGAAATGGGCTCCAGTGGCAGAGGGTTTAGATTTATGATCCCAGTGTGTGTTTTATTTGTGAGATTGCGCTCTGAAAATGATTCACATGTTCGACAAAATGTGGAGGATTTAGCACAGATAAACATTCTCATGTGACAGTTTCTCACCTTGAATGAGAATTGATGTGATTTTAGAGTTTTTGTGAGGCAGTGAAGCACTTCTTTGTAAAAAGCAGCAAATGAGACATAGAGATATCAGTGAGTTCTTCTCTTGCTCGTGCTGTGCAGCAGCACACTTGCCTTTCTTTCTCATCAGTCATGCCATGTGACAAGCAAAGTTGGGCATTTTATTGTTTTGAGAGCTTTGTTGTGGGAGAGATTTTATTAATCCCTGGATTATTTAAAGAGACATTATTTTAAATAGATGCCATCCAAAGCCCTATGGCCCGCTGCATAGCTGAAAATATTTACTCCAGAGATTTCCAATCTAAACACAAACTTCCTACCTTGTCAATGGTTGGTGAGTATTGTTTGAAGTGGAGTAAATCTCTCGTGTCAGAAGCGGTGGCTAGTGTTTCCTGAGCTCACCACTACTGAGAGACTTCCTCACGGTAATAGATCCTATTATATATGGATGTTGCTCATTGTCAACGTGATTGTTCATTCACATTAACTGCTAACAGGTTGGTGCTGAATTGTGGGTTAAATCAATGTTTGTATTCTCCTCAAGAGTCCTCATGTGAAGAATTATCACTGCTTTCTGGTCAGCTGATAACATGCTGAGTGACAACCCACTGTATCAGAGCTACTCAGTAAATTCTACATGCCACAGCTTGAGGCAAGGTGGGGAATTTTTGAGTGTCACTTCTTAGCTTACATTTATGTTAACATATTGTATAAAAAAAATCTGTATACATGCTCAAAAAAACAGTAAGTAAAACACGTTGGTGTTAATTGTAATGGAGGAATGTAACTGATAAGTAAAAAATTAACAGTGAATAATCCAATTTACAGCAAAAGTCAATGTATACAAAGAGATACAAAGTATGTACACTACAGTCTCTGTTTTACCCATCTGTTGTTTGTCCTTGTTTTGTTGTACATCGCATCTCCATGCTTTTATGTTTATCTGCAGATGAATAAAAAAAAAATCCTCACTGGCTCCAATCCATTGCTGGAGCAGCACTAGAGAACAGCAAAGAAAAGCACCCAGCTCAAAAAAATAAAACAAATAATTTCAGAAATGCAAAATATACAAATGCATTATATATGAATAATGATGCCAGGAAAAGCAAACTGAGGCAGACACTTGTATTTTTTTTTTTGTTTTTTTTAATTTATTGCAGATGCTCAAGCTGCAGTTTTAAACAATCCCTGTAAAAATTTAACAACTTAATTTTAGATGTTTAAAACCTCTACCCACTTCAGTCACATTCTTAACAGGCTAGAGGTAAGTTATATGAGTAGTGTAACGTCTGAGTCTCAAGGGTCATCTGGAGCTTCATGCTAAAACCTGCTTTCCACTCTCAGCTAGGACCAACAGTATGTTTTGAATGTAGCATGGTATATCTGAAAGGGAGACCTAGTTATCTGTCCAAACACTGGGAACTCATGAAGCTTATAGCCGGCATCAACATCTCAAACATACTGTTCATTATCTTGGGTTTCCTCTGTAGATGAAGACTTGAATATCCTTCCTGAAATGTATCAGTAAAAGATTTTAACATTCATTATTGTCAATAGCTATGCTTTTTGTCCTTCAGGTTTTCGGTTCATTTACATTTGGAGACTCTGAGCTGCACTCAAGTGAAACACTGACACAAAGTTTGGCATTGCTGCCCTCCAAGTTGTTCAAACACTGCAGTCAGATTCAGAGGTCCCTTGCCGACCCATTTCAGCCTCTTATTGGTTTGGCTAAACCCACTAAAATCTTATCCTGATTCTATTTTCATGAGGCTCAAGCGTAGACGCGGAGTAAGTGGAAGTATCGCCCAGGCCCGATTATACATATGAACAGGCTAGCCTTTAATAATGTTTTCCACTTCAAGCATAATGTTGTTTAACATTTTCCTTTTCTGGAGATTTGTCATAGGGTATTATGTATTGAGGACATGAGTGTTTAAAAGAAAATGGAATATTTACACATGCGTTACATTTATCTTGAAATGCAGTTTAAGTTGTTTGTTCTGTTTTTGAATTTTACAAAGGTTTTGTCCTTACCATAGCTTAGCTAAATTGTGACACAAATCTTAAACTAATGCTTCATTTTGAAATTCCAGATTAGGTAGTAAAGCTGTTTAATCTTTGTCAACCCCAACGTTCTCATACAGTATATTATTTAATTTCTCTTTGAAAAGTCTTATTACTATTTCTATTCACAGATTAGTTACTCAATGGTAAGATTGTCTCGGACATCACTGACTTGACTTCTGAATTAAAAAAGTCAAGGAAAAACAACCTCTGGTCTAATATCCTTGGGGAGGAGTCAAGGGTTGTACTGAGCAGCAGGTAGATGTGACTGAATGGATGTGTGTAACTTTCCCTTCACCTGCAGCAACTACTCTAGGTTGTAGATAAGACCGAGATCCAAGACAGCTCGCCCAGTTAGAGGACTTCTTGAAATATAGGGTGGATATCATACTGTACCAGAACATTTTGCTCACTGTACTGTGAAAAGTGATATAAAATGGGGCGCTGGGCACCTCAATTAATAATTTGACTTTTGCAAAGGTAGTTTTAATAGCACCCAACTGATGTTATGCGATTGAATGCACTGCTAAATCCTTTACAATTGCAGAGCCTTGAAAGCATTCCATGAGTTGAAGTGGATGTGTGGGGTTTTTTTTTTTTTTTTTAAAACATTAAACATTACATTGAAAAAATTTTCACAAAATGGTGCTTTCCAAAGTCATTACTGAAAGCTGATAAAAAATAAAGTGGTTTGAGACTTAAGCTTCCAATTTACCAATTCATTTGTTGAATGCCAAATTATAAGAATTGTTTAAAATATTGACTTAAAGCTAATTGGAAAAGATTTTCTGAAATGGTTAAACTACATTTTGGTTGAATAAAGGGAATTCATTTTTTAAACACCACATATAGACACAGCTGCACAGATGAAAGCAGAAGACAAGAAACATAAAGGGATGGCTTAACAGCATGCTGTAACAGGAAAGAATTTAAAATGGGAATGACTTGGAGAGCAATTGCTATCATTTTGAAAATGAAATATGCAGCTGTGTTTGTGGATTTTTAATCACTCTTCATTTGTGGCTTCCCTGGCCTTTTTGAAACATTTGACAAATTATGCCTAGAATTTCAAGGTTCCATGAGTAAAAATTTACACCTTTTAAAAAAAACAACAACATGGACACCTCAAAAGACACATGGCCATGGTGCATAACAGGATGGGATGAATAAAAAGTTACTCAACACATGCCCTGCATCCTACAAAAGTATAATTACATCTTATTAGAGATCAGGAGCAAGAGGAGAATGCCATGGCTGTAGGATGTACAAATTTACAGCAGTCTGAGTATGTACTACTCATTAAACTAGCAGCGCGCACTGCAGGAAGCCTATTTTGCCAATTAAAAGTCAACCTTTATATTCATATGTGTCGGTTTCACACAAATACATTTGTTAAATTTTACACCCTGTACTTGCGAAAAGCCAGTCATTCTGACTTGGACTATGTCCTATTGTTTTTCATGAAGTGAAATGAAATTGCTCAGTATTTATATCTCAAATTACGTGCATCCAACCAGGCTTGAATTGGTACATGCTTAGACAATGGGCGGTATACAGTGTATCATTTACTTTTTTTAATTGTTTTTTTATTTTTTTATTATATTAAGTTTATGCCTGTGTGATGGCTTGGAAGTTTGGTTTCATATGCAGACCAACAGACTCCAATTAAGGACAGACATTTGAATAGTTTGTGATAAGTGCATCATGGTCTTAAAAAACCTCACCTCTCATCCGAAAGGCATCTTTAGTTCTCTTCAGTTCGGATGAGAGGTGAAGCGTCTTCAAAAACCAAAAAAGAAGTCCAGATGCCTTCGACTGAAGCACTTAAGACTACCTCAACCTGGATGACTGAGAACCTACACAAACAGTGCATCGTGGCTTTTCCATGGTTCCCTTTGCAGGTTTAATGATACCCTGAGTTCAGAAGGGTACAGGAGGAATCCTTTAGGGGATTTTATGTCTTCAGATTGACGTATAAGCCTTTAAGGTTTTCTATTTTTATCTTTCGCATATGTCCGTGACTTTACAGCCCTTAATTGCTTGTGACTATAGGGGGTGGTTTGTATGTGTCTTGGTGGTGTTATTATTGGAATTATTGGGAGTTTGTGGCTGAGTTGCTGTGTGTGTGGTGGATGTGCTGGCTGGTGGACCAGGGGGTCAGAGGACAGGACCTCTCTCAGAGGAGTGGCTGTTAACCCCTGACCTTGCTGGTTAAGCCTGCAGGGTGGTGGTGGTCGAGGTGGAGGTTGGTGGGGGGTACACTCTGAGGTCCGTCTGGTTCAGGGGCACATGATGGTAGGCAGAGGGGGGCGTTGAGATGTCTAATCTGGTTTTTGTCTATGAGGCGTTTTCACCTCCCCCACCATCCTTCCGTTGAGAACAGAGTTTGAGAGGTAGGACAATGTCAATGGGAAGTGACTTATTTTATGAGCCATTTAAAAGGGATATTGGTCTCCCAACAATAGAAAGGCAGAGAAGCAGTGGAGACCTAATGAATACCAGGACACAGTCACATGTTTGTTTACAAGATGCTGCTGTCTTGTTTGCTGTTGTCTTGTTGGATTCAAAAACAGTTTCTTCCCCCAGGCTGTCTCCCAGATCTCCCCATAAGCCAACTGTCAGCCTCATGAACACTTGCACATTACTGCACTATTGTACAACATTCCGAATGTCAATGTATATATGTTTTTTATTTATATATATTTTCCTTGCCTTTCATTCACGTGTCCAAGACGGAAACATTGGAGTCAAATTCCTAGTAGGTTTACACATACCTGGCAATAAAATCTGATTCCGAATCTGATTCTGATTTTAGCCACCGTAAATGTAAGTTTTCCTCTTGTGAGCTTGAGGGGTTAGCAGCACAGCAACAATCATCTAACTGTTGTGTCTTGTTAGAAGTACTTGGCGGGAGGGGGAGCGAGAGGCCACCATAAGGATTTCATGCCAGCTTTGCTTTTTTTTACACTGAACCTATCAACACCTGCATGAACCAGCAGCTGTGTGATATCCTTAAAGTGTAAGTGGTTTCACCGGTAACCCAGCAGCATCGTATCTAGATTCTGGCGTGTTATATATCACCCTTTTTACATCAATTGGGCTCCATTGTTTTCTCGGCTGCCAGCTTAAAGGTGCAACAACATAACCTCTCATTCGACATTTGTGCGTTTTATACAGCAAAGTGGGTGTTGGATAACAAGGCAACATTCCTGCCTTAAACTGGGTGTCTAAAAGGCACTACAGCCTAACCAGGCTAGGGAGGATCAAGGAATGACTAATGTATTGACTGGCCAAGCGTATTGTGAATTAGATGGATTTAAACACATCATACACTGTCCAGCATGACTATAATAGAACTGCTCTTGCTAACCCCTCAAGCTCTTGTGTTTTAGAGTGCCATTTTTCTCCCAGGGGCTTGAGAAATTGGCTGCCAGAATGTTTTCACAAAGTTTGCATTAGCTAAGAATCTTCAATTTTCAGAGACTTAATCCTTCGAGCTAACAATGTGACATTTGTACAGACATTCCTCTGAAATATGGACCATCTCACTTTTATTTGTGTATTTTGGTAACTAGGGCTATTTTCCATGTGTATATAGCCCTTTTGATTGTATGTTGTGCTGTTGGCAAGCAGGGGGCCCTGCACTGGAAGAAACTGGATGACTGTTTCTCCTAGAAGTTCTGTGTGTGTTTCCCTATACTTCCAATCATGCTGGTACAAAGAGCCATGTGTTGAGCAGTGATGTGATGTGTGAATATGTTTAGGTAGGAGCTGCCAACTATGCCTGCGTATGTGTGCGCGCGCATATGTGTATAGAAGGGGTGAGGGTTGCAGAGGAGAGCAACTAGGGCTGGGAGAGTACTCTATGAGAGAAGGAGTGACTTGAGGCTTTTTTGGACTTGATCCCAGACTCGAGTCCAGTTTATGGCGCCAGGGTGCATCCCTCCCTCTGATGCCCGCTTTAGATGATTGTATTGCTGTGAATTACTTCTAACTTTCCTTTTTTTTTTTTTTTAAAGAAAAACATTTTAGCTACAATTTCAAATATGCAGGGAGTGTCTCTAAACATGCAGTTGAGGTTGATGTCCTGTTTGATGTGGCAAATCTGAGATGGTCTGCTTTGTTTGCAAGGTGATTTGCTTCACAGAACTCCTGGCAGGCGTCATCATTTGAAAGCTCTACATTTGATGAAGAAGCATGCTCAATTCATCCTCTCCCCATACACCTAAATGTTAAAAGAAACAAAAGTCAACGTTCAGTACAGTTGTAATTCAGCCATTGATGAGTTTTCCATTGTGTGCACAAGAGGAATGAGAACAAATTCAACGGGTGACCAATCAAGTATGGGGACCTGCTAAGAAAGCCCCATAGTCAGCGATCCAACCAGAGCACCTGTTAACAACTTAGCTAAAACAAAGAAGAGCTGCATTTTTATCTGACAGGTAAAAGAATAGAAAGCTTGTTAAATGCTGAACAAAGCTGGAGTGAACGTGAGGGAAAGTCATGACCTTAATTAAAACTATAAAAAAATAAAATAAGAGCTTGTTGTTAAAATACATTTCTTTATTACCAGGAAAAATCTGCTTGGATCTTTGGCATTGAAAAATTATGCACCTTAACAAAACAATTTGAATCTGTTCGGAAAATGGTGAATTTAAAGGTAAGGAAAAAATGGACTAACTATTGTCAAGGTTACAAGATCCCCTTACTTTCAAATGAAATACACATTTCATTGTGTCATTTAAAAAATCTAACAAATTAGGATATGAGAACTAAAGTCAACACGATCTCTATAGGATAAATTAGTCTGAGGCTATACTGTATATTCGGGTCATACCAAAGCTCCATACCAGGTAGAATAGTAAAGTTCACACAGTCCTTGAGTCAATGAGCATGAGCTGGGGAAAGCTGAACAGGCCATTGGAGCCTGGATGCAGTGAAAGGATCTCTGTGTTCTCCCAAATTCCAACAGCCACTTTTTAAAACAAAACATTATTGCAGCTGCGATTTTGCATTCGTTCTTTCCCGGACTTGCCTTTAATTGGATGCTAATCTTTTGACAGAGTTGGCTGTTGCCGGTTTCTATTAAGATTTGAATAATGGTTTACAATACAGTGTAGAAGCTCAGTGTAAGGTTGTTTTTTTTTAAGGTGTTTGGCCCTGCCAGATGCGACGTCCACACTAATGTGAATCAGTGTGAAAATGTTTTAACATTTGTAGGTCGTCTGTCCACGCCAGACAGTTCACAACATTTCTCCAAATGTCCTGAAACTGAAAAACATGTCAGGTCTTTCCCATGTGAAGCGAGCAGCTTTATGCTGTTTTCCGCAAGTGGCTTTCTGCTGCCTTTAAAGTGGAAGCATCATCCATTCGAAAACTACACCACGTGACGGTCAGATGCCGGAGGTCACATGGAAATCATACATATCTATTTCTGAAAAGGTGCTACATGATACAATAGAAAGACAGAGAACGTCCCTGTCTTGTATTTTTTAAAAATGTAAATCTTTTGTGGAAGTAAAGCAAAAATGAAGCAAGAAATTCTTTTTACTCAACTCATCAGTTTGGATGTTGCTCGTGTCAGAATGGTTAAAGAGCTAATCCTCCTCTCTGTAAGGTCTGTGTTTTAGAAATACATAGCACTGTCATTTAGGACAGGAAAGTGCCAGGATAAGAGCATGGCTCCATAAATTGGGCAGCTAACAACTGCTCTAAGCTAAAGGTTGCAATTAATCCATTTTAGTGCAGTCGAAGGGGGTTTTCAAAGCCAGGGAGGCATTGATTTGGTAAGGGGTGATGTTACTTAACATTTGAAATGTTTCTCTACAGAGGAGATGTTAACAAAACCACTCTGCAAGTGTAGTCTGATCTAGTCTTTCTTTTTATTTATGTGATTGTGATGACAGTCTGCCGGATTACATGGTGCTAAACAGGCTATTCTCCCCATCCCTTACAGGAGCCCCATTGAAAGTGTGTCCGCAGGCTTTCTCCTGCTGCACAGTGGAGATGGAGGAGAAGCTGAGCCAGCAGAGCCACACAGAGATCAAAGCACCCGTCTCCAGGCTTAGCACCAACCTACAATCCACCTTCAAACAGAGGCACGACCACTTTGACAGTAAGCAAACAAACTCAACGAAAACAAGCACTGCATTACACTCTGCTGCTTCCTACTGTCCCTAGCATGTGTTGCATGATTTGTTTGACGGACACTTCCACCTGCTATTGCACTGCCTGAAGCAGAGACAGTCAGTCTGCATCTGTTGGCTCGTCCACCTGTCTCTCAACGTCTCAGCTCCCTGCCTTGTCATTCTCCCCCAAGCAGCTTGGTCCTCCGGTTTGCACTTCCCTCCCCTCCAGAGACATGCATGCCTGCAGATGGACCACACACATCTTCAGATTTAGTCTTCTCTGTACTTCCTGTTCTTCTGTGTGTGAGCAACACCTAAATATTGGGATCAAGTTTCCCCGGGAGAGCACGGGAACACGCAGCAGTGCTGAGTCACCATGGAAATGGGGCGGCTTTGAATACCTTTGGCCACCCAAATGTGTCACCAACGCTGCTCTTGGAAGAAGCTTGATGAGCTAGGGGAGAGGAAAATTTAAGTCTTTTTGCAAAAGACTGGTGCACAAAAAGAAAAAAAACGTAGTTGGGTGTGCATGTTTTGATGCATTTGTGTGTCCACATACGTGCCTGTGCATTAAGCGGGTCAGAGAACCTCTGATCTTATGTGTGTGTGAAATGGAGTGAGGGATAGTCAGTAATAGGGATTGTGTGTATTGCAGCCAGATGTGAACAAGAATGTGACTTGTCGGAATGCAGTGGCTGGTTAATGCAGCCCGCCCCTCTTTTTCTGTTTTCTGCCCTTCTGTCCCCATCTCATGCGTTACTTTCCCAAAAAAACCCTGTTTTTGCCCTACAGCCCTTTTTTTCTTATTCCATCATCTCTACTTTGTTTGGCTGTTGATCACTACATGGATCTTTTCATGTTTTAGAACTATGACAAATAATTGTTCTCATTATCACTGATCTTCTGATTAATTTAGCATTTAAATGTTTGGTACATAAAATGTCAGTGTTTATATTTTAATTTTTCACCTGGCCATATTTAGTTTGCAGTAATAGAGTACCAAAAAACACTGAAAATATTTATTTTAAAAGTTAGTATTGGTCTGTTTGAAATTTAAGTAATTAGATGAAAATTGGCTGTTTATTGTTGATTCATTAATTGAATGTCATGTCTTTACATTGTTGTCTGGCTTCTTTAAAGTCAATTTATATATTACAATATCCTAAAATTGAAATGAATTATTTTCTGGCAGTCTGTTAATTTTAATTAAAAGTTTAGAAATTTGCAATATTTTTCAGTTAAAGTAGCCTTCCAGAGTATCATTTAATCTAACAAACTTAATCCTCCATGTCCTACATCAACCTTCACTGTGATTTCAGTGTTTCTTTTCCTTTTGTTCCCTAGCAGTACATGTTATAGTAAGAAAAACATGACATTGCAGGTGGTGATGTACTTATTAATGTGATTTCCAGTATAATGGATGTGTTTCTACTATTTCTACTATAGTTAAACATCTGAGAAAAACTGGCAAGACTAGAAGTAACATCTCAGGGTTTGGTGTTTATGAGTGCGATACCAGAACCACAACTGTTTTATATAACTTTCTCCCAGTACATGAAAATGACAAATCCTGTAAAGTCATCGATTTAATCAAGAGCGGGCAGCCGCTGAACTGAAAGAAAAGTGCTTCATTTACTTTCCTCCCCTTTTGTTCCCCCTCCTTATCAATGCTGGCAAGTTGCTGCTGTGTATGAACTGTTAGATGTGGGATCTCTTTACAAAGGCCCGCTGTGCTTTCTTCCACCTGGGCCATTAGAACATCTCTCTCACTGGATATGCTGACAGGCTCAGGTTGCTTTCCCATTATTTCCTCTTTTCACACTGAGATACCCAGAAGCAAGCACTTCCATTCGTTTTGTTTCGTTTTCTGCCGCTTTTCCGGGTAAGGGTCGTGGGGGCAACGGTTTGAGTAGGGAGATCCAGACGTTCCTCTCGCCGTCCACTTCGACCAACTCCTCCGGGGGGACACCAAGACGTTCCCAAGCCAGCCAAGAGATATAATCTCTCCAGCGTGTCCTTGTTCTGCCCCGGGGTCTCCTCCCGGATGGGACTGCCCGAAACACCTTCCCAGGGAGACGTCCAGGAGGCATCTTAACCGGATGCCCGAACCACCTCAACTGGCTCCTCTCAGCGCGGAGGAGCAGCGGCTCTACTCTGAGCCTCTCCCGGATGTCTGAGCCTCTCTAAGGCTGAGCCCAGCCACCCTGTGAAGGAAGCTCATTTCAGCCGCTTGTATTCGCGATCTCATTCTTTCGGTCACTACCCAGAGCTCATGACCATAGGTCAGAGTCGGGACGTAGATTGACCTGTAAAACCTGTAAATTGAAAGCTTTGCCTTCTGGTTCAGCTCTCTCTTCACCACAACAGACCGCTTCAGCCTCCGCATCACTGCCGACACTCCCCCAATCCGTCTGTCAACAGGAACACGTCGGAATCCAGAGGCCACCGAACTTGACTCCCTCCGCCTAGAAATTCTGTCCATGAAAATTATGAACAGAACCGGTGACAAAGGGCAGCCTTGGCGGAGACCAACCCGGACTGGGAACGGGTCTGACTTACTGCAGGCAATGGGAACCAAGCTCTGGCTGCAACAATACTGAGATCGAATGGCCCGTAACAAAAGGCCATCTACCCCATACTCCCGGAGCAACCCACAGGACACCTTGAGGGACACGGTCATAATTCTTCTCCAGATCCACAAAGCACATGTGGACTGGTTGGGCAAACTCCCATACCCCCTCAGTACCCTCGCGAGAGTATAGAACTGGTCCTGTGTTCCACGGCCAGGACAAAAAACACATTGCTTCTCTTGAATCCGAGGTTCAACTAGCAGCCGGACTCTCCTCTCCAACACCATGGAGTAGATCTTCCCAGGGAGGCTGAGGAGTGTGATCCCCCAGTAGTTGGAACACACCCGCTGGTCCCCCTTCTTGAAAAGGGGAACCACCACACCTGTCTGCCACTCCAAAGGCACAGTCCCTGATGTCCACGCAATGTTGCAGAGGCGTGTCAACCAGGACAGCCCTACAACATCCAGAGCCTTGAGGAGCTCGGGACGGATCTCATCCACCCCCGGGGCGCTGCCGCTGCGGAGTTGTTTGACAGCCCCAGCGACCTCGACCCCAGTGATGAGAGAGGCCAGCCCAATCAGTGAAAAATGGCACAGGAATAGCGTATCATTGTATTTACTGTTAAGGTGATGGCCAAAACCGATGACATCATCTAAGTGCTCAAAAGAATTTGGGTGCATATGTGCGTAAACACAGCTGCAACAGTACAGAACAGGGAAACACACGCAACAACATAGACTTGCACACTAAAAAATTCAGGAAGTGGTGTGTGTGTGTGTGTGTGTTTGATTAGGGAGGCTCTCATCATGCGCCTGGAGCTAGGAGTCATGGCCAATTAAGACCAGGGCCAGAAATACTTGGCCCATCTCTGTCTCCTCTCTATGTGTTTGTCCTGGCCGCAGCCTGTCTGTCCTGTTGCACTGACCCTGTCCAGCAGAGCGAGCCTAAGTCTGGGATTTAAGCACTCGGATTAAGGCCTCTTGTCTGCAGACATACACACACACACAAGAAGAGGCATCCATCCTAAGCACTGAAGTCCAGCAGCAGGAGGGACAGAATCCCATCCCTTAAGAAAAGGGAGAAGTGCAGAGCCTAATTGGCACAAATAGGATGCAATAACAGCCTGGGCTAGGACTGGGAAGAGCAGAGTTTATGGGGACACGTGGGGGTGTGGGGGAGAGCAGTGGAAGCTCCTGGGGGGAGGAAGCAGGGGGGAGTAGTGGGAGGAGACCAGTAAGCTTCTCTGTTTGTGTGATGGATTGGTCCTGAGATCATCTCATAATTTAGGGCCTTTATTGTAGCATGTGGAAATGATGTGGAAGTAATGGGGAGAGGAAGGAAACGACAGTCACAGAGGCAAAACATGCCCTTCTTTCTTACATTTCAGTACCACTCAGACTCTCTCCTTTGTAACGTTTCACCCAGATTCTCTCCAAACATTGGACAAGCACATTTTTTAATGGAAAAATCCTAAGGGAGTGCTCAGCTCCCCAGCCTGTTGGCAGACGCCTGTGTGCAATAAACTGTTTTTAATGACAATGCAAGATGACTGCGCAATGCTGCTCATACTTCAGATTTTGGCTTGGGCCGGAGATCCCCCCCCACCGCTGCCACCACTAGCACACATCTTGCACAGGCTGATCTCTTTTTAACCAGTGGGTTTGTCCAAGCTCATTACAGGGCTTATCTGTACAGCATATAGGCATTATCACACTAATAAACTTTGGAAAGAAAGTAAAGATGTTTAGGGTTGTACTCCTCCTCTGTCTACTTTCACTGACTTTAAACTTGTGGCTACTATGACATTCCAGGGGTGATGGAAGACCTTTTGTTTTAATCTCTTGTCAATGGAGTGTGGAACTTGGTGCCCTCTCCCTTGGCTCTATGTGCGGATATGTGCAAGTGTGTTGGAGGGGAAGAGTTGAGGGGGGTGGAATAATCATGGAGGGGCTACAGTGTTTCCGGTATCCTTGGTGACACAGTAGGGATTTGAAGTTAAAAAATCCCTAAATGTAACCCGCCCCAAGCCACCCTCACCCCTCCCCCTGCCTCATTTTTTCTTTTTAGTGTGTCAGTCTGAAGTGGAAGTGACAGCGCTACTTTGGGGACTGTGTTTTTGTGTGTGTGTGCTGGTGGCAGGGAGTGTTTAGTGACTCCCTCTGTGAGAGCATGGGAACTTTACATTTCAAAGACAAGCAGAGGGCATCCAGAGAAACTGCAGTGGGGCAGAATTTTTGCGAGCGCTGGGCAATGAAGGGGAGACGGAGTGGATTAAAAAAAGAGAGAAAGATGAGTGAAAGGGGTTGAGTGTATTCTTGGATGCACGCAAGACTGAAGGTGAAGCATTTTTCAGAGACTGAGGAATTCTCATTTTGTTCAGATTAAGAGAGTGGGGGGCAAAGGCGGGGTTGACCCTGGGTGAGGGGGGGTCCTGGATTATTGGGGGTGGGGGAAAGCAGCACAGAGGCTGATGGACATTCCTCAGGATGAAGTAGGTCATTGTTCCCTGTCTCCAGTGAAGAGAACTCTCCGAAGGAATTGATGAAGTGAAAGCGGTGGAGGGAGGGAGATGCAAGATTGGATGGGGGGGGCTACAGGTCTATATACGGGAGTGGGGGGCTGTCGCATTATTCAGTAATCCTATTGAAAATGCCTCTGAAGGACAGTCCAAGAGAAGCCGGAAGAAAGGAAAGCGAATGGAATGTGACAACAGAAAAATGCCATTGATGGTGGTCAGTTTGAAGCGGCTTGATGTGGAGAGACATCTCCACTGAATGACAAGTCTACAGAGCAAGGAGATGCTCCAGCTCCACCTTTCACCCCACCTGCTTTACTTCTCATCTCCTCCTCTCCAACCGTCCATAACGCATTCCTTTGCCTTTCATCCAAGATTTTATGCCAAAGCTGTTTCTACCAAAGACCTCAGAATGTCAGGACATTATGCACAGGTGAAGTGAAATCACCTCCATTTGATTTGATTTGATAGCAGCACAGGCTTTAGTGAGAAATTTGAATGTATAAGAAGGTTTATATTTGTGCTATAAGTACAGCCTGATGAGAGTAATGTTACACGTGAAATGTTTCTTTTGTCCGTCACCAACAACATTTTAGTTGTTTACAGACATATCAGGCAGGCACATTCTTTTTATTTCAGTAACTTGATGAACTTAAAATATGCGTTTTTGTTGCCTATTTTTTTCTAATGGGAAACCCACATGGGTTGAATTGTATGTGCTCAAACAACTGAAATCAGTCCAGGAGAAATCAAGCTGTAAGTTTCTTTAGATGACTTAAAAAGTATGATTTCCATCATACCATTTCTTTTTTTTTTTTATATTAACAATTTCTCCACACAGCTACAGTTTCATGGTATCGTCAACACATATAAGAAATATTCATCTCCATTGTTTATTATCGCCATTGGTGTCCTCTTCTTGCATTTTACAGTTATTCCACTTTTCCCATTTTTAATTCAACTGTGTCTCTTGTAGTCTCAGTCGGTGTGTAAGTTTTTCCATTACATATATGTCCTCCACAGTGCACAGCCACTGCTCCTTGGTCGGAGACTCTCTTTTCTACCATAATCTTGTAATTGCTTTTTTACTTGCAAATAACAATGATTTGACAAGATATTCATCTTCTTTTTGTATAGTATCTTGTGTCAGATTTCCTAAGTAAAGTATCTTACAAGTTATGGGTATTTCATATCATTTTTTTTTTTTTTTTTTTTTAAACTCATCCAAATTTTATCCCAATATCCTTTTATATTTTGACAAGTCCAAAATATGTCTTTGTGATCCGCATCTGTATGCCCACATAATTTCCGACAGGGTTGCTGGGTAAATAATAGTTTCCCTCTAATCTTGGGGGTTATAAAAAAAATCAAATTTCAACAAATTTTTCCAGCAGAATTCTCTCCAGATCCTGGAGCTGGTGGTGGTGCCCTGCGTTGTACAAATATTTCTTTCCATCATACCATTTCAATTTCGTTTGTCGCATGTTTAAAGAAATCCCACCCTGCAGACAGACATGCAATGTGAACACAGTATGTATACAGTATTGTTGTTCTTCGGCAGCCTAAATATTTATTTATCACACTAAACACCCTCTTTCTTTTCTCTGCAGAGTTTTTCCGTGAGCTGCTGAAGAATGCGGAGGTCTCACTGCACCACATGTTCGTGCGAACATACGGGATGATGTACATGCAGAACGCAGAGCTTTTCAAGAAATTCTTTGACTCCCTGACTCGTTACTACTTGTATGGCAGCTCTGTCGTCAACCTGGACTCAATGCTGTCAGACTTCTGGGCTGACCTCCTGGAGAGGATGTTCCAGCTGGTCAATGTGCAGTACGAATTTAGCGACGCCTACATGGAGTGCGTCAGTCGACACACGGAGCAGCTGCAGCCCTTTGGCGACGTACCTCGCAAGCTCCGCATCCAGCTGACGCGGGCATTCGTGGCTGCACGCACCTTCGTGCGAGGCCTGGCGATCATGCCGGAGGTAGTCAACAAAGTTTCCAAGGTAGGTTATGTAAACTTTTGTGTGTGATAGAAAAACATACTGTATGCAAATCTACTCGTAGACTTTCCTCCTAAAGACCTGTGCATTCCTCCTCTCTGTCTTTATTTATATTATCTTATTTATATTTATTGCTTTTCCTGGAAAAATTGCCTGCGGTTTCATCACTTTGTCTCTGATGACATAAATCACTTTGGTCTGGTATGGCCTGTTTGTCCACTATTGTAGGTCATTGATTAGATGAGACTGGTTTGTGGATTTGTCATAAAATTAATGCTCGTGCTTCACAGTCAAAGTATGTGTCACTGGTGGGTTTAGATTTTCTTGTGTGTTTACTCTGGTGCAATGGTAACAGTCTGCTGACCGACCTCTGCCTACTCAGGTCAGTGCATCTCCCAGCTGTGTGCGGGCAGCCATGAAGATGTTGTACTGTACTTACTGCTCAGGCCAAGTAGCCCTGAAACCCTGCCAGAATTACTGTCTGAATGTGCTGCGTGGGTGTTTGGCCAACCAGGCCGACTTGGACACAGAATGGAACAACTTCCTTGGTGAGTAACGGTCAGATGACCAAGCCCACTTTCTGCAGTCATCATTATGCCTATCTTGCTGTAGCTCCAGGTGTTTGCTTTGGAAACAGAATGTTTGTTTACAAGTTGCAATACAGTGCTCCATTTTCACCAAAGAATCACTCAGTTTCAGTTTATCTAACCTTATCTCTTCCAGCCTTATCTTAACATGAGGGCTTGAAACCATTGTGGCACGGTGAAACCCAGGTAACTGGATGAGAGGATTTTTTTCCTCTCAATGTAATCAATGGGTTTATTACACTTGAGTTCATTTAAGAATGTGTTTAACAAAGGAACACAGTGTTAAAAATCATCATGTAGAAACATATCCCTCACACTTAAAGGGAGCGAGGGAGGAGTTGTACAAGCTGATCATGTAGTGACCCACAGGATGAATGTGGCACTCGCGTAAACAGACCCAGATCAGTTTCGTTACATTTGTGGCGTTGCATATTTTCATTATTCTCCTTTGTGTATTTTATATTTATTCTACATGAGAAAGAAATGTTAAAATAGGAGTTCCCCAGTTTCGCTACCATCTTGACACAGCTACTGTCTGTGGAGACGTCTGATTTCTGCAGCTTTACTCTGTGATAATGTGAGGATGCGTTTCTCTGGTCAACAATCCTTTATTTATAAGCATTTGCTTCCCCCCAGTGGCAGCTTTTGGTAACATTAGGCTGTACTCCATTGTGCCACCTCTCTCATTTCAATTTCCTGTGCTCTGGTTTTCAGATGCCATGCTTAGTCTAGCTGAGAGACTCGAAGGTCCCTTTAATTTTGAGTCTGTCATGGATCCCATCGATGTGAAGATTTCAGAGGCCATCATGAATATGCAGGAGAACAGCATGCAAGTATCGCAGAAAGTCAGTATCATTCCATGATATTTTTAAAAGAAGCACAAAAGATGAAGATATTCGGTTCCACTGACTCCACCTTAATGGCAGGTTTTCCAAGGATGTGGGCAACCTAAACCAAGCATGGCCTTCCGTTCCACACGCTCCATCAAAGACTCAGGGTTTCCAGGTCGCTTCCGCCCTTACAGTCCCGATGCTAGACCCACCACTGCTGCTGGAACAAGTTTAGATAGACTGGTAAGAAAAGGCAGAGCACAAGCAGACTACAATTGCTGTCTTATGAGGTTGCTGTGTCTGACTCTTTTGCTTTGTCTCTATTAAGACAAGTGACGTAAAAAAGAAGCTGAAACATGCTAAAAAGTTCTGGTCCACATTGCCGGAGACAGTGTGCGCAGGTGAGAGGATTGCGCCTGGGGACGAGTGCTGGAATGGAACAGCAAAGAGCAGGCAAGACACGCGTGTCACATGAAGAGATTCTAAATTATTTTTTACCCAGTGTCTCAAGTTTCTTCAACATTCTCACTCATACTGAATCCCACCCTACTTAGGTATGAGTCAGATGTCATTGGCAATGGACTGGCAAATCAAGTGTCCAACCCTGATGTGGACGTGGACATCACAAAGCCAGACATTGTGATTCGCAGTCAGATTGCAGGTTTGAAGGAAATGACCAGCTGGCTCAAAGCTGCACACAGCGGCAACGACATCTCTATTGATAATGGTGAGGACGGTACACTTTCTGTATAATTTCTCTTGAGTGACATTATATCCTAGTTGATAAACATCTGACCGTGTGGCCTTTACTTTTCCTCTCGTAGATGAATATGGCAGTGGGGAAGGCGAGAGCGGCAGCGGGTGTGACACTCCGTCCTGTGACGCAGACCGTGACATCTACTTCTCCACTCCACCAAACCCTGTGAAACCTCAGGTTAATCAAGTGGTGGTGGGCAACAGTCAATCAGCTGCGGGTGCCTCACAGGGGAGTATGGCGCTGGCGCTCTGCAGCCTTGGTCTGGCCCTGCTCGCTCCCCACTTGAGATAAAACTGGC
>KV751330.1:7467300-7490090 GCA_001698575.1 Mola mola | reverse complement strand
AACTGTCAGAGAGACTTTGATAAGACTGCCTTCAAGACTTTGGACTGTCCGCCACTGTTGGGGGGGAACTCTCCTTACTATTACAATAACTTCACATTTAATTATTTGTATGTTTTATAAGGACATCAGTGTACAGGAACATGATTTTCCTCCCATGAAATTTATCTCTCTTCCCCTGTTTCGCCCAGATAAACCATACCTTACTCCTTACGGCCCTTGTGGAACTGCACCGCGGTGCTGCTTGCAGAATTTAAAACATTATATAATAATTGTCTTACTATGACAATTTATCTCCTAATTCATTTTGGTGCCTTCTTCAATGAACGACGTCTGATAACTAAATAGCAAGTGAGAGATTGAACATTGAGTGGCTTCATATTTCTGAGGATGTTCTTTCTTATTCTTCTGAGTTCAACAATTCATGTAATGTTGATGACTATTAACAGTTTATAACACCTTTTTTTTTTTTTTTTTTTTTTTTTTTTTTTTTTTTTGTCCATTGTGAATGTTTGTGTCTGTGCATTTCTACATTTACACATCAGCCAGTCAGATATTATGAAGCTTGCTGTTAATTTCAACCAAGGAAGACTTTGAGCTTTTGTTTGCTTTTTCTTTGAGAGATGTTAAGTCTTCCCAGCTGACCTCTATGAAATGCAGTGAGAGAAATGTCAGCACAGTGTATTTGACCCGGAGATGGAGTCATTCTCGAGAAGGACTCTTTTTGGGGTACTCTGCGTGCCCAGTCTCCATGATCACAACCTAAGCTCCTAGGTTCCTCATTCATTTTTTTATCGAATTGCCTCAGCCTCAAGAGTTCAGTCGTAAGGTCATACCTCATGCATGCTATCTTCGCCTGTGCAGTCTAGTTATGTTGAGTTGTAAGTGTCTGAAAGAGTTGAGCTACGTGGCTGGTGTCCTGGTAAAAGGTAACCGACGAGGAAGAGGAAGGACTCCCCTGGCGTTACCCCTAAAGAAGGCAAAGCTGACAGGTCCTGATTGTCGTTTTTGGTACTGTGAGCTCAGTTCGGCACAGAGGATCCGACTCTATACAGTCTTACTTGTTTGAAAAAGGTGGCAACATGTATGTTCAGAGCGTTTCACTTCAAACTAGAGAGAAGGAACAAAAGACAGTGCTTCAGTGATCAGGCAGTGATCAAATAAAGTCAAGGAAAGATTATTGTAATACAGGGTTTTATGTCGAAGAGGTGTTGTAATCTTTTAGCTATTTTTGGTATGAAGATATATATTAGGTACTACAGTGGATTTTCCTGCTAGTTGTAGGTTTTGAAAGAGGATAGTGTGCACAGACGCTTTGGGCACTTTTTGGTCAGCATGCACAGTGTTTTTTGGGGCTCCATTTATTTTAGGTTTTTTTTTGCCCTGTCTCCAATTACACACTTGTATCTCTCACATAGCCTGTGTCAGTATCCATGGACTCATCCTGAACCATGTAATGTACCTCCACTCATCCTCATCCTCAGTCTCGTCACGACGACTTCAGCTGGAATGTTGACATATTGTCACAAGTGCAACCAAAATGAATGCAATGTAATGGTGCCTGTTTAACCTTGGTACATTATTAGCAAAAATTCTTGAGGTAAAACTAAAGAATGTAAGTGTTGATTTGTATTTGTTATTTGCTCAGATTCCCTGAAGGGTGTTGAGTGTGTTTTTATCAGCTGACAAGCACAACTAAAGAGGTCCTGTATAGTCATATTTGATTATGGGGTGTGTAATTTGCATCACTTCGCCATTTCATTTCTTACACTGATGCTGCCTCGTGTAGCTTTTGTACAGTAACTTATGCATGTATTTGACTTAGATTGCAAACATGCTTTTAGAACAGGCATAGATTATCCAAAATACACTATTCAGAATGTTTTTGTATGCCAAATTTAAGTGAAATCCACTTCTTAAACTAATTGATTGAATTGATCAGCTTTTGAAAGGGGGTTAAATATGCATTGTATAAAAACTCCAAAATGATTGCATGTTTCACATTTGCCTGCAATTAAGATGGTGAATACTGGATTCAGCCTTTTTTGCCTCTGGTTTGATAGGTAAATTGTAACGTTACATGAAATTTTCCTCCAAAATCAAAAAGGACAGCTGTGTTAAAATTCTGGCTTTGATGAAATGTCTAAACGAGCCACATAAAATGCAGAAGCCCTGATTTACACTTGTGAAGTCTCGGCATCACTTCTGGATGGGTCGACCTCAATTCTCCTGATGTGTTCCGCCTACATTTCTAGAAGGGTTTGTGCATGTGTTAGCATTGAATGTGAAGAACCGCGAAACTTCCCGAGAGTCAGAGGAAATGGTTCCGGTGATGGTGGTAAATGTCTGGGCTCGCAGGCCGCGGCGGTTACATTTTCCGGCTGGCAGGAGCTGGTCCAGCAGCAGGATGACATTTGTTGCAGCCACAGAACAGCTTGAAGTCGGGTTGATGTCAAGTTGGACGGGTGCTGAATCGTCCCATCAGCCTTCACCTCACAAGAACAGATGGGACTCACTTTCTGAGGAAAGACCGAGTGAATGACTGAAAAGAATAAAAAAAAAAGTGTGTAAATAAAGAGCAGCCATTTTTAGATGTCTCTAAAAGAGGCCTTAACACTACACCAGATTTCTACTTGTCAGAGTATCTCCTAAATGTCATGGAAATACAGATAGATGTTAAATTGTAAGAGAAAAAAATGTATATTATCACAACATTTCGTGGTCTTATTGAAATAAAGACTGCCAATATTTAACCAGCTGTGAATGGTGTCATTTTAGCAACTCCTGCTTGTCTGTTCTCACTTCAGTTGTGTAGTCAAGTGCAGGTTTTAGGAAGCACCACTTAATGTAGAGTATAAGCTGCATGAAGAAACCATCTTGAGTTCACAATGATTTAAAGGGCACAAAATGATTACTGTAGCTTTTTACCATTAACTGACATGACATTACATTCTTTAGATTTGTTTGTGGAGGATTTGCCTGTGCAATGAAAAAAATGAAGCTACAGTTCAGCAGTTACAGTATTTGAAATATATGATAGATACTCCGAATTTACATAATCTGAGTCGTCTCACATTTACAAACATTGAGAATTACAATTACAAACCAAGTGCAGAGCAGTGGCCTTTATCATTGTCACAGCTCAGCCCAGGAGCATTTTGTTCTTTTTTGCCTATTTCTGTATATTTTTCATCAGTATTTCAGTAAAATCATTCATTTTTCTAAGAATCAGTTAATTTCTTAAGAGGACACTGGTGTGAACATGTTTTTAACAACACATCTTTTTCAAAAGATAGTGAATATGACACCTATAAATCGAGTGACAAGCCAATCAGACGATTACAGTTCAATGTCCACTGGGGGATTATTTCAATTTAAAGCAGCAAGTTCAGGATAACCTAAAATTTTACACTATGATGTCACTAATGATATACTTCATAAACAAGCAGATTGCTTCAACTAACATGAAAATTCATCTCTCACCAAGTTGAGCAGCAACAGGGAATAATTGTGTGTCAAGACCACATTTAAAGAAAGACAAACTTTTATAGAAACTGCTGCTGGCAGGGCTTTGGCTACAGAGGCTTTGCTGGGACCCAGCAGGAAATCTGCAATTACCTGAGGGCTCTCTGGTTGACTTCTGGAGTCGTTCCTGTTAAGGAGTCAGCAAACAACTTAATACGCCACATTCTATCAAACCCCAGAGTCAGAAAAGCTGGAAGTCTAGTGTTTGAAAACCTCTGGTGGAACCTCGTGCTTCGCGTTTAACAGCGCTGAAGTATGAAGTATGCTTCAGGACATCAAGACAAACTGTTGTATGTAGCTGCAAGGACACAATGGTGGTGTGTACAGTGGCCAGATGAGTAACATATTATAAAACTTCAGAGTTTTTTCTTTTTTCTTCTCTTCCCCTTAATTACATCATGATTACAAATATATGTTGACATTTGTAATGATGATAATAGAATTTCTGCACCTACGGTATTAACGAAATAATCAGATTTCCAATTACATTGTTAGTATTATTTGTAGTAGTAGCATTTTGAAGCATATCACAATGGATAACATGCATGACACAAACAAACAAAACAGAAAACAACATAACATGAGCAACTTATACACAACATCATGCAACTCTATACCTTGGTGAACTCTTTCAATTCCTTGTTTGCCCTACTTTATTACCCATTGTTTCATTACATTTTGAAATTAAAATGGCTGTATGGCTATAAATCAGGTGCAAGGCCTAAGAACTTGATATTAAACCATGTTTTATCTCATCATTAGATAAGAGACATTCTTCTATGCTACGTATTTGAGCGCATTATTAGTGCATCTCAGAAAAGTCGAGTATTGTGGAAAAATTCAATTTTCCATAATTACATTTAAAAAGTTAAACTTTCATATATTCTGTATTCATTGCACGCAAAGTGAAATATTTTGATATTTTAGCTGTGTTTTAACTACAATTGTCAAAATAAAAATTGTAAAAGGCTTGAATCGTTTTAGTTTACGCATAACAAATCTAGAATAAATACATTTTTAAATGAATTAAATAACTGATCAATTTTACTAATTTTTTACATCATTTATTTTGAGATACACTGGTAGAGTAAATCAAACAGGCCAAACACTGATTTATTTGTCAATGTTCACATAATAGTGCATTAATGTTAATTTATAGTAAAAAAAATAGCATTAAAGTTTTCCAGATTTATTATTGATCTCCCACAATTATTCTGTCAGTGTCCATGCAGACCAAATTCATCAGCTTAGACTGAAAGATAAAAAATTAATTGAGCAAATGAGAAGAATGTGGGAGGAACGATGTCTCCCACCTCGTGCAGGCCTGACTGCTCCCTGTGAATCTGCAGCGCAACGCTCGTGGCTTCTTTCTCCCAGGTATTCCATTCTGTTCTCCTGTTTAGGTTGAAAAGAGAGGTTAAAAAAACATTTAACAGCAAACATAAAGCATAGTTAGAATGCATAACTAACATGTGGGAAGGAAATTTTACTTTAAAAGATGAACTGGATTACAAATTTTACAAATTCACTGGAAATTCTTCTTTTAACTTCTATAGAGCTGCAATGACAACACAATTAACCAACAATCAACAGAAAATAATTATTCATTGATAATGGAGTATTTGCTATTTTTAATAATTTGTCATTTTTATTATAATGTCAAAATTGTGCTGGTTCCAGCCTCCTAAATGTCAGGATTTGCCGCTTCTCTTTGTCATTTATGACAGTAAATGAATAGTTGGGTTTTGGACTGGTCAATGGTCAGAAGGGGATTTTAAGTCATCACTTAGGGCTTTGAGACACTGTGACAATGATAATTTTTGCTATTTTATACGATAAACAAATTGTTATGAGAATAATTGCCTGTACTGCGGAATACTGACTGGTTGTGTGACTGAAACTAGCACATTAAGTGTTCCTCTTAACAGGTCCAGAGGCAGGAGATGAGCTCCAAGTTCACAGAGTTACTAGGTACTACAGACATTTTCTACGCTTAAGTAATGACCATTCAGGACATGAGCCTTGGTTGGGTAAAACTTGAAGGTCATTTTTTGAGTTCTCTTCAATGTCAAATAAATGATTAAAATTTTGCTTACTCTGATCGTCATGTGGTGAAACCTGAAACTGGTGCAGAAGCAGCAGCCCTCCTTCCAGAGGTGGCAGATGGTCTCATAGAGGTTCAGAGTTAAATTCTAAAAAAAAATTAAAGGTTTAATATAGTATAGTATTCACCAGAAATATGTGAAAATGGCTTTTGAGAGTGCCTTCGCATCACTTTACACACAATATTTTTGGAAGAACAAAATGAGGAACAAGTGATTTATGGTTTGCCCAAAAATGTAAAAATGCCTATTAATTCTCCGCAGGCTCCTGCAACAGTCTTCCCGTATATAACATGTAAAGTTTTTTTCTAAGAGGCACAACAGAGGAAGGACGCCTTCCCCACCCTGTGAAGATAATACCACTCTGTGTGCCATTGAAACCTGTCCGGCGGAAGTGGTGCTCATGGGCTTGATACAAAAGAAATGGCGAGCGGTATCGGCAGTGAGTAGTATTTCACAACTTTTCCCCCGGTTTTCTCTATAAATTTTATTTTACAAACTGCATGTAAATAATTGGTATACAAACTCCAAACTGCAGTTCTATTAGTTTACTTTGATTCATTAGCTTAGTGGGGCTGTTTGATAAAACAAAACACTGCGTAGCTGTGTGTGTCTCATGAATGTGTCCCCCGTAATCAACATTATTAAGCTAACACAGTATTTCTATATTAGCTAACGTCGAATTTGTGTTTATGTCTACAACCTCATGGCTTGTAATTATATCTCATTGCATGTCTGTGTGTTAACTCCTACCCCTTCGCAAAAAAGAATTGCTAATATAAGTCTGGAAAAAAAGCATCCTCTAAACACCGAGCACAAACACAAGCTAGCAACATAGTGTCAACAATCTAGCTAACAGTATCGAGGGATCTCCCATTAAGCTTTTGAATCAGCCTAACAGCGCAGCAAAACCCCACATACTTTTTATATATACATAATTCCTAAATGACAGACTGTGTAGTTTGTTTTGGTTATATATGGACGGGACCCTCACATAACGTGAAAGTGTCGTATCACAAACAAGCTGCCTCGGAAAAAAATAACATGTATTCAGCCAGAGATGACAATAGAATAAGACGATACAGTATCTGAAATTTAAGACAGTGACAGTGGCTACTGTAACTCATGAGATCGTCCTGTCTTGTTTGTTTTTCTCAGTTTTACGTGTTTTGTGCGTGGTCAACAGTGGGACAAATGTGATTTGTATTTGTTGTTGAACTGAACAACCTCTCAAAATACAAAAAAAACTTCCCAGAGATTGAGGAGAATAAACCAAATGTATTCTTCAAGGACTTGTCATTGCCAGATAGCAAATAACAAGCCATGAACAAATTTCATAATTTTTCTCTTTTTGTTTGTGCTTTTTTCCCCCGGACAGAACACAAGATACTGAATGTGGGGCCAACAGAGCCCTGGTCAGTCCGGGAGAAACTGTGCCTGGCCTCCTCTGTTATGAGGAGTGGTGACCAAAACTGGTAAAAATAAAACTGAATTCAACCCGTTGTTTGTGTCATTCACAGTGGCAATCCCCAGTAAAACAGATTTCTGTTGTATTTTCCATTGTTGGCATCGAGAGCAGTCATATAGTAAGGAGACAGCATGTTGGAGCTCTGTTTTTAAGTTGTTTTAAGTACAGTTAAAAACATTTTATGTTATGGACTTGCAGAATCCTGCAACATGAGCTATAGAATAGCAAAGTTACATATATGTATTGGAAACTTTTACTGTCTAAATTGATTAATTCTATTTTACTGATTTATCTCACCCCTGATCTTGTCAGATAGCAGTTGCTGAAAGCTACTAAATTAGGGAGTTACTAATATTTATTTTAGGCCAACGTAAAAACGTAAGTATCTAAATATAGAATGACAGTGTATAAAAAGATACTCTCTATGTCAATTGCTAAAAATCTAAATATTCCCAAACTTTTAAAACCTGTAGATTTTGTTCTTTTGTGTGAAATGAACACATAAGAAAAAATAAGTCGAGTATTGTGGAAAAATTCAATTTTCCATAATTACATTTAAAAAGTTAAACTTTCATATATTCTGTATTCATTGCACGCAAAGTGAAATATTTTGATATTTTAGCTGTGTTTTAACTACAATTGTCAAAATAAAAATTGTAAAAGGCTTGAATCGTTTTAGTTTACGCATAACAAATCTAGAATAAATACATTTTTAAATGAATTAAATAACTGATCAATTTTACTAATTTTTTACATCATTTATTTTGAGATACACTGGTAGAGTAAATCAAACAGGCCAAACACTGATTTATTTGTCAATGTTCACATAATAGTGCATTAATGTTAATTTATAGTAAAAAAAATAGCATTAAAGTTTTCCAGATTTATTATTGATCTCCCACAATTATTCTGTCAGTGTCCATGCAGACCAAATTCATCAGCTTAGACTGAAAGATAAAAAATTAATTGAGCAAATGAGAAGAATGTGGGAGGAACGATGTCTCCCACCTCGTGCAGGCCTGACTGCTCCCTGTGAATCTGCAGCGCAACGCTCGTGGCTTCTTTCTCCCAGGTATTCCATTCTGTTCTCCTGTTTAGGTTGAAAAGAGAGGTTAAAAAAACATTTAACAGCAAACATAAAGCATAGTTAGAATGCATAACTAACATGTGGGAAGGAAATTTTACTTTAAAAGATGAACTGGATTACAAATTTTACAAATTCACTGGAAATTCTTCTTTTAACTTCTATAGAGCTGCAATGACAACACAATTAACCAACAATCAACAGAAAATAATTATTCATTGATAATGGAGTATTTGCTATTTTTAATAATTTGTCATTTTTATTATAATGTCAAAATTGTGCTGGTTCCAGCCTCCTAAATGTCAGGATTTGCCGCTTCTCTTTGTCATTTATGACAGTAAATGAATAGTTGGGTTTTGGACTGGTCAATGGTCAGAAGGGGATTTTAAGTCATCACTTAGGGCTTTGAGACACTGTGACAATGATAATTTTTGCTATTTTATACGATAAACAAATTGTTATGAGAATAATTGCCTGTACTGCGGAATACTGACTGGTTGTGTGACTGAAACTAGCACATTAAGTGTTCCTCTTAACAGGTCCAGAGGCAGGAGATGAGCTCCAAGTTCACAGAGTTACTAGGTACTACAGACATTTTCTACGCTTAAGTAATGACCATTCAGGACATGAGCCTTGGTTGGGTAAAACTTGAAGGTCATTTTTTGAGTTCTCTTCAATGTCAAATAAATGATTAAAATTTTGCTTACTCTGATCGTCATGTGGTGAAACCTGAAACTGGTGCAGAAGCAGCAGCCCTCCTTCCAGAGGTGGCAGATGGTCTCATAGAGGTTCAGAGTTAAATTCTAAAAAAAAAATTAAAGGTTTAATATAGTATAGTATTCACCAGAAATATGTGAAAATGGCTTTTGAGAGTGCCTTCGCATCACTTTACACACAATATTTTTGGAAGAACAAAATGAGGAACAAGTGATTTATGGTTTGCCCAAAAATGTAAAAATGCCTATTAATTCTCCGCAGGCTCCTGCAACAGTCTTCCCGTATATAACATGTAAAGTTTTTTTCTAAGAGGCACAACAGAGGAAGGACGCCTTCCCCACCCTGTGAAGATAATACCACTCTGTGTGCCATTGAAACCTGTCCGGCGGAAGTGGTGCTCATGGGCTTGATACAAAAGAAATGGCGAGCGGTATCGGCAGTGAGTAGTATTTCACAACTTTTCCCCCGGTTTTCTCTATAAATTTTATTTTACAAACTGCATGTAAATAATTGGTATACAAACTCCAAACTGCAGTTCTATTAGTTTACTTTGATTCATTAGCTTAGTGGGGCTGTTTGATAAAACAAAACACTGCGTAGCTGTGTGTGTCTCATGAATGTGTCCCCCGTAATCAACATTATTAAGCTAACACAGTATTTCTATATTAGCTAACGTCGAATTTGTGTTTATGTCTACAACCTCATGGCTTGTAATTATATCTCATTGCATGTCTGTGTGTTAACTCCTACCCCTTCGCAAAAAAGAATTGCTAATATAAGTCTGGAAAAAAAGCATCCTCTAAACACCGAGCACAAACACAAGCTAGCAACATAGTGTCAACAATCTAGCTAACAGTATCGAGGGATCTCCCATTAAGCTTTTGAATCAGCCTAACAGCGCAGCAAAACCCCACATACTTTTTATATATACATAATTCCTAAATGACAGACTGTGTAGTTTGTTTTGGTTATATATGGACGGGACCCTCACATAACGTGAAAGTGTCGTATCACAAACAAGCTGCCTCGGAAAAAAATAACATGTATTCAGCCAGAGATGACAATAGAATAAGACGATACAGTATCTGAAATTTAAGACAGTGACAGTGGCTACTGTAACTCATGAGATCGTCCTGTCTTGTTTGTTTTTCTCAGTTTTACGTGTTTTGTGCGTGGTCAACAGTGGGACAAATGTGATTTGTATTTGTTGTTGAACTGAACAACCTCTCAAAATACAAAAAAAACTTCCCAGAGATTGAGGAGAATAAACCAAATGTATTCTTCAAGGACTTGTCATTGCCAGATAGCAAATAACAAGCCATGAACAAATTTCATAATTTTTCTCTTTTTGTTTGTGCTTTTTTCCCCCGGACAGAACACAAGATACTGAATGTGGGGCCAACAGAGCCCTGGTCAGTCCGGGAGAAACTGTGCCTGGCCTCCTCTGTTATGAGGAGTGGTGACCAAAACTGGTAAAAATAAAACTGAATTCAACCCGTTGTTTGTGTCATTCACAGTGGCAATCCCCAGTAAAACAGATTTCTGTTGTATTTTCCATTGTTGGCATCGAGAGCAGTCATATAGTAAGGAGACAGCATGTTGGAGCTCTGTTTTTAAGTTGTTTTAAGTACAGTTAAAAACATTTTATGTTATGGACTTGCAGAATCCTGCAACATGAGCTATAGAATAGCAAAGTTACATATATGTATTGGAAACTTTTACTGTCTAAATTGATTAATTCTATTTTACTGATTTATCTCACCCCTGATCTTGTCAGATAGCAGTTGCTGAAAGCTACTAAATTAGGGAGTTACTAATATTTATTTTAGGCCAACGTAAAAACGTAAGTATCTAAATATAGAATGACAGTGTATAAAAAGATACTCTCTATGTCAATTGCTAAAAATCTAAATATTCCCAAACTTTTAAAACCTGTAGATTTTGTTCTTTTGTGTGAAATGAACACATAAGATAATGTAAGTAAACTTGTTATATCATGACACATGGTGCAAAAATAGGGTAAGTATGCTGTCTCAATTCTGCACCAGTAGGGGTCAGACCTGTGCAGCTTCTATTGTCTGAATGATGACAGTCAGATCAGTCATTGATCGTTAGAGACATCTATCACTTGAATATTTTCTTTTTTTTTTTAATTACACAAGGCATCAGGTAAACTGTTTAAAGATGAATTAAAGTACGTTTGTAGTGTCAGACAGAAATGGATCTTTGCTGCAGGCTTGTGACAGTTGTGACAGAATACCACCCAGCATTTTATGTTTTCAGCGAGCTGTTTTTCTACAATACCCTGGACATCTTCCACTTTTATTTATTTATTTATTCTTAATTAAATTTTGACAATTAAAAAAAAAAAATTTGTTAGACTCTGTATTATGATTCTAACAGTGAGTCACTCTTTCACAGGGTGTCTGTAAGTAGGGCTATCAAGCCTTTCTCAGAGCCTGGCCGTCCAGCCGACTGGTTTTCACAGAAGGTGAGAAAAACACAAACCAACATTTTCGCCAGTCGTCACTTTTGCTGAAAACCATGCCAAACTCTTATCAGGCACCACCTCAGGATAACGCATGTTCTCTCTGTTTTGCAGCACTGTGCTTCACAATACTCTGAGCTGCTGGAGGCTACAGAAGCACCTAAGTCAGTTTGATAATACAGATATTTACACACGCACAGAAAACATGTTGAATTACAATAATGTTTTTTGGACTTAATGTGTTTGTGGCTCTCCTTTTCTCCAGGCGTAAGCGTGGTGAGAAGGGCGAGGTCGTTGAAACCATTGAAGATGTCATCGTTCGTAGGCTAACCACAGAGAGAATTGAGGAACTTAAAAAACTCCTGCGAGACACACAAGAGCAGTACAGGTTCATACACATGTTTAAAAAGACCATTAAAAAGATACTTAGCATTTTTATTTTTAGGATCCTCAAAACTCCTGTGCTTTCTGTCATGACAGGAAGTTGAAGAAGGAGGTGGACCTCATACAGATGGGTCACATGGACTCCCAGCTGAAGGAGCTGTGGGCAGAAATCAATCTGTGAGACTCATCTTTAGTTTCATACTGATTGACTGTAAACAAATTAAATACGCACACGCTTAAGCTGCATGGCACAGGCCGACGGTGCCGTGTTAATGGGGGTATATTTATTTTTAAACTGGAAGATGTAAATATATTTTTGCCTTATGTTTTCAGATTTTTCTCAAGGGAGGCGACAAGTAATTTCTAATGTCTCTGCTGTAGCTGCCAGCTGTGTGTTAAATTGTGTGATCTTTCTCAAATCAGTAAGAAGAAGCAGGATGAAGAGGAGGCAGAACAAAAGAGGAAAGCCACAGAAATGGCATATCAAGGTGTGTACAGACTGTATACTGTGGGCCCCTGTTTAGAATAGAATAAAAAATCTGAAATATCTGAGCTCATTGAGAATTTAATATTTGGTATGAAATGTTAAATCCACTGAGACCTAGCATCAAAACTACAATCACTAAATTATTTAATAAGATTTAGATAGATAGAGGATACTTTATTAATTCCCAGGGAGAAAATTCAGTAGCTCACACAATAAATAAGCTCAATGTCAACTTAACAACAATAATAATAATAAAGGAGCTGAAAAAAAGAATATGGGGAATAAGAATAATTTATACCTGTGTGAGGGATTTCACAATCTATATCCAACAAATCTGGAACTACTGGCATCTGGCGTCACATTTCCTGCTTAATCTTTCTGTATTGTACCTTTATCTGAATATCTCTCTCTCGCCCTCCCTAACCTTCCCTCCTCACAGCTCGTCAGGCAGTGAAAAACACACCTAAACGTCTGCCCAGTCTAACTGTGCGGTCTCCCCTGGGCACCAGCCCCCCCGCCATGGACTCTCAGGTTGACTCCTCAGTTCCCACGCCGCCCATGGACACAGGAGGTGTTACCTCTGATGACACCACCACACGCACAGTTGTAAGAAAAGTCCTCAGCGTTATGGAATCACATTATCGTTTTTTGGCAGTTGTGCCCCATCTGGATTAAAGTAATTCAGATATGTTGCAGTTCTGTGTCCCTTATTTATTCTTTGCTGATTTGTCAGGCCCAAGGAGTTGGAGTGTTTCTACCCGTAACGGATGCTGCAGGCCCAGGGCCCAAAGATGGAAGCCTTGCTGCTCTAGTAGATGATTCGCCACAAAAGAGGCTTATAGCCCAGAAGGCCACACCGCCGCCCTCACCGCTTTTGTCAGAACTGCTGAAAAAGGGCAATCTCATCTCGGCCAGCTCCTGTTTGGTGAGGGCTTGTTTAGCGTTGGATCAAAATGTCAAAAAATCTAAAAAATACTGGAAGTTACAGGTGATCTGAAAGAAGCAGGAGATCTTACTCTAGCACTGTAATTTAATGTCAAAAATGAGTTTGGACTTTTTCCCACCCCACATAGCTTCACATATAATTGTTTGTGTTCTCATGTTCATTACTGTCAGGTGGGGGAAGGTGACACTACTGGAAGCCTCACCAATGGTGTACAGACAGCCGCTGCAGTCACTGCCTTACCACCTGGTCATGAGGTCATTACAGGTAAATATACAGTACGTGCATTAAAGATTCTACACACTTGTGCACCTATGTGCACCTTACCTGACTTACATTAACTTCAGTGAACCTGTGACTTTTATTATCTTTTGCTGTGGCATAGCCATGCAGATGTATTGTTTTTGCTTTTTCCTTGTGTTTGGACAAAATAACTCAAAAACTATGCTGCATAGATTATTATCAAATTTTACAGGGGACTAATATGCTCAAATATTTTGGGAGCTTTAGCAACAGAATTAACCTGACCCATTTACTCGCCACACTCATTCAGATTTTTCTGTTTTAAAAGCAATAAGGAAAACATATTCATATATGCGTTTAAACTTTGTAGCCAATTGGTTTGTCTTGTCAGATGTCATCTATGATACAATCAAATGATTTAATTTGCTCTGTGATTCAGCTGGTTGTTACTGTGTCTTTATTATTGTGTTCTCTTTGTGTTTGCAGAGGGTGAAGCAGAAGCTTCAGTCAAGGCAGAGCTCAGCGAGGAGACGAGTTTAGTTGAAGAGGACCTTGTATCCGTGTCTTGCATCGGGGAAGAGTTGCACCTGACAGTAGGAGACATTATTGCCATCATAGAAGACAAGGTATGTACCGTGGTCATTTCTAAAAGGCTCCGTGTCAGTTTCCCTCAGAGGCAAACATGATCACAGTCAGTTGGCTTCATCTATTTTCTCCTCTTGTCCCTGCCCTTCCTGTCCTCAACCCCAGGATGACGACTCTGGGGAGGCGCTGGATGCAGCCGCAGTAGAAGCTGCTCTTTCTCTGTGTGAAGAAGCTGTCTCTGAAGGACACATGCTCCCTGGCCCTTGGGAGACTCAGGAGCTCAAAGCTTCAGATCCAGTACCTGCAGTCCAAGATCCTGATCACACGCAGGAGCCTCAGGATGTGGCCGCCATGTCTGCCCTAATCCCTGCAGCCATAGAGACCCAGAACCCAGCCGAAGTTAAAAGAGAAGAGCCCCTCAATGGAAACTGTGAAGCACCTGAGGTGACAGGAAATGACATCACATCTTCCATTACCTCTGATGACGGCGCAACAGAAAATGAGGTTGGGGACGAGGGGATCGCTGCCAAGGAGGGCACAGAAGGAGTGGTCAAGAGTGAAGGAGAGGAGTGGAGCCAGCCAGAGCCCAACCCACCTTGTCTAGGTGGGTGGATATGTAAAACCTACTATATGTAGAAATACACACAGAAACTGATCTCTTTCTTTATTTTGCTGTGGGTAGAAAACTAACAGAACTTTTGTTTCCTATTAAGAAATAGCAAACTTGTATGTCAATGAACGGTGTCTCAACAATTTCATTTAATTTTTGTTTTAAGTAAATATAAACCAAAATAGATAGATACTGACTTTTAAAATTTTAATTGAACAGGTTTTTTAGACAAAATTCTTGGGGTTTGTGAGTTGTAGAAACAATGTATTGACTATATCAAAGGAAAGATCTCAGTAGCAATTGCATATAAATCTTGAGAAATAATGAATTATTAGGGTTTGTATATTATGTATTGTTTGCTTATTCTTCCTTACATGTATTCTTCTTTCTCTTTGTAATTTATAAAGAGTAGCAGCGAAAGTGAAAGGAAAGGTTTACAATAGGGTAGCGAGACCAGCAATTTTATTTGGTTTGGAGACGGTGGCACTGACCAAAAGACAGGAGGCAGAACTGGAGGTGGCAGAGTTAAAGGTGTTCAGATTCTCTTTGGGAGTGATGAGGATGGACAGGATTAGCAACAACCCCATCAGAGGGACAGCACAGGTCAGACGTTTTGGAAACAAGGTTAGAGGGCCAGATTGAGATGGTTTGGACAAGTGCAGAGGAGGGACAGCTAATATATTGGTAGAAGGATGCTCAACTTGGAGCTACCAGGCAGAAATCGTGGGGTGTCATTCCTTAAATTCAATCATCTTACTATAAAACCAGCCATCTCAGTAATAAGGCAGCTGGTTAATAATAATACAATGGAAATAATGCTCATAGTGAGAGTTCTGTCACTCAGCTACCAAATGAAGGTTTAACACTTGGAATCAACTCCAAACCCTTTTTGTTTTTAACCTTTTTAATTAATCATGGAATACCGAGGCAATAAGCAATACCTCACCATAAAACTGGCTGTCACCCAATTGCCCAATTGCTTTTAAGCCTCTGAAAACAGGGAGACCATCAGATGTATAATTTCTAAAAGGTTTTAATGCAGCACTTTCAAACCCAGTGAATTAAAGTTGGATGTCTGTGCTTCAGTCACATCCTAACTGCTTGATTTCAAATCCATTGTTGTGGCGTACAGATGCAAAACTGGAAAAATTGTGTCAATGTCAAAATACTTCTGGACCTAACTGTATGAGTATTTTGCTTCTGCCTTAGCCTTTTCAGTCACTGCTTTATACATAACATGATTTTTGTCTATAATGTGTATATTGCTAATATGTTTTGAAAATACTGTTAATAATAAGAAATAAGAAAATACTGTTAATAATGCTGTTATAATTGTTTGTTCTACAGACTCTTCAAGGTTATTGTATTATGAATTGAGACCTTTGATGTGGGCCCATTTGAAACACATTAGTGTGACTCAGCATAAATTCGCCTTAGTGTCATTAATAGAAGAATTTCTAAATCAATGATGTCCAAGTGTTCCACATGGCACATGGATGCAAAACTGGAAAAATTGTGTCAATGTCAAAATACTTCTGGACCTAACTGTATGAGTATTTTGCTTCTGCCTTAGCCTTTTCAGTCACTGCTTTATACATAACATGATTTTTGTCTATAATGTGTATATTGCTAATATGTTTTGAAAATACTGTTAATAATGCTGTTATAATTGTTTGTGTTAATAATGCTGTTATAATTGTTTGTTCTACAGACTCTTCAAGGTTATTGTATTATGAATTGAGACCCAACCTTTGTAAAACGCTGTCTCTTTAGCCCACATGTGTGTATGTTTGAATCCAGGAGGTGAAAGAGGAGGAGGCTGGGAGTGACGGCGACCCAGAAGAAGGGATGGACCTGAAGGAGGAGTGTGGGGAGGGGGAAGGTCCCTATCTGTCAGAAATGGAAAGGGCAGCTAGTGAGAGTGAAGACGGTTATGGCCCACCTTCCCAGCGCTACACAGCGGATTCTCTGGCCAGCAGCCCAGCCTCTTCTTCCCAGCTGTAGGTGTCGGCATGCGATCAGGGATGCAGAAAAGATTCATGATGCTCTCAAAAATAACTCTTTTATCTATTGGCCTCTCTGTCGTGGGAACATAGGTTGTGTTGATGCAGGGCCATGGCCTTGAATAACCCTTACCTTTTCTCCAGCAAAAAAAAAAAAAAAAAAAATACATTGGCATTTGTCATGAGTATTCACAGCATGACCTCTGAATCAGATTAGGACGTTGTATCTCTAAGATAAGCAGTCTTTGCATGCTGACATAAAAATTGGAACCGTGTGCTTTTTTTTCTCTATCTCTTGTTATTTTTCATCCGCTTCCTGTTTTCATTTGCTGTGCACTTCACAATCCTCCTCTCTTCTCTCACTCTGTCTTCACTTCCTCTCTCCTCATACTCTCACGCTGCTCTGCATCAGATCTACATGTGGTGAGGACCAGGAGGCTGTCCAGGCCCAGAAGATCTGGAAGAAAGCCATCATGCTGGTGTGGAGAGCTGCCGCAAACCACAGGTGAAGGTTCTAGGGATGCCTCAACAACACATCTCTTTGTCGGACAAAATACTGCAATACTTGTCCGTCCCTGAAAGTTGTTTCAATTTCCTGATTGTAGTGAACTGATTCAGTCAAAAACCAGGGTACTTGTATAACAGAGGATGGTGGGTTTAGTTCATGTTAAGTCTATTTGTGCAGCAGTAAAATAGTAACATAGTAACCAATCGATCCAAACCCAGAAAGACGAAAATATTGAGTATTATGTACCCAGAATTACAGCAACATCCCTTTTTATAACTGCCAAAACCTCACACTAAGCACCCAATGAAGCCTCTAAATTCTGTTTCCTGTAATTATGTCCCCAGAATTCTTGGCTGTTGTAGAATTATTTCCGTAGGCCACCACAGGTCCTTTGTGCAATAGTGGAAAAATTATTGGAGGCACAATCTTCATTTATTTGCATAGTAGATTATTCATGAGATCTGGAACTGAACTGATAGGTTCATTTATTTGTTGTGGCCTCTCACATATTAATTTTCTGTTTAAAAAGCCACATGCTCCCCTTAATTCTTTCCCAATTCAACATTCTGTTTATAGAACATGGATATTGAACAGTCAAAATTTAGTGTAAAATCCTTTGAACAATGTGTGCATGATTGTAGAATCTGAACTGTAAATTTAAGGGCATCGCCATATTCCTGATGTTTTCAGTGGTAGCTGCAGCCCTGAAACAGGTTTTTTTTAATTATATTTTAAGATTAATGTAGTTAATTGTCTTTACTGTAAGTGCAAGCAGGAAGAACAATTACATAAATCATCAATGAATATGGCGATACAATGGTTAGCACTGTCGCCTCACAGCAATAAGGTCCTGGGTACGATTCCCAGGTCAGGACGTTTCTGTGTGGAGTTTGCATGTTCTCCCTGTGCCTGCGTGGGTTCACTCCGGGTACTCCGGCTTCCTCCCACAGTCCAAAAACATGCAAACTGGGGTTTAGGTTAATTGGTCACTAAATTGCCCGTAGGTGTGAATGTCAGTGTGGATGGTTGTTTGTCTTTCTGTGTCAGCCCTGCAATGAACTGGCGACTTGTCCGGGGTGACCCCCACCTTTGACCAAAGATGCTAAGACAGGCTCCCCCTCCCCCCCACAACCCCTAACAGGATAAGTGTTAGAAAATGGATGGATGGATGGATGGATTAATTAATATCCAACAGCCGCAAAGGAGTTGATGAGACTGAAATCTGGACTGAACTAGACTAAGCTTTTTATTAGGCATTTTCATAGCTTTTGGCCAACCTTCTTGAATTTGAAGCAAAGTAGCTTTCATTAGCTTTCAATCGCTTTCAAAGACTATTGGCCACTTTTACAAAAGTGAGATTGTACTTTTCACTGTTTGTTCTCAGTAAACAGTAAAGCCTGCAGATTAAGTTTAGGTCTGACCTGGAACAAAAGCACTGCAGAAATTCCGCCAACAGCAAGCAGATGGTTTATGGTCCCATTCTGGTTTGTCTCAGATATGCCAGTGTGTTTCTGCAGCCTGTGTCAGATGACATCGCACCTGGTTACCACAGCATCGTACACAGGTAAGAAAAGACACAGACATGCACCCACGCTCCTTTTTTTTTTTTTTTTAAGCAATCTCACACGCACACATTTTCTAGTGTGTTGTTGGAAGTAAACATAAACAACAAACACAGCTCCCTCTTTATGGCAGACCCATGGATTTGTCGGCCATCAAAAAGAACATTGAGTCTGGCGTGATCCGCACAACAGCTGAGTTCCAGCGCGACATCATGCTGATGTTTCAGAATGCCGTCATGTACAACTCGTCGGACCACGACGTGTACCACATGGCATTAGAGATGCAGCGCGATGTCCTGGAGCACGTACAGCAGTTCCTGGCCACGCAGCTCATCATGCAGACATCGGAGAGCGCCATCTCCGCCAAGAGCCTCCGCGGCAGGGAGGGGAATCGTAAGCCAGGAGAGCCAGCTGAGAAGGTGGGTTGAGCAACTTGGCGGAGATCTGAATTTTAGTTACCTTAAATGTATCAAAACACACTCTTGAAACGTTCAAATCACAAAAATTGTCAAAATATCAGCAGTGAGGTAGGAAAAAAAAGGATTATCTTTACAGCCGCTGTTCATTCATTGGGATGTCACACTTCCTCTCAGGAGTGTTATTCAGACATTTAAAGTATGGGATTTGGTGACTGCTGAGGTCTGAGCAGAGTCTCTGGAAACAGCTCTGTGGATGCTGGTCGCTAATTATCAAGGTTGCTTATAGGTGTTAAAGGGTCTCGGATTCAGAGTAGTTCAGTAAGTTGTGTCAAGCTTTAGAAGCTTTCTTCTCTATTTCCTGAAGACTGTCTATTTATTGTCCTGCTGCTGCTGCCGGCAGACATCATATTGAATATGTATGCATCGATGTAGAGTAAGAAAATGTATCAGAATGTTACAGAGAAAGTCCTGCTCAGTTAATTCTGGTTTGTTAACATAATAAATGGAGGTTTCTCACAGTCACTGTCAAGCTTGTTGCCACAGTTCTGGACTCACAGAAGCTGATTGACCTGGCTGGTATGGTTCAGTAACTACACTTATCCAATGCGCCACGTCTTAATGGACCATGATGAACAACATTTAGGCCCTTAAATTTTTACCTTTATCTGTGGACTATTTTAATACATTACGAGCACCATACTGTATATGTGCTCTTTGTATTTTCTTTATCAGTATGTGTTAGTCTTTCAATGTGTTAGGCTGGACCTGCCTCGGACTTTCAGAGTAACTGTTTTACCCTCTCTTACAACAAGAATTTACTGTCAAAGAATAATCCAACAATTTTGACATTGAACAATATACCTAAGAACTTCACTCTTGTGAATCTATGCTACTTTTATATCCCTGAATTGAAAGACCTTCTATCCAACTTTAAAGAACTTAACAACACTTAGTCTCATTTTGACTGATTGTATGAGTTTAGTGTAACTGAGGTCCGTTAACTTCCTGGTCTCACCTTCCAGCCGTTTCATGTCCTGCATGTTGGCTGCACCTCTCCTCACTTACTTCTGTCCGTCTGCATCTGCATGTCGCTGGCTCCTGTTTGTCTGCTGTCGCCTGCAGGGAAATATTCACGTTTGCTGTTGTATATTGTGTATGACTTTGTCTTCCTATGTGTGTAGATGTGGTGGTCGTGAGTGTGTGTCTAACAGGGTTGGTTGTGGCATGTTAGATGTATCGTGGAGTTTAAAAATGTTTATTACAGACAGGGAATATCTGGAAATTTTCCAAAATTCCCAGGGAATTCCCTATACTTTGTTGTTTTTCTTCACAGTGTATATGTGGGAAACTGCTCCATCAGTGTTTGACATCTTTTAACCTTTGAGTCTGCAGTTCATCTGCAGAAAACTCGTCTGAGATGAAATGAGATTGTTGCTCTCTTTGTAGAGCGTAGCTGCGCCAAATGGAAAAATAATGTGATAAATGGAAATGCTTCAGCTGGATGAAAGTCATGATGTGTTTTTGTGTATGTATCGTTAATCATTCTCACTATTTACTGTCTGCATATAGGAGTGTGTGTGTGGATATGTGATATTTTGACGCCGTGTGAAAACGTTTCTACTGTGCAGCGGTAGCACAACCACTTATTCCTCTGTGTGCCTCTGTTGCTCGACGCAGTCTTGTATGAAACTTGCTCTCTCACGGACGTGTGTGTTTTCTTTCTTTCTCACTCCGATGTTTGTCCTCCTACAGGACAGTGTCCCAATGGCTTCTCCTGCTTTCCTTCTCTCTCTCTTTGTAAGTATGCAGGTTCTACCTCTGATTTCAACAGAACCAGGCCATGCTCCGTGCACGCTTTTCTCAACGCAAACACACATGTGCACGATGTGACACACTCTGTAAACATTTGTCCTTATGGTTCATTGCTTTTTCTTTCTCTAAATTTTGTTGTGTCATGAAAAACAGCAAAGCAGTACCAAAGAAATATAGACTGTGAGGTTCTTAAGTAGTTATGCATTAACATTTGGAACTGAGCACTGTTATTGGAATCAATAACACTATAACTGCATTTATTCAGTTGATAACTGGGTTACCATTTTTGATTATTCCACAGGTGCTTTGGCACCTGTAAATGAAGATTCAAGTCTAAATATTGGCAAAGCCCATTTTAGTTGATGGTTAGTTTGTCCATCCAGATGAAGTGACAAGTCAGTTTTGAAGCTGATAATAATGTTCTGCCCCCACAATTTTGACAAACCAGTCTTAAGCATCCAGATCAAAATTCTTAAACGAAACACACACACAAAAGCGTTATTCTCCATTTTGAATATCAGCATTTGCTCCATTTAGCTCTGACTAATAAAATAATTAAAGTGATAAATCTTTAATGTTATTCGTGAGTCCGTCCCTAAAAATACCAAGTAGTATTAATGTCTCTTTATATAAATATAACAATTTGATTTTAAATTTGTTAACATCATTCATGACTAAATAAGAAAGAACCCGAGTTGAAGTTGGACATGAAAATACTTAATCCACATTATCCATAATATTATTCCTTTAACACTCTAACACTGGCATTAACACTGCGATTCAAATGTTGCTCAGTCCGGATTGGTGCATCAAGTACGTGACATTAGCCATTATGTAAACACATCAATTGGAAGATTCTGATCTGGTTCGGCTCATTCGGAAAGAAATTATATTTTGAACGCGAGGGCTGGTTTATCCTGATCCTTATTCCAAACGGTGTCCCACGTACACACTTATTCCGATCATGACTTCCCGTTTGGGTAAAATTACCCTCACTGCGCATGTGTGCGGCTCATGTCCTCCGGCTGTCTCCTCCTGTAATGCAGGAGCATTATGATTTGCTAAACGCGTAGCTTGATCACGGAGAACAGTAGAAACTTAAGTAGGGCTTTCAGAACAAGGGCTAATCTTTAAGAGTGCGGAGTTTAAATTGCAGGGATTCAGAAATTCCAATTCCTCAAATTTTTAATCTGATAAAGAAATTTCCACATGCATAATCATTGCTACTGTGTATTCAAACTGAGCCAAGATCAGCTGTAACCTGTAAGAAATTCCACAAATACATGCATGTACAGCAGTGTTTCATACAAATGTACTTGCTTTGTACAACCTCTTCAGACGCAGTGAGCAGCCTAGTCTTTATGATTTTATTGCCTTTCAGTCAATGTGTCAGACTTTGGACCACTTTGTTGTTTTCCCGTTCAGCAGTTAACTCGTCGAGACGATGAATATCTTAACTCGCACCATTAATCTGCTACACTTTAATATCAAATACTTGTGTATTAGTATTGATGAGGAAAAACAAAAAACTTAAGAGACGTTTAACAAATGTATAGATGTGTGATTATGGAACATTTAAAGGTCCTCTCGCAGTTTCTCACAAGCATCTGTGATCCCACAGCCTTTGTCACCCTCATACCCAATGTTCTCACACCACACACACACAGGCTTCAGTTACCTCTCATCAACCAAGCCTCAGTCAACCCCATGCCGGTTTCATGGCTCCTTTCCAGTTTCTTGATTTTCTTGTCATGTCTGTTGCTGCATGTCCTAATTTTCTTTTCTCCTCCTTTTCTTTTGAAGTCTTCTTTTGTGACCATTGTCTATCTTTTATTTTTTTTTTTTTACGTTCT
>KV751330.1:7421458-7467059 GCA_001698575.1 Mola mola | reverse complement strand
AGGGACCAGGGGTCGCCGTAGTGCCATGGAGGCGGACCTGAAAATGAAGAAGTAGATGGAGGTTTCAGACACAATTTCAGGAAACTAAGTAACAGTCTTGGAATCAGAGAGAGCAGAGCTGAACAAGTGCTGGTAGTTTTCTGAAGAAGACTGTGCAGTCTCTGTGTGTGTGTGTGTGTGTGTGTGTGTGCGTGTGCGTGCGTGTGTGTGCTCACACTTATTCATCCATGCTTAGGCATAGTCAATGGTATATGATAATAATGGGCACGGGTCAGTGACTTTGTGAGAGAGAGAGAACAGCGTTGTTTACTATTTTGCACTTCATATGATTGGTTAAATGCGCAGAGTCGTAGGTGTTCCCCTGCAGGCCACACGCTGGAGCATCACTTTCCCCGAGTATCATTTCACCAGCGAAAGGTCCTACATGTACCACTGCAGTGGAGGGACAGCAAAGATAGAGAAATCCTCACCAGCAAACCTTTGTTTGGAAATCAAATATCAGACGGCAGAATGAGAACTTCTGGCAGATTTGCTCAAGTTGGATGTATTAATAGAGCTATTACATGTGCAATGCAACAAAGACATGAAATATATATCAGTTTGATTATCGCTTCACACGAAAGCTTTTAGAAATCTTAAATCACTGGATTCCCTGTCTGTTTTGAGAGTTGTAACAGAGGATGGCTGTCCGCATCAAGAAAAGCTGCCGTCGTCAGAAGCTGGTGGCTGCTCAGTAAAGTAATGTGCTGGAATGTCTCGCTGTGTTTTCTCTGTTCCAAGCCATTACCTGTAGTGGCTTTTACATTTCTGTAGACTCTTTTTACAAGGCAAAATATTTTTCTGATCAACTATGTATCTCCAAGCGTCCACTGGCTTCTGTTACATTCTGTGAACTATTAAAAATGCAACTTGAGGAGTCAGCCACATGACTAGCTGATATGTGAATGCTGCCAGAGGAGGGTAGTCTATCCTCATAAACAACAGCAAGACAGCACTTCCTGCTTTGGAGGTGTATTAGCATGTATGAACCAAGTCAACAAGCTCACTTGATGAATTACCATAAAATTAAATGTTATGTTGCACTGAAATGAATGGAAACCAGTAGCAGCTTTTCAAAGTAGAATTTTTAAAAAGTCCATAAATGTAATTTGGTTCTTGTAAAATACAGACTGTTCACTGACTTAAATGATCTGAAATGTAGAGATTGTTGCATCCGTGTTAGTCAGGTGAGATGTGGCAAGACGTTATGCCAATAGCATCCAAAACATGTTTGGTGTAACGTGTTAGTTGGGAGTACAAAACTTTTGTACCTGTGACGTTGATAATGTAGAATTGTTTGGGTAGCTGAAAATTTTGTTGTACATTTGTTAATAAAGATTATTTGATGTAAAACTAAAATTGTATTAAGCTTATTTAATTGCAGTCAATTTAGTTTAATCTCTCAACTACCACATGAATGTTCACCTCGTCCTTTTCCTGTGATAACATCTTTGATGTCACTCAGCTTGTCAAGTTTCTGCACCCATGGAACTGGGGAAAAACACTTTATGGTGAAATATTACAGTAGGATGTATACACAAGTACACAACTGGAAGCAAAGGACAAATTGTGTAAAAAAAAAAAATTTATTTTACTAATGTATAAATAAGTACATCACATTTAAGGAAAGAGTCCTGCCCACTCCCTGAAAGGTCTCTTTACAGTATACACTAACTTCTGTGCAAAATACGGTAGTCAAATGGGCCATTTAACCTGCTACTCTAAGACTCCTAGACATGAAACAGACAATGTGACAAAGGCAAACTCTAGCGTTTTCCAGTGCATTTAGTTTGCATGACGTCAAAATAATATTTACACAAACGAGGGAAACAGATATACATTCTCTTCCCCTAGTTGAAGTCATGGATGACAGGACTGGCTGAGGAGTAGAGCTTCCTCTTCACCAGCCGGTACTCTGCTCTCAGCTTCAGCACTTTGCTGCTATCAAAGATGTGCCGGAGCGGCGGCCAGCCGTCCTCCTCGTCCGCCTTGAAGATCACAGACAGCTCAAACGTCGGCGTCACACTGGGGTCCGGGAAGATGCTGCCCACCGACTTCAGGCCGTCTTTGCGCTGCACGTAGACCTTGATGGAGGCGCCCCGGAGGCCGCAGGGCTCGTCGTTGGAGGAGCGCACCACGTCCTGTCCCACCCTGGCGGTCATGTGACGGGGCAGCAGCAGCGCCTGGCAGTGGAGGAAGGAAGCTTTGGCCTCCGACAGACAGCGCTCCATCTGACGGGTCACATCCAGCTGGAGGAGCTGCTCTGCGTGCTCCAAGTCGGCACCTGCCAAATAAACTAATAAAGATAGTCGGTAATTAGTTTTTGTGTTTGTCCTGCTGAGAGGCAATAATGCAATAAGTGCTAAAATCACATTAAGTCTTTGTATGAGCAGCTGATCCAAGACATCAGAAACCTCAGTCAATTCGAATACATCGACTAATTAATAAGAAGAACATTAACTGTTTAATTTAAAACTAACTAAACTGTAAAACTTGGGGGGAAGCTTACACAGCGAGCTGTTGTCCTTCTCATCACAGCTTTCGACGCTCCCCCGCCGGGCTGACGGCACACGTCGGCCCGGGGAAGTCAGCTGGGAGAGGTACCTCCCTATCATCTCTACGACCGTTTCCTCCTCCGACGTGACGGGTACTCCGTGTCCGGAGAGCTGAGCAGCGGTAAGCACCATCCTGGTTCGTCTGGGTGAAGCTCGGGTGTTGCCTTCAAACGGTCGATCTGTGTATTCTCCATGTGTTGAGTTCAGGTGAGCAGAGCGGCTTCGGGAGCGACGTGCAGGGCTTTTATACCCGTGCGGCGGCGGTTGCATCAGCTGAGCTCGCGCACATGTGGGCGGGGCTAATGTGGAAATTTCCTGCTTTTCGGCTCACGCAACACCGCACGGCATTGCACCGCAGCGCCGACCTGACGGTGAGTAGTATAACTAAACAACAAAACAAAGCCCAAAACGTATCAGTGTAAGCCCATATTAACTACTGTACTATAAGAGGAGGGTATTTCAATACTCTCAGTCAAAGATTAGTTAGCTACATTACAGATAGAAATAGCCACCCAAAATATATCTTTACACCAGCTTGTATAAGATATGACACAATGCACTTTAAGAGGGCACAGCAGGTAAGCTGATTGAGGCATCTTGGCTACTAAGAAATTACAAACTGAAAAAGTGTGCCTTGAGTCACATTAGTCATATTTGTATGAACAGCTTACAATACAAGACATTAGTATAAACATACAAAAATATACACGTACGATGTGGAGATAAAATGGTGACTAAAATAGTGTTTCTGCCTCTTCAAAATTAATTTCTGGCATATGGGAAAACAATAGCGAACGCCCGAAGCTGTAGATTTCCTTGGACATAAATGGTGCTGTTATGAAATATAAGAGTATTCATATTGAGTAAAAACTTGTAAAATGCACACATTAGAGTCAAAGATTTCATTGAGAACGCCTACTTTTCGCACAGTCACCTACGTGCTTAGCGTGTCCACGCATGAGTGTGTGAGCACATCAGGTCTAGACGTTGGGGCATGATCCCTGCCTTACTCACAATGGAGTAAGGCAGGGGTGTGTGTGTGTGTGTGTCCCCTGGTGTGTGTGTCACACCAGGGGAATTCTTCTCTTGTTTTAAGTTTTTGTAACTCCCATCACTGTGTAAAATATTCACCCAAAGTACAGCCAGAGTCGGTTGACAAAGGTGAATAAGAAATACTCGGATTCAGATGACTTTATTTATCCCAATTCAGTTTTATAGTCTTCCCAAACCATATGCAAACCCAGAAAAACAAACTTACAGGCAGACAACAAGTGCACACTGACACCTTGTGCTGCCCCGTGCATTCTGACTCACAAAAGGTATAGGCAAGTAGAATTTACACTCATCACATTCCAGATTAGACTATATTGTACAATACGAAACAATATATACTTTACGTGCTGTTGTATGTCGTGGCATCAGCAAATGTGCGAAATTAGTCACGTCTGCCTTTCGCTGACTCAAAATTAGTTTTAAATTGTGAATACAACATCTGAGATCATATTTGTTGTTGCTAAATTAATTTCATTTGAATGTCTTAATGGTGTTGAAGAATGTAAACTGTAGTCAGAACAGTTACTCTGAGGTTCTCTTCAGCTGTGTGGATTTAGGGTTCAACTGTGAAATGAACTGAACAGCGTTCATGGAGACCTCATTCAAGCAACACGCTCACATATTTGCCATAAAGCCCATCCTCCCTGGCTTACGTAAAAGGAAGTCAGCTCTTTCGCAGGTTAACCTCTCTCACCTAACTCAGCTTCCTGCGAAATCTCTGCTGTGATGTCACAGCTGTTAACCAATCATATTCAGGTTAGACGCAGTTGTCAGCAAGATTTACCATCAAGGAGGAAATGTCTTTCAGCAGAACTGCAGGGGATTTACAGTGTGCGGTGAACATTACACCAACAGAGTTAACCCCTTCACTGCAGGGGCTTGTTAGACGCCATCTGAAACAATTCCAATGTTATTTATGTTTTAACCATATTCTAAACCCTCTACAATGCTCTGTCACTTGAACAATTATTACAATCTCCGAGCGACAGATGAGTCAGGAAGGATTTAGTTACAGTGAAAATGCAGCGTAGACATGATCCACTAGCTAATAGAAGAAAACAGACAGATGGCAGAAAAGGTGTTGAACTGCTGGAACATCGTGGAAATATCGTTCTTCTCACAATTCTAATAGATCGCAAGTTTTGTTAAAAATCAATCAAACAAATCTTTCTGGTGAGCAAAGGCCCCTTGTAGAAATCTTTGCAATAAAACCAAAGCTGCTCTACTGCTGACAGTGTTCCATTAAACAATCCCATTGACTGACGCAGATTCAGTTTAGATGAGCTCCGGTTACATCTATTCAGTGTTTTACATCCACTTAGTAAGCCAGTGTCACTGTGCTGTCATTGTCATTCATCCATCAACATCTGCATGTCAGCTGATATCTGATGAGGGATCGGGTGTTTATGCAGAAAAGCAGGTCACACCTCCATCGCCTTGATGACTAAAACCTGTAAAGCGGTTACACTTTTAAAAGCCCATATGTAACAACAAAGAAGGAAAGAGGACAGCTTACTGACATACCAACTCATTACTGATAAACAGCAATGTTGTTATTTTTTTACTCAAATTACTCAAAATTACTCAAAATATATCAAAAATATGTTTTTCTAAACTCACTGATTAATCAACGAATTATTTTGTTTTATATACTTGGTGTGACTGCCATTTTATTTGTTGTAAACCAACGGAATTCCAACAATTAAAGAATCTACAGCTGTAGAGGCACTGTAAGGTTTACAGTATGTGGTGCTTTGGGCAAAATGGTCACATCAGCATGCTGACATGCTCATAATTACAGAGCTAGCATGCTGATGCTAAGCAGGTAGTGCGTTAACTGAAGTCCTTATAGTTGGTTAGCGTTTGAGCTAATTAGCACAGAACACAAAGTAGAGTGTGATGGGAATGGCATTAACTTTGCAACCATTTAGTCAAAAACAAACTACTAAACAGTTACATTTTGATCTGCTCGTGGCTCTTAAAGAACCACTAATGTCCGTTCAAACCTTTGCGCTACTCCATTTATCACAAACGGAGATCTAATAGGACTTCCAGGTGACACTGTCTGAAAAGTTAGGGGGATCATTAGCTTTCATCCTTGTGTAGCCAATTTCATGATTATCAATTCAGTGTTTCTAAAAACATTTTAAAAACATTTTTTACTGTTATGGTGTTCAAGCAGGTTAAGTAAGTGATCACCAAATAAAGTGGAATCGCTCTTTTGGGAGAGATTATCATGTGTACCCATTTGTTATTCAAGCAATCCAATAGTTGTAGAGATATTTCAGTCTGGACCTAGAGCCACACCTGCACCATTGTGACAAGAATGTCACATTAAGAGAATAAATATTCCATAATATTTCTTTGTGAATCCATCTATATCAGGTGCCGGCTTAGGGGTATTCAATAATGCAGAGACTCACAGGGAGATTCATAATCAAAATTGTTTTACTCTGAAAATAGGTCGACACTGGGAAATCTAACAAACAAAGTTACAGTTTAAGGGACAGGCAAGCTCAGTAGTCAGGAAACAAAACAAGATCAAAACACAAGGAACTCATGAGGAATATATGCTGGACTGCTCACTGGGAAGACAAGACAATCTGGCACAGGAGGAAAGGGACACGGTTTAAATACTCAAGGGAGGGGTAGACAATTAGACACAGGTCGAACACATTAGGGAGGAGAAGTAATCACACACACCTGAGGGACAAGATTTGACAGGACATGGGGAATAAGACACAACAGAATTTCAAAATAAAATGGGAAACACAGATCAACCTTAACAAACAGACACATGAACACTACCGGACCCTGACAACCTAAATGAAACTAGATTTTTATTAATACAGGATCTCCATGACAACTGCTGAATGATGATTAACTCAGAACTGACATTCGTGTGAGGGGTGGGGGGTGGAAAAGTAAAATAATCCAGTATTTCCTAAGAGAAAGAAAAAGGTTGGGGACAGTATGGAACCCCTGCTTTTACAACTTTACACTGACCTTCAAAACATTATTCGTGGAATGATTCAAACATTGCCTGTTTAGTTTTCTTTTAGTTACTAGTTGGAAACACAAAGTTTGCACTCACTGTATCTGGAATATGTGAATGTGATTTGTTTAGAGACTGGTTTGGCCCCTCTGGCTTTCTCTCTCCTCAGCTCTGGAAAGAAGTCAGGCGGGGCTGTAAACACATCTGATGCAACTTCAGCAAGCAGTTTCAGCTGTAGCTCCGCTGGTCATGACGTGTGTGTGTGTGTGTGTGTGTGTGTGTGTGTGTGTGTGTGTGTGTGCGTGTGTGTGTGCGCGCATGCACGTGAGAGGCACATTCACACCCAGAGCAAAGTCCGTACATATTCATTATGGCTCTGATTGTTATCAAAAGTAATGCTGATCCCAAAGACAATAACATGTTGTAATCATCTCAGTTTGCTAACTGTGAGAGCACCTCAGCTCCATGGCAACTGTCCCTCACAAAAATGTAAGAAATGGTCAAATGAGACGCTTCTTCTGAGCATGGCTCCATATTTAAAGTGGCATATTGTGTGTTTTTTACCCACTCATGTGTCATGTTTGTATATTAAAAGTCTGCAGTACGGAACAGGAAGCAGTTGAGATCTGTGTGTTTATAGAATTCCTTGATACTGATCAGTGGTGTCAACCGGTTCTTTCAGCAGCTGATTGTGAGCGTGAGTTCCCCGCTCATTTTTCCCAGGGTAGTGCCAGTCACCGTTCATGGGCGGAGCACTTGGAGGGGATCTTGAGATATTGGTGACCGGTTGCGCCACCTCCTAGTGAGGAGGAGGGGTGAGGCAGAACTCCTCTCTCTCCTGTTGCTCCAGGTGTCTTAGGTTGGCCTTGGTCAGGACGTGAGGGTCATACGCCTGCTCATCTGCAAGAAGAAGATAAAATATGATGTGGTTAGACTGGTTGTAGTGCCTCTAATCATTTTCATAGAATTCTTTTATCCACTTTTTCTCTGAAGTTTGTGAAACAATGACTTTATGTAAGTGGGTTTCCAGTACAAAGACACAAATACAACATGCTGTCAGAGATAAATAGACCAAAGCTGTAAATGTACCCGACATAGATATTCTGACCCCCCATCCTTTAATTCAGTGACATCCTGTGCTGCATAAAGCTGCAGACGACAACAAAAACACATAAATTGCAAAAGATTCCATAAAAACACTAACCTTAATTGTGAATCCTTTGTGGGGAAGCAGATAAACTAAAAGCTCAAATCCTCCTAAAAGCAGCCTGTCTCATGTTGTGAGTATAAATCTACATCTCTCTTACACACACACACACACACACACATTCTTGTCTTGCTACCACTGAGCAGGATGAGTCTGTAGCGGTTGTGAGTTTACCAGGATGTCCTGCAGGGTCCTAGACAAGAGAAGAAACTGCTGCCTGTGCTCAGCCCCCCCAAAACCAGTGCTGCTCTCCTGGGACATATTGGAAAGAGTCATATATGTCAGATATCTATATCTGACGTATAGAGACAAGCAACCATCCACACTCACATTCACACCTACGGCAATTTAGAGTGACCAAGTAACCTAAACCCCCAGATTTGCATGTTTTTGGACTGTGGAAGGAAGCCGGAGTACCCGGAGAGAACCCACGCAGACACAGGGAGAACATGCAAACTCCACACAGAAACGCCTTGACCTGGGAATCGAACCCAGGACCTTTTTGCTGTGAGGCGACAGTGCTAACCACTGCACCACTGTGCCTTCTAATGTGCTGTAATGTGTGGGAGGGAAACAGCACACTGGAATATGTAGGATTACTTTTTGGTTTTCAAAATATGTCTTTCATGGTTTAATAATAAGTCGAGTGAAAAATTTCTAATCAATTGATCAGGTTATCACAGCAGTCAGGGTTTGGTCCAGGCACTTGAATTAGTTTGGCTCAGAGGGTTTGTTTCACCAATGGCAGACATTAGTTTAAAAAAAAAACAAAAAACAAAACAAGAAGACAAAACATTTCATGACACATGAGAGATCCATCAGTCGAGTAATAGTGAGTAATGTTATCACTTCATTTTTTCAATAAAGCAATACCACTTACAATGTAAGTATACGACAAATTCACCTACAATGGAATAAAACAGCCAGAGAACTGCTTTAATGCAACCAGAACTTCTTTTCCCTCTACAGAGGATGATTTAGAGTACAATCATTGTTAGAGTTGCTTTATCATAAACTGATGAGCAGTCTTGAAATATAAAAAAAAAAACATGCAGTCACACATACAGAATGAGTCCCTGGAGTCTGTCACTTTAGTGTGAGCCTCTCTCATTTTCGCGGTGCAGTCTTTACAAATGTGATCGATGGAGAAAATGTCATCACAGACCGAGTTGAATTACAGCTTGAGTGGCTCAGCTGCATTCAAACGGAAGGTTCTGGGGTTGCTTTAATGTTGACTGAATATTTGTACTGTGAACCAGAGAGAAATTGCTGAATATAACAGTAATAGTCTGTTTAAGATGTGATGGGAAACCATTTTTTAACTCGAAAGAGTACAGAAAATCTGAATTCTGGTCCAAATCTGTATCTCTAATCACAGTTATTTTACATCCCCGCCCTACCTTCCCGTGCTCGTCCAGGACTCTGTGGTCACTGTGCTCCCTGTGGTCCCACCCTGTCTTTCACATTATACGGGAGATTGTCGTAGAGATGGATGCTGTCGTCCTCATCCTCTAGCTTGCGTGAAATGTTGGCTTTGAGTGGAATGAGGAGCTTCTTGAAGCCACGACCCCAAGAGGGACTGCTGGCCTGACGGGTGGAACAAAAAGCTGCGACGGAGCTCTCCAAACCTGCATCTCACACACACAAACGCTCTAAAACCCCTAGAATTCAATATCAACACATTTTAATGTGTGATATAATATAGGCTGGTCTTTTTTTCCACGATCTTCGATGGGGCGCAGACAGCTGTGGTGATTGTATTTGTTTCAGTGAATTTACTCAATTTCTTCAATTTTAATAAAGTTAACATTATTAATTTGAATAATTGATCCTTATATACTCCTTATACTGCATATTTAGTCATTATTATTTTAGATTTTTGGCTTACAGCAGTGGAACAATCTCTAGGCAAAATATTTATATATTATCAACATCTAAAGTTGTTTTTCTTAAAAATCGGATTGTAGTTCTGTTTAGTCCTGAGCCAATCGTCTGGCTGGAGCCTGTGGCTAGCTTTGTCTGTCTGCTGTTTGGTGCTAATCATTGACATTTTCATACGATTTTTACTGAAAAGCTTACTGCAACTGGAAGTGGTGCTAATAAGAGCCGTGAAACAATCTGAAACAGTGCATTTGCAGGCTTTACAACCAGAATGGTGCTGGCGGATCACTGTCGCACGCAAAGATGACCACACCCTCTTTCTCACCTTGTGTTAGAGTGATTATAGCGTCTCGTCTGCCAGCAGACAGAGCCCGTGCAGCAGAGGGCCAAGGGTTAGGATGAGTATTACCATGGCAACCCAGCCAAATAACCTTTCAGGGGACAGAAACATGATGCCTCCTGTTGCTTAAGCAGCCACATCTAAGGTAAGGGGCCATGCGGCTTAGGGATGAGGGCACTGCATCAGTCAGGGGACAGTCACACAGTATCAGTGCTTTTATAAAAACACAAGCAGCATTGTCTCTCTCTACATATAGGGCCCATTGTCCGTTCAAAGCCCTTTTACTATGAAGTAACCTTGAAACCATGTGACACCATGTGATCGTTCAGCGTTTTTGCCTCACTCACCTCAGCAGCAAATCATTGCAGGAAACAAACAAAAAAAAACCCATTTAGCATTTAGAAACTGAAATGAAAAATCAACTTAAAGGGCTTCTATCATCTGTTCCACATCCCAAATTCATTCCAGTACAACCACAATGTAATGGAGGCACCACAGGGAGGGCACAGTGTCTGTAGATCTACATTATATGTGAAGACAGAAGACAGAAGTGTTTAAGAATGTTTTTTTTTTTTTTTAACCACAAAAATACAGCGTGATCTCTGTCAGTGATGATTCAAAGAAGGGAAACTCCAACATTGTATTTGTTTGTCATTCACACTGTTTTCTCTGTTTTCATACGAGACATGAAATATCTGGAAATGTATGTAGGGACTCACTTTTGCAATGATTGATGTGATCCAAGTGAGTGAGATTCCCTTTGTCTGCTATTATCCTTGTACTCTCTCCACCCCCTTGAGTCTACTCCAACACTTTCTGTTTCAATTCAGTTGAATCTGCTCTCTGCCTGTCTTCCAGTATCATCTGAACAGTGAGTTACAGAGAAGGCAAGAAACAAAGAGGGAGAAGGCGAAGTCTAACAAAAGGTTCACGAAAGACGAAATTTATTTGCATTAAGATCTAATGAAATGAATGAAGGCCATGTCAGATTTTAGATCATTGCTATATTATTTTGGTATATTGCCTTTATTTGACACTTGACTGTAAACATAAAGAGAATAGTAAGGAGTTCTGAGACTGAGTATAACCACATTGTCTTAAAGTGTTGTATCTAAAGTATCCCCACAGCCCCTCACAGATATTTGAACTGATTTTAAGCTGTGTGTTGTTCAACACTGTTACTTTTGTATATAGACGTTTTATAATGTCTGATTAATTGAAGATAGAATTTTTGCCAGCATCAAAGGAGAACCTTGACATTACTTTTACACATTAATTTTAGCTTTAAACCCGTGACTTTTATCAACCATTTACTGACATTACTGGTATTTCAAATGTATCTGTCAGCTACTGTGTTTACAAAAAAAAAAATTAATACACACACACACACACACAAGCTTGCACAGCTATTGTTGTTTTGTCCTTGCATGTTGCTTGCCGTTCATGTCATTCATTCAGCCAAAACCTTACCTGTAACACATTCCTGCCTAACCCCAAGCGTAAAATAATCTTTAAACCAAGTCTTTAGCCTACAAATTGATTATTTATATCAAGGGACATGCTCTGTTCCCGTAGGGAAGATGAGTCCCCGTAATGTATGTAAGACACGTCAATACAGACAAGCATTCTTTGTTTGTCCCTAAAAAAAACCCGATTAAAAACCTTTTGTGCTCTCACCTGTACTGTTACAAGATAAAATACACAAAAAACATAACTTACTTCTAAATGTGAAATTTATTGTTATTATTTATTTTTATAGTTGTTTTTTGACTAGCAAATTTAGACTCAAGTGTAGAATGTTACGGTAAATATATCATCATAATGAAAGACAAAATCAGGTACTCTCATCTCCGACTTTTCCAGTAATGAACTTACGACTGGAATCAAAATGCATCTTGACAGAGCCATAGGTTGAAGTGTTCTCTTTGACTCTTTTATGTGATGTGTTTTTTAGTATGTCACGTCTGAACATAACCAGTATCTGTAACTTACGCTGTGGCTGAACAACAACGTAGGTCACTGACTGCAACAGGACCTCCGCTGGGGCTCAAGTGATTTGGAATGGTAATGATTTTTGGGTAACTTCTGCTCAGACAGCGACTAACTGGGTGGTCACAACTAGAAGTTGGTTTATATAAAATCGTCACAAACAAAAGAAACGTCTCTGACTTGCTGTGTTCGGATGAGTTTCGGAGTCTCGGATATTTTTAACCTACTAATGTTAACTATGTCTCCATTCTTTAATATCGCCTCTTATCTGTCATTCTCCACATTGATTGACTGTGAGTACATGATCTGAATCATTCGGGCCATGTTACATTTTCCTCAGTGATGTGGCAACTGTATAACAGGTCCAGTCTGTCAGTCTGGCTTTAGTGGGTTCCTCTGTCTCATCTGGATGGTTCCTTTGTGTTGTGCGTTCATCCAGGGAATAAATGATCGTTCTCATTACCAAAGGTTCATGCATATTTTATTCAAGAGTAAAAAAGTGGTTCGTCCCATGGGGCATGCTTGCAGTGTTAGTGACCTGGGAATCAAAACAGAAAGAGGGGAGACAGAAAGAAATAGAGACAGAGAGAGAGAGAAAGAGAAAGAAAAAAAGAAAGAACCGTGGCACAATTTCTATGGCACAGGGTCTCCCGGGGGGGGGGTTCACCTCTCTAAAAAAAGCACAAGATCAACCAAGGAGCAACGTAACATGAAGAGCGACCAGCAGAGAGAGAGTTTAAATATTAAGAATAATGTCCATAATAAAGAGAATCATAATAATCATAAATATTAAATAACAAGAGGAATCATCAATAATTATGTTCAGAGAGAGTATACTTTTTTCCTTTAAATTGTGACAGCAACACACCAGCTTTTCTGTTAAAATGTGTCTTGCTTCATTTTGCTTTTGAACAGCGCAAATTTTAACCATGCAATCATGCTCTTGGCTGCCCGAATGCCTGTGCCTCTGTATATAGTATAATCATTCATCAACGCTAGTTTAATATTTGTGTATCATTATTCATATTCATCATTAAAAACAACTCCTGTACATTGACAAAGAAGAGAGGAGAAAACATGGACTTGACACTTTGAATAGAAGCGTACTGTCGTTCTGTACAGCGTGGCAAGAAACCAGAAACACAGGTTGTGAAAAAGAAACAAAAACAAAAGAGTAACTCAAAATGAATACAAAAAAATAAATAAATCTAACATTATGTACAAAATAAATAATTCATTACCCCTCAGTTCATTTATATTAGCCAGTTTAACAAAAAGAAACAAAAAAAATCTACCATGGTGAAACACAGAGCACAAATATAATCTTCACATTATTATCAAAGAACTTAACTGCATGCACTGATGCGCTGATATAAATGCTCTACAAAGACCTTTTCTTCTGACTACTTCTTGTTGTCTTTGCTTAACCAGAAGAGGCTGTTTCCTCTGTGAAATATCATATCGTGTTTGTTACGCCGGTGATTCCCGGCCATCGCTGCTGTTCAACAGCGGACAGCAGCATAGGAGGAAAGGAGCATGTAAAAGGAGAATGAATAGAGTGTGACTTCACATTTCAACTCCCCCCTGGCTCCCTCACGTCCACAAAGCTTCCTCCTTTTACTATACTGCATCTTGTGACTATACGTATCAGATGTGCAATAAAACTTCTCTTTGTAACCTATTTACACACAGATAGGGAGACACTCTTTAAATCCAATCCCTGTTTTCAAGGCTTTCCCGAGAGCTACCTGGTCTGTGACCAGAGGTTTTTTTTTTTAGGGGGTGATCGTCCACTTGACCTACAATGTAGTGCTACAAAAGCAAACCAGAATCTCTTCCCGAGAAGAAAAAGACAGTAAGGGCTCAGATTAGACTGCAGCTCAGATTATCTACACACATCTCTCGGCCGCAGAGAAAAAAACTGCGCCACAGGTCAAAAAGACTCTCACCGTTGCCTGGCTGATGGCAAAGATCTGCTCATGTTTACAAGTGAAAACACATTTTTCATTTACCTCACAGACTTTTACATGTTGAAGCATGTGCACGCATGCGGATAGGCACATCCGCAACCCAGCAAATCAAACATTTCAGTCTGCTCCCTCTTCCCTGTTTTGGGATGCAAACCGGAACAAGAAGCATACTAAATTCTCATGCTCCACCCCACCCCCTTGCAAAAACACACGACACACACCACTGACAAGGCCACGCCATGCTGACACTGTCCCGACACTAACGTGCGCTCCACTCGGTACAGCTCCTCCTGTTTTTGCATGGGGGAGTGTAGCTTCTCTCCTGTTGTTGTACAAGCTATGTGGGAGTTGTAGTTTTCTAAAGAGGGCTGATCAGTTCAGTGAAGAAACTCAGCCTTTGGTAGTAAAGTCCAGGGATGTCCATGCCTTTACATACAGCTGAGGGCAACAGGAGAGGGGTAGTTTATCCTGTGTGTGTGTGTGTGTGTGTGTGTGTGTGTGTGTGTGTGTGCGCGTAGTGTTGTCTGTAGCACGTTCAGTGTATGAAATATTGTTTGCGCGAGTGCAATGCATGTATCTTACGTGTATATATGTCTAGTATGTATACAGATCTATAAATGTGGTACCATATCAGCGTTGTAACTGCAGGTATGTGTCTGGGCATGTCTGAGTGGGAGTGCATCACTGTATATTGCTGTTGCTGTCGGTCCCATTGGGCTCTCCCATGTTCATGCGGCCCATTGACAGGCCCACGCTGTTGACGGCATCACGTCGTGGAGGCATCCTCTCGTTGATCCGGTCCAGACCTTTGGCCTCTTCGAAACTGCTGATCCGATGCTGTGGGGAAAAGCCTCGGATGGCTGCAGAGACAGGCAAGCACGCACCCACACGGACACAGAAACACACAAACATGCATACGTACTGTCAGCGTTAATATTTAACAAGACTTTTTAGAAGAATCTTGTGTATCCAAACCCCTGGGAGCTTCCAAGAAAATTCAGGGCATTGAAACAGATAGAAGTTACAAACCAGATTTTACTCATTAATGAAATGGTAGTGTACACACATTTTCACTTCTTTCACCATTTACATGTTTTCATTTGAGCATATCAGCAAAGAAATTTTAATAATTTTAACCCTGACTGTGCTCCTGATTTTTGGTTTGGACAAACAGGGTTCTGATGTATAAGAACATGTATGAGGTTCTTACACCACACATCAGTCGGTGGTCATCTGCTGTCTGAATGCTGAGCTAGGATTAGATGGACCTCTTGGGTCACAGTGAGTGAAGCAGTCAGTGCAACCTGGCCCTTGATCCTAGATCAGTAGTCTGAGACACCCGGTAGATAAGCCACTATGAGACACAGAGGATGGACCAAAGCACAGCTGCACGGAAGTGGTCGTTCACAAGTCCTTTAAACACATTTTGCGTTTGTGGAGAGTTTCTGACAAACTTTAAGTGGAGGGTACAACTTCCCAGATTCCTCTTCCTCAATGTGTTCAAAGAAAAATGTGTTGGTGTACTGGAAATTATGTCTTAAAGGAGCACTCCACCAATTCTACATGTGAAGATCTGTTTACTATGACGTCATCAGGTATAATTTATGTTGAGCTTGACACTACTAATGTTTAAAGGAATAGTTAAACATTTTGTGAAATATGCCTATTATAGGGCGGCACAGTGGTGCAATGGTTAGCACTGTCGCCTCACAGCAAGAAGGTCCTGGGTTCGATTCTGGGTCAGGACGTTTCTGTGTGGAGTTTGCATGTTCTCCCTGTGTCTGCGTGGGTTTTCTCCGGGTACTCCGGCTTCCTCCCACATTCCAAAAACATGCAAATCTGGGGGTAGGTTAATTGGTCACTCTAAATTGCCCGTAGGTGTGAATGTGAATGTGAGTGTGGATGGTTGTTTGTCTCTATATGTCAGCCCTGCGATGAACTGGCGACTCATCCAGCGTGTACCCCGCCTTCGCCCCAAGATGCTGAGATAGGCTCCAGCCCCCCCCCCGCGACCCCTAACGGGATAAGCGGTAGAAAATGAATGAATGCCTATTATATATATTATAGTAATGAGAAGATTGATATCTCTCTTGTCTCTGCATAGTATGGCCTGTTAATACCAAACTTAAAAAAAAAAGTATATTCATGTACCTGTACCTCTAAAGCTCACAATGTACCACAATGCATCATCGGATTTGTTTGACTTGTGGTTTTAAACACTTAAAAAGTGGACTTTCTTTGTGGCAAAGTCATTTCCTGTTTAACCAAAATTTCTACATTTTTCTTTGTGTCCAGATAAACATACAACACAGAAAATCTCAAACTATTCCTTTAACAGATTTCTGCATTGCGAAAATGGAGGTATATATTTTAAATGATATGAGAGTTTAGCAAGCAGGGAGGGCCTGACACGACAGTGCTTTGAGTTGCATTACAGAGACTGTAGGATCCAGCATTGTTGACCTAGACTGGGGATTTAACATCAGGACATGCCTAACTTTCATTTGTTGATCCTCTCATTTATGGAAGTGTACTAACAAATTGTTGGAATGCCCCTTTAAATTAGACCGTAAGACGACACACATAAAATAATAGGGAGAATTTTAATTCAAAATTAATTTCACCAAAATGAGATAATTCATTAGAGGGTCAGCCGAGCTGGGGTCTCTGGTTGAACATATGCTCCTGCGCTGATTAGGAGGTCTGTGTTACACAGTGGACATCTAACACCCAGCTACAAATCAAACTCCGTAACAGAAAACAAACATGGCACGAGAGATATCCATAATTCATTTGCTTAAACAAATTATGGGCTGTAGTTCAGATAAGCCAAAGACAGCGCTGGAAGTACAAACATAAAACATTACAGTCAACTACAGCGTGCAGGATAATATCCAAGCCTGTGTAGACGGACTATAATACACTACACACAAACACCATGACCACAATCTGTTCACTAGCACAGAAGAACCTGACAGGCCCGTTCTGGCTTCAGTTAGCCATGTCTGAATTATCCTTCCAAATATGAAATGTACTGTATGCAGGTGCCAATTCATCACCAAGTGGAAGTTTGAAACTTGGAAGGTGCCGTTCGTATCCTTGGAAACACATATCTCTAAACTTAAGGGTAACATTCTTGGCATTTCTCTGAGATTTCACCTTTATCCGATTTCCGTTTTCTTCAGCAAACGATGGAGGCGTCATCCAGGTACAAGCACAGTACATAGATCACGCCATCTGCATCATGTGAATCAAGTTTTGTACTTGGTCATGTGACCATTTGCTGAAGAAGAGCATAGGTAGGATATGGTAGAAAGCTCAACTAAAAGCTTGGTTTGAAAGAGGGGAAGATTTGAGGGTTGCTTTATAAAATTATTAGAAAAGGTTTCCTTTGGCTCTGTGCATGAATTTATTTTCGTCACCACAGACGATTCCCGTTCTGCCGTAGCTTATAGAGAAACAGATTGGTTGCATGTTTGTCTTCTCCAGAGCTACAGCACCTACAGTACGAAATATATATAAAAAGACAGTAACACACTGCAGACTGCAGGAAAGCCTGCGTGACCCTGGCCACCTGCACAAGACCCACTCCCATCCACAGCCCTGCTCTTCTACTATGTGTGTGTGTGTGTGTGTGTGTGTGTGTGTGTGTGTGGATGAGATAATTGTAAATACATGACTGTGTGTCAGTGTGTAGGGGGAGAACATGTAGAGAGAACATGAGAGAACGTGTATATGTTATATGTGGTGGCTTATGTTAGCGGCGGCTTTTTGCTTCGTTGTGAGTGCCGAAGTGGTCAGAAGAGCTCAGTGCATCGTGGGTAAGGAAAATCTATGACCTAATGAGCATTGCTGGCTGAGAGTGCAGCCATGCTGCACAGATACACACACACAGTGGAATGAGTGAGATTTTACCTTCGGCATCCTTAACCGTCTCGATTGCTTCTATGGCCTCAATGGTAGCTGAAGAATGGGCAGAGAGAGGAGAAGAGTAGAGAGAGAGGAGGACAGGAAGAGAGAGAAGATGACAGAGTCCGAGAGAGAAAATGAAGTGCAAAGGAAGAGGTAGGAGAAGAAGGAAGAAGTGAAGACTGAAACATGCCTCTATGCCGTCTCACTGTCTGAAGTGTCTCTCCCTTTGCATTAATGCCTTTATTTTCTTTCACTCTTTTTCCCGCACTCTCTCATACACACACACACATACAACCAGCAGGCTGTTAATATCCTCAGCGCCAGTGATGTCGTGAGAGTGACAGAGTGAGTCAGTTAGTCAGGCAGAAGGATGAGTGGAGAACAAAAGCAAGAGAGGAGGAGAAGAGAAAGGGGGCGGGGAAGAACCAGAGGATGGTCCAAAGCAGATCTGTGTGCACTTGTGGGTGTTTCATTTCTGTTTCTGAAGGTGTGTCCACGGTTCATTCTGGGAATATGTGTGTATGTGTGTGTGTGGAAGTATGTGAAACACTCACCGCTCTGCAGGGTCTGTTTGCCCCCAGATAACACTCCACTGGGCAGCATGCCTGTTGGGGTCAGTCCCTTCAGGGTCAACACGTTCTCACTCTCTTCCCTGAGATGGACAGAGACAGAGTGGGTGTGTGTGTGTGCGATAGATGCGTTTGGATAAAGAGAGCAGGTGATAAAAGAGAGAATTAGAGACAATTACACACTTTCCTTCACTGTGCATCTGCAAACATACAATAATATACTAGCGGGTTAAAATGCTGAAAGTGACAGTGTGGTAACTGGTGATTAATTTCTGCAACAGTTAATGGGAATCCAGCATTTTTATGCATGCTGCACACACACATGCACACACACGTGCGCACACAGTGCATACAACTAGATGTTCACCCACCGTAGAACAGAGAACATTTTCGCCATCTTGCCAATTGCTCGAATTTTGTTTTTGATCACTTCTTTCCTGGCTGCTGCGGCGCTGGCTGTGTGAGAGTAAAACACACAAAATTGTCTGTGGAACTCTTCAAAACATGTTTGTATCTGGTGAAAACACAGGTTTGAAGCTCATCTCTTTGATGTCACTGCTGAGCTTTTTACCGTCGTAGATCTCCTCTCCGTCGTTCATGAGCTCATCATCAGAGCAGATACTCAGGACGTTGACCAGCATCTCGGTCACTGCAAGCCAGACAGACAAACACTTACAGAGGGGACAGAGGGGGACCCTCGTGGTCTCAGGTTTAAGAGGTGAACAAGGGGCAAAGCGTCCCCTGGTTCACGCCCAGCTGGGGTTCCCTATGTCTCATTTGCAGACATGTTTCTACTTTCTGTCTACTAAAGGCATAAAGTGCCTTCAATCTGGCTAAACTCTGGTTGCCCACAAGTCCCTAATCCCTTAAGTAGAGCTTGTTCACCTTTTTAAGCTGATATGATAGCTATTTTTAGATGGCATGTTAAATGGGGCTAGACTCATAGAAAGTACATACAAAGGAGCTTCCTTTAAAACCATTCTTTGTTTTGTGATTGTTGATTTGCATAGGAATACAATGCATTTATTCATCAATCATGCAGTTAATAGTTGTGTTGTCCTTCTTAGCTAATGGCGTTTTTGTATCAATGTATTGTAATTATATTCTGTAGTGTTATTACACCACACCTTAGACACCTTAGACGACTTTCGCATGTTTGTCTTAATGTATTGCACACACAGGAACTGATCCATGACAGCTGAGATTGTGCTTCCAAATTAAAATTTAACCCAACTCCTTTACTTCTTTACAGAGATATTTGCCAAGACTAATCGTTAATATATTGCAGGATCACTGAAGATCACCTGACTGTGCTGTGGTTTTGATTAAAATGCACTGTATGAGGAAGAAAAAAAGTGATACCTTTTTCTCCGACGAAAGGCAGCGACCAGGTGAAGACGTCCATGAAGTTGGGCAGCCAGTAGGGGTGAGGGGAGCAGTTGAACTGACGGATGTTCATCACATTGTTCTCATACTTCAGCACCGCCGCTGGGCACACAAACACACAAACAAATTATCAGCCTTCAGACAGTAGATTGTGTTACATGTACAGTAATGTTGAGAAATGAAATGTTGTTTTGTTTTTTATGTACGTGCTGAACAGTCATCTGTGCCTATCAGGTTCCACCGCAGATGTTAACGTTTGTTACTGCTCAGTCTTGGATGAGTATTAGCACAATGTTCAGCTTTTTTGTGCACTTGGGCCAGTACGTGTGTGCATGCCCGTGTCAGACCTTTGTTGTTGTAGACGTCCAGGTAGTTTGGAGCAGAGAAGATTGTGATGAGGGAGGGGAAACCTGTAGTCTGACTCTTCCTGTACATACGATACCTGAAGAAACAGGAGACAAACAAGCCACCCACGTTACCTCTATTTACATAAGAAAAAGAAAAATGTTGTGGAGAAAAAATAACAAAAAAAACAAAACAGCATTTTTGGCTCAGAGGTCTTTAAACAAGACAGACTGGCTGCAGGCGAACACAGCCAGGATAAACAAGTGAGGAATGAATCTGTGTGGGCAAAATGACAACCAAAGTGCCACTGAGCAGGGTACTGACGATGTTTGACTGAAGCTGCCTACACCTGTAGAAACTCAGGCTCACGTCTACAAACTTAGTCACAGTAAAAACAAGTCTTTACTTATGCTGTTAGATAGACGTTATTAGCCGTGCGTAAAAACAAATGGCAACAATCAATTTTTAATAGCACAAGGCTGCACGCTGCACACCGTGTTGCACCACCACGAAACCAAAGGCAAGCTAACACTTCCTGCAGGTAGTACACAATAAATCCCCACATTTAAACATTTTATTTTGCCAGGAATGATTACAATAAGGCATTGTTGTGCTGCAACTGTAAAATGTCACCAGTGATTAAACCGCACTTGCAAACTTTTCCTCAGCACCATCCACAATTACTGTTATTCAGCTGTGAGCAGGACTCTCATCTCATCGGTGTAATGTACTGTGGAAGAAATGTGTTTCATATGGTTCTTCTTCATTGTGAACTCCAAACAGAATGAGTTTTAGATAAGCTCCTTATTTTATTGTAAAATAACAGCAGTTTCATATATGCGTACACTATTTCATCTCTACTGGTGTATCTGAAAATTAGAATATTGCAATTTTTCTTCAGCTACTTTGAGTTAAGAGAGTGAACATTTTCATATTCTATTGCCTGTTAGCTAAAATGTTTCAAGCATTTTACTGCTTTAATTTTGATAACTGGATTCCACTTTTTTGAGATGCAATAAAATATTAGGTACTAAATAGCATACACATAAACAACTAAAACAACTAAAATCTACTTTTATTTTGCAAAAGCATTGTGCAAGTGCACTAAGAACTGAACCATTACTCAGACTATCCAGCTGCATGACAGACAAAATACTGTTAATAGGTCCAAACAACAGCACAACTGAGAACAGTACTGCCTTAATTGCAGCATTATATTTAGAGGATTTAAACTAAGATTCCAGGAATGGTTTTATGGGTCAGAAAAGTGTTCTCTCCCCCGACTGTTACATTTAGACTAGTAGCACAAACCTTACATCACTCTTTGCTCTACACCATTCCCTTGTCAAGGGTTAGTTTTAGAGTAAGTTTTCTTCAGGCTGTCTGTCAAACACATTTTACAATGGTTATTTGACACTTGAGGGATTACAGATAAGAAATATTGTGGGGGAAAAAAACAACACTGAGCCCTGACACTCAGTCAGCTTACCCAGCATCCTGTGCTTCATGTGCTCTGATGATTGACAGTAGGTTGTTGGTCTGCAGGAACTCACACACTGCTGGGTAACTGCAGGGTGAAACACACAGAGCAAGTAAGTTTGTTTGAAGTGAGGAAATACACAGAGGGGAAGATTCAGAAAGATCCAGTAAAAAAAAAAAAAAAAACCTTATACAGCACACATAACCGTTTTATTAGGTGAAACCACAATGAAGGCACTTGTGTTTTCTTGTGTTTTGTAATATCCATCTAAGACCTGTAGAGGGTATCAATGAGTGCAAGGCAGGCCTGAGAGGCTTCTGGCCTCCTCAGTAAAGTGGGAGCGTATACTAGTTGGTCAATGGATGCCGTGTCTGCTAAACATAGAAAATCACTGTGTTCTCAGCAGACTAAATGTCACAATGGTGACTTCCTCACATGAAGATCGCAGCTCTGGCTGCTCCGTTGATCTTCTTATCTTTACATTCCTCCATTTTTATTTTCTTTAGTTCCATCTTTCATCATCTGCCCCAACGCCCGCCTCCTATGTTGCTCTCCCTCTTTCTCTCACTGTATCTTAATATCCCTCCATATCTGGCAGGAGTAGCCAGTCGTCATAGCAACAGAACCGTGCAGTCTCCCTGGGGATTGTGGGATATTGTTTAATGCTGAAACAGAACCGTGTGTGTGTGTGTGTTTGTGAACGCACTGTTTTAGGTTTTTCCAAAGACTCTTGAATGATTTTGTGTGCGTGTGTGTGTGTGTGTGTGTGTGTGTTTGTGTGCAAAATGGCCAAGACTTTCTGTCTCTCGTAGAAATCCGACTGATTGTTATTGGATTTTGCACATGGCGCAACCATGCAAGAACCATCTCTCACTCTCTATCTCTCTGTTCTCATCACCAACATCCCAAACCAATAGCACAAATTCCAATGAAAACTTATTACTTGTAGATGGAAGTCACTGCCAGGCGATCACAAGGCATCCAGATCATTAAAACACATCCAACGAGCCCACACAGACAGGAGCACATCTGAGGATCTTACTTGTAGCTGCTAATTTCAAAGAATATTGTGGCCTGTGCACATTATTGGCTTGTTTAGATATCAGGCTAGTTCATACGTCTGAGCCTGCGTGGGGATGTACTGTGTCAGGGACACAACAATATATTCACTCACAGTCAAGATGAGTGTCATTTGAAATAAACCATCGGGACTCTTATGTTTATTTTTTGCTGGGGTCAGAATGGACCGTGTTTAATTTTGGCCTGTACCTGTAGAAATAGGAGCAGCCTCTGACTGTGTTGTGCCCAAAGTACTCCTGGGTCTTCTCATTGCCAAAGTCTTCCAGGGGGTCGGCCCATAGCAGGTCGCACATGGGCCCAAACGCTGGGGGCTCCTTGAACCGGTCCAACTAGGACATACGATGAACACACACACACACACACACACACACACACAGACAGAACAAAATGATAAGCTTACAGAAAGACAAACGCATAAACAAAGAAGACCTCATCCAAAAACATATCGGTTACACAACATTTTTTAAGTGATACAAACCGTGCACATATACACACATATACACGCAAACACACTGTCAGAGCAGAGCATCTCCATGGCAACCCTCACCACACAGGGGGGAGATGTCACACCAGCAGATTCACCATGGAAACACTGCCATTAGATGAGGGAATGTGTGTCCTCATGTCTCTGTCTTCATGTGTATTCTTGTGTATTCTGTATTACAGTTAACTGTTTACATACAGTGAGTGCGGGAGTCCTTTTCACGTGTACATTTACTGCCTTTTCTGCCTTCACAGAATGTGTGGGTATGAGTAGGAATGTCTGTCCTTGCATGTGTGTTATGTGGTGCACATAATTCGCTAACAGATTACACTACCACTACTTATCCTTGCAATTGTAAGCGTAATAAATGTTGCCATTATGTATAAAGCGTTAAATACGGAAACAATATTATAGTTCAGGGAAAAACAGGTTAAATGTTTCAAGCTGGCAGGCTAACTGTATCAGTTAGAAAGGGTGTAGTGCCCTTCCTTTCTATATATCCAAAATAAGTACAAAAGAAACCTAGATAAAATGTTAAAGATGTTGATAGTGTACTCAGCCATCCCATTAATTAACTGTGATGTCCATCTTTGGACAGTCATGAAAGGAAAGAAGTAAATCTGCATGTATGAGGCAACATAAATGTATTCTTATTTCCATTTTAGAGAAGTGAAATATCAAGGAAAAGTTCACTTAATTCAAAAAGTTGAACTTCGGTTTACTTTCATTTAATTTATTCATTACAGTAAAGTAAAATAATTAAAGCACTTATTGTAATTTGGATGACTATGAATTGTGCAGTTAGAGTAAAATATTGCATTATCATTTAGAGGTTGACATTTTTTTCATTGGTAGGTAATAATTATCAAAATTAAATGAAAAAAAATGCTTGAAAAATTTTAGTTTTCGTGTAATGAGTTGAGAACTTAAATAATTTAATAGAGTTTAATGCAACTAAAGGTCAGTTAAGCTGCACTAAATTACATGCATTCCACTCGTTAAACACTGTCAAGGCAGGTATTAACACAAAGTAGATCTTTTAGCTTCTACTGTATTTACACAATGAAGAATAACTAAATTACCAATATGTCAGTAAAAGTGGTTTTACTATTAAGGCTAGCCATGGCTATCTCACAATCTAGCTGAGCATTTAGCTGCTAACTCACAGTGTGCAGCAACATGAAGGTGACCAGTATATTTCACATTATTAAAACCAGATGAGGCCACTAAACCTACGTGCATGTACATTTACTGTAGTTCACGTGTTCAATAATATATTCTCTGAAGTTATACATTTTGATAAGGTTATACAGTATATTCTGCGTTATAATAATACAGACGTCACAGTCAAACGGAAGCTAACTCAAACATTTAGTCATTGTTTTGCTTTGGCAGGGCATGTATTGTTAATTCAAAATTCTTTCCCTCTTACAGTACCTTCTTGATATCGTCCAGTGTGTGGATCTCTGGTGAAAGCCCCCCATGCACGCAGAGGAACTGCTGGTTCATCAGGGCTGCCAGGGGCAAGCAGTCAAACGCCTCCATGCAAGAGTCATACACCTGCTCTGAGTACTTGATCTTACCTTGAGGTGGTTGGAGGAATGGAGAGGCAAAGATGTGAAAAGCTGTGACTTACAGCAGGGAGAAAAAAATGGAGATTTGATACAAATGGATCATAGAGAGCCTGGTCATCTAAAGGTTTCCTCTTTACTAAGGCAGTAACATGTTGGATTTTTCTATATTAATTTGTGCAGCAATCTCTTCTCTTTGATAATGCTACATCTCAAATAATAAGTATACATTGGTGAAAATAAAATGTTCATGGCATATTATTACAGACAATATCTGAACGCACAGACTCCAATGCTGTTTCCAGTGAACAAATTCTGACCCAGATATAAGCATGAAGCAGCGTCGCTTTATGAAACATTCCTTTAGTTTGGCAGCGAAATCAGTAAAGACGTCGAACACAAAGCATTTTTAAAGTGCATTTCACACATGGGCGCAACAATACATCTGACAGAAGACAGTATGACAGGATTAAAATAGCTGAAAGGAGATCGCAGGACAAAGATAGAAGAGGAAGAAAGAAGGGAAAAGGATGGGTTTTGGATGGGAGCATGCAGGGAAGAGAGGAAAGGAGAATCATGATTTCGTAAAGAGGGAAGGAGAGAGACTGATGGGAGGAGACGTGAACAAGAGGAGAGGTTAAAAGCAGTAAGAGAAACAGAGAGAAGGAGAGAGGATGGGGACAGAGGAGGAACGAGGGAGAGGGGAAGTGAGAGGACGTGAGAACACCATGTACACGAATCAAAGTCAGTGTGGTGGAGTACAAGCGTACAGTAGCATCGGCATTTCTTTGTGTGTGTGTGACAACAAGGAGGGTGCCTGTCAGCCTCTCCATCTGCCTTGTTTAGCACAAGAGCTCATTATTGCTAGTCCACTAAATTTCAGCTTCTTCCACACACATGCACTTAAACATTTATGAAGACACTCTTGCACATGCATACAGCCAGCACTTACACACACCCTTGTGTTACACACACGTACATACACAGCAGATGGTAATTGAGGGCGACCACTATTCACCATGAGCACCAGGGGAAATTAGCTTCCTTGTCCCTTGGCCAATCAGACACAGAGGAGTAAGTCCCTGAGCCAATCATTAAGGGCCAAATTAATTTGCTGCTAATCACCCACTCTCGGACAGGACACGAGGAGAGTCAGAGAAACAAAGGCTGGCAGAGGTAGGAAAAAATGGATGGATGGATGGAAAGGAAGAGAAATAGGAACTAACGAGCAAGAGCGTTACAGGAGAGACAGTTATGTGTGTGAGAAACGACGTAGGGTATAACAACCAGGAAGGACGGATACAGGAGGAACCTTGAGGAGAAAATGTTTTTACAGCAGGACAGATTATTTAAACAACCCAGTTGCCTAGCCATCTCTCCTCGGTTAGCAACGATGAGGCATCGCAGACCCACAAACTTCTCCACGTGTCAAATCAGTCCATGGAAGGACACTTCTAAGAGGGATACTCCTAAATAGAGAGTTTTTAGGGTCAAAAACCTTTCACAAAGAAAAATGTTCTCTGAACAGCATGTTTGTGCCCCCTAATATAAACTGCAAAAGTTAGCATGTCAGGCTAACTAGCCTATGACCCACAGCTGTAAACAAAAGTTTCTTCTGGGGCCATGAAGCATTTCATTCACTAACTGGTACGTTATGTGAGGTTTGCAGCTTACTTCTTAAAAACCGCGGTTCTAGCACACCCAAGTTTCTGTCTTTTGTCATGGTGGGTTCCTGGATATGTTGCAGCTATTACACCCCAGCAACTCCTGAATAAACTCATTGTCTAAAATTGCAGTGCATCTGCCAAACACATTCAGTCCTCATCCCAATAGCTTTTTCGCTGATAATACTGAAAGTGGAACATACCCTAATGCACATAAAAAAGAGCCGTAAAGCACTGTCATGCTTTTGGTTTAAAAGCTGTAATTTGTAAAATGTGGCCTAAATTTCAGGGTCCTTCCAAAAATGTAGGGAGCACTATAACACCAGAGTAACCGCCAACTGCTGTCACTATACTGCTGTGTATTCTTTGACTCTTAGCTTAGTTAGCATGTGGGCACAGTGGACCTCCCGCACACTGAAATCTGCCTAGGTCACGACCTTGGAACACAAACGGGGCCACCACAGCCAACGAGGCTCAGCTAAACCAGACTGCTCGGCCTGAACAGGGATGGAAACCAAACAGCTGGAGATCAGTGAAGCCCAATTTGATGACAGGAGGTTTAGTATATAGATGATTTATAGCAGCTTTGACAAGCACTATGACTTGGTGGATTGCGACAGGCGGTGATCGGGAGAGAGGAAAAACTGGCACAAAAGCAAGGTAGAGTCGGTCAGGGTGGATGATTCAGAAAACTCACAGTCTAATTCAAATTCTTGGGTGCACAATTTCATTCAAAACTGATTCGCAATTCAACACAATTTTTAATGCACACTTCAAACAAGTACACAACATTATGTGCCTGGTAAATTTAGTTTTAGTCATATTTATTATTTATTTCAACTTTCGGTCATTACTTTATTAAAATGTTTTCTTTTTGTAAACTAATTCCATACATGCTGTCTTTTAGGAAGAGGACATTAGGTAGGGTGTGTGAAGCGTGAGCGTGCAGCAGATCCGAGACAGAAAGTTGAGTGGGAGCTAAGGAACGACGGCGGTAAGCGGCTGGATCACACTCTAGCAGTGATTTCAGTAATTTAGCTTCTCCACACCGAGGTGGAGTCAGCTGTGTGCTAACTGAAAAATGTGAATACATTTTTGTTATGTTTAAATTGATTCAGAATTTGCAGCAATAGGATTTCAATTGCTGTATGAACGGAATATGACTATGACATGTAGAGAAAGAATATTTTCAGACTACAACAGTGGCAATTGTCTCACAAAGACAAACCAGGATGGTTTTGGCAAGTTTTGTTACAGGTTTACGTGTTATTCTATGAGTAAACAGGCCCAAAGTTAAGTAAAAAAACAAAACTTAAATTCAAAAGCTGGACTTTTCTGTACGAATGTCTGTTTTGTTTACTTATTATATGAGAATTCTCCCAGCTGAAGCTAAGCAAGTTCCTGGGGCTTATAGTTTGTTATGAGCCAGTAGGGGCTAGCTCTTAAGCATCATAACTTCAGTATATATGTCTGCAAAACACATCAACAGTGCCATTTCTTCACATTCTGTTGACAATGTTAGTTCATTTTTTAAACTAATATTAGTGCCACACATATGATGAAGGTGCTGCATTTATGAGTGTATGACTCTCTTAAATAGGTAAAGTTTTCTAGGTCAAAAACCTTTCACAAGCAAAAATGTTCTCTGAACATTTGTGTTCTCTAGTATAAGCTGCCAAAGTTAGCATGTCAGGCTAACTAGCCTACAGCTGTATACTGAGCTAGTAGTACTAGTTTGTATATACTCAGCTGTATATGAGTTTCTTCCAGGGCCATGAAGTATTTCATTCACTCGCTGGTATGTAATTTGAGTTTTACAGGTTACTTCATAAAAACCGTGGTTCTAGCACACCCAAGTCTTTGTCTTTTGTCAAAGCAGCTGACATTGACATCGCTCTTGAGGAGGTAAGAACGAGAAAAATGTGAGGGATGAAACACCCACTGACCCAAAAGGAGCAGAGAAATATTTGGGGGGAAGAGAAGAGTTACTCACATTCTTGTTTGAAGGTGAAATACTCTGTCAGATGTCTACATTCATGATTTCCACGAAGTAAAAATAGTGTCTTTGGATAGAGGATTTTCAGTTTTCAGCGACCACAGGTACAAGACGCACTAACAAAGGTTCAAAGCAAAACAACGAGTCATAACAATATCATTAAACTGCCAAAACATGAGTACATTAACAACCACTAATGAAACAATAGTGCGGTATCATATACTGTAATCTGTTGCTAAGAGAGTTTTAAACCGGATGTTGGTGAGTTGTTTCATTCCCCATTTGTGTTAGATGTTTGGTCTATGTACACACGTTTCGATAATTTATGGTGCTCGATCTCAACTATATTCATTTACACAAAAACATAAATGCAACACTTTTGTTTTCACTCCCATTTTTCACAAGTTGATGTTGAGGTTGAATCAGATCTTTCTTGAATTTTAAATATTATAAAATCTCTGTTACTGAGTTCTTTGCCTCCTTCTTTGTCGAAGTAATCAATCCACATGTTCCATGTGTTGAAGATGCTGATTAACCAACATGATCATTTTACAGGTGTGCCTCGGGCTGGTCACAATAAAGAGTCCTTCTAAAACATGAACAATAGATGTTGCAAGGTTTGAGGGAGCGTGTCACTGGTATGACACGAACACAAATGCCCATTTCACGTCACTTAAACATCTCCAATTTCGTTTTTGACGGTTTGGCAGTACATCCAACCAGCCTCACAACTGTAGACAACACGTAACCACACTTGTGCAGGACCTCCACCTTGTGGTCCTCATTGGGGTCTTCACCTGAATGCAATTTACTGTCATAACCAACTTTCTTACCTTGATGGCAACGGGCACTTTGGACAAGTTTGGTTTTCTTCACAGATGAATCACAGTTTGCACTGTACCACTGTTGTATGCATGAGCGATTTGTTAATGTTGAGATCACAACGCTCCATGGTGGCGGTGAGATTATTGTATGGGCAGATATATGGTACTGACATTGAGCCTTTTATTGATGGTAGATTGAATGCACAGAGAGCACGATCCTGAGGCTCATTGCCCTGCCATCGCCTCAATGTTGCAACACGAACATGCATGTCACCATGCATGCATGAATGTCACGCAAGCTGAGAACATCCCACTTCTTGCATGGCCAGCATATTCAAAATATTTATCAACATGTAACTTACTGAGCGTTTTTGGGATGCTCTACATCAGTGTGTTTCAGTTCCTGCCAATAGACCTTTAGCATCTGGAGCCAAATTGCCATGAAATTGCAGGTACATTCAGGTTTAATTGCTAAAACAAACGTTCAGTTCCATTTAGCGTGGCAGAGCCTATCCAGCCTAACCCAACATGTTCAGGAGAGTGATAGATAAATAGATGTACTTTATTGATCCCAATCTGGGAAATTACATAATGTACAAGAGCAGTAAATCGACTTGAATGGAACAGAGTATTCATTAACATCGTTGCGAAAACCTGTGTTTATCCAGCTATTTCTTGCCAAAAAAAAAAAAAAAGGTCTATATCCCAGAACTTTGCATAGCCATTGAAAAGGAGTGGCCCAATGTTTCGCAGGCCACAAACATCAACCTGATCAATCATGGAGATGTCTGGCACTGCATGAGGCAAATGCTGGCCACACAGGACACCAGTCCAGCCTTCAATAATTTGCTTTGTCTTGTGAAAAATGGGAATGAAAACAAGTATTGTGTTTATACTTTTGTTGAGTTTATAATAATTGAAAGACAGTAGAATGTGCAGTCACCCCAGCGGTGAAATTAGCCTGACTCTTGAGAAGAACTTAGGACGTGAACATTTCTAAACCAAAACACATGTTAAAATGGAGATGTTTAAATCCGCAATGAAGTGTGTAATAAATGTACATCCTCACCTCGATACTGAAATATCCCCTGTCTACATAGTCCCCAAGGAAGAGGTAGCGCGTGTTGGCAGGAGAACCTCCCACTTCAAACAACTTCATCAGGTCGAAAAACTGGCCATGGATATCTCCACACACTGTGGACACAGCACACACATCTACGTTAGACCGCAACTCTCAGTCGGGGTGCACGAGTTTGGATTTTTGCTGATATTCCATATGTGGATATTTTACCACTTAATTGTGACCAATTGCTGAACCTTATACTGATGTGTGCACATGCTTTGTTCAGCTTCTCTTAGAGACCATCAAGACTTTCCTGTATGGGAATTGGAACAGTTCATTGGGCCTATTGTTATCATGACGGTCCACTGACAGATACAGACATACAACAGTTTGTCTGCTAATTGAAAAAATAAGGACATTTAGTCAATTATTTGCGTAATCAAAGCATCATCTTTTTAGTCCGTTATAGTCTTTTTTTTTTTAGATAAGAGTGAAACCCTCCAAGGATCTGAACCCTAAATTCCCCCAGAACTTAGCCATATTCTAAATAAATGCAAAGTCCATCTACCTATATACAATGTGAATGGCTGATGGATCGAAAAATAATCAGAAACTTTACCTTTCTGTCACTTTACTAGTAAAATGAGACTGCTGCGTCACAGATGGGAGCGCTCCGGCCAGTAGCTCTAATTCTTTTACTTACTCTGGTGCCATAAATCATGGTAGTTTTAAAATAACATCACCGTTCACAGCACTACATTAAGTGAAATTAAGTGACTAACTTCACATTTATAGCAATGAAACATTTGACATCGAGCTTCTTGCGATGACTGTGCTTATACGATCAGTCAACATTCGTCTTCCACTCCCTCTCCTTCACCATCTCTCTGGGCTCTCCTTTCACTTTTAGTTGATGTCATATCTCCCCCTCTGTAGCCATTTTACAATGCCAATTTTACATCTGCCCGTCTCTCCATCTGCTTGCCATGTGAATGTCTTTTTTTGTGCGTCTACTCCTAAGCCTTCACTTTAATTTGAACTGGGAATTGGGAGTGCAAAATGGCATGAGTGAAACTGAGCCATACCTGTCTGCCTGCTCAAACCTGCCTCAGTATTTTACCAGAAGCCTTCATGTGACACCCAAAAAGCCAAATTGCAGCCATCCATCTGCCTGCATCACTACTCCATCTATGTTAGAAAGGTATAAAACTGTTCCGAATACGTCCTCAACATCAAATTTACTCGAAGCTCTCCGTAAAAGAACCTGCATTATCTTTCAGTAGTTTCATCTCTGAAACCTATAGGCTATTTTCAATCATAGCTAACTCTCTGGTGGGTGTTTCTGGGTCAAAATCTTTAGAGGTGGAGAAACAGGAATCAATATGTTTCTCATTGGGAATGTGCGGGTTAGAGAACCGCTGCACTAAGCTGCATATGATCAACTGTCTCTCCCTCTGCCTGTCTGTCTGCCGTTATCCCAGGGATCTGTACCTGTGAAAGCTGAGTGATGTTCCCACACTGCGTGGGCAGGACAGCCCTCACGGCATTATCTCACCGCTTGCATTTGCATTAATGCACACACATATATGCACAGGCGCAGGCACATTAAGCAAGCAGTGGCAATAGGTTGAGAGCGTCTGAGTCTGCCTGCCTGCTTGTCTGTGCTCTGTGTCATCATCTTGGAAACTTGTGATCCATTTTGTTCTCCATCGGTCTCAATCTTGCCATGACATGGGTGTCCCCACTGGAAACAGCTTTAAAAGGAAAACTTTGACATTTAGAGAATAACGCTTATTCCCTTGGTCTCCTAGATGAGAAGATGGATACCGCTCTCCTATCTGTAAGATAAATATGAAGCTAGAGCCAGTAACTGGTTAGCTTAGCTTGGCATAAAGAGTAAAAACTGCTGGCTTGGCTTTGTTTTTCTCTTTGCATACCAGCACCACTAACGCTGGTGGTTGTTTTTGTACAGATTTAACAATTATTGAAAGTTTTTTCCCTGTTTTCAGTCTGTAAGCTTAGATAAACTACCTAGTATTACCTGGTAGTGCCGTTTTTACTCAACAGACAAGAGGGCACTATCATTATCAGCATATCCTGCTATTTCTCCAAAAGGTCAAATTATTCCTTTAAGTAAGGTTAGGTTTTCCTCTGTCATCCATCTTCCAGTGGCTCGCAAAATCGCAGACTAATTCACTCCACTCTCCATCACAGTACAATACCTGTGACTGGTGCTTCAATATCCAACATAGTGCGCTCCTGGCGCAGGATGGCGGCACCCTCATCGATGATACGCAGGGCCACGGCCTCCTCCAGCCTGCCCTCCTTGGTGAGGTGAGCTTTGAGCAGGTCCACCCGCGGCCGGCCCTCGGCATCAAACACCTCCTTCATGGTGAGCCTGTGGGCCAGGGGGAAGGGAACCGCTGGAGAGGGAGGTGGGAAAAGACGTGATGGATAAGATGGAGGTGGAGGTGAAGATATATATGATGACAGAAAAGCAAGAAATGAGTTTCAATGGGTAGATGGGACAGATGTGGAAACAGTTATGGCAGAAATTGGAGAAGTTGATGGAAAAGAAACGAGAGGAGCAATTAATTCAACACAGAATATGGTGTACTGTAATTGTGTGTGTTCTTCTACACGCTTGGCCATGATCATCAGAAACCACCAGCCCTCACCATTATCCTGCTGCAGGCATTTACTGAGCCAGTGTACTGTATGTGCCTGTGTGTGTGTGTGTGTTTGTGTGTGTGTGTGTGTGATGGATGCCTAGGTGAGTAGTATCGAAGCTGGGGCTTCCAGAGTCATCAGGGCTGCCTGCCTTTGTTCTGCAGCAATGTCTCTCTGCCTCTCTGACTCTGTTCTGCAATAATGTCTTTCTTACATAATGAAGGCCCCAAGGGCGCTGGTGGAGAGGGGGGCTGACTTACAATGGGGGTGATACAGCAAGAGCGCGAAGCCGCACGTGAGGAGTTACATACACAGATATGAGGACGCACATACGCAAATGGTCTTAAACAGGCACAAACTCAGTGTCAAGAAACAAAAGGCAGAGACTAGGGGGCGCATGCGTAGATCATGTATGGCACAATGGTGTTAACACGCATGACTGCATATGAGTGTGTGAGCATACAGTGGCACACACACACAAGCTCATAAAAGGTATTGTTATGCAGGATCCACAGAGCCTGTTGGAGCCCCACCAGTGCTAACACAGATAATGGCCTAGATCACAAACTAAAAACTAGGCCTGGATCTCCCTCTCTCTCCACACACACACACACACACACACACACACACACACACACACAAACACGCTTACGTTCACTGTCATTTTGTGTATGTTTTGAACTCGTTCCTCTTTGCCCCTTCTGCTGGTTGATCACTGCTATTTTCTTTTTCGTCCACTGTCTCTACCCCTGTTGCTGTAACAGTGAGTGTGTATGTGATACTCACTTTTATTATTCTACATTAAATGAAGTTCAGAACCCCAGAATTTAGATGATCAAAATCCAAATTCTGTTGACAGAAATTGCTTAGACAAACCATACACTCATGGTTGTTTCTGTTTTTTTTTGCTATTTTTGGACAAAGGGACCATTACGTCATTTGGATCACATATGTAAAAACATTAATAAGCACTTTAAACGTAAGAGACACACCTGAATGCATATTTAAAAGCCCAGAGGGTGACTACCCGAGACTCACCCTGAGGCTGAATAAAACACAGGAGCATTCTGAGACATCCCAGGACACCATATGCTGCCAAGCTGGAGGCTCTGGTCTCCATCGATCAAGAACAGCAGATCTACACGTCAAATCTAGTTTCAACTTTCATGTTCGGATTCATCATCATTCTGAAATCTTTGTGTGCCACCACATTAACAGAGAACATAAGCCAGAAACTAGATTACCCATACATGTCGAGCATTTGTGTTACTTAAAATTTACTCACAAAAAAGGACATGGTGGACCTTCAATGTACTGTAATGTACTGTCCTGCGCTGTCCTGTACTGTCCTGTGCAATGATGCGGGTACAAGTCACAAAAAGGTGCGGTCATGTTAGAAAAAAAACAACAACAAAAAAAAACGTGTTATTGTTTTTCTGAAGTGTGCACACATGCATGTACTGTATGTATGTTTCGATGTTGAAGCAAAACGCTGGTCTCCAGTGTGAGAAAGAGAAAGAGAGAGAGAGAGAACGAAAGCAAGAGGGAAGGAGTGTAAAACTCCTAAGTTGTGCGAGTGGTGTGAAAGTAGGGCAGGTATAAGGGAGTGGAGAGCAGCAGAGACAGCTTGGGAAAGGAACTATACTTGGCAGTACAGGGATTGGAGAAAGAAGAGTGCCAGCCCAGTGAAACCAAGAAGGCGTTTTGCACCTGATTGACGGCCCATGTGATGAACGCATAATAATACTACAGGATGTCAGGCAAACTTGAGAAGTCACAGCATGTGTGTAATTGTTGAAGTCTGAAAGCTGTCGAAGGTTTACAGCTGTTAATTAACATTAAATTAGATTAAAATGTAATATTTCAAGTCTGACATGAATTTGTGAAACTAAGTGGTAGTTTTTTCTTCATCAAAGTAAGTATTTTAGCGAAGGCTTTTTGCATTATGCATCAGAATTTGCAGACCTGGAGCACAACATTAACAGAGTAAAGAAAAAAAATCAAATAATGCTTACTGGTTTTTGGGCTATCTGATAAGCCTTGTTTATGTATCTAACTTCTTCCTGGAATGCTCTGGAATGAATTAGGATTTCAGTTCAAAATCCAAAATACCTACAGTATTTTGCAGCGTGTTCACCATCTTGGTGAGCCACGTTAGCATACTAACATTTGCCAATTAGCACAAAACATAAGGTACAGCTGAGGAGAATATCAGTTTTGCAGGTATTTGAACCATTCTGAACTGACTATAAAGGAAATGCCAGTACATTACTGACTTCTTGGTTCGTCCTCGGGTTACAAAAGGTGAACACATTTTTATAGCCATGCATCCAATAATATGATGTTGCCATGAATAAGACAGTGCTGCAAGTGAGGCCTAATATATAAAAGAATCCTACAGTTTTCCTTCTATGTTCAATAAGCTTTTGCATCCCACTGTTTTTTTTTTTCAGAAACCCTTGGGGATTAAGCAATTATGTAAAGAACCTGTTATCTTGATAATATTGCAAGTGGGAGGTGGTTTAGTATGAGGAAGTAAATTTGGTATATTGGCGCTGACATAGCTTAAGCTTCTCACAAGGAAGCAAATCCAAAAGGGTTTTACACTTTTTCAATACAAACAGTTTATCAAACGACATTAGAGAGAGTGAGTGGTTAAATTTCAAGAGAAAACAGCTTTTAACAAATACAAAAATGATCATGACTACTATCTTAAAAGAAGGATTTTAGATTTTGAAAAAATGTTTTCTAACCATCTGTCTGAAAAATACATAGGCCCCATTATATTTCGTTTGGAAAAAAAAAGAACAATCTCTGACCACATTCTGCTCTTCTGCAGCTTATTCAGAGGAAATTTGATCCACTGATGATTCAATACGCTGAGTACCTTCAAGTGGTCTGGAGCAACCACAGTACTTGCAGTCAGGGGAGACCAGAGATCTATCGCAAGTCTAGTTTCTTGCACAAGAAATGATACACCTTATGCAGCATGAAAACAAGAAATAGGGACATATACTGTCTTATTTATAGCAAGTGTTCAACATGATACCTTACTCTCAAAGCCTGGAAAGATTTTGGATCGTTTTTCATCATTTACTGAATGGTGAGCAATTAGTCTCTAATATTATTATGTTGAGCACAGATGCGGTGTTTTCATTAGCAATTGTGCCTAAATTAGTCCTCTAATGCCTTATTCTGGTCTTTTTCTTTGTTATCTCTGTAACTCTCTCAAATCCAGATAGTGTCTCCACACTGTGAACATCATTGTGACATGTCTGCCCATTATATGAGCAGTCTATTTAGCTCCAGGTGTGCAGACATTATCTCCACTTAGAAACTCTAATATGCAGAAATACAGAAAGGTGTTATAATAACATCATGACTGCTTGAACTGCAGATTCATTGACTGTAATTATAGTGAGTTGGAGGAGATACAGTATAAAGGTGATTTACAGCCGCTTTGACAAGGACTATGACTTTGGGGACAGCGAGGCACACGAGGCGAGCAAAAGCGACAGGGGAAAGAACAAAACAGCAAAACAATATGAGATATATAATTTGCATATCTTACTCTGTGAACTGAGGATTTAATTTGACCAAACACATGAAGTGAAAAGACAAACCAGGATGGTTTTGTGAGTTTTATTTCGTTTCTTACTGTTAATTTCAACTAAACATTTAGAAAGCTTATGAAACTTAGCAAACTTGCTGCACCTGTATGCAATTAGGCCCAAAAGTAGTGGGATAGTGACGAAACAGGCTTTTTTTGGCCACTGTACACCACAACAATAAATTTGAAAATAAAAACGCAAACAGGATGTGATTGAAGTGTAGACTTTCAGCTTTAATTACACAAGAGTATTGCATTAACTTTTGTACACAAAGACCCCCACTTTCAGAGGCTCAAAGGTATCTGAACAAACTAACATAATTATAACAGTAAATTTTTAATACCTCGATGAAAAATTCTTTGCAGTCAGTGAGTGCCTGAAGTCTGGAACAAAAGGACATTACTGAACTGTGAGTTTCCTCCCTTCAGATGCTTTTGCAGCCCTTCACTGCAGCCACCTCCAGCTGCTGCTTGTTTGGGCGTCTTTCTGCCTTTAGTTTTGTCCTCAGTAACCGAAAAGCTGCTTTATTGGGTTGAGATCCGGTGACTGACTTGGTCACCGAAGCCTATCTCTTTATTTTTGCCTTGAGGAATCTTGGGTTGCTTTCGCAGTATGTTTTGGGTCATTATCCATCTGCAGTGTGAAGCGCCATCCTAACAGCTTTGCAGCATTTGTCTGAATGCGAGCAGAAACATAGCCCTGTGCGCCTCAGAATTCAATCTGATTCTTCCATCAGCATTTTCTATCATCAGTAACTATCAGTGAGCTGGTTCCTCTGACCATACACGCCCATGTCATAACACTGTCTCCACCATGTGTGACTGATAGAAAGGTGCGCTTCAGATCATCAGCTGTTCCTTTTCTTCTCCAGACTTTTCTCTTCCCATCATTCTGATACAAGTATATCTTGATTTCATCCGTTCAAAGAAGCAATGTTGTACGTTGTTTTTGTGTCTTGTTTTGTGTAAAGTGTCCTGGCCTTTCTGTTCTTGAGTGTTACAAATAGTTTCCACCTTGTTGTACATAATCTATATTTACCTGTCTCTTGATTGTAAACTATGACAATGATACGTCTACTTCCTCAAGAGTGTTCTTGACGTGACTGGATGTTGTAATTCTCTGATAATTTGTGTTCTCCCTGGCCTTCCAGGTCTTTAGGTGTTGCTGAGCTTGTCAGTGGATTCTTTCTTTTTGAGAGTGTACCAAACTGTTGATTTGGCCACTTTTGGTGTTTTTGGTATCTCTGTGATAAGTTTATTTTGTCTAATGATGGCTTTCACTTGCATGAACACCACTTTGGACCTCATTGAGAGTTCCACTGAACAGCTATAAAATGCATGTTTAACACTAGGGAGTCAACTCCAGAGCTTTTAGCTGCAAAATTTGTTTTGGAATAATGAGGGAAGAGACCACAGCAGATCATGAAACTGCTGGCCACTTAACTATAACTTTGAGCCTCTCGAAAAGGGGGACTTTGTATAAAAATGTCTGTAGATCCTCTTGTGGTACTGCACAAACTGAAACTTTAAGTCTTAACTTCAATCACATCTTGATTGCTTTTTTTTTCAGATCCATTGTTGTGGTGCACCGAGGCAAAATATCAAAAATTGTGTCACCGTTCAAATACTTACAGACCTAACTGTACATCTCCCAGCTGAAGCTAGTGCAATATGAGGGCTATCACACTGTTGTTTCTGGAGATACAAATTGGTGTTATGAGACAACACAAACTTGGGTTAGTTTGTTAGCACACTAACTTTAATAATGATCTCCGCAACAGAATACATTGACATCTTTGACATAATGTCACTGCAGTTGTTTTTTCAAGTTCTGTTGATAATGTCGGACTTTAAAGTTGTAATATGTAACATTGATGATCTGCATTTAATGGATGGCCAGTGACAGTATTTTAGGTTATGGTCACACAAGAGCTGCTTAGTCCACTTTAAGTGAAACCTGGTACAGTTTGTTTAAGGTGTGAATGCAAAGCGGACAGAGTTGCAGACCAAAGTTAGGAAGTGGACAAAAAGACAGTGTATCATGAGTAAAAGGAGGCAAAACAGGAGTCATGCATTTGGGAAAAAAACAAAACAAAACATTGAATCATCATTAAGTGAGTGGATAAAATATCTCATGGACAGACAGGGAGCAATGAAGAGGCAAAAGCTCTGAAAGTATGGTCAGATGATTATGTATCATAGTTGCTTGTGGCAACTCACAAAAACAGCAAAGTGTATAAACAATTTAAAGGTGTTGAGATTCCAGTTGCACAGCTAATCAATTAAGGTTGAGTTGGTTAACAACACTGTAAATGATATGGGGAATGGATTTTTCCTCCCTGTTGTGTCCAGTACACGAGCAGTTGCTTTGACCATGTGACACTGTTCAGAAGGTATGGTCCATTTAACAAAGTGAAGTGTGAATGCTAACTATATGAAAACTCAGCAATTTTGCAATTAGACGTAATATCCTAACAAGAAATCGCTCCTTTTAGCTAAAATCATGGTCATATCTTACAAATTGAAAAGATTTAACAATGTATTCCAATACCTTCATCCTCTAACACTACGTTTAAATTAGAATATGAGTATAAAAAAGACACAGTTCTACGTTTACAATAAGTACCCTGCAAGTTTTTCCATTCCCTGATGGTGAAGGTTCATAAGTAACAACAGAGAAAACAGTCTACCTTAAACTTCCCTGGTTTGACATGAAAGATGGGATTTACCAGTTTTCTATTTCTTGTTACTGATATTTTCAAATACAGGAAGTAGGGAATTGCTTCCAATTATATCAGTTTTTTCTGAAACTATAATTGTTTTGACCTGTACAAACAGTAAATCCAATGACTGGAAACAAAAGGCAATGGTTAAGTGAATATGAAAATTGACAAGGCCACCTATGGGAAAGCATTGACAAAATATGTATTCTTATTATTAATTCACCTGTCTTTTCAGTCACGTGAAAACCCATGACACTGACTTTTGGAAAAATCTTGCCCAAGTGTTAAGTCTTAGCAATTAAAAAATTTGCCAGGCACTGGCTCATTTACTGTTCAATGATGTGCATTGTTGTTATAAATAAATGCATGAAATAAGGCAGTGTCAGCGTGAGTTCCACAACACCTGTGGATAGTACTTCTCTCAAACGCTGCTCTAAAACCTTGTGATGGTATCAAGCGTTTCAACCTCCAGGGGAACTTTCTGACGGTACAGTGTACCTTTGTCTGGGTACAGATTAAAAAAAAACAAACTGAACTCCGGTTTCTGAAACAGTGTAAAAAAAATTCTTCATCAAGAAGTGTCCTTTTTAACGAAATCACCATCCAATCACATAAATGGGTGTGAGGTTAGGACATTTTTAGCTTCTTCCTAATGTACTTTGTACTGCTTTTTTCATCTGGCCCACTCTCCATTGCTGAAGTCCCTGGTGTGGAATTTATTTAGCACCAAAGCTGCCAGCTCAGCCAAAAATCTCCACATCACAGCACAGTGAGAGGGAGCCCGAGAGAAAATCTATGACACAGCTTTCAACAAAATCTCCTAAATTTGTTTGGGCTGGCTTAATAGCCTAACTGGAGCACAGAATCCGATCAGAATCATCTTGTTATCGTGCACATCCTCCCTAATGGCTAAAGTTAATTATGGGGATATTTCATCACTTTTAATAACACAAAAAAGCCATTCACTATAAGAGGGACCTGCAGCTGGATGGCGGAAGTGACGTCAAGCAAGAACAGACACTTTGCAGGAATGACGGTAGAATTCATCTGTTCTCTTTAGTGTTTGTGCTCCGATTTGTGTTCTTTAATTGACTGATTGTTAGATCATCAAAATGGATAAGAAATCGTCTTTGGTGCTGAGCCATATACAGTATGGGCCAGAAAAGAAAAGGAATAACACACATGGTGTATGAAAAGTACATAATAAGAACAGCCCTCTATGTGTTACATGTAGCCCAGGAATCAAATCATTACAATGCAATACTGTTAATGTCCAGACTGTATCTGTCCGGTGTTCATCCTGTGACAACGGCTAGAACTGATGGCATGCCTGTGTGTGTGTGTGTGTTTGACGTGTTGCCCTCTACAGGACCTTATTTAAAGTGATCACACACATCTTCTGAGATCAGTTCATCCCACTGCCTGTCTCTGCATGAGTAAATGAAGGGAGAAACTGATGGATAAAAGAATGAGAGCAGCGAATGAGAAGAGTGAATGGGAAAGCTAAAAAACTGGGGTGTATGAGAGCGGAGAGTTGTGACTGTTCACATGTCTGTTGTCTGTATGTGTGTGTGTGTGTGTGTGTGTGTGTGTGTGTGTGTGTGTGTGTGTGTGTGTGTTTATCCACTATCTTTGACCCAGATCAGCTAACACAGATCCATGGGTCTTTGAAGGTGGTGGTGTGTGGGGACAACTAAAGATGTGTGTGAAGTCATTCAATTAATGCACACTACACACATGTAGGACCATCTGTGTACACAAACACACACACACACAAGCAGAAACAACGGCCCATCCCCTAACAGCCTGTCCTCATTAGACTGACTCTCTCTCTCTCTCTCTCTCTCTCTCGCTCTCTCTCTCTCCGGAGTACCTGCTCTCTATAAATAGCCCTTGCCCTGCCACCCTCCCCACAGGGCACACACAGAGACCTGTCAAGGTGGGACCCCCACCTCACAAGGATAACACCAAAATCCTACACACACGCACACACAGCTTTGGGGGGAGTATGAGGGAATGGCACAGCATGTTATACTAAAAGGAAATATGCCCAGTGTGCCCCGAGCCTTGCCTTGCCAGGGGTGATGTGTGTGTGTGTGTGTGTGTGTGTGAGAGAGAGAGAGAGAGAGAGAGAGAGAGAGAGAGAGAGAGAGAGAGAGAGAGGGTATTTGCCTGAGTGCATACATTCATTTGTGCATACTGGATCCACTGAGCTTTGGTGAACAATCTTCACGCATCTATTTATGCGCTTCAAAGATCACAGCTAAGCAAGAAATATCACCCTTGCACCGCGAAACGTTACCCCGCATGAAGGACTGCTTTCACAGGATGAGGTTAGAGAGCTAGGCCTTTGGTCTCAACATGGGATTTCAACATAGCTACCTTGCTATTGGAATGTATGAAATAGTGAAACTATTCTTGCTCTTTCCAAACTGAATTATCAGCCTGCTGCGCACATATCATATGGACATACGGCATCGTTTGTGTAGCTATGTCCTGTATTGGGCTAACATATGGCTAACATTCACAGTATGCTGAGTAATCATAAGAGAAGCAAGGGCTGGGTGGATTGTTAGTTTGAAGCTGGACTGATTACGATATGGAGGCAAACAAAATCAGTATCATGTTTTTAACAGAAAAAGGATTAATAAACATAACCCTAACAGGTAAGATTTTGTTTTCGTAAAAAAAATAAATGGAGACCAAATGGACCTTTTTCTCCGTAGCCATGCTGACATGAAGTTGCAGCAAAACACAGGTGTAACTAATAAAATTCCTGTTCCGTTTCATGTGGCAGAGCCTATCCTGTAAAGCTCTGTTTCTATCAAGAGGTAATGTTTAGTGTAGTTTGGAAAAAAAAAAAAAAACACATTGCCAAGCATTAGACAGTACCCTGACATAGTGAACCATACTGTTCCACTTTCATCACCCTTCGCTTGAGGCACCAACCAGAGTTATGTGAAACCATAAATGGGGGATCTAGACCCACTGCGGTCCGTTGAATAGTCGACAGTTTTGTCACTTCCTTGCGGGGAGGGGGTGGGGCAGGGGCTGACACACGCCATGTTTAAATATATCATATCGATTACAGGAATGAATATTTGCAACACAAAATGCTGAATGCCCTCCACTGTTTCCTTTGTTTACTGTGTTACGGTCTCTCGGTTGAATTCATCGGAGGGTTACAGTGACACGTTGCTATGATGTCAGCGACTTGCATAGTTGGCTCGGCTAAAGCAGTCCGGTGTGTACCCCACCCACAAGAACTGAACCATACTGCGTGGTGGAAATGGGGCTTAAGTGTGGCAGAACGTATCCTTGAAGCCAACATGCATAGCACCCAGCGTCTATTTAAACTGAACGGATGGCTGCTTTTGCACAGATATAAAAAACAAGCTAGTCCCCAGATGGGAGACACCACAAAGTTACTAGTACTTTTGTTTGTTAACAAGGGGCTACAACTTTTTCATATCAAGTACTGTCTGAGTGTCCCCATAAGCCATGCTGTTAAACACGCATGCACAATACCAGGGTCCTGAAACTGGCTGACGTGCAGTAGGAAATGCAGCTGTCATTTTTGTTACTCATCAGACCTGTGCTTCAGCGGTCAAAAAGGTCTAGGAGGCAGAAGCTGCACTCAAACTGACACATTTCCCAAGCTGTGCAATGGGCATCATATTTCTGTTTGCATAGGAGTCAAGTATTAACCCACTAGAATGTTTTCCCAGGATTTCTATTAAGTGATTAATACATGTCATTCATTACTTAGCAGTCTCTTCCATATTTCAGCAGCTATTGATTCTTGGACACTGCCACTGATTGTTTGTTTTTTTAAATTGTGTGTTTGCTGTGGTAACGATCTGTTGTGAGGAAGCAGTAACACACGTGACTGTGTTTCTATAAAACGTATTGTCAAATATTCTGTTCTACTTGTTATTTAACTAAACATGTAAAGGAGAATTACATTCTTGCGCGGAAGCCAGCTTGTTTTTCGCTCACATGCAGACAGCTTAGCATGATAATGGATATGAATCAAAAAGCAGTCTGTTGGTTAAGTTTGAGGATGCCGTGCCGCACTTTGTTTTCCTCATCTCTCTTTCTGTGCCACCCCCTCGCTCTCACATGAGCTATTTCACCTCCTCCGTGGCCTTGTCACAGTGTCTCCTTTCCTCCCTCTCTCATCTTGCCCCCACACTCTCTGCTCCCTCTGTCCATTCCCCTCGATGTGCTTTGTCCTCTGCTTCCAACTCTGCACGCTTCTCTTCGCTGAGTGTCACTAAAATCCATACTGCGTGGAACCATCGGGCGCAGCAGCCCATCGTCCAGAAGTGATGTCTCTTTGACTTATGCCCCCATCCCTCTCCAGATGCACACACACTAAATCATTCTCACCTGACTGATGAATCGCTGTGGTACTTCTGCTGCGTGTTTTAAGAGAAGGTGCATTTATGTCTGTGTGTGTGTGTGTGTGTGTGTGTGTGTGTGTGTGTGTGTGTGTGTGATGGATGATGCATGAGGATGTAGGCCGCTTAATTTGTTCAAGTGGTGAGGCAGCTGAGCTCTGCTGGCCCAGCTGCATTACAAAACACATGCAAACTGGAATGAAGAGGTAAAAACACACATGCAGATGCAAAGACGGCCACATAAGGAATGGGAGGTCATGGGGTGGGAGTTAATTTGATCGGTTTTGTCAGGGGGATCCAGATTCTTCATGTCGCCGTCACAGCTTTATTCATATAGCCTAGTTACGCGCACACACACACATAGGCACAGCTGTACCGTAGGCATTTGCAGTCTTGAAGTCCTACGTGCAAAAACCGTAAGTGCCTCGCACGCCCCCAGCCCACCCCGCCCCCTCCCGAGCATGGCGCACGCACGATATACCGGGGCATGCCCGAGCCGACTCATCCAGCTGTCAGCTCCGCTTCTTCTGGCAGAGAGACCTTGGGAGTTTATTAAGGGGAGCCAGTCGGAGTGACAGCCCGTGTGCGTGGAAGCGCCGCGTGCCTGCCTTGTAGTGTCCCGATAAGCACGGCAACCGACAAGCAAGCTCCGCAGATCATAACCCGAGCAGAGCCCCTCCTCGCCTCCCCTATAGCCGTCCATGCGCATAGCAGGGGCAGACTCTAGCATAAACACATCAAATATTCCATATTCCATTGATGCAGTTGGGTGGTATGCAGCTTCGGCCCGGCAATAGGCTCCGGTACGCAGCGCAGCATCCCTGATCTGGTTGGCACCCGGGGGAAACTAGAGGAGAGGAAGCCTGGGAGACCTTTAGGGAGTCGATCTAAAACGACTCGCGCATCCATCCTGTAGGCTACACGCGTGGTGAACTATCGTCGCGGCACCAAACATGAAGGTTGTATCACCTCACAGGCCCGTGCAATCAAAAACCAATCTCTGTGGCATCAAGGGGCGCGCGCTGCCTGGCAAAGTTGTCAACCTAACTACTATTTGGACACTCGATTACCTGACCCGGGCTCAGATTTGGCCGAGAGGGGCTACAACTAGACCGCAAATGTAGGCCACGGCGCAAGAGCTAGTCGGCACATCCATCTCTGGGGCAGCGCCGAGGCGCACGGTATGAGACGGTAGAACAAGAAAAGAAAGCTCAAAAATCTTTAAGTCTTCAAGTGACAAATCCCCGCCGTGGCATCTTACCCTCCCCTCTCTCCCTCTCTCTCTCTCTCCCTCTCTCTCTCTCTCCTTAGATCGTTGCATATATGCAACATCATTCCACGATTCCGTGACACCATCCACATCCACAGCCGCGCCATAACACCAAAGACGGCACGTTACGCCTAGTATTTATTTACCTTTATGTCTGCCTTTCGCTGTCATCGTCACTCTGCTTGATGTTTCATTGGAACAAGATGCTCGTCTCCCTCTCTCCCTCCCTCGATCGCTCTCCCGGCTCTCTCTGTAGGCTCTTATTCAGTAACACGAGACCACCGCTAGGAGCGGAGCGCGTCAGCGGAGCTCATGCAGCACAGGGTGTCGCACAGCCGCTTTGGCTATACATAGAGGAGGAGACACCCCCCCACCCGTTACAAAATGGGGTAATGCCTCGGTGAGGGGTGAATTCTAATAGAATAACGAGGGAAGACCCTGATTATGGCGTATCCTGCCGGATACCCCACCCCCCCATCCATCACCACCTCCCTCCCCTAAGAGGTTCAGAGGTGCATGCAC
>KV751330.1:7404972-7420738 GCA_001698575.1 Mola mola | reverse complement strand
GAGACGCCTTGGAGGGGGAAGAGACGCGCAGGCTCTACCTCTTCAGGACGCCTCTACAAGCAGCTGGCAACACCCCGGAATGGCGAAAGGAGGAACTCCCACGCAGTTCACGCACACGCGTAAACGCACACGCGCACACGCTCGCTCTGTCTCTCTCTCTCTTTCTCTCTCACACACACACACACAAGAGCTGGAACTGGGGATCACGTGACCCGTGAGATAGCACGAAACCGAAAGTGGAACAATTAGATAAATACCTCTGCCTTCCCCCAATCATGCTGGGATAGGCTGCACCCCTCACAGGATGAGCGGTAGAAAATGGATAGATAGATAGAACTTTATTGATCCCTTGGACAGGTTCCTTCGGGCAAATTCAAATTAAAGGTCGAAGGTGTTGTATGAGTAGACCAAATTTATTTTGGGTCTATTGCAATAATATTGGCAAGGCATTTATTATTAGTATTTGATTGCTTAAGAGCATAAATCTTATTTGGACTTATGTCCCCTTGAAGGGATATGGCGCGGGTCCGTACACAGTAGCTAACAGTAACAGTAAGGCAACTGCAGGCATCTTGTCTTATAAACAACCTGTTGTCTAACAACCATAAATACCACATTATAACACCTAAAAGATTGCTTATAATTATATGATGTGAAACAGAGGTCATTGGTTCATTCCCCTAATTGGCAGGACAAATCTTGGCCTTCCCCTCATTAAAATTGGTCTGTTGCCCTGCAGTGTGGCCATTAAACCCAGCTGCAGACCAGACTGTGTTTGTACTGAACAGCAGCTTTCAGATGTACACATGTGCAAATATGATCATAAAAAAGAGGTGATCACTGTCTAGACTGATGCTGATATTAATTGGGGGATGGACTTCTCACCTTTTCACAATTTAGGGGTTTGATCATTTGCTGTAAATTGGACTCTTTTTTTTTTAATAAATCTTATAATGTGTTGTAATGTTTTCTTGATTAAATGTACTGTTATTTTTTTAAAGGATAATTAGAACCGTTGTAATCAGTCAATTTCACAGTATTCCTATATTTAAAAAAATCGTTATGTTAATGAGTTTGGAGACAAGACTGAACAAGACTTACGTGCCTCATTCTTCAAACTTGGTGCTGTTGCTTGTAACATTTACTGGAGTTTACTAGATGTCTAGTTTGTACGTTGAAATATCAGTTATTAGTCACTATGATCCACTCACCTTTTATATTGTTAAGCGCCCCTTTACCTGGAATCTTCTTGTCCCTTAACCTATCACCTTCAAATAGCGTAAAAAATCGCATTTCATGGCACGCAAAGCTAAGACGAAGTGACATATACTTGAAGAAGAGTTGTGACAAATAAGTCACCTGATTACCACTATACAAACGCAATGTCGCATCAGGCCTACTTCACACACGAATTATCTATCCTATCAAAGGTCCCTGTACTGCGCTGCACACATATGCAAATACACACACACACACACACACACACACACACACACACACACTAGTCCTCATTGGTGGTAATCATATTACTCCGCGCTGAGCACATAACGCATAGTCTAATAATTGTGAACGATCATGTCCCTAAAAATTTTATTAGATCGGTATATAAGGCCAGCTGTTTCTAAAATAAGTAAATAGAACCATCCAATTGTCTGAAAATACGAAAATGTCCCAGGGGTTTACTTTATGCAAAATGCGTTTTGAGTAGCCATTTTGGCTCTGCCCGTACGCTATGAAAACAGCCTGGCCGCAGCATGCCAGGAGCCACAATGGGGCCAGTTGCAGTACTACGTCCCCTGCGTGCGCTCATTGCGAGCCTCTGGCGCTTGTCGGCGGAAGGCTTTTTTTATCGGTAGCGCAGTGAGAGATGCGTTCCCAGACTACATGCATGGATCCAACATAAAGACTTCCGCTTCTGGCGACTGACTCTCACAATAAAAGCATGCTATTAATATTACTGATCATTTGTGAATGGTTTGAACGTGCAGTGTTAATTTATTCAGTAATACACATTTAAAGAGCTTTCAAACCTTTGTTGTTTTCATTTTGATTATGCACCATACAAATAAAAACATAAAACAGTATTTAGATGCATTTTTAGATGTAGCCCTTAATTACGAACATTAGAATAGAAAAATGCTAAAAACAATTTTATTTATGGGTAATTTTTTAATAAATTTGAGTTTCTCGTTCTTAAATAACATTGAAAAACAGCAAATTTTTGTTTTTGGGACTCACTTGGACATTATTTGGAAGTACAAAAAATCCTAGTAAAAATGCATGCTAACTGCTGAAATAAAACAGCTGAACGCATTCACTGAATTGAGGACATGTGAAACAAAGAGCCAGAAAAGTCATGAGCTACAACGTAAATTAGCATGTAAGGGCTGGACTGCAATGTATTTAAGAAGTTAAAAAGACGAAATTCATTGCACAAAAATCTAGAAGCTTACCTCTAATAGTCAATAATTAAAAGATCAAAATCACTGACTGAAAACTGACCGACGTGCAGACAGATGAGAGAGAGACAATCAGGAGGACAGGAGCCAAGGACGAAAAAAGGAGGAGTGATGAGCATAGAGTGAGATGTAATGTCTTTAATGTCTTTTATGTCAATTGAAAGACTCAACCCATCACCAAAGACACGCACAATTCAAAATCATTGCCAATAATAGCGATGAGTCTTATTCTGAAGATTTGATTGCGGAAGTCACGTTGTTGCTGCTAGCAGAACACAGGCCGCAGTGATTTGGTAGCCGCTGCAGTAGGTGGAAGGACCTTGGTTCTACACCGTCTATATATCAGTTTCCCGTCGAAATTTTTTATCGGTAGTACGTTGTGGTAGCAATCGCTGCATTTAGTGGACTGTAACGTTGTTCTATGATAATCAACTCGTAGCATTACGAACGGCCAGTGACATCCATCGCCATTTTAATTGCACGTTTTCCCTGACAGAACCGCTAGCACAACAATGGCTCTGAAAAGAATTCACAAGGTAAGGAAATGAACAACAAGGCCCGGAACTTCACAGTTTCGACAGGGATTCTATTGTAGTGTCGCCTGCTTTATTGTTTGGGTCGCTTTTATTTAGCTTGGGTCAATTTAGAAATAACTGACTAAATAGTCAAGGCTTGATTTCAAGTGCGAGCTAACGGTTTCTGAATAGCGAGTGACGACTTGTGAGCAATGCGCCGCCTGTGTTCACAAGTGTTGCTACAAATGGGCCAACTAAACCGTTAGATTTAAGAGTAACTCTTGGGATCAACCTTACTGTTCTTCATAATTGTGTGTTACATTTGCTTGCGTTCTACCCCTTTTAAAATATTACTACCGACAGTTTAGATTTTGGGTGTAATGGAATGTTGGCTTTGCCGGTTACTATCCAATGATATTAGCATTATAGTAGCTATTTCTAGCTAACATCTGCCCTCTTGGTTAGCTAACTCGGATAAGCTAACGTTTAAAGGCTCATCTGATCGAGCTATCATACTACATGATGTTATACCCGATTAAGTCTCACCAAGCTCCGCAAAATCACCATATACTTCAGCTTTTACATTAATTGTAGTTTATAAGATTGCTATTCTCGCTCCATGATTTGACAGTTAGCTAAGTTACCTTGTCGTGCTAGCGGCTCGTTTGAAGACGACACTCCGCTTATTATTTATCAACATTTTTGCTGTTTCTTTTCTATTTTGTATAGTTTCCATTTGAAATTCTCTCTGACTACGTTCAAGTAGAATTTCAATAGCTAAAAGATGAGTTATACGGGTAACCTAAGTTATCGTGTACGTACGTTTTCACTGTTTATTTCCACTATATTGCCGCCAAACCGTATACTTTATGACGCCAGTCGTCTCGATATTAGGCTTGTTAGTGTTTGTATTTCACCTTGGTTCTTTGTACTCAATAAAATGCCAATAGAATAGGGAAATGCAGCGATAATTTTACCAGCGTTTGGCTGTGGTCAAGAAAAGGCCCCACGCGTTTTTCGCCTGATGCCATGTTGCTGACAGCAGGCGAGCAGCATATCTCTAATACACCGTTGGACTGATTGATTCACCTAAACGTTGCCTTTTGTCTTGTACACATTGATTCAGCCCAGTTATGTCATGCCTTAATATGACTGACCAGCCAGTATACATTTTTTGTCACATGGAATCATTTGCTAATTGTTGCAACGTTTGTACCTTTAACGTTGCACTGAGCTCGATTCAACTAGATTACATCCAAAATACTAGATGATATTTGTTTTAGTAAAACCTTTGTCATCGTTTTCCCATAGCATGGGCCATTTTTTTACGGTAGAAAGGAATTATGTAATAATGATCATTCCGGGGATGACAGTTCCTTGTTCCTTTAAATATATGTTGATCTCTATGATTGCCCAGAAAAGGGTATTCTGGATGTGTTTACAGGACGATCAAAAATCACTAGCTAGATAGTGGATGATAAGGGTTTTATATAAAGTTTTGATTTGATTTTCTGACATATAATAATGATATACAGTGAAGATTGGCATAGGTATTTAAAAAAAGAATATATTAAATGTCATTTTTTTCTGGAATTCTATTTGATGTTTTTGTGTTTTCCTTTCCAGTTCTAACAAGGTTTAGTATTTTTCTGTAATGCAGGTTGTTGTTTGTGGAAGCACTTGAAAGAGCGCAACATATTGTATGGACTGATGGACTGTCATTTTTTTGCCTCAGGAGTTGAATGATTTGGCACGGGACCCACCAGCCCAGTGTTCTGCAGGACCCGTAGGAGATGACAGTAAGTTGTCATCTAATATAACACTTTGCTGGTAGCTGTTTGTAACAGAGGCTCCAAACTGTATACCTTTCTCATCATTTGTCCAGGTCATTTAATAATAGTTTGTTTTTGCAGGAATAATTATTAGTCAAACAACAACGAAATTAAAGTTTTTGTGTAGTGTGTAATACACCTTTTAGCGGAAATGCAATTATTTAGTCATTCACCTTTTAGATATAGACCGTATTATGATCTCCTCTCTCAGGTTGTGTTTTATTATTGTTTATTTTCAAAGTGGAACATTGTCCCCCATTTGTTTTTATTGCCACATATTGAGACTAAAATATGGCATCAACTTTTGACTTGAAATGGAAAGTACAAACATTGACAGAACTAGCTTTTGATGTGTGAATTTCAGGGCATTTATCACATGATGATTTATTCATATTTTTTTTAAAAGGAGCAGATCCAGGAAATACCTCAACTACCTATTATGAAAGTACTTGTTTATTTCAAACCATTATATTGCTGCATGACAATTTCCCTTTTGGTTTCTGGGCATATTTAAGGGGAATTCCAAATTGTCTAATATTTTTTTTTTTTTGCATGTTAAGGGAGTAAATGACAATGATTGATTTGATTGAAAAGTCAGAAGCCCATCCATGAAATGATTTTAAGTATTGGGAATGAAATGAATCCTAATTAATACTATAGATCATTCCTTCATAAATGCTGTGAGTTAAAACTGTGCAGTGACGATCAACAAGCTACCTGTGTTAACTTCCACTGTCAACAACCGTCATTAAAAATGTATTTATCATCAAAATTTTCCCTTTGCGGTTTTAAAAACTGTTGTATTTTCACAAATTATCCCATCTAGATAATATTTTTGATATAAATGTTGTTGTACCATGTACTTGAACGGTAGAACAATATAAAACTACTGTTTAAGTTAAAACTAACGTATTCATAAGTGTCTGTGCTTGCTGTGTGCAGACTGTAAGCAGTCTGTTTTTGAGAATGTCTGGTGCCACCAGCCATTCTTAACTTTTTTCTTCAACACCCAGCCAGCCACCTGTGTCTCTTCTGTTATGTTCTTGTTTTTATTCTTTTTCTATACATTTTGTCGATTTAATTTTCCATCTCTACATTTATGAGTCTTCCGGAATGTTACAGTTGGACTACTTGGTGGTACGATTTGACCTGAAATTTCTGATTAAAAATTGATTCTTTATTTGATTAAAAAAGTCAACAAGTTGGTACAATTTTTAGCATCTGCCTCCAATATATACTGTATGCCAAACCAGTTGGTGAAAGAAAGTGGGATATAACAGAAAACACTTAATCTATTTACCATAAATAAGTGAATTTATTTTATATGTGAACTGTTGGGGGGAAGGCTTATTTTATTGTATTGTCTCATATTTCACTTTAGTTTAAGAATTTGGTTTTAAATGTCTTTTACTCCTTTTCTAAAATTTAGAATCAAATATTTTTTAATTTCAAATTGATTTAATAATTTAAGATGTACTTAATACTTTAGCTATGATTGCCCTTTCAGATTTTGTTTAATCAAAAAATAATCAAGTACATTTTAGTTAGATAAAGATAAAACTTCATCGATTGGGCAAATAGAATTCACAAGTCACGCAGCAAATAAAATATATAAGTAAACTGACTTGAACTTTAAAACAAGGACTACATTAATACTTTTTGGTACTTTTAAGTACTTTTTGGTGCTAATGCTTTTGTATGTTAACTTGTATCAGAGTTTTTCATAGTGGTAAAGCTGCCTCTCCTTAAGTACAAAGTCCTTGAGTACGTCCTCCACATCTGACTGAAATATACTGTGTATCCATGTGTGAGTAACTAAATGAGGGGAAGTGGACTGCCCTGCTGTGTTGTTAATGTTAATAGGAGGTCCAATTCAGTATCGGCTTTCAATTCAAAAATATTCGTAATTAAACAAACAGAAACTAATTTTCCATGTTTTAATCGGCTTTTTTTAAAACCCTTTTAAACCCTTCACTAGTGTCCATTGAAATGCATAATTAAACACAATTAATTTACACTCTTTACTTTTAAAGCAATAATTGTTCATCACAAAACATCTTGGCAGTGCCTCTGTCTGTGTGTTGTCAGGATAAGTTGAATATCTGCATGTAAACTGTGCAGCCCTCGCAATTGAGGTCCAAGCTGTATTGCAATTGTTATGCCATATTTGGTATTTTAGGGTTTGTGATGCTCCTCCACATAGAAAATTCACCACAAATGTGTCACATTGACACTGTGGTAGGCTACAAAGGTTGACATACATTTCCACAACACCAACACCAAGCATTATCTTGTGTTTTGAGATTTGTGATGCATGCAGCTTGAAAAATGTATATATACAAAAATTCGGGTATCTTCTGTTGGACATCATTTTTTTTGTTCTTCTTTGTGTGTTGTTCAACTTTCCAAAAAATATTAAAAACAAATGTTATCCACTATAGTTTCATGATAGTGGGGGCAAAACATTTCCATATTTTTATTTTCTGTAGAATGTACTGTGATATAAAATAAGAAAGGAATTGTCACAATATGACACGAATAGTAAATATCGTAGCTGCTTGACACTTCCCAATTTAGAAAGGTGTCAGTCATAGTCAAATCTGACCCTAAAACAAAATGGAAAGAAAGTATGTCTGTAAAAACCATGCACAACATCAAAGCAAATGGCAAACTTTACTGTTTTCACACTGTATCTTTTCACCAGATGAAGCATTTTGTTCATCAAATATCTAATCCAATGGTCAAATTAATAAACAAGATAAGTTACTCTTCAAGGTTATTGTTTTCCGCTTTGGACCTTTGATATGGGGTCTTTTAAAACACGTTAGTGTGATTTATCGTAAATTAGCATAGTGTCATTAATAGAAGAATTTCCAAATTAATGATGTCATATTGTTCCCGATAGCTGATGATCACCTGTCCTTTTGTGCACTCTTAAATATATTTACCATTTTCTGTGCTTGACCTGACAAATAATTATGACGCAGCGCAATAAATGCAACCTTCTGTGCACAAGTGTTTTCATATCTTGCATAGGAGGAGACATGTGCAGATAATTTGGCTGTTTGTAACAACTTTATGAATGATGAGCACTGAATGGATTCTAACATTTAAAAAAGCTAATGCTAGATTTCATAAGTATAAAATAAACGGCAGCAAAAAAAAAAAAAAGAAAATTCCAACCGTCTTCCTTAAGGCCCCTGTCTAAAGCCGTTTTTGCTAAATACATGGACGCACACCGCCTGACTATATTAACTGTCACGTAGCTCAGTTACGCTCAACAGTCTATTTTTAGTCTTATGAATGCACACATCAACAATTATCAACCAACATGCCATAAACATATACATAAAGCTAGTGTCTTTTCGGGAAGATATCTCATTCTGAAAGCACTACCCAGCCCAGCAGATACTGCTTACTGCCAGGGGTGTCCTAACCTTACAGGATTATCCGCTGAACAAAGTCTGTGGCTGCTGTAGCAACTCACTCATTCTTCGTTTCAAGGGTGACGCACGAGTGCATCGCAGCACTGAATGTATCAACTGTACTTCATTTTTCAACCACCTAACGATATAAAAATGAATGTAAACATTAACACAGCTATTGTTGTAAGTCACAGGTGTCAAACTAGTAGGTTAGTATTTGGGAATTTTTTACTTAACATTGTTTTGATAGGTTTTGTGTAGGTAGACAGGCAGCTAATTATTTCATTTGGGCTGAATAAAACGATTGGATAGCCTTATTAAAAGCCCAAATTTTAATTTTTTTTTTTCTCCCATGTGAGAGCGTTATATTTCTTGGTTGTCATCAGGATTTTACAGGATTTGGTACAAACACATCAAAAATATTTGTTTTGAGTTGGACTTTGCCAGAGCGTATTGTTCTCATAAACATGCACATTTATCGTGGTTTTGTTGTAACATGTCACAGCCACACTTTTTTGTTCTTAGTATCTCATAACCAATTTTTCTGTTTTCTTTTTTTTTTTTCCCCCAGTGTTTCACTGGCAAGCCACAATAATGGGACCTGTAAGTATTCACACAGCCACAGGCTTAATGCTTTAGTTTTTCACACAATGATAGTTAGTTATAAATCCGCCACAACAGAGGGAGATAGTTGTTCTGGTGAGAACTTGATCCACCAAAATCATCTATCTTTGACATTAATCTCTGATGCCCATAAACATCCGGAACACAGCAAAACATTAATAAATAGAGGAGGAAGTGGGCATGGTTTCTGCAGGTTTAGACATTATCGCTACACTTCTAGTGCTGTAAGGGATAAGTGAGAAAATGATTATTTTTGTACAAGTCTGGATAGTGCTTTTTTTATGAAAATCCTGCATAGTATGGTAAGCCTTTCTGCAAATACAGCATCTGACACGGTTAAGTTAACTACAGAAAATGCTTACCTAACTAATTAATTTTAAATGATTTAGTCAGAGACAGTCATTTTAAAGTAGGGCTGCCACAATGTTTGAGATTCAGTTTTGTATGCATTCTTTTGTCAGTCTTGCACTCACTAATGAAATAAATGTGTTTCCTCATTTATTAGAATGACAGTCCTTACCAGAGCGGGGTTTTCTTCTTGACTATACACTTCCCCACAGACTACCCCTTCAAACCGCCAAAGGTATGAAAGACATCAATGTGCACAAACACAAAGAAACAAATGCAAACAAACTCGGCACATAGTGGCTGTTGACTGTTTAAACATAACACAGCTTTATATCATTCAGTTTCCGGTTTTTCCTCACACATGCCCCTCTGTTTTCCCCACTGCCGCATCACATTTCTTTTCATCTGTTTGCAGGTTGCATTTACCACAAGAATCTACCACCCAAATATAAACAGCAACGGCAGCATTTGTCTTGACATTCTGCGATCACAGTGGTCTCCAGCTCTCACCATCTCCAAAGGTAAGCTCATTCTTACTGCCCTTCAGACTTTGAACTGCACATATAGTCGCAGGTAAATACTGGCTTATGAATGAAGCACTTGGAAACATGTTTGTTTCCGTCTGAAATTGAAATGCTTCCCACAAATAACTTATTACAACAGGTCTCCGAACTGTGTTAATCTCTAAATGTCACATTAATCCCTTTTTATCAAGTGGTAGGTTATTTTTGGACATGCTTATATAATACATATGCTTATCATGTTTAATTTTCTTCCCCACTCAAATTCCAATTTACTGGTTGCACAACAATGGCATTTGATTTAAACAAGCAGGTGTATTGATGATTTCTGCATTCCACTGAAGATTTCCTGGTGGCATGCTTTACATTGTGGCTCACTGTTAGTATCACTTTGAATGTGTCAGTGTTCAGAAGCAACCAATCACGTTCAAAGTTATTTTAAATACTAATTACTATACACGTGCCAGCATTTGAAATGACTTATAAAGCCCAAATAAAATATTCCTGATAACAACCAACTTGAATAGCCCTGGGCCAAAGAGAGCTTACAAGGCAGATACAGGGTCTCAATTGAAAAATATCAGTTAGAGGATGGTTATAAAAAATACTTTAAAGGCATTGGATATACCGTGGAACTCAGTGGAAGACGATAATTAAGTGGACAAAATATGGTATGACAGTGACATTACTAGGAACAGGATGTCCCCATAAAATTCATGGTAAGACTGGGAGAAAACTGGTTCAGGAGTCAGCCAAGCAGCCTACAGCAACATTTAAAGAACTGAAAAAATTTCTGTCCAGCACTGCTTACTGTCTACATGTGTTAACAATCTTCTGAAGTCTCTGGGTTGTTGGGTAGAGTGGCGAGATGGATTCCTTTTTTAACCAAATAAAATTTCTAAGACCTGCTAAAGTTTGCGAAAAAAAACCCAAACCCAAAACATTCATCTAATCACCTATAACCATGTGGAATATTGTGGGGTTGTCTGAAGAGTCGAAAGTTGAATATTTTGGCCATAATACCTCAAGAAGAAAAAACACACCCTCTCTTATTCTTCATTTTTCCCCCCATAAATGTCTTTAACTTTAATGTATAGGTTGCAAGTTCACAGTAAATGTGGGAAAGCGAAGGTTCAGGTATGATTTGTCTTGTTTTCATGTTTTTACATCACAAAAGCATATTTAACAGGAGTGTCGACTTTTAGATCCGTTATATTATCAACTCTTCACAAGATGTGATTTGTGACTCTTCCTAACTTGCATTCAAGGGTCATCTGAAGAAAAGAGATTGTGAGGCTGTCTGTTTTTATTTGTGAACCTTGATGAATTTACTCAACCTTGGTCTTTTCCATTACCAGTCCTCCTGTCCATCTGCTCTCTGCTGTGTGACCCAAACCCGGATGACCCCTTAGTACCTGAGATCGCCCGCATCTACAAGACGGACAGGGAAAAGTAAGTTATTGTCCTTTAGAATCATTTGAGTGTATTCTTTACAGTAAGATTTTACTGGGTTTACATGCTTGCTTAAAAAAAGTCTAATGCACAATGCTTTTGCTTTTTCTCTTAAAACAAACAAAAAAAAACATTGAATGTTTTTTGTTGACATACCGTTGAAACCAGAAATTTACATATACTGTATAAAAAGACAACCTTTTTTCACTGTCTGACATTAAATCCAACTAAACTTTTCTTGTTTTAGGTCAGTTTGGATTACCAAAATTATTTCTATTTGCTAAATGCCAGAATAATGAGAGAATTTTTTATTACTTAATTCAAATACAGACATTTACCTACATTTCCTTAGTATTTGGTAGCACTCCCTTTAAACTGTATGAATTTGGTCAAACATTTTGGGTATCCCTACACAAGCTTCTTACAATAGTTTGCTGGAATTTTGCCCCATTCTACTTGACAGAACTGGTGTAAGTGAGTCGGGTTTGTAGGCCGCCTTGCTCACACACGCTTTTTCAGCTCTGCTCACAAATTTTCTATGGGATTGAGATCAGTGCTTTGTTAAGGGCACTCCAAACCCTTGACTTAGTTGTCCTTGAGCCACTTTGTAACTAATTTGGCGGTATGCTTAGGGTCATTGTCCATTTGGAAGACCAATTTGTGCCCAAGCTTTAACTTCCCGGCTGATGTCTGGAGATGTTGCTACAATATTTCCACATAATGTTTTTTCCCCATGATTCCATCGATTTTGTGAAGTGCACCAGTCCCTCCTGTAGCGAAACACCCTCACAACACGATGCTGCCAGCCCCATACTTCACAGTTGGGATGGTGTTCTCAGGCTTGCAAGCTTCCCCCTTTTTCCTCCAAATGTAACAATGGTCATTATGGACAAACAGTTCAATTTTAGTTTAATCAAACCACAGAATATGTCTCCAACAATTAAGGTTTTTGTCCCTGTGTGCATTTGCAAACTGTAATCTGGCTTTTTAATGTTGCTTTTGGAGTAATGGCTTCTTCCTTGCTGAGTGGCCTTTCAGCCCATTTGGTACATTACTTGTTTCATTGTGGATAATGACACTCTCCTACCAGATTCAGCCAGCATCTTCACAAATTCTTTGGTTTTGGTTTGGGATTGATACTCACATTTCACACCATAACACGTTCATCTCTGGGACACAGAACCCGTCTCCTTCCTGAGTGTCGTGATGGCTGGACATTGCCATTATGTTTATACTTGCGTATAATTGTTTGAGGTGTGCCTTAAAATACATGTGCAGGTGGACCTCCGATTAACTCAAATATTGTCCATTAACCTATCAAAAGCTTCCATCCAAAGCCATGACATCATCTCCCAGGCTTTCCCAAAGGCATATTAATCGTAGTGTATGTAAACTTTGAAGAAAGTAATAAAAAATTCTCTCTCATTATTCTGGTATTCAGCAAATAGAAATAATTTGATAATCCTCACTGACTTAAAACAAGAATGGTTTAGTCTGATTTAATGTCAGACAGTGAGCAAAAAAGGTTGTATTTTATACAGTGTATGTAAACCCCTGGTTTCAACTGTATTTAAGTTTTCTTAATCTATCCTCTGCTTTGTTATTACATATATATATATAAAAAACAAACATTTGTTTGCACTATTTCCTATATGTTCATTTGAACAGGTTTCTATTGTTTTTTGTGGTTTTCTTAAATGCAAAAAGGGAGGAAAACACAATCAAGTTAAATTTATTATTAATTTGATTTATTATTTCAAACAAGGTAATTGCACTCATCTTTTAACAAATGTAAATAAATAATAGCATTATGTAAGCCCATATACCAATCCAAAACCGAACCACTGACAGATGATTGTCAGAGACTTGCAAGGGTCCAGTTTTGAAAACGTTCAGAACTGACCTGTTGGCCTTGATTAAAAACACTTAAGAGTTTGTGAGAGTTGTGTTCTTGGGTTGTCGCAGCAGCTGCTGTGCCTCTGCAGTCTTTGATGTGTTTCATCAGCGACAATGTGTCTATCGCGACTATCAAATGCCAAAACTGTTTAAAAGCAACAAAGCATCTGACAATGCTATTCTAAAAGTCTGTTATCATCCATAACTTTTCCCAAATGTCTGACTTTACCATGGATTGCCGACCCAGTACAGGACTCGTTTCTGAACGAGGAAAACTTGTATGGACCTTCCCTTTTCCCCTCTCAGGCTGTCCTTGCTCCACTCCTCCTGACACAAAAACATGCATACACCCAGGACAGCTTTCTGGGTGGCTTGAAGAGCAAACTCCAAAGTCAATTTCATACTGACGGTTGAAATGTTCATGTCACAATTTGTACTCGATGGTCGTAATATAGTCACTGTGTATCTTGTGGAACAAGCCATGAGTGTACAAACTGTACAGATGTGACTCCCTTGATCCGGGTGAGGAAAAACTTTAAAAAAAAACCCTAAACGGAAAATTAGAAACCTCAGGAAAAACCACAGAGGAGGAGAATCGTTTCGTTTCGTGCTGCTTATTCGAGGACCAGGTTGCAGGGGCAACAGCCTGAGCAGGGAGATCCAGACGCTCCTCTCCCCGGCCACTTTCAACAACTCCTCCGGGGGGACACCAAAACGTTCCCAAGCCGCTTGTATTCGCGATCTCATTCGAGTTGGGACATAGATTTACCTGTAAATTGAAAGCTTTGCCTTCTGGCTCAGCTCGCTTTTCAGCATAGCAGACCGCTTTAGCGTCCGCATCACTGCTGACGCTACCCCAATCCGTCTGTCAATCTCCCGCTCCATTTTCCCCTCACTCGTGAACAAGACCCGGAGATACTTGAACTCCTCCACTTGGGAAAGCGACTCTCCCCCGACCCACCCTATTCCGGCTGAGAACCATGGCGTCAGATTTAGAGGTGCTGATCAAGTATATTTGATATATCGCCCGTCCCCAACAATGCCTGTCAGTCAAACCAGATTTCAGAAAACAGAAATAAGGAAATCAAAACCAGTATTATTATTTCTGCCTCTGTTTTCTGGTTGGTATCCCCTCGTCCAAAGTATCACTTACATTTTCATTAATAGACAAATATATAGACAAATGTATATTAAGAATGTGCAACCGGCTACAACATTAGTTGTGCCATGTCTGTGCATAAGCAGCGCAGTTCCTGTTGTTATTGATTGGCCAACAGCATGAACTCCTAAGAGTCTGCTGCAGAGAGAAGAGGATATAAATGGACCTACTGAATTTCAGTTCAACATGGATGAGGTACATCTGCCTGTGCCAGCCAGCTGCTGCTGTTTCTGCAAGGACAGAAGTTATACTTATGATACATGTTATTGTCTCCTGTAAGGTAACTCGTTTTGGACCCAATGGTGCTGCATATATCTCAATCAATAGTACATTTGAATTTATAAAGCTTCTTATGAAGCTAAAAAGCTACACACGGAACTAAAAAAAACCTACATGTGCAATTGAAGAGCAACACGGAATATAAAAACTCCACAAAAGATAACAAAGGACACAATGAAATAAGAAAAAGAACAGATTGCACACGGCTGCATGTTAGAGTCCTGCACCAGGTTGGGCACCCACAATTTTTAAGGAACAATGAAAATAAATGAGCAGTATTTCAGCATCTAAATTAAACTAATGTTAACATGCCACATCAGCCACAGTATTTTGTGACAACCATGCAACCTTAAACCTTGTAACATTCAGTCAAAATGTGACTAATGCAACTGTGACACCGGCTCAATGCTAGCTTCATGAAAAAGGTGACTATAAAAGCAAAAACAACCAGTGCAGAGTACCACATTGTGGTTAATACATTGCTGATGGTCAAGTTGGATAACAGACTGAGAATAACATCATCAATGTCGTTGCTGCTTGTAAACGGTGCCATAAAGTGCCAGCATTTGATAGCTGCGAGACACAAATGTTTTTCTAAGAAAATAGGTCAAAAGCTGCAGAAGCACAGCAGCTGCTGCCACAACTGAGATATGGTTTTAAAGAATACAGCTCTCAAAGCCTGTGTGATTTATCACAGCCCACTGGGAAAGTTGCAGGACTTAAAGTAATGGGTCTGAGCGTATGGAGGTATGATTTGGAGATAATTGCGGAAAATGGGTCAGTTCTGGTACTGAGCTTTGAAATGGGTGTGAGCGGGTTTGGTTAATCAAAACTAGACCCATGTAGGACAGACCTTCACATTGCACGCTGCCATTTCTAATAGCTTGCACCATACATTGAGTAATGAGTATCATCAGAACATGAACGACAGCAAGCAGATGATCGTGTAGTTGATGTGTAATGAAAGCAACAGTGCTGTGCTTAGAATTGTTAAATAACTTAATTCCTTTTCTGTCTTTCTCTCTCTACAGGTACAACAAAATAGCTCGGGAATGGACACAAAAGTATGCAATGTAGTGTTGGGGTAAAATCATGGCCAACCACCTCTACGACGTAAGGTTAGGGGAGCCTCAGACGTAATGAGAAAACAAACAAAAAACATTCAAACAAATGAAAAGATTAAAACAAGATCTTGTTGGTTTCCATTGGAGTGCTTTCTTTGAGCCACGCCTCCCCTTCATCGGAGTACCCGTTTA
>KV751330.1:7381398-7395595 GCA_001698575.1 Mola mola | reverse complement strand
CCCCCGCCGCCACAGAGCAGGCCGGCCTGGGCGCGCAGACTAGCCAGCCGGCCAAAAGGGAGGCCGTGGAGGCGAAGGGGGAGAAGGGAGAGCAGGAAGGAGGTGGATCCGGACCCGAAGAGGAGGAAGAGGACTCTTCTGGATGTGTGACTGACTTCCAACCCTTCCTAGGTGCCTGGTTCCCCTTCAGCCCCGCTCTGTTCCCTCTGGCAGGCTTCCAGATGGGGGGAGGCCACTGGAGGAGCGCGGCCATGGGAGCCGAGGGCATGGAGGGGCTGGGGGCTGAGGGGGCGGCGGAGGCAGAAGGAAGAGGAAGAGGTGCGGAGAGTGTGTGCCCTGTCGGCGTCAGACGAACTGCGAACAGTGCAGCAGCTGCCGCAATCGCAAGAGGGGACACCAGATCTGTAAATACAGGAAGTGCGAGGAGCTGAAGAGGAAGCCGGGAGGCCCCGGGTTTGAGAGCCGAGTGTCAGGGTTTGATCTGAGGGGCTCCGACTTTACTTTGGGTATGGCACAGGAGAGAAGCAACGGCGCTCTGGATGGATAGTAATGTATGTTTTGGCAGCATTTGTCAGAGGATCCTGGTTGGGTGATTGTTGAGGAGCTGCGGTCGAACAAAAACACACCTGACACCACGTTGACTCGTTCGGACTGTGGTTCAAAGATCTTCAGAACTCGTGTTTAGCGACGAGCTGCGGCTCCGGTTAAGAATGTCCACACTTGTTCCCATCCTTTCTTTTGACAATCAGCAAATCGGAGAGGCGAAAAAGAAGGATACCAATGTTTGTCAATATTTAGATGATGACAAAAATGCTGTAAATAGACTGTAAATATCTGGAAAACATTATTTCTTCTTCTTCTTCTTTTTTTTTTTACATCCTTTTCCAGTTTGGATGTATTGTGTTTCAACATAAGAAAAGAGCCAGATGTTTGGTTTCTAACGGGGAGTTTTGTTTCTGTTGTTCTGACATCACTGCATCAGTAAGAAATGAATGAGTTCAGCCCAGGCTAAATTATTTCATGTGCAACTTGTACTGTATAGCTCTGTTTGCCTTTTTGAAATAAAAGAAATTGGCCATGTGCATGTGTCTACAGGCTGTGTTTATACTACATCTGGGTGTTCACATGGAAATTGGACGTATGTGTCTGTTAGCTACCGTGTTTCTGGTCCGACGCGCACGTGTGCTCGTGTGTGCGTCGGCCGTGCGGATTATGAGTCACCTAATGGTGTGGCTGAGAGCCTTATCACAACCCCACAGACACACACACACACACACAAACACACCTACGTGCCACCTTGGCAAGTCCAGTGCACCTAAGGCACCTAACCTGACATGCACACACGATCACAAACGTCCCCTCATCCTGTCACACACTGATGCCATTTCCCTTTTTATTCACAAGTGTAGATAACACACACGTTATAAACAATATACACAGCCAGCTGGACTGACGCTTCAGGGTGGGTTTTTGCTTGTTGCCGTAACGATGGCTGATGTGATAAGACCTTCTTCCTCGGCGCCACACTCCAGGGGACCGCAGGGAAGACGTAACCATGGCAACGGCCGGCCTGAGGTGTCACGCTATAATTGGGCCACGGCTGCACTTCCTGTGTGCCTTCAGTCAGGGAGATCGCAGAGGGACTGTGTGTGTGTGTGCGTGCGTGCGTGCATCTGTGGGGGTGTGGGGGGTTTTGCGTGTGTGTGCGTGCGTGCGTGCGTGCGTGTTTGTTAGGCAGGGAGAGAGAGAGCGAGAGAGAGAAAACGCAGCACGCCAGCCATTGCAGGACACTGCCAACTCATGGAGAAAAACACTGAGCTCCAACATCATGCTAGTGCAACACTCCCACTGAAGGAGAAACACGCAGCTTTTAGCTAAAGTCTACAGTCTAGTGTTTTCTCATCTCCCACACAAAGGGGGAATTTCAAATTCTTGGATCTGTAGCCCCCCCCCCCCCTTTGGGGCCTTTCTACTGATTTGGAGCTTAAATCCCCCTTCCCTTCGTTTCGTCATGCACGCGCGCACACACACACACACACGTAAGCACAAACACGCTCACACCGGAAATCTGTGTCACCCGCTGCCCAGCAGGTCCAGTGACTCCCTGAACGCCTGCAGTCTGGCTCCACTGGCCTGCAAGATGGCAGGAGAGAAAGGGTGGGAGGGAGGGAGGAGGGATTGAACGTAGGACAGAGGAGAGGAGAGGGGGAGGGTTGGGAGAGAGTTGGGGGAGTGGGGGAGGAGGAGGGGCTGGAAAGCGGATCTAGGGAGAGGGTGAAGGGGGGGAGACAGAGACGTGGTGAAGGGCAGCGAGGAGAGGGGAAGTGTGTGTTTGTGGGGGGGTGGGGGTGGTTGGTAAAGGGGGTAAGGGAGAGTGGGTGAAACTGGGAGAGATGAAAAGCAGGCCACAGGGGGAGTGAGGAGAGAGAGATGCAGGAAGATGGACAGCAGGGGATGAAGATAGCGCGGGCCAAACAAAGGGAGAAGGAGAGAAGAGGGCCCGCAGAGCTTACATATGTTAGCACCGGTGGCCCAGCCCACTATGCACAAAAACTCCACTCACGCACGCTGCAGTGGAACAACCTGCCAGCCCAAGGCAACCTGCGCTGGAGCTGGGCGGACCCTCGCTCGCTCGCCAGACCTTTGAAATTTTGGCCACTGCGTCTGCTCGGAGACACTGTGTCTCATTGTGAATTTTTTTCTTCTTCCGTTGGCTGCATCCCCAGCATTAGAAAATGTGTAACAGCTTTGCGGAAACGGCATCTTTCTGAGATTAATCCTCATTACGCCTCTGTTATCCATTTGTGCTCACTTTCATACAAACAGAAAACATTTTAGTCATAAACCAAAAACACAATAGTTTCTTACATCCTTGAAAAGCTCGGGCTCATCTGCCTCAGGTTATATTTTGGTGACACTGGGGTCAAAGGGGACTCTTGACCTTTGACCTTTAAAGCTGTTAAAGGTGGATTGGGAATAGGGCGGCTTCTATAAACTGCACCACTTCTATTTTGGTCTTGTGCAACTGATGAAGAACAAGCACACGGAACGTTTGTTTCAATTATGTTTCAGTGAAATTAAAAAGGACTCTTCCCTGCGACCCCAAACGTGTCTATGAACGCCGTTCCTTCCAAAAGAAACTCAAAACATTCTGACATTTTCGCCCCCAGGTGAATTCACACACTGCTCATTTCTGAGGTAATGTGTGCACAAATTTTTGTTAATCTTTAGCTTGCTGCTGATTTCAAAATGGCCACGGTGGTTCCAGCATGGTGATAAAGTCTGCCCACGGCGATATTTTGCCATGGCTTGTTTGCACACCGCCTCATATTGACGAATTGATCGTTGCCATTGAGGGTTGCGCTTATGTGCCGAATTTGCATGACTCTCACCTTTAAATCAGAGCAGCGCTTCAACTTTAATAGCATCAACATGTGTCCGTTTAGTGCCTTTATGGGAGACTGCGGTCATGCTAGGAGCCCTGCAAGGCTGTTCTGACGCAGCATTGCTTTAAGCCAAACGCATCTATCCAGGCAGGTAAAAATGTTCACCGTTCTAGTGTACAGTGTTTGCATGCTAATAGTTTCAAATTAGCATTCAGCCCAAGGTACAGCTGAGACTGATGGGAATGAAATTAGCTAAACACAAACACAAATAATAAAATTTGAAAATTTGGTCTGCAACAGTTAAAGGGTCACCCAAAATTCATATGATTCTTAATCCTTACTGTTACTATATCTGTGCACAGTTGGAAAACCTATAAATCAACAACACTGAAAAGGCTTAATAATGAAATATACTAAAGTAGTCCACTGTGAATAGCTACAACCACCAGATCTGGGAAAAGTTATGTACTTTCAGTGCTCTCCACATTGATTTTAGATTCAAACAGCTCGCCGATGCCCAAAACTGCTCGGGTGCTATGCCCTGAAGGGGCAGTTCAGCCATAAAAAATTAAAATTCAGACATTTCCATACATTCTTACAAAACGTTTGTGAAGCTTCACAGCAAACCTGGCTGGTCACTGGTTTTAAAGGGAAATGGCTCTATAGAGCTCATACAGTGTAATCCAAGTCTCTGGAAGCCCCCAGAGTCCCAAAACGATTTGAAAAGATGTTATTTACACCCGTTTTAAATCTTCACTGCAGCGGCTAAGCTAAAGGCTTTAGCACGCGTCCCTACAGTGAGGATTCTGGGCTGATCGTTTGAAGTCGATATCATTTGAACAGAGAGGCTACAATGCAGACCGAGAGTGGCTTTTAAAATACACGGGCATTTAGAAGGAGGGCCTTTCCAAAAATTCAATTTTCTGCATTCTGGGAAATGTAGGAACTTTGGATATGACAGCATCTGATCCTGTTTTGAGGAAAAATAGGCTGTCAGTACTAAAGTCGTTGCTGCCGATGAGTCAGAATTTGAACATTTTGGACTGAATGTTCACATTTACAGCTAAACGCTTTAAACAGTTCATACTGTGACAACAATTTTATGTATAAACTTGCCTAACCTAATGACAATATTGTCCATTATGTACAGAGCTGTTATATCTCCTACAATGACTTCATTCTTAAGACGAGACATGTTATGTTGGCCTCACACACACAGTCTTATCCTTTTTTTTCTTTTGTCTTTATATCATGCATAAGCTTGGTCAGTTAACTAACACTAAATGTCCCTACATCACATTAGAGGGGACAAACATGGGACCTGTTGCACCCACAGCAGATTAAAACATTTGAAAGCAAAGATCTGCACCTTCTTTTAAGTTGACTGGGCCCCCACAATGCTTCACTGGGAAACCTAACACTGGCCCGCTATTTATAGCGGGGCTTTTCATACTGTGCATGACTGCTCGTGTCAAGTCACATGACTCAAGATGTATGGGACAGACAAACGGACACAAACTCTCCGCTCGCATCCAGAAGTGCCTCAGCAGAGGCGAAGGGCTGTGCAGGCAGTTGGGGAATAAAAAGCACGTCACTGAGCCGGCTCTGACGCGTTGCTTCCCGTGACCTGACTCCCATTTGTGCTGTCTCCCCAAGCGTCTCACCCTCTGTCTCAGTCTAAACCACATGCTAATCAGCTTGCTCTGTTCTCCGTTTGATCTCTGATGGGCTGTTTTCTGGCGCATCCCGCTGAATAGATAATCATTGTGTAAGTGACCACCATCAGCAACTTGCCTTTGTCTTTCCCTGTCGGCAATCTCACCCATGCCGAGTGCAGGCTATAACCAGACACAAAAGTAGCAGAGGCAAAAAAAACAAACAAACAAACAATATCAGCTCAGTGGTTTTAGTTGGATTAATTTGTTACTTACATTACAGAAACAAATAGAAGGCAAAATAAAATAAAAAAAAAAAAAAATCAAAGTGACAGCTGTACCAGAGTTCCATCAGATTATGTAATACGTGAATATGTGACACAATAGTAAGGTAGTAATTCGCTCAAACACCCCAAACCCACAGTTCCCAACACATGTTCTCACAAGAAAGCGTCTGACGTCTCTTTTAGAGCCATAAAACCTGTGTCATGCTTTTAGGTTTGTGCTGCTGGACACTAGAATGAAAATGAGGCTTAAGTGTTGACTCACTGCTGTAGGAGTGTGTGAGGGCGCCCAGGTCCTTGTGGGCAGAACGGCACTAGATCTCCTCTTATAACACAGTCCCTACTACTTCATGAGTATGTAGGTAAGCCACCCCAAACACAGCCGGGTCTAAAGGACAAAAAGTGCTATTTTCTTGCCTCGCCAAGTCTGTCACCTGACCATGCCCTGTCAATTGGCCCCAGTCCAGCAGATCATGTGTTTAACTAACTGAAGACTAGACCAAAGCAAATAGCCCCAAAACAAGCGAGAAGTGAAAATGCTAACAATGAAAGTGTTTGTTGGTGTCTGTGTGCCGCAGATTTCCGATGGTGACGACATGCATATAAGTTGAAACCAAACACAAAATAAAATATAGTATATGTCAACAAGTTATGGAGTCTTGTTACCACATATTGTGCAATAAGCTTTCATTGAGATATGCCCTTGTTATCATGTGGTTTAGGCCCTGCTTGTCAGCCCTGTATTAGCGGTTTGGAGAAATAGCATACATTTTTTAAATTTCTATATTTACATTTTATTTTATTTTTTTTTGGGGGGGGGGGGCAAATTGTTTTTTCAAGGATTTGGGTTGTATCGACTTAGTAAACAACATAAAAAAAATAACATTTTACTATAAATGTATATTAACATTAGTTAATGCAGTAATAAACATTCACTACGTTAGTTAATGTGCCAATTAACACTTTACTAACGGTCATTATGCTAATCAAGACATTAATTCATACATTATCTAATAGTTTAGAACAATAATGATGTTAAAAATGTCATTTAAGGAATACATGTGTTCAACTTTGCAGTAAGGGGTCACAATGAGCATTACTAAATGTTACTACGGGTTAATAAATGCTTTATTAGGGTTAGATGTGGGGTTAGGTGACCTTTTGTGTCAAAATGTTTATGATTGCTTCAAGCAGTGTTGTGTCTTCATTGTAGCAACTACTGTTAACAGTATGGTTAGAAGTTCTGAATAAGTACCTTAGTGAACAGGACTGTTAGTGAGTGATTACATGAGACATTAATTGTTAGTAAATGTTTATTACTGCATTACCTGATGTGAGTTAGCGTATCATTGTTGTAAAGTGTTACCAAATGACCTTAGTAAAAGTTATAAAATAATGTTTGGTCCTTGGACATTAGGGCACTTCTTATTGACACGACTGTACGGCCCATGCTAGCAGCTGTGAGGCTGCCCTTGAACTGCACATTTGAGCTAAATGCTCATGTCAGTATGCTAACATGCACGCTCACTGTGACAGGGATAATATTAGCAGGCCTTTATTTCCTTTAACCGGTTCACCATTCTAGGTTACCATGTAGGAATATTTGGTAATAAGCGATACACATCCCAACACAAACACAGGAATGTCATTAGGTCATAAAGTGAAAATGATGACCAGATGATGGCGCTACAGGAAAACTCAAGACAATCACGTCAGTCTGAATCATTCATCCTCTGGTGAAAGTCTGTGTAAAATTTCATACCGTTTGATGTTTTTCAGACTGCAATAAGAATAACAGTTTTTTACTTCCATTAGATTTAAACATTCTCAGTTTTAAGACATTTGTTACACCACTGTTACAGCTGTAGGTCCATTCAGCTAAAAGTCACTCTGCCTGCGTGATCATCATCCGTGAAGTGTGCACTCACATGTGATTGTAAAATCTTGTTGAAACACGCAGTCTGCTTATTATTTTCGATAAATCAAGTCCTTTTCATTCTTCTCCCGAAGCCCTGTCGGATTGTGATTGTTGTTGATAAGTCAGTAGTGTCACACATTACATGAACTACATTTACACTACAGATAAAACCTGTTGAACAGAGCCTGAACACTCTGTGAACAAACGTACAGTCACAGTCAACAGTGTGCTCCTCTGCACATCTAAACATCAAAGCTGCTTCGTTTTATCGTTTAGTTTGACTTGAGGTGAAAAGCTTTCAGGTCTTTGTCTCACTCTCTCCCCTACAGACAATCTTCTGTCTGTCCAGTGGTCCTTGAATCAAGAAAATAATGGGGCCTTAGCCCGGTCCATCAGCGTCAGACTGATCCATTATTCTCCGCACGAGGCTCCATGTGCTCAGTGAAATATTGTCCCCTAGCAGGGTGGACCCACGTTCAGTCCAAGAGCATCACAGGTGTGCCTCTTGTCTGGAGGTGAGCAAGTTTAGCAGGTAAAGAAGGCTTTGTGCCGGCCGGCCGCATGCTCTGATCATCATCTTTGAAGACCCTCCTGACCTGCGCCATGTGGCCGCCATTTTCAGACCTTTTGTCTTCAAGACTCGCGATCTCTGAGAAGGAAAAAAAGGAATAGAGTGAATTCACAAAATCAGATAAGAAAATGATTTGTCTGACAAATCAGGTATTATAGAAGCTGCGTTGGAAGGTAATTAAATACATTCTACTATTTGAGCGACTTAAGTACCATTCTGAGGTCCTCGTTTACATTTGTTGCTCCTTTACTTTTTATGTGGCTATAATTATTAGCTGCTTAGTAGAATCGGGGTCAAAAAATATGATACAATATCATAGATGATCTATTTTTTCCTTGACTGGTAAAAACATGAAACGCTTCACATGTTCCTGCCTTGATGATCGTGCATAGAAGGGACATTCACTATTGTTGTATATAATATATATCTTACTTTTAAAGTAACTAATCTAATTATATTTTTGCTTGAAATTTCACTTGCAATCGTGCAAATATGATATTATATCTACATTTATCTGCACTTTAATACAGTCTCAGTGTCAAAAAAACCCCACATAAATCAGCTTTCTGGCCACGTCTTTCTTGCATTGTCACCTCTGTCCTGCTGACCGTCCCTCTCTCTGTCTGACAGATGCTGGGCCTTGAGTGGCAGCTGGTTGCCATGGCTACCAAAATGGGGCCTGTAGAGGGGAGCCCAGTTGCCTTGGATGTCCAAGCTGCTGCCTGATTCACTGTCGCTGTCCTCGGCAGGGTCCTTGGGGATGTCGTCATTGCTGCAGGAGTCCAGGTCCTCCTCGGACGCCTCACTGGGCGACATAGAGTCATCCTGTGTGTTAAGTGGGACACAATTTGACAGTAAGACTTATTTTATGCGCCCAGCTTCGAAATTCACAGACGGACTTGTGAACTCACACTTACATCTGTGAAGGACAGCTGGATGGCTTCTGTAAAGTTGAGCTGGCGGGCCTTTCTCCCTGGCAGCAGCTCCACTGTCTGGATGCCATTCATATTATCACTGCGCACTCTGTGAGACAAAGACGTCCATTTTTAGGCCCACGGACAGCCATCGCGACCTTAAAATCAATTCTCCATTTAGTCATAATCCGATTGGGGCAGGGAGACGGCAAGCCGACTGACACTCTTCCTTATCAAAGTCAGTCAGAGTTATGTCACGCACTGAAGGCTGAGAGGTTTGTTAAGGTAGTGAAAACCTACTGACGAGCTACCTGATGGGGCTGTGAGTCCCACATCAAGACTGAAATGACAAAAACCCTCTGAATGTCCACAGAGGTTCACCTGTCTGCGATAGTGTAAAAAGCTAAATGAAGGAGATTTGAAAATTCTAGATGTTGCTCTTTCCAATAAATTAAGAGCTGATTAAATTAAACCACATCAGTGAGATTTTCTCAGTAACCCAAGCTATCAACATGTGATGGGTGGGCACGTGATGCATTTTATTTACCGTCTTATTTCATTTTGACAGTTTTTTGTGGGACAGCAAACATCCACTACATGTTGTTCCTGTCAGCCTAAACTGTTGCAACACCAAGTAGCTCTTTGTAGAAGTCTGCTTTCTGCTTTCGTGACAGTTTAGTCCGTGCCAAAAACGCTGACGTTGACCAATCAGCAACACCCGGTGGCATCTGTTCTTTTTGCATTCACCTGCTGTTGTTCATGTGTCTCTGGAGGAGTTTGGAGGACCTGAACTCGTCCACCTCGCCGATCACGCTGACGCTCACGTCTCCGTCCTGACCCAGCAGCCAGCTCACATGTTTAGGGTAAGCTGGAGGAGAGAGAAGATGAAAAGGAGCATGCTTTAGATGTATTTCATGTCTCAGCAACCTGGTGAAAAAAAGCGTTTGTCTCCTGACTTGCTATTCTGGCCTTTATCCAGAGGGTGGTGCTGTCCTATAAGCATAGGTTTGGCCCTGGCACTGATCCTCTGTCCCTGCTGCACTCTCCCACATTCGCTCCCTCACTCTTTCTTTCTGTTCTGTCCGACCACTGCAGTCAGTTCATTTTGTCTGACGGTGAAACATTAGCCCTGGCTCGGTGCTGATGAGCGAACTTCTAAACGATGTGGGATCACTGCCAAAAGACAGGGAAAAAACAGCACAATGGCCTCATGTGTGTCCGTGAGCAGGCAGGGCCACGTGAAACTGACCCGGGGCAGGTAAACACAAACCACTTCTGGAGTCTGAATTGGAGACAGCCGCCGATGCTCCAAGCTGTGATACGAGCTGCACTGGCTGAAATGAAGTCCAAGAGTCTTTTCCATTCCTTTTAATTTATATCTTTAATATATCTTTAATCATTATAGAGTTTGGTATTTATACTATATATAATAGTCATCAGAGTCACTTTTGTGTCACACATTAATGTCTTCACCTTTTTTTTTAACTATCCATACTTTCCTAACTGTTGTTTATATTCTATTTATTCTTTTGCACAGTTCTTAGAATTTTAAACTGGTCACAATGTTTAAATACAGGTGTGTGTGCTGCGTTTTATATTACAACATAATTCTGTTTGGTTCTGAATTGTAAGTTTGTTGAAGTTGTTTCTTTCATTTCTGTTCTCCATATTTTTTTCATTCCATATTGTATATTTTTATGTCAGCACATTGGCCTGTGAGAAACACAATTTTGTCCCCATACGCTGCACTCGGAAATAAAAAGTAAATAATTGAAAAATACGTAATTATATAATGAGTTTGTAATCTAATGTTAACATCATGTTACAGAAAGGTGAATTCCGAACAGAGCACACTAATTCCATCAACATTTACAGCCTGGAAAACTGTGTACTTTCGACGACACCTCATCATGACACAGTGGCCAAAAAAAATCTCCACTCCCCAGTGTGTGACAACAGGTGTTTTCCATGACAGCACACCCCCTGATAAAGGTGAAACACCAGCCATGACCCCACACATTGAGGTGTGGCTTAAGAAATTCAAGCTCAGTTGAAAATAAGTGTCAAGTACATTTAAAACTCTGTCAACTGAGTTGCTTCAACCGGCAAATGTTGTATAAAAGTACACAGAATCAATCACCGACATGCAAGCGTAACTGACAAAGCGGTGAACAAAGGCGGCTTTCTGGTCAGATTCTAGGGAATGACTTGTGTTGTTGTGCGGCACATAAGGGCGCATTGTGAAGCCGTCTCAGAGAAAAGGCCATCTCTTACATAAGAGGAGTCTGTCTGTGTAACACACCTTAACGCTCACCTCGCTGAGGGATCGGTTTTCATTACCGACACGCCCACAAATGAATACAACTGTTTGAGTGGCAGCGATAGAGGCAGTCAGTCTCACGCACGGATCCGAAATGTCACCTGAGAGGGTGTTACTACACCGCTGTGCATCATGTAATATTGGAAGAGGCTGGCTCCTGTGAGTCATCCTCATACTGTACACTGAAATGTTCTGTATGTACCAGTGCTTCCAACCAGCGTTGCACTCTACCTTTCTTTGGCCTGGTGCCTTTGAGGTCTTTTCCTTCCCTCTCCTCCCTCTCCTCCCGCTCTGTCCAGCGGCGAACCTGCTCCTCTCTCATCTTTAAGAAGAGGATCCTCTTCTGCTCCTCACTGAGGGCCTCCAGCAGCTCAGGCTCCACCCACATGTCCTCCAGGATTTTAGCCAGCATCCTGTCTCTCTCCCCTCGTCGGCCCCTCTGCAGCTCCTTCCAGTGGGTTGTGTTTCAGTGGTGTTGCGTTATTTTCCCTGCTCCAGAGTCAGGTTCCCTTGTCTCTGAAGAATGTGGGATCAGGTGCAGTCTAAAGCGAGTCCTTTGCCAAGTGCTCTTCCTCAGTGCAGCGGGAGTGTGAAAGCTCTGCGTCCCGATGAGCTGAGCGCCGAAGGTTGCTGCTGTGGTTTTCAGAGGAAAATCTGAGAGAGGAGAGAGAGAGAGAGAGAGAGAGAGAGAGAGAGAGAGAGAGAGAGAGAGAGAGAGAGAGAGAGATTATATCTGCTGTATTGTTTTGCTCCCATCCATTCAAACCTGTTCTGGCTGGCAGAGCACAATAGTCCCAAAGCAAATAAGCCACAATGCTAAATGTAGTGTGTGTGTGTGTGTGTGTGTGTGTGTGTGTGTGTGTGTGTGTGTGTGTGTGTGTGGACGCGTGTGCATGCAGTGTTTGCTCTACATACACAGTAGGCAGCAAGAATGCTAGTGTGCTTTCAAACACTGACAGGCCAACAGAGGTCGCTATCTCAGGGCAACAGCACAGACAGAGAGCAAAAGAGGGCTTTAGTTAACTCTAGTTACACTTTTTTGCATAAACCATGGGGTTTTCAGTACCTTAACACATGTGAGGTGACACACACACAGAGATATCAACAGCCCCAGTCCGATAGTCTGTTGTATCTCATCAAGTAAGTCCCAAAGAGCAGAATCCCAGAAAACAACCTTCACCTCAAACTGTGTGTAAACACGCTATCTAAAAGCAGTCGCCGCCCTGTACACGCTTCAAAGATTTGAAACTGTGAATCAGAGTGAGTGCCAATAGGGTTTGTGTTCGGTGATAACAGTTAGCCAATTGTGTGAGAGCGGTCAGATGCAGTAAAGCTGCACACGGTGACAGAATTATCAGCTTTAGGGTTAGTGTTTGAGGTTTGGCACATGTCAGACCAGGACAGACAGCAGACTGATACTGACTAACTCTGTGGTTTCTGACGGAGCAGCCAAACAGTAACTGTCTGCCTCTGTGAGCGAGACGCTGGATTAAAGGCAAAACAACAGATTCTCCACATGACTCCATACAGTTTGATGCTTCGGGAACTAATTCCCCTTCAGGCCTATCTTTTTAATTCCATCCATGTTTACGAGTAAAATTAATGTTTAAGAATGGTGTCATCCATTTTGTGCCTTTATGCTAAACTAAAGCAAAATCTCCTCTCTCTCCCTCTCTCTCTTATGTTAGTAGTGCATCTCGAAAAATAAGAATAGATTTTTCATCAGTTATGTATTAAAGTGAACGTAACTCTGTCTCAAGCACAACAGTATTTCATCATATTGGAGGAAAAAAACATCAGTCTTGTCCTCTAACTTTTGGTGATACTGTGATTTCCTGAATTTTCAAGCTCTTCCTATTAAGACATATTCAAATACATATAAATACATATCAAAAGGTATTATGTTATCATATTAAAATGACAGCAGGTCCTCAGCCTCCAGTTTCTAATATTGTGATTAAAGTAACCCATTTTAGCTGAAGTTTTAGTTGATTTTTTTTTTTTTTTTTTTTTTTTTTAAAAAAAATAAGTTTAGTTACATCATTAGTTTCAGAAGCAGCCTCCATACATTCATCAGTCTGCACAACTCAAGTCTTCGCTGGTTTTCATTCACTCTTTCATAATGTAGGAGCTGCGAAGGCCCTTGAGACTCGACGATTAAGAACAATACGATAAAACTGGACCCAAATGAAAGACGCAATAACAAACATTCTATTGTGTGGCTAATTGTTCATCTCTCCTATAAATGAATGGCACCTCCGAGCTGCCACCTGCATCACGGCACATAACAGATCATTAGTTATGTGGATGTGGCAGCCCGAAAGATGTTCAGATCGGGACTGAAAGACAATCTGAGCTCCAAAAAACTCCCAATCACATATGGACTAAACAGGGACAGCGACTCAGTGTCTATATCTTCCCGGTCGTGTCACACAAATCAAGACGGCATTCAGGTCTGGATGTGTGCCAATATGCAAATCCAGCCAGGATTTTTCTCCTGTGTTCGCTCACACGCGGAGAAAGGAGAAGACGGGCATTGAGAGGAGAGTGCGCTATGTGCGTGGCATACTGAGGGAGAAGTTTGAAAAGTGCCTCAGTGTGAGAGAACAGTGGCTGTCTCACACCGACACAGGAGAGCAGGAGAGATAAATGGACTCAGACGGGCTGCAGAGTGGCAATCTGGACAGACGGAGAGACAACGGACAGCACAGAGGACAAAATGAACTTACTCAGTGGTTCCCAGCCAGAAGCATCTTGCGGTCCCGCTCTGCTTTCAGCGCCTCTCTGCGTGTGGTCTGATGAGTGTGTGCTTTTGTGCGTGCGTGTGTGTGGAGGGGGGGGGGTCAGGTTTGTCGTCAGCAGCAGTGGTATGCAGGCCCAGCCCCGTTCTGCTGCATTTGTACTGGAAACAAGCAGGAGTGGGACGGACTGACATCACTGCATTCAGGCTCTTCTCTCCTCCTTCCCTCTCCCTCCGTCACTTCACTTGCCTCATTTACTGCTCTAAAGAAATGAGCAACCACACCTGGTTAATTATTATCGACAATGACATTCTCCCACGTGTCTAAACTTTATTTGAATTCTGAGAGAAAGCGTTCTGCCAACGGAGTTGTAATTTTGGCTAAAAAGTCGGTATTCGTAGATTAAAA
>KV751330.1:7363955-7381338 GCA_001698575.1 Mola mola | reverse complement strand
GTGAGAGAGAAAAATCTGAAATTTGAGTTAAAGTCAGCAATCTGTGTGGGCGGGGGGCTAAACCAGTTCTGTAATACATTCTTTAATAGCTTAATGTTTCTTCTGGTTTATATTTAGTAACAACAAGTGACATACTGTAAGCCTTTAGTTTGTCCTCTCAGGCTTCGACCTTCTACATAAACTGTTTAGAACCCCAAAGTACATGTTGTTCCCAGTGTTCTTGCAGTTTTAAATTTGATCTGAGGGTCTGCGCATAGCTGTTTTTATCCCAGTTATGTTTTGGTCTTCCTCCAGGAAGTCCGGTTGGCTCCGCATGAAAACAACAATCACAGCACCACATGTGCAGGAAGGAACATTGATATTTATTCCACGGGTATTTTCCGTCAACAGGTTGTTGACGCTCAAGGTAGCAGTCATTGTTTATCTCTGCTCCCAGAGTAGCTAATCAGATGAGTCCATGTGAATGGCGTAAACCATAGTCACATGTTTCTGAGTAATTATAATTGATAGTGTGATGCTGGTGTATGTGACTCACCTGTTTCCCGGGTTTTATTGACCTGTCTGGGATATGTGGGCGTGACCTGCACGGGCTGTTTATAGTAAATGCAATGTGTTTTCTTCTGGCTTTAAGGTTTCCCAGACATGTGACATTTCAAAAAGGCTGAACAGCCGCTGTGGCTCCAAAGAAACAGTTCAGTTCCAGGATAAATGACAGAAAGTAGCACAAGAAGAGAAGAGAGTGACTAGTTTTGAACACAAATTCTCTGTAAAAATGAGCTTCCCTCAAAGATGAAACAATTTCACACGTAACTTTATTTACATCTATAATCCAAAATTATTATTTTCCATAATTGTTTCACTTTCCTGTTGTCAAATTCCACATTTTTGAATGTTTAGCTGATCTGTTGAGCGCAGTTACACTGTTTTAGTCTTCTTTATTCTTTAAGCCTGCTGGAAATGAATTTGGAAATTACGGACCAGTAGCATGGAGCATTACGAAGATTTTGAGGGACCGTGCCCGTGTCAATTGAGCAGTCAAGTTAGCAAACATTTAGCTGACAGTGGTTACTGGTCAAGCCTGTAATTCACTGTGCATGAATCAACATTTAAGATGTTAGAGTTTTTCCTCCCAAAGGTTCCCTCAGAGTCGTGCTCCAAGTGCCATGATTTTTATCAAAACATCTTAAAATTGTTGGTCATGTAAAATGGTCAAAATGGCTATGTGAAAGGGTGAGTGATGCCTCTGTCGACAGGTTAATTTGAGCGCTAGACATTTGGACAAGCTTGCTTCAGTTGTATATCATAAATCACAAACACATGGCAAAGAAAAGTTTACTTTGAAAATTCACCAGCACTTAGAAAATAGACTTTTGGTTTGAGTCTGTCAGTGACACACAGTTCAGTGAGATTTGGGCAACCCTAGATTTCCACCACTCTAGGCATTGTGCAAAATGAAACACATGTGTCATGGGTCAATAAAGCTGGGTTTACAGTGATACCAGTGTTTTACTGATACTGGACACCAGTGTTTGGCTCTCAGTTTGTTGCTGGTCTCACAGCAGAGTCCACACATACAAACAAATACCAAAACAAACACAACTTCATGGAGTCTTTGACTAGTCTCTAACTTCATTCCTAAAACCTGAATTTCAATTTAAGCTTAAATTAAATTGAAAACCAAATCTGAATCTGAATTTCATTTCCACCTATGAAGAACATCTGTTAGAAAAACCTCTTGTTGCCATTGACTTCTTTGCCCATGAATAAGCCAAATTTACAGAAAATTGGTCAAAGTGAGTTTTGACTCAAATCTTTCCCTTCTGTTAATAGAGGTCTTATGACATGTCATTCTCAAAAAGATCAACGTAAGGCTTAACCTTCATGAGCAAACACGCAATCTCTTTTCCTCCTCTCTCCCTCTGAGGCTGAGGTCAACTCTGTCACGGGAAAACAGAGTAGGCTACAAAACAGTGACCTGTGGCCTGACACATAAACAGATCCATCATGTGCCAGCATCACTTGATCAGTCTAAGATGAGCTATCAACCTGCGTGTTGAAATTATGGGTCCATGTGGTGCATGTTTGTACACAAGAAGCCTCACAGCTGATACTAAAAGGAATTATTAACAGAGGAAGAAAGGTTATTGCAGCTTCTTACCCTCATATTTCCCTGGCACTGCACACAACTAACAACACATTGTCACATTTCTAAATCCACGTGGATAGGATTAGGCACGTGGTAACGTTCACGTGCATGCATGTACAGCACCCTCTGCTGGAAGAAGGGGAAATAACACGTGAATGAGGATCCCAGTGTTGTAAACGTTGTTTGTATTCAGAGGAGCAAATGAGATCACTCTTTGACTAAATTATGAAAAGCATTGTAGTTCTTAGATCTATTTTCTGTGAGTAAATAAATATATCACAATCAATGTTCTACAAGTCCAAAATAAAAATATTTGTATTGATGTTGGATTTGCGAGTCACTGTTTTATGCTGCAGGAGAATTATGAATTTCAACTTTTGGAGAAGAGGAAGTTAAATGTGTGTTTGAAGAAGTGTTGAATATCTGTAGTTTTGTTTTTCATAACGGTTGACCCCATTTTTAATTTTAGGTTGAACTATGTCTATGACCATATCCTCTTTTTGCTACTTTTGCGCCAACATTTGAGCCCCTCAAGGGTTAATCGAGCCCTGCTCTTCAGTCTATTTTTAACCATTCACCAAAACTGTACGGTCAACAACATTTTTTCCACCTTTGGCCTCACACATTTAACAGGCGTAAAAAAAAAAAAACAGAAGTCGAATAGAGAGATCTAATACATCTTTGCTCTTTCAGACCAAAATGACATAATTTCCATAGCATCAGTGTTTCCTCAATGTGTAGGTTTATTTCTACAATAAAATGACCGGAGTTAAAATGTAGCTCAAGTGCGCCAAAAGCATTTTCTTTTCTAACCACAAGCCCCTATTTCCCATCATTCATTCTGGAGGTTTTATTCAATGACATTTTGAGGCAGAGTTTCCATGGAAAAATTGTTGGTATTCCAACATGTTCTCCCTCTCATCCACTCCATGTTTAATGCATGGCCCCCTGACATAGATCTGCATTAGCATGGATTCAAATGAGAGATGTGGTTGAACAGACCGCAAAGAAACTTTTAAGTAATTCAACTGTAAGAACAAGTTGCGCCTGATCATGCACCCAGGGCTTATTAATGTAACATGCTATTGTATGTGATATTTTATAATTTGCATAATGATCATCAGACCACGGCTTCACAAGCAGCAATAGAAGCATCCACTGCAGATAACAATGCACTGATGTCCCTCAATTACGTTCAAAGAACATCTTTCCAGAATTTAGGTCTGTATGGATCGGAAGTGATGACCTTTCCAGTCATCATCGTGGGATCTGGCTCAAATGATTGCAAAATGAATACAAATTATTGTAAATTATAGTAAAAACTATTTTTCTCAACTCCATGAAAATATTTGCTAAGCACTGGTCTTCATGCATAGTATTAACTAAAACCAACATCTCTCATCATTGCAACAAAGAGGGTTTTAAAATGATTTATTCAAAAATTTGGAAAAATCTCTTTGAATATCGTTAAGTTTGATTTATTAAAGTGTGTGGAAAATTTGTACCAGTTAAAGAGGCATGCATTTACTTTTAATTTAAAAAAATGTTGATAAAAACTGATAAATAATGCCAGAAAGGTTCAATATAATGTGTACAGCTGGCAAATGTGAGAGCAGTTACTTTCTCTACTTTGAAATCTGTTTTGATCTCCTCTTCAGGGAACTGTCCGGCTATAACGCTGCTTAATGCTTTACCTTGTTTCCAACTAGTTGTGAATTTTGTGGAAAGTAGCGCCCAAAGTGTGAGGAGAGCTGTGAGAGTGAACAAAGGAGGCAGTAAAGCCAAAATAACAAGCTAAAAGACACAAAAATGTGAGGACATGTAGGTGTTATCAGCATACACATGGGTTTGGAAACAAAACAAAACAAAAAAAACTGGGTCAACCCTACCACCAACTAAATGCAGTTCAAACACCAAGCAAATTACCACACATCAAAAACCCTTTAGCGCCCCCTGGGCAGCCAATGTGTCACATTTTGTCCTCTAAGGATCTGCTACTTCACAAACAAACAATGACGTCATATGAAAGCTAAGACTCTGCTGATTTCGACAGTGTGCTTCTCACCTCTCTACAATGAAAACAGCCATACACCTGACGTCATACAGCCATGAGCCAAAAATCAAGGCTGACTTTTGAGGTTTTGATCAAAGGGCAGCCTTGATTTCAGGGGAAATCGACTCTAATAAAACACTTGTGAATGATAATCAATCGCTCCTGGCTCACTTCAGTCAGCTTCTGTTCGGCTAAGAGCGGGCTGGATCTGATGGGTATGCTACCAAGATAGATTATTGGGTTAGCGACGTATGGTGAGTCTAAAGTGGGAGTTTTCAGTTCGCTTTGTTTTCAGTTTGTTTTCAGATGGACAGACAGATGTGCTAACTGATGCCAGTTTTTCAGATTAATGTGGTTAACAGTTAACTGATGGTTTCTGAACGCATCTGTGGCTGTTCTAGTTATAACCAATGTTAAAAACACAAAGAAAACACTTATCTGTCCTTGTGAATGCCTCTTTCTTTCTTTTTTTTTTTTTTTTACAAAACATACTTGAGTCATCTCTAGAGAACACTGAGCCACCTTTCGACCGTTTCTCGTCGAAGAAAATGTAAACAGGAAAGGAGCAAATCTTTTCCGAAGACAATTCAAATACAAAGCAAATTAATTATCACATATCAAGTAGCCCATCTGTCACACTTTCACAGACTTAAACTCAGTGAATCGCTACACAGCGAAACACATTAGATATAAACTAGACTTCATAAAGCTATACGCAAGAGTCTTATCTTTGATGTCTTGTGATCTACAGCTGTTTTGAAGGCAGATCAACGCAAATGACACACTCCTAATTGATAATCCAATGCTTCTGGCTTGTTTCAGTCGGCTTCTGTTCCGCTAAACACATGCTGGAGCTGGTGACTGATGATGCCACGTTGGGCCTCAATCAGATTACATGATCTCTGTCGCCCTCTAGTGGTAAGGATGGGTTATTATAATAACTTGGGATGTTCAAATGTTTAATTTTTTGAGTTTCTGTTATATGCAACTTAGCTCTATGCAAATCAATAGTATTTTGTAAAAAACACTATTTTCATTCTGGACTGATTGGACTTTCGTCATTATTGTGTATGGGGTTCCTCAATACCGATATCTCTAATTCAGTTTTAGATATTTGCAATGTGAATTGTGGATATCTGACACCAAATTATGACTATCCATAATTCTGATCAAGATATCTTCAACTCCCCCTCGATTAAAGATATCTATATTGTAGTTTGTAGGTATCCAAAATGATGTGTCATGTGTCATGTCAATAGTCATGTGCAGCAATCCTGACGGGTCAAAATGATGTGTGAAAAACCTGTAACTTCAATTCCTACTAGTAAAAACTGAATTACAGATATCCGCAATCGCCATTTGGATATGTTGTGAGTCACATCACGGTTTGGTGACGTCATTACTGATATCTAATTTGTAGATATGAGTAGTCGAAACTGAATTACAGATATCTCTAGCTGTCATTGTGACTAATCAAAAACGGAGTTAGAGATATATGTAACTCTCATTGTGACTTGTCAAAATGGCTTTGTTGATATCTGTAATGTCAGTTCTGGATAGATTTTGCCATTAAATGTTAAAACGGCTTGCCATACTCTGAAAGTTCCACTGTTGATGTCCCTTTTCCACCAGCCAGCCAGTTCCAGTTGTAGGCCAGAGCCAGTAGCTATTGTGGAACCAGTTCTGTGTGTTTCCACCGCTAAGGTACTGGCTCTGGGCCAAGGAAACCAGTGTCAGAGCAGCACCAACTCTTTGTTGGGCTACAAAAAGAGTCGCTTACGCCAGGGGGCTGGGGGCCTGGTTATTGTGCCCACGGCGCAGGTAAAATGTTGCAACAACTATTTCTGAAGTCTTAGCTTGTAGCTTGTTGTGTCATAGATTGGACACACTATACGTGGATGTGTCCAGTATGGTTGGTCTTCCACCGGGCTTGTCCCTTCCACATACAATGGTTCCAATGCCCATGATCCTACAAGCAGCAACCCTTTTCATATTACCTCAAATATTTTCATCTGTTGTATGAAGTCAACATGGTTCATTAGCTAAAAAAATGTTTGAACTACAGGCTCATCAGCCTGTAGTTCAAACAAGCTTTGACAACCATTGTTGTCAGTTGTAACTATTCCCACATAACAGTAGAAGTAATGGATTAATTGTGGAAAGTCTGCCATGAAAAAAACCCCCAAAACACTAACAGAGAAGGTGAAGAAGCAAGAGTGAATAAATGACCATTCACTCGATGGAACGCACTCAGGTCTGTCTTTTAATATGCTTCCCCTTTCCATCAAATACCATTGCTTTCAGAAGAAATACTTTTTTACAGCTAATACGCAGATTTGCCTAAGACTAGCTTTATTTAGCTGTTAGCAGTGCCCACTCGACTCAAAGGGAAATGCAGACAACACTGTACAATCTCTCGTCTTTAAAGCAGCTGAGACAATCGTCCTGAGAAGACAATGAGGCAGGAAAATAATACTGTTAATTCTAGAAGCTACATTGTGGTTTTAGAAAATGCCCTTTCAACTGAGGCTATGATGCACTACTGATTGGATTAGAAACGGCAAGATATACAGTAAGGGAAACAACCTCAGCCACAAACATCAGCAGCAATGAAATGCAACACATTAATGCAGCATTAAGATTAATCCAAAAATATCACAAACACAGACAGTTTTACTGCCCGAAGATGTGCAAGTCAATTAAGTGAATAATGTGTATTTTTAATTAAGTGATGTTTTAAAGGCAAGACTTTTACTTATTATGCAGTGTTTTAACAGAAGTAAAGGATCCAATCTCACCTCTGTTTTAAAACTTGTGTTTTATTATTTACCAGATAAAGCAGGTATACTCATTCACACAGCAAGTCTTTATTTCTATAACATACAAAAAATTGGATTATTTTTTTTTTCACTTAATGAGGCGGTTCACATTCTGTCTTATCATCCATCACATGGCAAATGTGAGCTCATCGGAGGGAAACACTCAGCTGGACCACCTGTGGAACAAGATGCTGACTCCAGACACAGACACATGATCATTTTTTTTATGGAACTTTCATATTTACAACTTGGCTGAGAATGCGGCACTGCTGCTATGGTGACCGGCCCGTCTGCCGACCTGGCTGCCACACGCACGACATTCTGTAATCATGTTGGTGAAGCCTGTGTTTCTTCTTTATTCTCTTTCGCTCTCATACATTCACACACACACATACACACACACACACACACACACACACACAGACAAATATTTGAACACAAATAAAGAGACAGTGGGTTTTTCCATGAAAAAAAGAAAAAAAGAACCCTTCAAGATATTTGCATTTAACATTCCTCTTCTCTCTTGGGAGAGTCTGTGAATTCTGGTGGCAAAAAAATTCCTCATCACCATTTTCATTTCCGTCAGAGCAAATTAGACGGCGGACAGACTTATAGAGACATACTTGGTCTCAATCACACTTCCCACTGTACACTGTACATACATTCCTATATCAAACATGTCATATGACAACAGACAACCTTGTCCCCACGTCCCCCTGAACGCTGTCTTCAAAGAGTTTCTATCTCTTCTGGAGTGTCAGAAATTTTTCTTGAGCTTTTGGCTGTTTCCTAGACTTTTTTTTTCTTGGTTGCTATAGCCTACCCTTTGCTGCGTCCCCCCTCCCCCAGCTCTGGCAAACTAATCATTGATGGTTGAGGTAAAATGCATCATTACCAGTGCACAGCATGCAAAGCAGAGCATTACAGAAAGAGACAATGATAAAGAGTATTTTAGATGTATTTTATTGAACATGCCAAGTGCAATCTAGTTGTAATATATTCAAGAAAAGGCGGGGGGGGGGGGGGTGATTGGGGTGAAGTGGCTCTTTAAAGGTCACCGCAGTCCTTTTCCCGGATCCTAACCTTCTCTTGTTTTTCACTGAACAAACATGACCCATCCTCTCCATCCTGGGAAGAAAAATGGTTGCCACAGATCCCAGAATTAGAAACCTTAGGATTACAAATTTAAAGAGGGGAGGTATCTGGCTGTCCTTAACAGCTTAATGAACATTTTCTGCACTTGTTTGGTTGACTGCTGTGGCAGTTTATTTATATGTTAAAGTCCCACACTGCAGCTTTAAGCATTAAGTGGCCACAGGTGGATGTGACTGATGCTCGGATGAACACCCTCCACCTCCTCTCCTGCCTCTGTGACGCGAAGGGATGTGTGTCACTGTGATCCGATTTTTTCAGGACTGTGGACAATGACCCAGATGAGAGCCACACACACTCTGACACATTCTCACACACAGGCACAAATTCTTACATGCTGCGTCCGCCCCCCTTTACCGGCAATCAATGCTGATGAGTAAGTCAGGGGAGTCACTTGAGTCCAACACACTAAATGATTGTCTGTACACACCAAGATCTTTTTCTCTCTATTGAATGACTTATACTGACATGAAAACAGAGACAGAAATGTTTTGGTACAAGTTATTTTAAACAGAGTGCTTCAGTTTTAACATGTCTGCCTCGTGCAAAATAGATTAGATTCCCACTGGCATTTGCAAAGGCCAGTACAGCTATATTGGAATTCTTGTGTGTTACTCTCAGAACCAGTTTTTAAAATCGAGGAAAGGAAAGAGTTTTAAGAACACACAGTACAAATATTACGTACATAAAATAGAAATATGCTGCACTCCCTTCCCCAAACGTAAAAAAGATCAGAATAGATCTCTCACTTCTATCTTGAACAGCTGTGTCTGTAAGAAGGAAGCAAATCATCTTGCAACAACCAGGTTATCATTTTAAAACCTGGCAGCCAGTTAACACCATAAAGATAATTTGTCATCTCTGAAAATACAATAGGAGTTATGGGGCTTTCAGGCACAACGGGATTCTAGCTTAGCCTGCTGCTGGGTTCAGCGTAGTCACGGTTTGGCTGCACCCAACCGTTGTACCACTGCATCAGAAATAATGAAAACAATGGTTTCAGATTTTGCTGCATGACAGGCAGAAGCTTATTAGCTTAGCATAGTATAAAAACCTAGCTTGGTCATTTTTTTAATTTTCACAGTGAACACTGGACCAGCCAAGCTTACTTTGTGTACTCTCCTCATCTATCGCATAGATGCACTAAATGTTGAAATGTTGCCAGCCCATCATTTACACATTCACTGGCTATACATTCTTGGTTTCTTGAGCTGCTAAATGTTCGACTATTTCTATCAGTTCCTCTGACCTTGATTTGGTACTTGGCATGATATCAAATTTAATTGAAACATATTACACATAACACATATTAATTGTACCAAAACAGTAAATTTGCAAAAAGCACCCGAAAGATATAAATCACTGTGTGGGGGAGAATTGTCATGTGTCTAAGTTTCAAAATTAGAATATTAATAAAGTTGAAATAAGTATAAAATTAACTTGGAGAAGACTGTTTTTCTCCACTTCATCAAAATATCTGCTAAGCACTGGTCTTCATGTATAGTATTAACTAAAACCAAGTTATCTTGGGACTACTGCTGGCTTTCTTTGAACAGCGCACTGATAAACATCGCTTATCATTGCAACAAACAGGGTTTTGAAATGATTTATTCAAAAATTTAGAAAAATCTCTTTGAATATCATTAAATTTGATTTATTAAAGTGTATAAAGGAAACTCATGCCTTTTGTGTCTGTCTGCAGCAGGGAATTTGTGCATGCCTTTGCTTGCACACACACACAGATTCATTTAACATCAAAAATTAGAGATGCACAGATGCTTTTATATTTTTAAAGCACATTAGGCTGTGAAGCCCTCTGATCAAAATCAAAGTCCTTCACTCTGTGCACACACATTCCGCCATGTTTGTGTTTTTGTGTATGTGCCCCAGCTGTCTCAAAGAGCCCCCTGTTGTTTGGCCTGCCGCAGCAGACGGACCGAGTGCTGTAAACTCTGTAGATCGATGCTCGTTTGGAGGATTTCTCTATTTAATTCGACCTCAGCCAGCAGCACTTCATCCTATTGCGTGTGTATGTGTGTGTGTGCATGTACGCACATGCACTTGTGCACATGAGTGTGTGTCCGTGTGTGTGCACATTTGTATCTCAATCTTCAGGATGAGCCGTCTGTCTGAGCATGTGCAGAGGAATGCTGCAGAAACTGTTGCGGCTGCTAACATGTAGGTATGCACTTCTGTTGCATGCACACGCACACACACACACACACACACACACACACACACACACCAGACTGCTATAAGTCTTGCAGCAGTGGTTAAGGACACACCATCAGTCTGTCTTGCACCTCCCCCTTGTTTTCAATATACTCCCAGTGTTATTACTTGCATGCACCAACATCAGCATATTGATTTATCTCCATGCTACCTGCATTCATTTAATACATGAACACACACACTCTTTATGTCAGCACTCAAACACACAAAGGTATATGCATGCATGATTGTACACACATATATACTCTGACATCACAGCCGTGCACATTAACACACTTATATGCACCATCACAGGAGACCACCCACCCAAGCGAACCAAAACACAAGCTGTTAGCCTTTCTTCTCAACGCTTACACACCCCCCCACCCCCATTTGTCACATGAGGGACTTTCAGTGTTCCTAACACGTTGCAGCCATCGTTGGCCTGCAGATGTCACTTAGCTGCAGACACACCTCTTCATTTCTCCATCCATCTCTCCGCCTCTCATGGGACACAGAAGAGGGACATAGCAGGGAGCAGTGAGTGCATGTGGGTGTGTGTGTTAGTATGTGGGGCTACACAGGGGGAAGGGAGCCGGGCAGGTTAATGAATTAGTAATTAGGATTGACATTGCGTCTGCAGTGGGTTTCCCCCAAATTGTTTCCACCGCCCTCTCTCCGGTCATCTGTGTATCCTCAGAACTCTTTGTCATCTCCCACCCACCCCGCCTCCCCTGACTTCCCCATCTGTCTCCATGCCTCTCTACCTATCTCACTGAAGGCCTCGCCTCTGCAACCTTCTCCTCCCCTTGTTTTCAAATACACTCCCGGCTCTTTTGTTCTGCCCACCTCCTTGCTCCTCTTTTATGCATCTCTCTCTTCTTCTGTTTTCCCGTTTTCTTCTTGTCTCTTTTCAGCCACTCCCTTATTCTTGTCTCCTTTTAATGTGCTATTGATCAGCGAAGATCACTCGATTGGAGGCTGAGGTTGCCGATTCTTGCAGACTTTACAGTAAAGTCCGGCACCACTCAATATTACAAGGACTGTTTTCAACATCCCTCAAGAACATATGGGAAAACGACTGTAGACTGGTTTAACATGTGGGAAATGAGTTCAAGTGTAGTGAAAAATGGGCCGTGTTACACTGGAAGAAATGTCCTCTGTGCTTCGACAAGTTTGGCCATTCCATTTTCTGCTTGACTGCCGCATATGGGCACCAACACATATTCTAGTAAATACAGACACACTCAAAAATGTAAAAGCTAATCGGTTTTTCGGAATGTCTGCTATTCATCCATGCTCTGCAGCCTTCATAAGTGATATTCCGCTTACAGTGGTTTAATTAGTGGTATTCCTCTTTTGAACAGGCTGTAATTACAGTCCTGCCACAAAAATAAGGAGTAATAACAGTCTCTACCAAAGTGACAGTTCAAAAAGAACAGCAAACAAAATCTCGATACTCTAAATATGACATGATGAGTGCCTAGAGGAGCTGTCAAAAAGTTTTGATCACTTGATATTTAAGTTAAGTATGTGAAATTTATGTTTGATGGACAAGTTAGGATATAATGATTGGATAAGGAAACCTGTGTTTTCTACAACAGTACAATTGATGGTATACCAGTGGATCTCCAAATATTACAACATAAGTTCATTAATTCATTCTAAAGTCATTGCATATGGAGTGATGGGTTTTTGGCCTTTTGTTATTTTGATTTTGATGAAATATGTGTCATTTTGAGATGTGTTTTTGAAGTGTGGGCCATGATTGTCAGGAGTGAAACGGTAAATTATATTTGACATGTTTTGATTTATGTTTAATGGACCTGGAATCCATTAAATGCTCTCTTTCTTAAATAGCTGATGAAACATCATGCTATTCTGATTTTTAATGTATGCTGACTTCTGCTGTCTTGGTAAATTGCACAACTGCAAGATGAGTTTAAAAGTCTGGCCCATGCTGCTGTTACAAAAAAACATCTGAATGAGTTTAATGCCAAGTCAGTCTGAGTCCGCCAACATTTATTGGTGGATTACTCATCGTTTCCACAACACAATCCAAACAAAAACTTAACACCGACTTTAAAATGACCTCTTTTGTTTGGCTATGATTGCGTTAAACAATTTTTTAAAACGACTAAACTATCTAACGATCTATTAAAGTAGGCCGTTGGCCGTTCCACGGGTCATGTTTTCTGCTTGCAAATATCAGATTCCTATCTTAACCAAACTCCAGCATGACCAGAGCTGCCTCCAGATGACAGCTGCAGGACTTTAGACCTTGGAGAGCATTATTTGAATGTCTGTAAATCATCTGCAAGAACTTATTTTCTGGTCCGCTCCCCAACGTACCCCCAACCACATTTGTTCCAGATCCCAGAATGATGTGAAGCGAAGTGAAATAAATGTCTTATTAAATAATTCAGCCGTTGCTTGCTCTGTAAAGTTTCCGGGTTTGAATGAGTGTCATCAGTGGAGAGAGGGGAGGCTGCCGTGTCTGATGTCAACAGGCCCCGGAGACACGTCCCCCTCACACAGCGCGTCAACCACGGGAGAGTGATGGTGCCGCCGCGCAGTCCGAGCGGCGGAATTACACTTTGTCGGCGGCCATTCAAACGCACGGAGGCTCCGCGGGGAGCACGAGAGGACACCCCCGCTCACCCATCCATTCATCGGTCCGCTCACTGAGCCTTCTCCGCCGCCCGGACCTCCCGTCTGCCCCTGCCAGCCTGCGCCGAGGCGCGAGACGACACCTCCAGCCCCGCCAGCCCCGCTCGCTCGGTCTCTCGGTCGCTCGGTCGGCGGCTGTGAACGAGAGTCGCCCGCGGGCAGCGGTTACGGGAAGGACGCTCAACGTGGGGGAAGAGGGGCAAAAAAGAGCCGCCTGTCAGTGGTGTCCGCCCGGTGTGGATGTGGACAGACAGAGGAGGGGAGAGAGCAGCGCAGAACTATCGTCTCCAGCCGGAGCGCATTTACCGGTGAGTGAGGAGACCGTATTTCAGCACATTCTCGTCTTTAAGCTAGCACGGCTGGAACACGCCGTTTCACGAACAATCGCAGCGCCGCTGGGATGATGCCTGGTTTATTTTAGTCGAGCTAAAGCATTTCCGAAGGCTGAGTCGAGGTTGCACGTCCTGTTTTTCCTGTTAATCTGCAGCCTACCGGCGGTGTTCGGAGGGCTAACACGGCCCGGGAGACATGCACCGTGCGGGCCGTGGGCTTTTATGGAGGTGTTTTGTTTTTTCTCTCTTTCTCTCTCTCTTTCTCTTACTGAGAAAGAGAAAGATTTTATTTTTTTTTTCCTTTTTTTGCCTTCTTACTTTCTTTCTTTTTCTTTCTTTCTGTCTTTTTTTTTTTTTTTTTCCCCTAAAGAGGACAAGTTGATCTTGAAACGCGACCAAGGTCTATTTTGGAGGAAAAGAAAGACACCGGCCTCAATTGAGCTTGAACCGTGTCTCCCAGCCATCCTGTTGTCATGGTTACTGGCTCGAGGAAGCTGGGAGAACAGGACTGTCTAGCGCTGTGCTCTCTCTCTCTCTCTCTCTCTCTCTGTCTCACACACACACACACACACACACACAGGGGAGATAGAGAGGGAGAGAGACAATAAGCCTTGTATATCTGCTGTTTGTTTATTTCTTTTGAAGCACATTGGAAGACACTTTGGAGGAAGTACCAGGCACACAGTGACCTCATTAGGCATTTTAAAGGCTATCCTATTACCCGAGGCACATTTGAAAGATGATGTGTAGCTTAAGCCTCTTTAGGTGTAACGCACTGAAAACAGAGGAGGACGTATATCATCCTGTCATCCGCATAAGCCAAACACAGACTACCACAGGCACACGTAGAAAAATACAAGAAAAGGGGATTTTTCTGGCAATGCGCAGAGCTTCTGGCCTAGAACTTTCTTTGCCTCTTGCAGGATGTGGGAGGCTGCTGTAAGACAGGTGTTTGATAGCAACTTATTCTTTTTCCCCAAATACAAAGTCACTGTTAATTATAGACATTTAGTCTGGAGCCGTTGCAATTTATTCCCCCAATACAACTGTGGAACCTCCTGCGCAAAAATGCAGCTCCTCTCCAGTTTAATCATCTTGATATCACAGCAGCAGCTCCAGACCAAACTGTCTGCCTCCTGTGACCAAAAGACATTTAACACCTTCCAACCACATTTAAAAAAGGACAGTTTATATTAAGATTTTCAAAGTTGAGAGAACCATGGACAAAACGGCTTTGCAAAATTCATGTCAGAGAGGGCAATGTTTTGTGAAAAACAAGATAAATCACTACATTACTATGAGTATGAATCTGAATGTGAGCGTTTCGGGTGACAAAATGTGAGTGGAGGGTTGACCTTGACAGCACTGAAGTGACATATCGGGGTGATTTGAGGGATCTGTTACGGTCCAGTACCCTGGTGTGCCTAGTTGGTGGCCCAGTTGCCATGCTGCTGTGACCTGTAGGCAGGCTAGGAAAGCACCCTGGACCACTTCCAACTTTATATTTTCCTGTTTTCCTCTTCCAGGCAAACAACGCGGAAATGTGTTTTCTTCTCTGTCCGCATCTGTGCCCCTAACAGCATTTTTGAAAGGTGACTCTATCACTTTAATGTGTACGTGAGCTGCAGTGCCAGCCCGCATGATATGAATAGGGTCAGTGGGTCATTTATAGTATGAGACTGCAGTGTTTTTTTTTCCTGAGGTTGTCTCTCTGAGGGACAGAGGAAGGAGGGAGGAGGGGAGAGCACGGGAGGCTTTCTCTCTGTGTCCTTAGTATTCAGATCTGATTATCATCCATCAGTGTTCAGCTTACAGCTCCATAAATCCATCTTGAATGAGCTTTTTATGAAAAGCGTTCGGAGGGGTGTCCTGGCACTGGTTTGTCGTGTCTCATTCTCCTCTCTGGTTTCTCTTAACGTTCTTTGCGGTTAAAGATAATTGAAATCATTTGAGACGGACCAATATATTTGGTGGCCGATGTTATCAGATGATATTTGGCCTATCACAGACATGTCCGTATTGCCATAGATGTTATTAAAAAAAAAAAAAAATGGCTTCACAACAGTTTGACTCCCTAGTATTGGTGTCAGTATTGGCTCTAAAATGAGCAAAATTAGCCTCGAATAATAATCGTAATAAATGTTACTTGTATAGCACCTTTTATTCAAGAAATGCAGCTCAAAGTGGGTTAATAACCATGAGATGAAAAGGAACATCAAAAGGAGGATAGAAAATTACAGTAAACTTAATTTCAATAAACTAAAAAAAACGTTCACATTGATTCCGGCTGATTTTCTAGTTGAAACTAAAATAAAGCAAAATAGATAAGTAAACATCTAAAGCGCTCTATTTGGACAGCTTGTTGAATTTATGATATAATTAACATTTTAGAAGATGAGATAATCAGCTGAACGTCAACGCTTGCAGTGAAGCGTCAACACCAGTTCTGTTGTGGTACTTTCCATAAGAAACCCTCATGGTGGCACATAGCAAAAACCAAAGAACAGCGAAAATGGGTTTTTTTGTTTTTTAAAACGCACCACTACAGACATAATGAGGTCAGACAAGTTACATTTACACATTAGTACATTTAATTGTTCGAGTGAGAAAAGCCTTCGCATATGAAAAAACCATAAGTAAATAAATGTACATTATCTGCTCTTACTCAGTAATAGTAACTGTGTATAATGTACAGTAAAAACTCTTATCAGCTGTTCATAGGAGGGGTTAAAGTTTGTTTAATATATTGAATGACTGCTATAGCCTTTATCTTAACCAGCAATTGCATTGATTCACTCATATGTTAATCACTTTAGGTAACATTTTTGAAACATTAGACGGGTCCACTCTGTGTCCATGTCAACTGGACGCTTGCTGTTCCAGTGCTGTTAGCATTGATTTATTGCTCGCATGTACTTGTAGATTGGTTGTAGAAAAGACGCATTCTGTGGAGTTTTTTCTTATTTCAGCTTGACATGATCACTCTCCTCTTTGTCTGTCCTCATTTTTCTCTCTACCTACATTTCGCTTTACGCACCAGCACTTTACATACACAGCAAGGTGCAGTACGTAACTTGTGCAAAGCATGATGTAATGTATGTTGTTAACTGCACAAACAAACCTTTGAGGTAAAGACTTTTTATCATGGGAAAATTAGGAGCAATTAGTTTTCAAGCTTATCAGGTTCAAAGAGTTTTGGCCTCTGCTCTGTTTTCTTTGGGTTCTAAAATTTAATAATGTATAGAAAATACACTATTAAATTATATATAAAAATTGCTGAAATTACCCCTAAACAGTACAACATGATAATTCTGGCTTTTTTTTAACAGCTGCAGTTAACATTTAAGGCAGTCAAAAATATGTTCCACAGTAGATCACGCGCACAATCTGATGCGGAATCCTGTCAGACCTGTTTGCCCTGGAGAAGTGTTTTCACGTATTTCTGAAGGCTCAGTTCTGATTAACTTATTGGTCTCTCTTTGACATCATTCTGCGCATACAGACCAGTCAGGCTCATCATTTAACTCCCCATAGACTGTGGCTCTGTGTCCTAGGGATCAATAAATTAGACATTGGCGCAAGTCTAGTGTGTGCGCTGTACTGCGTGTGTGTGTGTGTGTGTGTGTGTGTGTGTGTGTGTGTGTGTGTGTGTGTGTGTGTGTGTGTGCATGTCTGAGTGAGACAGAGAGACAGGTAGAGAGATAAACAGATATATACAGCACAATAGACAGAAAAGAGCTATTTTAATGGTGACTTGGCCTTTTATCCAGTGTCATCCTCACTGGATTAGTTGGTTGATATGCCTGGACGATCATCTTCTCAGAGGTGTGTTTATCCGTTGTTCACATGATTGACAGGTGGTCCGATCGCAATGAAAGGGAATTGATAAGCCCCAGTGTTCTGCTGACAAAAGTAGAATAGTAGAAATAGAATCCTGATAATCATTGTATACGTAGACACACAAAGACTGAGATACACAGAAACACAAAGTGTCTCATTG
>KV751330.1:7322276-7354665 GCA_001698575.1 Mola mola | reverse complement strand
CAGCCTCAAAATTGGCACAGTTGTAAAACTGAACAACTAGTCCGTTTCACTGCTGCACAGAGCAGCTGGAACGCAATGGATAAAGCATGGCAAGTTAATCAGCCAGTCAGTGGAACAGACAGGCGTTTTGTTGTGTTATGGCTCTGTGAGAGCTTGTGTTGCTCATTATCTAGATTTTCTCTATATTATGAGTGAGCTCTTTAGTTTGACAAAACGCATTATTAGAACTAATAGTTCCTTGTAATCCACAGCAATAAAACCGAAAAATATGAACTTTATGGTGAGCTTAAGTCAGGATTTCACCCTAAAACATCATTGCTAGGGGAGCTACAGAGATACACAGGAGTCTGAGGCGAAAGATTGTCTGCTTGCAAAGTAAAAATCTGGCATGCAGCATAAAGCAGTTGGATCACCATCTGTGTCTCAGAATGCTGCAGAGACACTGTTAGTGGAGTCATAAATGAGTTTCACACATGTCTAACGTAGCCTTCATGAATGCAACTGTAATAATTCAGACTTCAATTATTGTTAAAATTAATTTTATGTTATATTTTACAGATTTTCAGTATAAACAGTTGCCATTATGCAGAGCATCAATGAAAAGAATACAATTGAATCATCATTTTAGTCAAATCAGAACATTCAAATTGATTTCAAACCTTTTGAGAACCCTGGTGCACACAGAGTCCAATTCTCGATGGCGCCCCCGGTGGAGAGAAGAAATCTAATCTCACCTCAGACAAACTCTCCCTGTAGATCCTCTTCCTGCTTCTGCTGATTATTTTGACATCAATAGAGGAAGGGAGTGAAGTGGGCAGCTGGCCATAGGGCTATAGAAAAAACTGTCAGGTATTCATAGATGAAGAATGTCAGTCACAGTTGGGCTGCTGAGAGAAGGTCAGATTATATAATGACGCCATATTAAATGGTGCACAATATTCATGTTGTTTGTATTAATTTGCGGGCCAATATAGTTTTTATGTCATCATTACTAATACAATTTTGCACCACTTTGGAAACTGTTTACCTACAACCTACAGCACACAACAAACTCACTCTAACCGCACTCAAAGCCGCTTCTCAGTCAACTACACAGAAATAATGCCTGACCCGTTTGACCTAGTGTGATATGACCCTGTTCAACTTGTTTCTATTTTAGTACAGTCCAGTGAGGAAACAGACTATTTTTCATGGAGACAAGCATATAATGTGCATCCTTTAGCCCGTTTCACCAGTCTGCAGTGTAGTTTCATACTGAATAGTAGAGTAACATTAGGCTTGTTCATCCACACATTTGCTTATATTCTCATGGCACTCCCTCTCAGTTGCCTGTCCAGATGAGCTCTCTCTGGTGAGAGTCTGCATCTCACTTTTCTTTATCAGTCGATGCTTTAAATAATGCCATATTTTATAATAGGTACTTTACCCGTTGCCTGTATTCATGCAGCTGATGTAGACGAACTGTCCCAACGCATGACAATAAGGAGTGAAAGGTTTCCTCAAAGCAGTGACTGGAGGTGTTGTGCCCGTCTCTCAGTCTCTCAATAACCCGCTTGTTATTTCTCTGCACATTTCAGTCAGTGTGCCGCATAGTTTGTCAGCCTGTCAGTTGGTTGTATGTTAGATAAGACTGTCAATCACATTTGCTCATTTTGGCGAGGTAGTGAATCTGTAGCTGTGGCCCTGCAGTAACCTTAACCTGACTCCCTGTCTTTCTGTCTTTACAGTCTGTAAGGCAGCTCACAGTCTGTTAGATCTACAGTGGTCATATATTTTGGCGCAGTGGAGCCAAGCAGTTGAATGCTGCTTATATAAGAATCTGTGATGCAGCATCAATGCAGACAGATATGATAAATATGGAAACGGAGTATTACTCAGATCAGAGTACAAACATCAAAAGCCATGGTGTGGGAAGTCTTTACCACTGTCCATTCATTTATGTATGCTTTTTATTTAAATGCACATGTGCAGTGTCTCTGGGTGCATGTTTGAATGCTTGCATATGTTTCTATGTGTATCCCTGAGGGAAATGCTGTGAGTTTGAGTTCCTTCCCCTAGCTGATGAGCCTACCAGATCTAAGCAGAGCAGATACAAACCAGGCTCAGTTGTTTCCATATCAGAGAAGCAACTCTGCTGTGTGGACTGATCTCTTTCATATACACTGTCGAGCGCAGAAACACACACACACACACACACACACACACACACACACATGAAAAAAAACAACAGCCAGCAGCATGCTTGCGCAAACAGAAATGTGCATAATGCTTGTACATCTTAACGCTCGCTCAGTGACAAGGATACAGGAGCTTTCATATCAAACTTTCACATGCTGAATCTTTCCCTCTTTCTGTTTCTCACTTTCAAACACACACACGAAAACGCACATATTTCAGGATGTCTCTTTAGGAATAAAACCCTTAGCGTGGTTCTAAAGAGCTGCCGAAACATCCTGCAGATTATCCTTTACTGGCTCTCAGTCAGAAAGTGATATGGACTCACACACACACACACACACACACACACACACACACACACACACACATAGACATAACTATATAAGTATGCACTTTTCATTACAAGCAGTTCGTACCAGTTCTCTCTTTCACTCTCTCACCACAGACACACATTAACTGAATCATTTCAGCACGGAGAGATTGATTCCAGTCTATTAATAGCTTTACTCTATGGTTTATGACACATCCCAGTCTCACTGTAGCGGTGACTGTTTTGGCTGAATGAGGTTGTTCTTACCGCAGGCTTCTACTGCACTGAGAGTTCTGTCAACAAATCTTCATGTATTCCGTGAAAGTCGAGCCAGACTGCTTTATGACATCTGCCATCCTCCCTTTTGTATCTGTGGCTAATTTTTAGGCAGAAGTTTCCTCTAGCTGACAAAGCAGTTTCAGTGTTTAATCAAACACAGTCCTACTCAGGAACACGAGTCTCCCTCAGTCAAAAGGGGGCGCCATTGTCTGTAGATGAGTTGTGTTGTTTGTGTGTGTTTATGGTTGACAAACAATAGCGCACTTCTCCTCCATGTCTGCAGAGTATTGGCTACATTTAAGGGTATTATTGTTAGCTGGTTAAATAATAATCTAAAGTGTGACACAACAATAAAAAAGCATATATAATTTGATACAATTTTTTTGAGAGTTTATTTTTGGGTCAGTCTATACTGGTCTGATGTTAGTCTCAAATATATTTGCTATTTTAGTATTATGCAATAATCTGTTATGAGTTTGTTTCTTGATTTTGGGGGCGGACTAATGCAATAGATAAATTCTAACACTAATTCTTGCATTTCTTAGATCTGTAAATTTAAAAAATGTTGTAAAAAACGAGTTTACATATAATCTACACACTGTAAAGTTTTTTTGTATTAAAATATGATAGAAATGGTGACTGATACATGGTCTACATACTAGAACCAGACCGATATTAAATTTTTGGAGGCGATACCGATACCAAGGAGTAATAAAGGTCCGATATCCGATATTAGCTGATACATACAAATGTTTCACAATGATCAAATATTTTTAGCAAAGATATGCAACGGAGGCAGAATATTTTACAGATTAACAATGAACCTTTACTGCCTTAAATGACAGCAGTGCCCTGAAACTTGGAAATTTAATATAAATCTGTTTCTGCAGTGTTCTTTACAACCATGTTTTTTTGATACGGGCCGATATTCATAACATATAAGATGACACCGATATATACCGATATATTTGTGATAGGCCAGTATCGGCCAAACTGATATATTGGTGAGACCGTACTACATACATTCCAGTTACAATAGGCATACATCTATCTCCTGCTCTCCCTGGGGATGGGTCATTCTATGGTTACGTTTTTCCTAGCTCCTCCTGTGGGATCCTGGGGTGAACCCTAGACAGATGAGCTATACAGTCCTCCCAGCTGGGCCTACCTTGGAGTCTCCTTCCAGCTGGACGTGCCCAGAAAGACTCTAAAGATCTCCAAACCACCTCAGCTGGCTAATGTCTGTTATGAAGGAGCAACTTCTCCAAGCTCCCTCCAGGTGTCTGATATCCTCACCCTGTCTCTATGGGTGTGCTCAGCCATCTTGTGGAGAAAATTAAACTGGATCTTTCAGTCATCTACCAAAGCTCCTAACCAAACATGGGGGTTGTAAAATTAACTGCGTTAACAGCTCTTCCTCCACCATAATGGTCCGGTACAAAGCCTGAATTACTGCTGACCCTGCGCCTGGGGATACCTTGCAATCGCACAGCTGGAGCTGTCAACCATTTTCCAGCACAGATCCTACAGACTCAGACTTGGAAGTGCTGACTTTAATCCCGATCACTTCACGTTCATCCATGGGAGGTGCATGTTCACGAAGCAGCAACAGAAACTTGTAGGGACGTGAGGCCTTTTCATTATGGGTGGATGACATAGGATAGTGGCTGTAATAGAACATCTTGTGTAGCTTTTCCCCTTTCTTAAGATGATTTTGTAGGTCACAGCTTAATTGAGTACAACCCCTCAACTGCTTTTTGAACCTAACTTTGGCATTATGAAAAGCACAAAATATGGATTAATTTTAATAGGTTGAACTTGAGGAATGCTTATCCTCCTCTGGCCTACTGCTGAGAACACCAAATCAATGATAGAGTGTGTTTACAATTTTGGGTTTGTAAATTCTGCTGCCTGTAACAAAGCTATGGTGCCAGTGTCAGTTCGTCAGTGACAAAAGTTATCTGCAATTCATGGACAAAAACTGTTCCAAAAAACTGACGTTTGATCGGTATGTTGCAACATCTCCTTGGGTCCCTAAATCTATCCAGATCCCAGAGCTGACTAAATTTTTTGTGTTGTTGTCAAATTTTGTGAGCTGTTGGCTGTACCCTACTTTCTAATCTTCAGGATCCGATTGTAGTGAATCTTGGACGGTGCTTGCCAGCCAAAATACCAATCACATGTCCTCCTCCTTGGGTTTGCCTCTGGTCCTATATTGGATTTCATCCTCCATATTTTACTTTTTTTGACCCGTTTTGGTCCCCTGCTATTTCTATTGTTCTCCTTTTTATCAGATTAGAAAGAGGAAGGAGGAATTTAGTTGGTGAGGTTAGCATGCAGTAATGTGTCAGCATTTGTGTCGTTTGAGGACATTACTAGTGCAACTCAAAAAAGTAGAATATCGTAGAAAAGTTAATTTTTTATGTAATTTAATTTGAAAAGTTAAACTTTAAAATATCGTGTATTAGTTACACAAAAATTAAGCCTTACTAACTAATAGCTAAGTAATAATAAAGCTTTTTTGTTTTAATTTTGATGACTATGTCTTAAACAGCTATAACAGAAATTTACTAATATTTTGAGTTGCATTTTTTTTTTTGTAGCTGTAGGCCATAGTTATAAAAATTAAGACAGTAAAATTCTTGAAACATTTTCAAGTATACACTGATATAATGGCTCAATATCATCAGTATCGGATTTTAACTCAACCCAAAGTGTGATGTTGACATTTAACATGAGGCATTTGAGCTCTTGCAGAAGAGTGTAAGTTGTACTGAGGTTAGGTGGGTTGTCGAGCCATCTTGAGGCAATCCACTGTACAAAAATAGCCACATAAAATGAGTAGATGTGGGCAAGCGGCTTAGTGAACTCCCAAATAGAGGACGCCCCACTGATACTGAACTGGAATGCTGGCTCGGAGCCCGTCACTTAAATGCAGAGGAAGTTGCGCTGGCCCGGACACACGGAGCTTTTGTGGAGCCACCACGACCAGGAACGGTCCGGTTCTCCAGGAAAGAGGCTCTGTCGGTGGCTCCGCCCCCAACATCCTCCTCCTCCTCCTCCTCCTCTTCGGAGGGAGCTCTCAGGCAGCCAGCGAAGTTCAGGAAAAAGTCCCAAACACACTCTCAGCCTGTTGACACTATGGAGCGATAACGCCACTCACTAATTCATCATCTCTCACAGGCTGTAATTAAGTATGAGCCCACTTCCGCCGCGAACGGCTCTCATCTGGCTTCTCGTTAAACAAACCGGCGGCCCGATGGAGGTTTTACCGACGGCTGGGTGATGAGGCGGTCGGACGGCGCGCGCCTTTAACCGCTGATTTCCGACATCCGAGAGACGATGTGGAAGGAGGAATATGATGTTCACTTCGACTTTCTGCTGCAGCTCCTGTAAGTGTAATAGTTCCGCAGCGCAGGGATTCTGTTAGCATTTTGCGTTCAAATGGGTGGGAACGTGAACATTATGCTGCGTGGCAAAATGGAAATAGTGAGTCGTTCACTAACTTCTCTCTGGTGAAAAATCACTGTCGTCGGCTTTTTCTGGAATATTTCCGAAAGTGCTCTAACATGACAAAATTAAGATTAAAGCCACTTGAATGCTATTCTATGTCGCCTATATTCCTAGGTGGCTGCTAATTTATTGAACAGACTTTCAGCGTTAATGGACTTAAATGGGCAGCTAATTATATAAATTACTGCTGATAGATTATTGTTCCAGCTCTAATTCAGGTATGAAGTAACAACTATAGCCTACGTGAAGGCTGTGTAATCTCTCTAAAATCTTATTTTTATGATATTTACTTGTATTACCTGTGATCAGCAGTTAAAAGGGGCCCAATCTTTACGGATGACCTAGCAGAGTGTCAAACTAAAGGTATATCTGACTTGTGACTTTGAGGCAGTTTGTGTGGCTTGAGGTGCGTTTTCTTGCTTGTTTTGCATTCATCAGTCCCCTGTTGAAACGGTGTTTTCTTTCGATGACAAAGAAAAAACTAGTCTGGGGCCCTGCAGAGGACTATTGTGACGCTCAAGCACACGCGCACAAACAGCTGTCTGTGTGTCTATATACCTGTAGTGTATCTTGCTCAGTTAGCCAATGGCCAAAGTATGTGAAAATGAAAGAAAAGTCTGCGAAATAACAGCATTTCGTAATCCACTTAATCCCATAATAGTTGCTTACCCTGATGGAAGATGCCATGAAGACACACAAACACACACACACACACATGTAAAGTGCATGCAGGCACACCTATAGGTGTGGGCGCAGGCGTGCACACCCGGAGATTAGCTTGTGAGTCAGTTGCATGCACCATCATGCTGGCTATCTCTGACACACCACTCACTCACTCACTCACACACACACACACACACACACACACACACACTGAGGGTGAGTGGCAGTTAGAGTGAGTGAGTACGTGTGGCCTGGGGATACAGAAATGTCCCTTTAGATAGACAAATAGGTTTATTGTGTGACACTTGGCCCCCAAGTATCTTGACACAAAGGACCTGTGCTAGATATAGACAGTTCATATTGTGTTCTACTCACTCTGATGTTGCGTTTGGGTGTGTGTTGGATCTGTTATTGCCAGACAGCAGAGAATTGGGTGAGGCTGGAATCATTCAGTCACTTGGGCAATACGAGCTTTGAATGATTTATGGGTGCCTCTGAGGCGAGGGAATTAATATGGTCAGACAAGTGAAAGCAATTTAATTGCAAACAACAGGCTAGATATCATTTTCATGATTTACCAGAGACCACGTTTGTGTCTTAAAGAGTGTGTATCCATTTGTGCAATGTCCATACATTTATCTGCACTTTTTCTATGTTCAATCATTTTTCCAGTGTCTCAAAGGGGCTTCCAGAGGTTAGGTGGGATATGTAGTCTATAGAGCAGGTTCTAGATCTAAACAAGAGGTCTCCTCCCTGTTTGGCTTGTCTAGAATACCTCCAAAGGGAGCCTTACAGGAAACATTTTAATCAGATGTCCTAAACCACCTCAAGTGCCCCATTTTCCACATAAAGGAGTGGTGGTTTTACTCCATCCGGATATACAAACTCCCCACCCTGTCCCCAAGGATGAGCCCAGGCACCCTGCAATTGAATCTCCTGTCACCCGACTGTATCTGCAATATTGTTGTTCTTGGCAGTGATGCACCACCACGATAAGATGGACCCATCTCAACATGGTGGAGGGTTTATGTGTCCCGCTGACCCTGGGGACTGTGTTGTTGGAAGCAGTAACGCCTTGTCTGGTCTCCTCAGACAAATTGGTCCAAGGTCAAGGGCCAGATGAAGAGCTGTTCGAAAATTCCAATGAATCAGCTGAGACAGGACACCCCAACCTTGACTGGAGCAGAGAAGTCAGGGACCTTTGTAGATTTTTGCTGCCCAGTTGTTCATTGTTAGTTAGCATATGAAGGCAGGGAACTGACTCCTGGCTTTGGAAGCTGATTGCGATTTGTGTTTTTGTTTATTTATATCAGTTTATCTTTTCCGTTGCCCCCTTGGTCTGTATAATGCAGAATTGTGATGGACAATACCATTACCCCTTCTTATTTTAGCACTGTACACTTAGCTTCCTTTGTGTCCATGGTAACAACCAGCAAATCCCACTCTGCAGCAGTGCGTAATGTATTGAATTTGCGAGTGTAATGCAATTGGGCCGATTAGATTATGAAAAAAAAAATGTCTGAATCATCTGAAGGAGGTGCTGACAGTGCGTGCAGATGTACACATGCAAAGAAAATAAGGAAATGCCATTTAGAATGATGGAAGTTAGCATGAGCAATTACTTGTTGAAGAGATAAAACAGTTTTGCGGATCAATGCAACAATAGTAGACAGTTTATATATTTATTTAATCTTTACCAACTATCAGGGTATGACATTTTGCCGCAAATTCTGTTTTGCTTGAATGTTTGAGATTTTGTCTACAAGGGTTAGATGTGATAAAATCATTGTGGACTCAGGTCCAGAGAAGTAGCAACAGTGGTGGACATGTAGCCTGGTATTTAAAACTAAACCATCTACCAACCATTAAAGGTCTGCATTGATTCTGTTCCCTGGATGACACTTGAACATATAATGTGGATATGGAGGGTGAGGCCTTGGTCTGATTAGACAGTTCATCAAGCTGCTGGACACTATACGCAGTGATGGCCTCTTTTCCCAATGCTGAGTCTTGACTTTTTAGTAGTGTTAGCTCTTATTGCTTCTACAGCCATCTCTGCCAAAGCAGCTAATGCGGTAACAATGCAAACGCTTTGAATTTGAATTTTGTTCTCTTGTGATGACAGGTCTGGTGATGCTGTCATTACATTACATTGTGTAATGTGCATTCCAGTTTGAAACAATACTATCATAAAAGTGAGGGATTTTTACCTCAAACAAGTTTGTGTCATTCATACAGAATTTGCTGGTCACCATTTGGCATTGAAAGCTCGCCCTTGTGCTTCAACAGTTTTTCAGCTTATTTTATTTTTTCTTTACCTTGATGACTCCCGCTGGAGTGACTGAGTACAGTTGGGCTCATGCAGACGCTGCCTGCCTCATATTCGCACAGCTGCAGCCATTCATTGCAGGGATAGATACCACAGGGCATGATGGGCATGAAATGGACAATTTGTAGTCAAGCATCTGGCTCAAGGGCGAGTTGTTGAGACAGAGAGCATTGGTTGTTCAAGATGTTGACCTTTTAAAGTGGACAGCTCATGTTTTTAATTTCCAGTCCACATCTACCAGAATTACAGAAACTGAGTGGAACTGAGGTTTCAGTTTTTATATTCCAACACTTTAATTTAAATTGTGATAGAGGTTAATGGTCTGAGATTATAGGGGCTTTTCTAGGAAGAGATTGTGAAACCTGCTTCAGAATTGAAATTGAACTTTTAGATTCATTGCATTGAAGCGAGATATTAAGTGGAACGAAACTGGGTCAGTGTCATATTAATTCATTTGAACCTCACTTGACTTTTGTTTGTGTGTACACAAACATATGTTTATGTAATTGAGTTTTATGCTCGGTAGTTCCTTTTCCTCTGTCTCATTTTAAGCGAGTGGGCACGCAGCAATGGACACGTGTTCCATTCATTAACCTGTGCACCTGCTTGCCTGTGTGTTCTCTTCCAGCGATGCCAACCTCACAGACGTGCTGTCTGACTCGGAAGACGGTGATTTGGGCAGTCTGGAGCGTTTGGAGCGCGGCAGCACTGATACTCTGGCCAATGGATGCCGAGCTGACAATGAGGCCGCCAAGAGGCTGGCCAAGCGCCTGTATCACCTTGAGGGCTTCAAACGCTGCGATGTAGCCAGACACCTGGGCAAGAAGTAACCACGCTCAGACGCAGTAACAATTTTACACACATGAGGATGGCACTGACAAATCAAAAGCAGAAGAAAACATGTTGACATAGTTACATGTGTTGATTATTTTAACATACACGCATGATGAGACGCAGACATAATGTGCTCAGAGATGTGCCTGATTTAATCTTGAAGACAAACACATCTAGACAAGCTTGCTTTATTCAAAAAAGTGCTCTTGTATGTCGCAAATAATAAAATGATATGTTCTTCATCAGCTGCTCTGCTCTGCCTCTCTTCCTGCAGTAATGACTTCAGCCAGATGGTGGCATCAGAGTACCTGAGTTATTTTGACTTCTCCGGCCTGTCACTGGATCGAGCCCTGAGGTAACGCACAGTCCAGTCGCAAGTGATGAGTGTGTCATGTAAATACCGAAGCACATGCGAATGTGCTCTGCACTCTTCCTCTTCACAAGGTGTTAGCTATGGTCTCATCGAGCTGTCATGTTGAGAACGGCTAGCCAGCGGAGCCGACAGCTGCGGTGCGCATCACCGGCTCAAACCTGTCATGTTGCTGCGTCTCAAGCTGCTGTTCACTTTAGCTGCTCAGTTAAGAGACCTCATGTGGGCACTTGACACTGGTCTAGATTATCTTAATACTGTTAAAAAGCAACACCCTAAGTGTTGGCCTAATTTAGGTTCCTGTGGATGCCTGTTTTAATGTGAATGTAAGAAAATTCTTTAAATTAATGTTATTTTTTGCAACTTAATTAAGAGTATTATTGTAGGGTTAAGCTAACAAATGTATTGATTATTTTATTTTATTTTTTAATAGGTTTAATTTTTAGCCTATGTCAGGAACCAGCGAGTATTTCATGACTTTGGCTTGAAAAATGACTTAAATGTTTACTTGATTCTCAAAATGTTTGTAGTTTATTTTTCTCTCAATGTTATAATTGGATAATAGATTATTTGTTTCAACTCTATATTAAATTTTCACCTCAAAATATACACTACATTCATAAGTTGGACTGCAGACTGTTTGAAACCTGTTGATTCTGGCAAGCAGTTACAGAATCAAATGGATTTGTTTGCAGTTCAAAAGTTCAGCCAGTACACACACACACATTGAGAGATTAAAAGATGACACAATCCTCATGACGATGCACTGCTAAGTACATGACCCCCTACGCCAAGTTTTAAGAAACAAGATTGGCTGTTTTTCTTTGCATTAAATTGATTTCCTCTCAAATGTAGTTTTCTGCAAATTGTAAATGGTGCCTGTGTGTGTTTTAAATCCGTTATTTTCAAGAGATGCATTGCTGGGACACAACATGCTGACCTTGCGGCTTCATTCGTGTGTGACAGGAACTTCCTAAAGGCCTTTCCACTAATGGGAGAGACCCAGGAGAGAGAGAGGGTCCTTGTACATTTCTCCAGACGTTTCTGCCACTGCAACCCGCAGATACCCACCTTTGAAGGTCAGAGTCATCACATGGGTTCTGGCGATGATCATGACTGGTTAGGAGACAAGAAAGAGAGGAAAAAAATATAAAGTATCAGAGCATAAGTATGAATTACTGCTGCATATTTACTTTGTGCTACTTGCATAACCCTTCCAATGTGACTGCGACAGATGTAAAATTGTTATGATGCAATGGGTGACGTCGCAGGCGTGACACATATCTAACCTCGGTCTTGTGTATTGTCTTGCTGTAGATGGAGCCCACACGCTAACTTGCGCCCTCATGCTGCTCAACACCGATCTTCATGGACATGTATGTACTGGAGTGTTTTATCTTAGTTCTTCCGCAGGCTTGACATTCCTTTAATCCTCCTGTAATCACAAAGCCATCACACAGTCGTTTGTCCACATTGGCACGTCTCAGTTCACATCTTTTCCTTCCATTTCTTGTTCTTTCCCTCTCTCCTCTGCAGCCTACTTTCTGACCTGCTTTTGTGTCTCTCCTCTATTAACAGGAGCTCTGTTGTCTGGCTAACATGATCAGTGTCATAGGTTGTGCACCGCACTTTCCATTCAGCCCTCCTGCTCCATTCAACTCTGCCCCCGCCAATAGTACTTTTAGTGAACATCCCTCCTCTAACTAATATCCTTTTGTCTCTCTTTTCAATTTCATTTTCCTCCCTGTCAAATCCTCCCCTGCTAACCAAATCTGGCCCCCCTGGTGTCTCGGCCCTCCCCTGCAGGTGGTAAGTATAATTATAGTATGAACACCGTACTCATTCATATCTACTTCCTTTTTCTGGTAATTAACCCTGAAAAGTCAGAATAGGCTCGTAATAATAGAGAATGTATTATTTGTTTGTCAGTTAATGTTGTTTAGTTAAACAAAAGTATTTAAATGCTTAAATATTGTTTTAAAAAGTCAGGGTCTTTAAAAAAAACACGTGCACAATAACTGATTTTGGTTTATTTTCTTCTATTTGAAAGCTAAACTACCTTCTCCTCTGCACTGCTGCAAATTCATACCAAGAGAACATTGTTGGTTTTTTTTTAAGAAGTTTTCTGTTTTATAAAATCAGAATTTGTAAGTAAGTAAGAATGCATTGGCCCACTAATTTTGCATGGAAATATAACTTAAGCTGGGTTATTCAACATGGCGTCTGTTTGCAGAATATGTTTCAGAATAATTTTCTTTCTTAAAAAAAGAACTGGGTTAGATTGTCTTACAGAAAAATGTGAATAAAAAACCAAACCAAATCATCTTTTAAAATGTTTGATGTACCCGTAGTGGGTCTACTTGTTTTTCTTTATAACTTATCGTGTGGAAATGCGTGTCTGAACAAACATTGTATATTTTCGTTTATTTAAAGCATTTGATACCACTTTTTGACCTTTTAACTTTATGCTATCCTTTAACTTACATATTGAAAACTCAAGCATACATAAAGCAACAATGTTACAGTACTGACATTAGTGATCACTTTATTTGTAGTACTAAAGTTGCTTGAATCATCTCTGTGTAACTTTTCATTAATATTTATGTTAGATATAGTTTGTCAATAACCATTGAAAGAGAGTCCTTTCAAACATCTTTTCATCTTTGTTAACCTTAAAGTTACCTTTAGCGATGCATATCTTAACATGTCCTCTACTTCTACTTGACACTTCTTTACTTTGTGAGGTTTCAGGGTTTTTTTTCAATTTCTTATCTGTTTGAGTTGTTGTCAAGATCTGAAAAAAGATAAAAGTCTTCTTTTTCTAGGTTTTTTTTTTTTTTTTTTTTTTTTAAGAATTTCCAAAATTATATCGTGTCCTTGTAATATCCCTATTTCCACAACATCTGTTTAACTTTGGACTTTATTTGGCTTGTGAAGAATAAAGTCCAAATGGTAGCAGGCAGTTTTTTCAGTCCCTTCTCTCATCCTAGATTTTTTTCCTCTGCAGTGTAAGGTGTAGTTATGCTTTTTAAGGTTGCATATTTTGTTTTTTGCTAGGGATGCTCGATATTGGCTTTTCTATCGAAATCCGATATTCCGATATTGTCCAACTCTGAATTCACAATTCCGATATCACCCAATACCGATATATGCAGGCTTTTAAGGCTTTTAACTGTTAGGTAACAACATAATATATCTCTTGATGTGGAATTAACACATTATGCCTAATTTTATTGTGATGCCCCACTGGATGCATATATAAATGCAACATGGCTTTCCAAATGTAAATATTGTCTATGCAAAATAAGAGAACAATTTCAACTTGTTATGGAAAAAAGTGCCATTATGGCACTGCCATATATTTATTATTTTTTTTAAAGTGCATTATTTTGAACATTTTGCCACAAAAAACACTACAGCTAAGGGAAGTTTGACTTCTTCACAAATAGTAGACAACATCAAAACATGAGAGACACAGTTCTTCAGTCGCAAGTAGTAAACAATAAACATTGTCCTCTTTTAGTCCAAGTTCAATGAATGAGCCTGACAACTGACTGGCTGTAACTGGCCATAACTTGGCAAATAATACAATCATTAAAGTATAAGCTCAAACTCAACACGTTAACCTGGCTAACGCTTGAAAACCAGATATCTGTAGTGAAGCTAATGGATACAGCACCAGAAATTCCTTTCTCGACGTGGCTGTAAACAACACTGTACAATTCTGGTAAGCACTCGTCTGAGAAATACTTGCAATTGGGCATGGCATAACGAGGCTCAAGGAACTCCAAACGTTTAGTGAATCCGGCATCTTGAATGATAGAAAAAGGCTGGTTATCCAGTGCAATACACTCAATGATTATCCGATTGTTGGCTTTCCGCCTGGGGTGTGTACCCTTGTCACATTTTTGTTTTTTCTCAGTTGGCTCTTTAAGAGACAACTGTCTGTTTTTTTCGGTGATAGCAGTTGCTTCTTTTTATCAATGTGCTGCACAAATGTAGTGTGTAACTCCGCATGATTTTTCTTGAGGTGGGTGAGGTGCACCTTGTTTCCTGCTCGCATAACCGACACTTTGCCATCATTGCAAATTGCAAATTTTGTATGAGGAAGGACACACTTGGAAATACTTCCAAACCACAGACATAACGTCTCGCAGTGGGCGAGCAAGCTTGTTAGCCACGGCTAGCGACCAAGGAGTCTAGTGTGTTGTTGTTATACGACATCAAGCGCACGCTGAAAACGTCCCATGCTGTGTTCATGCAGGCTCGGAAATGCTGAAGCCTACAGAATAAAACATTGGTTATTAAAACCGATACCGATACTTCCCGATATTACATTTTTAAGTTAATATCGACCGATAATATCGGGCGTCCCTAATTTTTACTGTCTATTTAGGGTCTATTCCAAATATGTGCCTGTGAAGTATGTGGGATTCTGTAATCACACCTCAATAATTTTCACCTCCTGGTGATGCATCATAATTAAAGTGAAAAAAAAGAAAAAGGAAGGGTCTAGTAAGCTGATTCTCCATTTGGTCTAACGGAGGTGGAGCTCCACTCAGCTCTACCACCAGCAGCGTTACACTGCCACCTAGTGGAGGGTGACATGCAAAACTGTGCTCAGGTTTGAGCAGTGAAGTTACATTATAATCTTTTTAATTTTCTAGTAATTTTTTCTTAATCATCAAATGCTTTAGAAGTTGAACCTGTCACATTCTTTGGAATCTTATCTAAGCTAAAGCTTGGCCAGTTTGGTTCAAAACAAGAGACAGAATCAAGGTGACACCTCATTTAAGATTAAACTGAATTAAGCCGTTTTGTTTCTGTTTGTCTGCCTGCTCAGAACATCGGGAAGAAGATGTCTTGCCAGCAGTTTATCAGCAATCTTGATGGCCTTAACAATGGCGAAGATTTCCCTAAAGACCTATTAAAGGTACAGAACCCCCTCCTTCACGACTGAAAAAAAAGTAAAGTAAAAGAAATCAAAGGAGAAAACACATGGTTAGAATTCCTCTCGCTTTATTGCTTTGCCAACGCAGGTCTTGTATAACTCAATCAAGAATGAGAAGCTGGAGTGGGCTGTGTGAGTATGCGTTTTGTGTCCCTCAATGGAAAATGTCGTATGCGAGTGTTTTTAAGAGTAAGCAAGTATACCTGAATGTTTTCATCTCAGGTTTAGCTAAATGGGTATTTGTGTGTGCAGTGAGGAGGAGGAGCTGAGGAAGAGTCTATCTGAGCTGGTGGAGGAGCAGTGTGAGGGCGGGAGCAAGCGCGTGGCCAGGGTAACGGACGGCAGTAACCCTTTCATTGCCATTCCCATTCTCTTGAATGCTGTCACCTACAAACATGGAGTGCTGACCCGCAAGAGCCACGCTGACATGGACGGCAAACGCAGTGAGTGATTTTGTACAATATACTCACACAAAGATATCACACCAAATTTACCAACATTTCAGTAAGTAATAGTACACATAGTTAGTGAATCTAACTATGTGCAAGGTTTTCATTCTTCATTTGTCTCTCCTCCAGCCCCGAGGGGTCGTCGAGGTTGGAAGAAGTTCTATGCAGTTCTGAAGGGGATGATCTTGTATCTCCAGAAGGTACCGCATTTGGTCGTCTGCTCTGTTACCATAGAAACCCAAATCCACCACTGCTGTCGTTGCAGTGGTGGTTGATGCTCCTCGCTGCTCTGTGTGTCTGCTCACGTGTGTGTGTGTGTACCCATGTTTTTGTGTATGTGTGTGTGTGCGTTGTATGTGTTTCAGAGGGACTGAGCTAGAAAGAACATTAAGAGAGGAAATAAGGCATGGCTGTGCAATCATGTGTTTGTCTCCCCCTGCTGGTAGGAAGGACGTTGTGAGCTGATGCCTTTATTGTGTTTCCAATTGATGTTTTAGGATGGATTTATGTATATATAGTTGCTCTGTAGGTTTACTGTTTCATTTGATTTGCTATGGTACACAATGCGATCGAGACATCGAGACATAAAATGTCTGTTTTCGTGTTGTTTTGTTCTCTTACTTGTCTAGGATGAGTACAAGCCTGATGCAGACATTTCAGAGGTGGACCTAAAGAACGCCGTGCGGATCCACCACGCTTTAGCCACTTGTGCCACCGATTACAGCAAGAGAGCCAACGTACTGAAGCTAAAAACCTCAGACTGGAGAGTCTTTCTGCTGCAGGCCCCGTGAGTTGAATTTGAGATGTCAAAAATACAGGAAATGTTTAAAAATGTACATTTTTAGACATATTCACCACATTAATTTATGGCGCCTCCAAATATCATGAAACATTTCAATGGACTGTATTGTAAGTTTCCTGAACAGATTCAACATATATATGGATGATCTATCATGTCTCTCCTATAACATAATTTATTGGGAGTCAAAATGTTTTTTCAGGGGACTAAGAAATACTTAATTAGAGCTTCGTAAGAGTGTGTTGGGAGACCTGACACTGCTGTCTTTTTAATTCTCACATTACTAATTCACAAGTTCCAAATTGTGACTTTATACAGCGTCCTCTGAGTGAAGTATAAACTTAATTTCGGAGTCTGAGGGCAGAGGGTGTCACATCTGTACAGTCTGTCAAAGCCCAGTGAGATAATGTGTAAATTGTGATTTTGAGCGATTGAAAAATAAAATTTGATTTGATTTGATTTGCTGCAACTTCTATGAACAGGCAACAATCAAAATAAAATCTGATGAAATGTAAACTATATAATTTATGTTTAAAAGAAATTGATTGAAAATTCAGTCACACAATGTTAAAACAACAGCTGATACGAGTGAGAGAATTTTACATTAATTACATAATGGGAATTTTCGAAAAAAATTATAATTTTTCAATCAATTGCACTACACTTTATCTTATAGGAGACCGTGGGTTATTGAGGAAAAACGATAAAAATCAGTAGTTTTATTTTACCTGTTCTCTCACCCTTCATCAACCCTGCCATCTCCTTTCTCATTATCTCTCCTCAGGAGTGAGGAGGAGATGATGTCTTGGATCTTCCGGATAAACCTGGTGGCAGCGCTGTTCTCTGCGCCGGCTTTCCCTGCCGCCATTGGCTCCATGAAGAAATTTTGTCGGCCCATCCTGCCGTCTTCATCAACCAGGCTAAACCAGGTACAAACACACACACACAGATGGTGACATGAGAAGAGCACCTACCCAATTCTACTGGCCTACATTTTACTTTAAAAACATAATATTCTGTCGTGAATACTGTGTTAGATATGTGAAACTTACATTGACATTTGTCATTGAACACCTCATGCCGGTTATTCAGCAGCAGCCTGCACTATCCGTCTACATAAAATAATCTGTGGGCAGGGTTGGGCATTTTTACATATTCTATTTGTGTCTGCTCACATCTGATTGGCTGGGCCTTCCGGTTTTTCTCTGGTCTGCAATTGGTTCAGGAGGAGCAGCTGCTGAGTCATGAGAGCAAGCTGAAGCAAATGAGCCTGGAGCTGGAGGAGCACCGGAAAAACTCGCCCTTAGCCGACCCCAAAAGCCGCGAGTGGGAGGAATTCCGACTCAAAGAGCACTACCTCACATATGAGGTACAGGCTTTATTTGCCTTTATATTGTTGATTTTCATGATTTGTTGACTGAATATGTATTCTATTTTACAACATAATATTTTCCTTATATGCGTCACCATTCATATTAATGCCCAAATTGAGCTGAATATTACACAGAACCCACAGTACGTTAAAATGGTTTGCCTTCCTGTCTCTCCCCTCTCTGAGCAGAAGACTCGGTATGAGACATACATCAACCTCCTGCAGGCGAAGATCCGGGCTGAGACAGATGACCTTGAGAAGATCGAGGCCAGTGTGATGGGTGGCCTGATCATGGAGGGCGGCTTGACCGGCCGCGAATGCCAACTCCGCAAGACGCAGTCCTCCCCGTCCATTAGTCAGGTGCACAGCGGGCTGAACGGAAGGGCGGATGGATGCACCGCCCCGGGACAGAGGAGCTGAGTGGGGGAGGAGGACCAGAGACCACAGCCTACAAAACAACGTCCCAAGCCAAACTAGCTTCATCTGCCAACTTCTTACGGATGTTTTTTTTTTTTTTTCTTTAGTTCGCTTTTTTTTTGCTTTGGGCTCCTCCTGACCGTCACTATCCTTCCCCAGAATCTATCAGCCCTGGTGATATGTTTCTGTCCTCAAGCAATACATGAAGAAGTGACCCCACCAAACCTCAAATCCTTGAACTTTTATTATTGCACATTAAAATGATCATAACTATGATCGCTATTTATAACGTCATCAGTATTATTTTGAAGAGACTCCGAGCAGTTCAGTTGTTTAGCTGAAATATGTTTTTAGTTATGAGTAAGACTCATTTTTAAAGTATTATTTTAAGATGAGATAGAGAACAAAGACTGGTTTGCCTTTGTCCTTTCCGCCCTGTCCTGTTCTGGCAGTCCAGGAGTCGGGCAGTGATTCAGATGGACACGGTACTACTGTAGCATTTTTTAAACTCCTGTTAACACACCCAGCCGCTCGTGGGTGTGTGTACGGACCTACAGTGTGGGTGGTGTCTGGTGCGCAAAGAGTTTTCAACCTTCCCAGAGGTTCAAAAAACCCTCAGCAGAACTTCTCAGAAGGATCAAGTCCCTGTTATGTATAGCATATTTATTTATTTATTTAATATAACAAACCTCTATTCACAAAACAGGGTTTACACCAAGTGTGCTTGTTCCTTTTCAGTAATGTCATACAATTATTTGTAAGCGCATAGAAGCTGCCGAGTGGCGTTAACTGTTCACCCACCTGTTCTTTCAGAGGAGCTGGAGGTTGAGTGCCTTACTCAAGGGCACTTTGGCACTTAGTAATTGAGGAATTCAAAGAGTGTTAGTCAGTCACTTGTCAGAAAGATTACTAGTCTGTTTTTGTGATTTTTAATACAAATATATAACACATATTCAAGTTCAAATTCTGAATTGGAACAAAATAACTGTGACTGAATGAAAGCACTGTGCCATGTTCAGTTTTATTACCCAAACTCGTCTTGTATGTCAAAGATTGCAGTGAGCCGATAATGTAAAAATGAATGGTCGGGTGTGAGGTTTCTGAAGATGAAAATGAAGGGCAAGTGTGGGTGGGAGGCATATCCTGTGAGTGGGTCCGCTGGTGTCTTCTCTTTTCAAGTGCTACCAGTTGAGATGTTGAAGCTTCTGGCAGCAGGAAGAAGTAAATATAACAGGGTAATGTTTTTCTATGAAGAAGTTAATGACCATGTTTGGTGAGAAACAATCCAGCAACCCTGTGCTGAATAAGACTGCCATCAGAATCAGGCCTGGATCTCTCTTAAGCATCTTTAGCACAACGGCACCCATAATCTTTGTGACAAAAGATGTACCTTAACATCAGTCTGTCTTCTAATATTTAACACGGATAAAGAGCTTGTTTGGCCTTGCATCGGGTATTTACTCATTTTGCAATGTTATTTTCATCGCCATCTGTCCTAACAGAGGTAAATGTTTCCGGGAAAAACAAAGACTGGCTGATTGGAGAGTGTGTTTGCGGGGCTGCTCCAGCTGTAATGGGCTGCAGTCAAGAGCCTGTCCGCATACTGGAATGGAAAGAACAGCAGGAAAACAACTTCACCAGCAGAGAAGCCTTCAAAACAACATCCACCTAGGTGAGGAGAAGGAGGAAGAAGGACGTCTCGGAAGAGACTAGTTTTGTTTTCTAAGTAAGACTGTTTCTTCAGCCAAGAACAGGCAAAACAGTCATCCAGCACACATTTTTCCAAACATAGGAACAGATCATACTAAGCCTGTTTCTTGTGTAGGGAGGACTCGTGTAATGTTGTCAGGAAGTGCTGATGTGATATGATGGGAAGGTTGGCGGTACCGCTTCTTGTGAGCATCTTAATTGATCCCTACCAAAAAAACATAACATACACCTTTCTTGTTTCTATGTAAGTTGCTTATGACACAACTGTAGATGGGTTAACTTGGTGCCCCCTCCACCGCGACGCAGCCTGGGTGTGATGCAGAAGCATGCTGACACAACCACGGCTGTGGATAGTAACACCATGGACTATCATATCTTTGGCTCTGGACATGGCACTTCCTCTGTTATTATATTAATAGTGACTGTTGGGGTCTGATGTCTTATTGGGACTTGGCTGGAAACCTGGGATCACCGCTGGAAGCCTGTTTCCTTGTGCAGACCAAAATGCTGAAGAGGAGCTGAGTTTTCAGAGAGGAATTACCATTTTACAAAGCTGTATTGTTAGGATTGATAACTGCTTTCTTACTGGGAGGCTTCCCCTTATAGTCACTTTGGCTGTTGTGCTAACCATTGTTTCCCAGTGCATTAGGGTAGGCCTGTGCTGTAATATAGGATTGTGACAGAAAAATATTTGTTAAATGTTATGTTATATTTAAAAGATACAACTTTGGCATTTCAGTGTCAGCATTGGATCTGTCTTTTTGTTTGTATATGGGAGCTGTTTTTTGACAGAATGCTCATACTATTTAAAGGACATATTTACTGAATATTTAGTCTGTGCTTCATAAAGTAAGCTTTTATACAGATGAATGTGTTTTTGATTTATTTATTGGTCAACTCTTTTAACAGGGGTCTACAGCAGTATGCAAACCTGGGTTACACGGACATGTCGGTTTAAAAACATTCACATTTTTAGGCTGCGAGCTGTTAATAACTGAAGTCCCCAGATCCTGTATTAAATAGTTGTTAATGAAACCAGCTCTTTCTGTGTGCTCAGACAATAAACTGGGAATAAACTGTCAGTTTCTACAAGCTTTACAAGTATAGCGGATCTCCAAAAATATGGATATTTAGATTTTTCATCAGTTGACTCTTTAATATATTCTACACTGTACACATAAACCAAAACATTTTACTATTCCAGTCTCTATAATCATGGCCCACAGTTAAAAAAAACAGCACTCATCTAATAATAATATTTCACCACATGTATAAGCCAGAATCATGAAAATTACCATGTGCAATGATTGAAAAATATGTTAATGTTAACTTTTTGAATGGTTATCAAAAAACTGATCTTTTCCCACAATGTTTTAATTTTTAGAGATGCGCTAGTACAGTCTATCCTTCCTGGAATGAACAATAGTTGAACTCGACTTTACAGTATTTAGATCATGCATATCTCAACAAGATTTAGAAGATTTAGATCTACAAAACTTTCTTTGTGTTTTGGCAGGCACTATATATAATAACATAATACATACACAAACTACAGTCAACACCAAGCATATAGGGGTGTGAGTTCATATATACAGTATATATATACTATAGCGTTCATATATTTTATGTGGACCAGTTTGTGGTAAATAAATTGGGGAAACTCTGTAACAGCAGTTGAGAAATGCTAATTTCATTTGTAAATTAGTGCCATGATATTGACTTCTGATACTTCACAAACAATTATTTGCTGTTTCGATTGAAGCAATTCATCAATTATTTTTTAAAACTGTACTGTAAAAAAAACAAAACATTTATTATTTACAGTTTTTGGGCTAATTATCCCTGGTCTACACATGTTCAGATCATAAAATGAATTTGATTTAACATAATATCACCATTAAAAAAAATATTGTGTTGGGTTTGGACTCGTCTCTGAGGACAATACACAACATCCAGCCTGTTACTTTGGGCTTTGGGTTTCTATTTCTCACCCTACCCTGTGTGACGGCATTCTTAACTTAGTTTTTTTTTTTTTTTTTTTTTTTTTTTTTACTTTTTTAACGCTAAGAAGAACCACTTTAGCCAACGTAAAGTTTTCTGCCACAGAAAAACATCCATTAACTGAACATCTTCCATCTACTTAAACACAAGGTATGCTAGTAGCTGAAGAATCGCGGCACTTTACATTGTGATGTTGTCCGACTTTTACACGTTAAGTCGCAAGTAATGTTTCACTCATATTAAACCTGCATGAATCAAAAATTCATAATAGAAAGAGTGAAACTGAGCTTGTATTTTTGTGTTCACCATTTTACTTTTATAATGCTGGTCTTTGGGTAAATTGCTTTTTGGGACGCAAGGGGGGGATGGGAGGCCCCGAGTGGCCACTGGGCAACATTGGAAGCAAGACTGAGCACACGGGACACCAAGTAAGAAACATTCTAGGAGAGATTTCTGAGGTAGTTCTCCATGTTAGTTCCGGTAAGCTCTGTGTAACACATGGGTTCCATCCCTGCCCTGCCCCTTTTCTTTTCTTGAGTCCACTCATTCCTATAGGAGAACTGAAGGTGAGCGCTGATTCTTTCACCCCATTGTTTCCAAATTAACATCCAAAATGTTGACACTAAAGTGATTTTTAAACATCCAGAGAAAATTAATTTTTTTTCGAGATTTGCCGCTGCCTCAGTAGTTCAGTCTGATCCATAGTGAGCCTGTTAAGCTAGACCACATACCTCCACCGTCCTCTTAAATTAAAATTCCTGGATTGTCCTTTTATCCTGGTCTGCACCTAAATATAATGAGTTCTTCCTGAGCATGTTTCCCATTTGATAGTTTTTCCTTAATCCTGCTAGACCCCATACAGCCCACCAAACAACCAACTAGTAGTTGGAGTTAAAACATAAGCTCTTTGATGGAGATAAGAGGGCCCAAACGTGAAAAAATTGTGTTTGTGTATAGTGTTTCAACATGGACAAGCAATGACAACCAATATCTCCAAACTGTTAAAAACCCCAGACTGAAAGAAAGCCACACAAAAATAAGATGTATATTTTATTTTTTCACTAAAACAGACCTGTGTTTACAGTACAATGTGTAAGGCATGTGGCCATGTGGGGATTTCAAAGAGTTTGTATTGAACAACATGAGAATGAGACTCAACATCTTACACATTGCAACACTAAACTTGACTAAATAGAAGTCAGGCTTTTGGCAAATCATGAAACATTTCTGAGCCTCCGAAAAGTCAAAACCCCCAGTGGCCTCGATCTACTTTAAATGCATGTGAAGGAAGGGATTTTAGAGTATTCCAATATATCATTATTCTAACAATATTATATAAACTTTTCTGTTGCTAGTGTAGCGCCACACATGAGTAGTTTAGGGGTCCTGAAGAGACAGAGCCTGTGTGAGCAGCAGGTCCACCATTTTTAACAAACTCTTCTAGCTTTGGTAGTTTAATAAATATTTTAAATATCTAAATCTGTTAGGTGTCACAATAAACCTAAACAAAACTGCCAAAAATGAACATACATGAGACTAAAAAATACTGTTGTATCTGTCTGGCAGTTAGTCTTAAGTTCCCCTCCATCTTCAGATCAGACAAACTACAAAAGCCAACTTCAACTTCTTCATTATCATCATCATCATTGCCTGTGCTAATTGCTAATTATCTCCACTTACCTAATGTGTCATTCACTTGTACATAAATATACGATGACTGCACATATGGTGCTGTGGGTTTTTTTTGGATGGTATCGCCTTGTTCTGTTTAGTTCTGTTGTGAGTGTTAGCTGCACATGTGTTGTTAAATTGATGTTTTCCTAATTGCATATATTCTCTCGGCAGCCATAGTAATACAAAAATGATCCTAATAAATGTGACCAAGGACTATGAATGTCAAAATATTTTACAGAATTTTTGTCAGCAATCAGAATTTTCCTCTGTCTAAGCATCGTTTTCTAACTTACCCAAGTATTTACTATTAAACATAATAATAAAATCATGCTTTCAGTAGTCTTGAAATCATTAATTAAAGTTAAGTTTGATTTACAATAACTGAATATTTATTGATTTATTTACTCGGGTGTACTTACCTCCTCCCTCCATTCAAATTTAGGAGAAGGAAAATCGTCTAAAACGTCGCAAAGTGTAGCACAAAATGTTGCACAAAGTTTATTTTTTGCTACCAACAGCACTTAAAATGTGTTTGAAAGTGTCTGGTAATATGGATTAGATATCTACAGAAACATTCATGTGTTTTTTGACCCAATAAATGTAAACATGTCATAAAAGAAGCCTCCTGTCACTGACAGATCAGTCAGTTGCAGAAGGGGCGTGTTTTACAATATTTACAAAATGCAAACTAATTCATGAAAAGTTATTTCAAATTACATTTGTTCATCTTTTATGAATATCAGGTTTTTAAACCCTGAAAGTTTATGAAATAGGTCTTAGGTTGACAAACACCGGAATTCTCCTTTAAGTGCTCCTTTACATTTTCAATGCTCCTTTCCTTTTCTGCTTGCTTGTATTTACTGATCCCTGCTACAAATGGTCGATCGTTGTGTTGAGACAGTCGTGCAGAGACAAGGATGTGTGGAATGACTTTTTATTGCAAGATTAGTCATTTTTCAGACAACAAGGCTCCCCCGACATTAAAACAAACAGCAACGTACGTACATATGTACGTACGTAAAAAAGCACACTTTTTTGCCATCAACGAAAATTTAATAAGGTTGTGAGAGTACAGAATAACAGAAAGTAATGAAGTGCAAGGACGTGAGCTATGATGATGTTGAAATGTAGATGAGCTTGATGTCAAAGCCAAAATAAGCACCATCGTCATGTATACAGGAAAGGCCATATTTCAGTAAGAAATATTGGGGCGAGGAGAATTTAAACATGAGACAAGAGGGTTGTTATCACAGTTTTCAGACATTTTTATCAACCTAAAAAAAAGAGAACAATTTCGGTGTAGCACTACTTTATCATGCAATTTACTAAAGTAAACCTTCTGACACACAGACAAAATATACTTCAATAACTAGAACTCAATACATCTCTGTCCAGCAATAGTCACAAAGCCTGTAATTTATACTCTTTGAATGTGAGATCACTATAAAAAATAATATGCAGATTTAATTTTCTTAATATATCTAAAGTGCCAGTATTTATCCACTTTTATTCAATCATTTCTGTAAGTATAAAATACAAAGGAAATAAACAGCTATATGTTTTCCTGTTTACATGTTATATTTTTCTGAAAAAAGGAGCAACACACACACACACACACACACACACTCAGGCACACAGACACACACACCAAAGATAAAGTATTTTTAAAAGATACAACATATTATCTCATATGTGGATGGTAAAGGGATTCAGACCATACGTTGACATGGGATATGTTCACTGTGCATTGACCCCACCCCCTTAAAATCCAGGATCTATTTCGAAACTTCTTCAAAACGGCAAAAAGTACATCTTCATAACCAAACACAAATGTAGCCTGTACAGTCTGCACACATGATTGACCCTTCTACTCGGTGTGTGTGCAAACATAGAAAACTGCCGAATGAGCTCCTCTGACAGTGGTTTGTGATGAGTCATAAAGTGCTTGGCTAGGCTGCAATTGGGCGTGTGATTAGTCATAATGCCAATGAAAGACTACAACACTGAATCCAGAAACGGCATATTTGGTTGTCTAGAACACCTTGTGGAAATTCAGTTAAGTTTTAGTTTGGTCACCAGTATCACATTTCAGTTGAGAAAGTTAGCTGTCTTAGATGAGGCTGTTAGAATGCAGTCAGAAGCACGGACAATCTTCCCATTAAGCACAAGAAGACGCAAGCAGATGAAGCCCCTACAGCTGAGGCCAACATAAAAATCGGACTTTATGGACATGCAACAGGTAGCTACTGTTGCACTTCTGCGATACATCTGCAATTCTATTATCTTTCTGATTCTAACAGCTGACATGTAAACCCAATCATCAATTGAAGTTGGCACTGAACATTTCTATAAACCAGGGACTATGCTGAATCTTTACGTTTCTTTTATTCAATATCCAACAATGTAGTTAATTACTGGTTAGCTTTAGGCACATTAAACACTTGATTAAGGTTAGAAAAGTGTGGATTTTGCCTTGAAACACTGGATTGTGTCCCCACAAACACTTGAATAAGTTCCAGCTGTGTTAGTGTATCTTCCTTTGGTACCCCAAAAATGGTACCAAAGTGCCCTCTTCCTTGCCAGTCATGACCTCTCTGCGTCCAGATAATAAAGTTTTATACATATTCACTTAATCTGAAGATGATAAAACATGTATTGCAAGATAACATATTCTTCTTGCAGAAAAGTTCAGCATCATCGTTTTATTTCGGCGACTGGGCTGGAAATGCACAAGGAAGAATCTGGTCACCTGTTGTTTGCACACCCAAAAAAAGCAGCTCTTGTAAATAAAATTTAACAGAACTCTGCGGCATTAACAGACAAAAAGAATGATGTCAGGATTAGGGATTGCTATGATGACTACGGTTGTAGGTTATAATAATAAAGATTTCTGTACACCATCATCACCCATGTACACTGAATTTAGCTAGAGCCTCTCAGGATAGCAAAGAGCATTACACTTTAAACAGAAAACAAACCAAAACAAATAAACATCTGCCAACCATTTTGCATTTCTGTCCCAGAAATAGATGCATGTGCAATGATGGCGCGAAACAGCTGCAAGGTCACTCAAGGTTTTGCTGTGACACTTCGACAAACTGGTTTCAGATTTTTTCACGCTGTTTTCTAGGAAGCGCCTCCTTCCTGGTACTCAGATGAGGCTACAACCCAAAATGGACGAGTAATTTCACTACAGAATTTTGCACTGAAAGCACAACTGACCCACAATCACCTGGCGAAAAAAAGGAGTTGGTAACAAAACAAATATTTCTCTCAGTTTTTAAGAAAATCTGTGCGTTTGAACAGAGTGAACACTAGAAGCGAGCTGAAGCTCTTCTAATATTTGGCCATAAGAGAAAAGGAGAAAGAAGGTGTTGTATTTCCAGTCTTCATTTAGTGTGAGCCTCCTGGAGGCCTAAATTCAATCAAGCTAGAGCTAGAACACTTTGTGTAATAAGAGCTGCATCACAACAGAGAGTCCAGATTCACATCGAACTCGAGACGAACCCACGTTGACCTCTGATGTGCTTTGCTGGGCAAACAGTCGTATGTGGTCTGTACGTGTGTCTCATGGAAATGGGCTTTTTATTACTCACAGAGCAGCATTGGGAGATATAGGAGACGTGTCCTGTCGTTCTTTAAAACAGAGATAAAAAGTCCTGACTGGATCTGTCTAGCAGCTGGGTTGGTAGGTCGTGGTAGGCTGCTGCCAGTAAGCCCCACAGCGCAGTGCCAGACTTCATCAGGCCTTTCACCAGCACTTACAGACAAACCTGGCAAAAAAGTCCTGCATGGAACAGATGGGGTTTTCTGGATCATTCATCTAGGCTTTGTTGCCACAGACATGCCCAGTCAAACACAGATCGAGTTTTTAAAGCAAGCACTCAAAATGACCTCCCATGCTATTTACGCCCAGGTGTGCTTTGGGGAACTCTTCAGTCTGGCCTCAGCAAGCCAACATACATGGCAGGCCCAGGATTTAACTGCATTATCAGCTTTTATCTAGATAACACCTCTAAAGCTGCAATCGGCACAGTCTGTATTTCCCCTCCATGCCTCCTAGGTGGCACACCACTCAGACTGGGCCTGTGACCCGCCTCAGTTGCCAATCTGCTTTGTACAAAGCTCTTGGATGACGTAACCATACTGATTGCTAATAGCACTTCAGCGCTAGCCTAGAGTGGTTGATTGGATCAAAAACAAGCACTAGACCATGTATCTGACTGAGCGTCTTTGGCCATTTGGACAGTCGGATGGGCCTTTTTTAAGCTTTGAATTACGATTAAGGAAGCGGAGGAGACCTGAGGAGGAGACCCCATTTTAGAGAGAACTACTGTGATCCTCAGTATAAATACAGCAACAATTGTCCTTCAGGTCTGCAGCAGCCGATCACTATCGCCAGACTCAACTGAAACTGCACACTGAAGTCAAACCATAGTTCACCTGTCCTGCAAATAGGTTGCGCTCAGGCTCCAAAGACACTGTTTCCCGGTTTCTAATGACAGGAAGCCTTGTGCAGAAACACTTAGAGGGCTCCCAGACACTCAGATAGCAACAGGAGGCCCCAACAGGGAGAGACTGTGTGTATGTGTGTGTGTCTGCCACCCTTGGACCCGAGCCCCAAGATACTATTCAACTTCAGTGTAGGCCCCTGCAGACATGCAGACAGTCAGAGCTTGTCTGTCTGTCTTTGTGGGTGGGTGTTACAGGAGGGACAACAGGGCAAAAGGTTTGTCTCTGGTGAGACTTGGGACAAAAACACGCAAACTAGTCTACGTGCACTGAGCGATGGACAAGGCAGCCTACCAGTTTACAGAACGAGACAGGAAAAGTACCTCAATTTTTTCACTTTGAACAAGTGCTTGAAAGAAAAATACTTCACATTTTGGAAATATAATGCAGATGCATTAGCCTCATCATGCTTTTAAAATATCTACTGATCACATAGCCTATACATTTATTCGTCTTATAATAGTCTATACTTGTGATACAATGCCGCTATTGGCACATACAAAATATTGCACACTAAAAAGTAATGTCCTACATTAGTCAGGCCTCTCTGCCTGGGAGGGGGAGAAACCTGACACATTGGACAGAAGAATGGAAAAGAACAAAACATCCAAAAAAAAGTAATGCAAAGGTGACATATGTTGAGCAGTGAGGTCCCCGTGGAGCAATCAGAGGGACTGTAGCACCATAAAGAGATAGATACTGCCTCAGCACTGCACTGACAAGCCTCTACATCCACCGAACTGCACGGGACCGGCCAGCTGGCCTTGACCGGCTCTTTAAAAGCAGCCATCTCAGCTCTGACAAATAGCCCCATCTGACCATCCTAATTTTGTTATTTTACTGTTACCGTTTTATTATTATTTATTATTATTTTTTTCTACATCGTGGTGCATACGGTGTGCAAAGCAAACCACATTTCCATGTGGATCTCAACCTTTGGATGTCAGACGCAGTGCATTCACAGGCAGTACATCCTGGGCCGTGCTCCTGTTCCAGGGAGACACATCACTACTCGGTGAGAAGCCACCAGGACAGGGGTGCTGCTAGGGAGTCTGCGTTTCAGGGTGCCATAACACATTGGCCCCCTACCTAAAAACCTATTTTCCAAAGTGTATGTACGGTAGGCGCTCATCCTTCTGCGAGGGCTCAGAGCGCTATTTGTGCCCGCTTCCAGTGCCGACCCTCAAGCTCCCAGCAGCCTTTCAGCTTCCTTTTGCTGTTGCCACCCAGGCTCCATGCAGTGCAAGGGTGTGAATCCCTCCGCCCTGGTGAGGATAGATTTCAGCCTACGTAACAGCACTCGTAAATGAAAGCGTACAGTGGTCGAGGTCATAGACCATCCACGTGAGAACACGTAAACGAGTGGAGTGTATAAGGCACGGGTCGTAATGACTTCAGAGAGGATGTGTTGCGTTGCCTCGCTGCTCTGACGAGTCTCTTTTTTTTTTTTTTTTTTGTCTGCGCCTTGCGCTCTCATAAGTGGACCTATTCCTTTTTGCAAGCCCCGCCCCCACCCCCAGAGGAACAAACAACAAATAATAGAAAGAACAAATTCACCCACAGAAAACGTGGGTATCTTAATAAGGATCTGTTTTTACAGCTGATTCACAAAATCATAATTAGTACATCTAAGTTAGCACTTTTTTTTTCATTTAAGTTTATATGGAAATGGTGCAAGAGGGCTTATATTCAATATAATAGCTCAGAGATATACCTATCCCATTTGTTTGAGGTGCGCAAAATAGACGATTCACTTTTGAGTCTCAACATTTCCATTTTGGCGTGATGAAAATGCTGAATTTTGCCTTGCACGTCAAGATAAAGTCTGTAGGCTACTTCACCAAACTTCTTTTCAAAACATGCGCCTACACGCATGCTGACAGGTGTTTACAGGCCTGTAGTGCAGCGGTCTGCAATTCATACACTTTAAGAGCGCTTTCATATTTATTCTGCGTACCTTTGTAATAAACTATACATCTGGTATCAGGTTTTGGTTTCATAAAGTCCATACTATATTTCCTTTGTGCTGATGTCAAATATTCGTTCTAAATGAAGACTGTCATTTTATATAGCAGGCTAGACTTCTGTTTTTTATGGTTGAGTAAATCTTAGCATGTGACCAGTTTGGAAAACATTTAAACTTGTTTTGCTTTGTTTTGTTTTTTTCGAAATAGCTTTGATGTGTGCAAAATCTGTCTTCAGATACAGCTATGGACACTCTGTTCATTGTCATTTAAATCAAGTAGGAAACAGTTCATATCTTACAGTTCAGTCCTTGATAGCAGCGTCTTACTTTTACATGGGTGGTAAGTGGGGTGACATCCAGTAAAATGAGCGATGAGGCAGCTGAGGTGCTGCTATGTCTGTGGGGGTTGTGTGTGTGGGGTGATTCCCTTGGAAATTCAATTTCTATTTTACAATTACAAGTCTCGTTTTCTCTCGGGGTTCAGTTTCATTTCTCCTAGTATCCGCGTCAGTCATCGTCGCCGTCATCCCCACCGCGCGGGCCCTCAGGTAGCAGTTCGGAGGCCCGTTTCTCCCTACTCCTCTCCTGGATCTTCCTCATCTCCTCCGCGTATTTACAGAAGGTGTTGCCGAATTTGGACCACACTTTGCACGGAACCGTGATGGAGTTCCGGTACGTGGGCTTCACCTCGCTGACGCGCATGAAGACCCCGTACTTATTGGAGCCCACGTCAAAGAAGAAGCGCTTGTTGTCGACCGTGAGCGAGGTGCCCTCCGGCAGCTCCGCCGGCTCCTCGTCCACGCCGTAGTCGTCGATGAGTTTGGCCAAAGCGTCGCGGAATTCAATGAGACCCTGCGCCGGCAGTGCGATGGTCTGGCCTTGCGCGCTTCCCAATCCGGGCCCCCGATTAACGGTCTGCCGGATCCTCAGGAACCGCCCCCTCTGGTTCTCTTTCAGATCCATGTAATATTTCCGATTCTCGCGCACCAAGAATTCGCTCTTGAGCGCCCGCCGGGGCTCATCCTGCACAATGTCCGGGTTAGTCGGGCCCAGCTGGGCGTAATGTTCGATAAAGTCCCCAAGATAATCGCGGAACTCCACAGCTACCGACATGGAGAGAGTGAGGCGGCTCTTATTTCCCCCAGCGCCGACCTCGGCTATCTTTAGGAAGCGGCCTTTAACATTCTGCTTCACGTCAAGGTAGAAGCGCTTATTCTGGATGTCGACGCGCTTGGAGGCGAGCTCCTCGGTGTCGTGCTGTAGCCGGGACATGGCACCCATCGCACCCGGGGGCAGCGAGCCGGGGCCTGCGGTGGGCCCTCCGTGGTCACTGCCACTGTCTCTGTCCGCCATGATGCTGCCTCCCTGCGTTACCTTCCACCGTCTCCCTCTGCCTGCTGCAACCTCGACTGCCCGTCAAACTACTCCGCCGCTCTATCGCGAGACCAGAGGAGGAGCTGACGAGAAAAAAACCAAAGGAGTCAGAGTTACTGTAGCACTCCGAGCGGGCTGCGTTCAAGACACCCTTCCTGTCTTTGCAACGTTTTGTAGCATTTTCATTTCAGCCTGTAGCGTAGCCGCACTGTCACACTGTGAGCCTGCAGCACCCTGTAGTCAACAGAGGGATAGATAGATAGATAGATATATACATAGATAGACAGACACAGACAGACAGACAGACAGGCAGACAGGCAGACAGGCACACAGACAGATAGATAGATGGATTCATAGATAGATAGATAGATAAACAGATAGATAGATGGATTCATAGATAGACAGACAGACAGACTGACAGACAGATACAGACAGACAGACAGACAGATACAGACAGACAGACAGACAGATAGTTATGAGTAAATGAAAGAAAGGCAGAACAGGAAGAAAAGCCCTGTCTTATTGGGTTGGGTGTTTCAGCACCACGGACAGCGACCCGGACAGTCCCGGAGGAAGGAGACTCTAGGGACAAGGTGGGGGCGGCGAAGGGAAATTTGTGAATGAACACTTGACGACGGCTGTGTGGGAGTTTTTGGGAGGGGGCTGACACACAGAGACAGCAGCAGCA
>KV751330.1:7270844-7319319 GCA_001698575.1 Mola mola | reverse complement strand
TCTTTTTGAAAATAAGCGGATAGAGGAATCGACCTTGCGTGTGCGTGGAGTGCGTATCGTTTACGCACAACCTGCTTTTTTCCTTCCAGAGAGGCAATTCGCCCACCCATGCGAAGCTAGCCTATTAGCTGGAGAGAGAGAGAGAGAGAGAGAGAGAGAGAGAGAGAGAGGGAGAGAGAGAGAGAGAGAGAGGGAGAGAGAGAGAGAGAGAGAGAGAGAGAGGGAGAGAGAGAGGGAGAGAGAGGTTTCATCCGTGGATTCAGGAGGAAGCTAATTTACGAGTGTTGTTTTGCCTTTCAGGAAAACGGGAGATAAGAGGGGGAGGGTGGCTGGTGAAGGAGAATGCAGCAATCACATTTTTAAGCATGCAGAAGCGGGCCGTTTCCGGTTCCTAGGCTGGTGTGTCCCTCCATCCGAGGCCAGCAGCCGTATGGGGAAAGCAGCGGCAGACCCAGATGGCATGGACACTTCTAAAAGGTCTGCCGCTCTGCCCTGCCTGCTCTGCCGGAGCCCGTTCGCCGCCGACTCTCTCCTCCAGCTCGCTCCGCCGCCCAGCAGCACTGCAGCACAGCAGAGGCTGACGGCATGAGGCTTGATCCAGTGCATTTCTCCATGCTGGTCATCGGGGTCTCTTTCGCCTGTTACGCCCCGAGTCTCAACTCCCTGCAGGACCAGGCGTACCGATCAGCCGTGGTCATCGAGGGCGAGGTGCGCTCCTCCCCGGAGAACATCTCCTCTCGGGAGCCCTACAGTGTGAATGTCAAAGTCCTGGACGTGTGGCCAGTCAACAGCGGCGGCCTCGAGAGGGAGCAGCTCGTGACCGTCGGAGACTTCGGCTCTGAGGCCCGGTGCACCACCGTGGAGAAGGACCACAGATATATCTTTTTCATGGACCCCACCACAGAACCCTTTGTATTCAAGGCATCGTACGCCCCTGTGGACGCCAGCGAGCCGGAGCTGAAGAAGGATGTGGAGAGAGTGCTGTGCGAGGACTGCGGTAAGTGTCAGGCTTTTCTACCTGCCATACACTCACACCGCACTGTAAGGGCCACTGAAGCTGCCATGGTGATGTAAGGAGACAGTCACCACTCTGTGAGCACCCAGTCTTCATGTCAGCGCACATACACACATGCATTCACTCGAGACAGTTGACACTTCAATCTTCCATAACCCGGTCACCCATAATGGTAGAAGAAAATGAAACGAGTAGAATACTTGTGTGTGTGTGTGTGAGAGAGAGAGAGAGAGGGGGATACAGTTAAATGTCCCAGTTAAAGGTTATATGCATGATCTGCATTATCATATATCCGTGAAGTGGCCTGCATGTTTAAGGCAAACCTTCCATGTGTGTGTAGTGCGTATCAGAAATATGGTGACAGGCAGAGCATGTGGCGGGAATCAGGGACATCAACCCTGTCTTTCTAAAGTAGCTGCCCACACAGACAGTGCTATATGTCAAATCTGTTACTGTTTTATGTCTCAGAAACTTTGGCAAAACGCTAACAGGGCCAGCGCTGTTCAAAGTTTAGTCCACCACTAACAGTTCAAATCTCTTAACCTGTTGCAACTTTCCAAAATGTATGTCTGATATTATGCCTCTTTTTGTTGCAGATAACCAACTAATGAGAATCTCGCATAGCAATTTCTAGATTTCAAGTCACACATTTTTGTGAGAAATGTTTAATACATTCTAAACACACTATAGAAGTATCTGAATATGATACAAGAAAACCTGTGACTATAGTCCTAAAAGAGGTTTTTTACTATAGACTAATCTTTGTTTTCCTCCCTCCATGTCTGTCTGACAGGGAAGGGGAAAAAAAGAAGACTTGAATCAATTCATTTTCTTTAAAAATTGAGTAAAGCTACACTCAAACTAAGCTCTTAAACAATCTGATTCATTTATATTGTATATAATTGCATCTCTTAGTTGCAAAAGCTCTCATGTCACTTGGTGTCAATCATATTCTCTAACAAACAGCACTGACCTGGCAAAATGTCTCTACGTTTCACTGTACCTGTCTTTTCAATGTTTAAAATGCTACACTACTTTTGAGATGATGTAAGTACAATTAGTACTATTGATCGCTGTGTTAAAGCACCTGCTTGTCTCCTGAATGGAGAAACAAGCAGACAGGAAGGAACAATTTCACCTCCTGCACAAAGAAAGGGAAATAAGATCTCAACAGTGTGACACATTTTTCCAATTCAGGCTCATCCTTCCAGGTTCATCTCGTTACGCGACTGTATGGACAAAACCTTTGAACCAGTATGACTCGTGTTCAGCCTTTAAATCTAGAATCAACTCTGATTTCCATGCAAACCAGTGCCTGTAAATTGTTGAATCCTAATAGGAAGTAACTCACATGTCTTAACAAAGGCTCCAACCAGAATTTGAGCTAACAATGTGATGTTCTATTTTATTTTATTTTTTTACCTCAGTGACATGCTAAAATGATCAAGTCATTATGTATGACAGTGCTTTTGCAAGCAGGCATTAGTTCTTAAACACATTTTAGAGGGAGGGATAAGCTCAGGAGAGGAGACTTTTTACCCTGCACGCACACACACATGCAGACACTCATGCACACAGAAATTCAACCTATTAGATGCTGCGTGTGGGGACACCATACATGAATTTGGCAATCAGTAGCCTCTGAATGTCCATGATGTCTTAAATACACTACTATTTTTTTTTTACTGTTGTCAATTAGGTTAATGTCAGAAGTAGAGGAAGTACTTTTACCTTAAGTAATAGTAGCAATACCACAGCGGTTAAATACATGGTTGCTTAAAATGTAAAGTAAAAGTGCTCAAGTAAAAATCCATGAAAATATTTCGAAGCACCACATGTACAAGTGCTAATGTAGATAAGACAGAATGACAAATTTCAGAATATCGCATACTATTGATTTAATTATTTATGCACTTATCATTGACGTAAATAAAGATGGATTACACACCACCACTTGCTCCCACTGTATGAATATTATGCCAAAATATCAAGCATACATTCACATGCACTGGTGATGTCATTTGGGTGGGAATCTGTGCAGTAGTGACTTGGAAGTGGAGTCATGGTGTTAGTTTACTTGCCATACATCAGCCTGCCCAACCATGAACAGAGCTTAGTGGCCAATCATGATGTTTTACCCGGTTTTTATTGCATCAAATAACTTTTAAAAAAACAAAAGTAATCAGAAAAATGAACACTTAAACATGAATGAAAAATGTCATAAACTATGTTTGGGAAAAAAAAGGTTTATTTATTCAGCAGTCTACCACAAGGGGTGAGCAAGATGTTTTGGTTTCAGTTTGAGGGAGCTCTCTCAGTCAAAGGTTGCGATGCAGACAAAACATTTCTGGCCAAAGCATGAAATTTAAGTAGCAGTGCCCCCAAGTGATCAGCCATACCCCTGACAGTTCGATGTGCCAAATAAGGCCACTTCTTACTGAGTGGCATTTAACTGAAGAGTTTATTTCCATCCCGGTTTTGGCTCAGGAGGTAGAGCAGTCGTCTTCTTAGAGAAATGACGTTCTGATCCCTGACCCCTGCAGTCAGTCTGCAGTGTCTTGCCAAAGTGATAGTGGTAGTGGTAGTCTCTGCCACCAATGTGTGAATGTAACAGGTTTCATGCTTGGAAGAGTCAGTAGACTTGAAAGGTGCTATTTAAATGTCCATTTGCTGTTCAAACATTATTCAGGCAGTCGATACGGGTTCTACCCATATTATTGTTAGGTGTATGGCTTTGTGTAATCAGCATAACAATTGTGGGAGATATTGCATTTTTGGGAGCATGGACTATGTAAGGCAAATATACTGGCTCCTAATATTGAACCTTGAGGTACTCTGGAAGTGATGGGAGCAGAGGTTTCCATCTATCATCTAACACAAAAAACATCTATGTGCTAAGTAGGAGGAGAACCACTGGACGGCACTACTATGGATACCAAGCTGGTGCTTGAGACAGTTCAGGACATTAGAATGGTCATCTGTATTGAAGGCAGAGCTAAAATCCAAAATGATTAGGGAATATTATCAGATGAGAGACAGCAAAAAGTCAGTGGAGAGACTTTGCTTTTACATGCCTGACCCCTGACTGAAAATTCTCCATAATATTGTTATCTTCTGAAGCTGAAAATAAACATTTTTTTTTCATGATTTTATACAGAAATGGTAATTTGGAAATGTGCCTGAAATTACTTGGATTTTCATCAAGGATAGACTTCTTAATATTGAGAAGCACTATTAAATTTTTAAAAGCAAGAGGGAACAGAGCCTTGAGTTAGACTACAATTTATGATGAGAACAATTGCAAGACTCATGGTTTAAAACACATACCTCGACAGGCATGTAGGAATACTGTCCAAGGGAGACATGGTCAATTTAGTCTTAGTGGTTGTCTTTAAGAAGAAACACAGGCTCAAATTACAAGATTTTAGGGGTGATTGTAGCTCAGGGGTATAGTACGTAACAGCATTAAAAACAAAACGCAGACATGCAATAGATTTGCATCTTTCAATTGTATTCATGAAGTATTACAGAAATACCCCCCTCTACTCCAGAAAGCCTACAACTGCCTTTTGGCCAGGAATCCTACTTATTTGTAGCTCTGTAGAGACTGTGCTGACACTTTTCATTGGGCGGATGCAGTAATGTCAGGGGAGCTGGTGAATAAGTTATGGTTGAGCACGACTCTTGGCTGGTGATCAGCTTGGCGATGTGCATGGCAGGATACTCTAGAGGAGTTTCATTATAGAGACAGGTAACTATTGTTTTAGAGAAGCTGAACCAATCCCAAACCTAGCCCAACACAAATCACAGTCAAACACTTCCATACACACACCAAACTAATGTCAGTCTAATTTCTGTATTTATTAGTGGTGGTTTTGACCACAGGTAACACTATCTATTTTCATTCATTCACTATTAACATACAACTATGCTTGACTTGTATTGAACACTCGCGTTCATGTGAGACTAGCCGAGAATTTTACAGGCATTTTTTAAATAAAGTTTTACGTTGAATTTTTGTCTCTAATTTACCCAACTTTCACTTAATGATGTAACGGTGTATCCCTTCTTAAAAACTTGATAACTGATATTACCCAGCAAAAGAAAGTTTTTGGTATAGATGCTGGAAAAATGAATGAGAGGAGACGCAGCTCTACTTTTTATTAAACAACAAAAACACTGCAGCTGTTCTGTGGGGTAGAACAATTAGTGCGAAATAGACAAAGCTTCTAAAACTTGCCAGATTTGAATGCCCCTGTGTCAGTTCCGTGCCCCTACGGTGAGCAACTCAAGATTAAATTTGTCACGATAACTGATATTGACTGCAGGATTATTGTGTCCAGTATGAAGCATAATAATACCATCACAATTTCTTTGTAGAAAGTGATACTAACATTAATAAAGAAAAATTATGCTGGAACCTAAACCTTTTTTAATACCACATCAAAAAGAAGAGACAGTCCTTGCTACACCAAATATAATCTATACACAGAGCTGGTGAAAAAAGATGAACATGTTTTATTATGTAAATGTCTGTGGAGACATAATAACATTAATATTGACTCATTGATTAATGTGTATGTTTTATATGTTTTAGTGTTAAAATTTTTACTATCAGATGTGGATGTTGTATGATTTTAAACATAGTATCCGAAAGTGTCAATAATCAAATAGGTCTACTTTTGAAAAGCTTACACCGTACTGCCAACCCTAAACCACAATATAACATCCATATTTACTGTGTTTTCTTGTAGTTAGATCATTTCGCTCATATTATTGTAATTTAGAGACCCTTTCTTGTGATTTCTTAACTGCATAATTATGGATAAGCCACATTTCTCTGCTTTGTTAAATATAATACTGAAAAATGATACTCAGCTGATGTAAAACAACTATTAGCTTGCCATCTTGAGGTTTAATTCACTTTGCCAATGAATTTTGACATTAACAGCAAGTTATGAGTGTGTGAACTTTAGTTGAAGAGTATGTGAAGTTTTTTTGTTTTTTTTTTATCAAAGATATCAAAGCCATCTTTGACAGTCCGACCAACTGCTAATTAAAACTAATGTAAAAAAAAAAACCTCTCTGCTTTATCTATGCAATAAAAAAAAACAACAATCCACACCTGTTACCAAAATCACAGAATTTAGTTTTATGAGTCAATAATGCAGATCAGAGAGGCAGTAATGTAAAAGAAAAAAAGAATTGAAGGCTTCAGGAGTCGAATAATGGATCGTGAATCTTCTTCTGTTCCGTCCTGGACAACTGAAACCACGTTTATATCTCCTCTGAGTTGAACATACATCATGTGTGGTTTTTCTCAGGCCTTCACTTTTCCTCACTACTCTTTATCTGCTTTACTGGAAATACGATAAGTGTGTGGATGGCTCACTCTCCCATCTTGAAAGGTACAAAACCAATCCTATCTTACATCCCAGGCAATCGAAAGCGTAATCTAGGTCTTCTCTAAACTTTGCTGTTGACATGCCTTTTGTGACACATTGACAGTTCCTTCCAAAAATAGCTTTATCTGATGCCCAAACATGCTCCTGTCACTGATGCTGTATCTAGTGCTTGCATACTTCAGGTTTCTCTCTCTTTCTCCACATGCTGTAGCTGACGGTAGCTGTGTGTGGTAGTGTGTGGTTCATCTTACGCCTGCCTCCCTTTCACTCAGCCAGAGGAGATAAACAAAGGGAGTGAGAAGGAGAGGTCTACACTTCTGAGATTACAAATAGATGCCCCAATAATGCATACTTAAAAGTTCTAACAATAGTTGGGCTCTGTGTTTTACTTTATTGAGAGTGACAACTCTAAGTTCAGTGATACTTCCACTGTATCTAAAATGTTTAAAAATAAATGTGCTGCTATTATGTACATTGCTATAGTATTAACATCTATCCTACATAGATTATGTTTAGTTGTGGTTTGTTTAGCTGTTTAATATCAATTAATATTAGGGGGAAAAAAATGCTTATTTTATTTTAAATGAGGTTATATTCAATTAGTTTTCTATTTAGAAATTCTTGCACATACAGTATGTATATGAATCAAGTAAGGAACTCGCGTCAACCCTAAAATGTAAAACAAAATAATCTGAAAAGTCTGTCTAACGAAGAGAACCAATGGAGAGGCCTCTCCTTTGTGTAATCCATTTATGCACTGAAATAAAAGCAACATTTTGTGGTGTGCTGGGTTTTCCTGTCATACCAGTGAGGTTGCCAATTTTATACCACTGTGCCTGTACACAAGCTAAAAACAGTCCTGTGTTTGAGATGTACAGTCCTGAGCAAGTACAGTCCAGTCCTGCTTGATAAATGCATAAAGGGCCATGCATGTATTTAACAGTTGCACATTATCAGCTGCAGTAAAATGTTTGCATCGCTGCTTCTCAGCTGTGGCAGTGATCTCCAAATCCAAGATATTTGAATATTTTCTTTTGGGCATTATGTCAAAACAATCTTTGCAAGGCCACATCCTTGAAGAAGTCTATATGCCAATCCAAATGAATTTGGAGTCTTTTTATGGCTTTTTTTTTTTTTTAAAGGCGGGAGTGAACAAGTGTGTCAGTTAAATATGAGAATGCGATATGTTTGTGGAGGGTTAATCTGAGTTATAAAGTTTCATGGCCCTTATACTGCTGTTTGCACTGGAAAAAGTCTTTGGTTAAGAGGCGTTTCACCCTTTACCTGGCGTAAAGGCAGTGCTCAGAATATCATGCATACTGTATGTTAATGCGAATGCAAATCGAAGGAGATGCACTAGTTGAATCAGTGACTTGACAAGACTTGGTGTGTGTGTGGGTATGAGAGAGAGGTCTCTCACTTGTCTGTGTCATCCTGTTTCCCTCTTTGTTGTGTTATCTATGTCTATTTCAGACACCCACTGCGTTTCTTTTTTTCCTCTGTTTTTCTCTCCTGTCTCCCTCACTGTCCTTGTCTCAACAGAGCATTATACCGTTACACACTCACACCTACACACACACACACACACACACACACACACACACGCAGAGTCATGCCAGTTAGCTGTTGCTGCTGTGCTGTGCTGCAAATACCCCACAGTGCTGTCATTAGCTGGGAGATCTGGGGCTGCTATAAATTATGCACACTGAGTAACAGAAGGCTGAGGATTTCCCCCCGCTGCTGCCTCCGTGTATCTACAGAGAGAGGATGTATAGAACATGTTTTTAGTCGCTGACATTATGCTGATTGACTTTGTTTATCAAAATGTGTGTTATGCTCCTCTTTGCGTCTTTACACACTGACTACTGCCGATTTCGTAAACATGTTTTTAAGTTATGTAGCATATGTGAGTGTGTGTGGATGTGCGTGTGTGTCCTTGCTTGTTAATAATGCATCAGCACCATCTTCTAGCAGTCAGCCTTAGTATAAAACTCTTGAGGCATGTCACTTAAAGGGACCAGCGTGGAACCACATTGCTCTGTTTGTGAATGAGAAAAAAGTCTTTGTGTAGCACATGTGCACACGAACAAATACACCAGTACGCATATGCAAATTTACTGCACACAACAACCACGCACTTATGCGGTGGCCGTTGCACACACCCTCCTTACTGCTTCAGCAAAATATGTGTTTCAGGCGAGATTGCTTTGGCTGATGTTCTCTTTGTTTCTCCGCTCAGAATACAGAATTAGATTACACATCAGATTCAAAACTGAATAACTGAAGATGGTTATGCCAAGAATGTTTCTGCTTTTATTCTAAATAAAGTGTTAAGGATTGACAAGGCTGCTGCTGTTTTGATGAGCTGCAAGTTGCCCAGCTGTGACTGACTGTACACATGCAGTCAGTGACAGCTGCTAATTCTGAAGTTGTAAAATTGAATTTTCAGCTAACTCTGGAATATATTTTTTAAGCCACCATTGCTCTCTCTCACATATGAGAATATTTCGGGGGAAGGCATTTATTAATGAAACGTACTTCGGAGGAGTACAACACTGGCGCCGTTGTGGTCAACTTTCTATTTCTTGAACAATATAGGGTTAAACATCGGTGTGATGCTGTAAAAGGCTATCATTAGCTTAGAGAGGCATACTATTTTTATGTCTCCTTGTTGTAATGATCTTTGATGGTGACAGGTGGAGTATCTTCATCTGTCTTCCAAATGTCCTCTCTCTGCCTCTTTAGATGTTTTCTTGGGATTATTATAGTCATGTGGTAGATACTTTGTCTATTATATATTTGTGATTCTGTGTGAATATATCTTGGACCGGCATTACTTTGCTTTGGGAACATAGAGCTTTATTTCCCTTTGAAAGAAAAGGCTGCTTATCAATTGAGGAGTAATTGGCCTTATTCTAAACTTAAGAAAGAATATTTCATTTTCCCATGTCAACTTGCTTTAAGTATAAATGGTGTGGTATGGTAATGGTATAATTGTTTTTTTGTTTGTTTGTTTGTTTGTTTGTAATTTGGCCACTTATGTTGCAATCCCAACAACTTCAGGATTGTTTTTCTCATCTACGTTAAGGTAATCTACCATAGATTTTGAGCTACACAGTAGGTGCATTTTTAAGCTCCAGCTGGTTGTGGCCCCTCAGTGGTCTTGCTCTTCATCCTTGCAGATTTGCTTAGGCGGACCTGCCCAGTCTACAGGTATTTTGAGGCCAGTGACAGTGTCCTAGAGGAGACCTGTGAGGGGGGGTACTGCAAGAACACAGCAGCATTGGGCTGCTGCTATGAGTCACAGTATAACTATGTTCTCAGTCTGATTCATTCAAGGACAGACTCTCAGGGTACGGTTTGAGGCAAATGTCCAGTTAGGGAACCTTAGAATTGTGTCTCTGCTGTTAAGTGGAAACGGTTTTGTTTGCTACATCTGTCTATGACCTTCATGTACACTGGGTCAGTTTTCTGAGTGGGAGGTAACCAGGATAAAAATCAGCACCTCCATGTCTGGAACCATGGTTCTGTGTTTGAAAACAATGCATTGCTCCTTCTGAGTTGGGAGTGAACTGCTACCCTTGAAGAAGTATCTTGGAGGATCACTCACAGGTGACAAGAAAAAGGATTGCAAGATGGACCAGTGGTTTGGCAGACCATTTAGGAATTTTGGTCAGGAGCTCTTGGTGATGGCTGAAAGAAAGAGATCACAAGGAGTTTTTGGTTTTGAGCTGGTGGGATGTAATGATAATAGAAAAATTAAAGAACAAACCCAAAGATCATCAGACCGTTCTGTTAATTATTTTATGAATAATTTAGGCAAACTATTTTTGAAAACTCGAGTTAGAATGTTTGAACATGTAATTGTGCCCCTTTAGTTGTAGAGAACTCATCAGAAAAAGTGACAGAAATAAATTAATACAACGTGCATGTGATCAGATATTATGATATTTTCAGGGATCAATCACAAACTTGATCCTCAGTGGTTGAGTATGTCACCTTTATTAATCTTTTTAGTTAACACACTACGTGCTTTTATTAGTGCCACCTATTTACCTGCCATGTGTCACCTGAAGACCAATGCGTACACTTAATCTTTAAATATACAGTCTATGTGTGCTGGTTGCTTTCATGAATCACCAGTGTTTATATGATATTAAATTAAAATCATGTTGTAAAATAGCCCAGAAGTGTAATATAGGTTGTGTTTGATTACAGCGAAAATTGGCACATTGAGACCGATTGCATCATCTGATGTCTTGTTCCCCATATCCTTCTAATTAACATAAATTATTACTAAAAGCTAATCATTTAAATTTATTTTAAAAAAGTTGACCATTTTAACATCCCCCTTTATTTTCTGTTTTTTTTTTTTTACGTATTTTTAGACTCATATTTAAAACTACAATTTTTTGCCACTCCAAATCACACACTTCTTTTACACTTCATAATTGCATTATATTTGTTTTAATTTTTGATGTTATTATGGATATTATGGATATACATTGAAGTCTACCGGAAACCTACTCACACAGACCAGCACCTGCTCTTCAACTCTCACCACCCTTTGGAACACAAGCTGGGAATTATCAGAACCCTACATCACCGGGCTGAAAATGTTCCAACAAGGACGGAGGGGAAGACTAAGGAGCACAAACACATCAAGTCAGCATTAAAAACCTGTGGATACCCTAACTGGGTGTATGTCAAATCCACTAAGCGCTCCAGGAACAACACCCCGACAACACAGGAAGAGGAGAGGAACAAACGCCACAACGTTGTCATTCTGTATGTGGCAGGGGTGTCAGAGAAATTCAGAAGAATTTTCTCTAAGCATGACATCCCGGTTCACTTCAGACCCTGCAACACTCTGAAACAGAAACTGGTTCACCCCAAAGACAAAACTCCCAGACACAAACTTAACAGTTGTTTATGCAGTCCAGTGCAGTGAGGAGTGCACAGACTTTTATATCGGGGGGACCAAGCAACCTCTCCACAAACGCATGGCTCAACACCGGAGAGCCAGCTCCTCCGGCCAGGACTCAGCAGTCCACTTACACTTAAAGGAGAAGGAACTCTCATTTGAGGATGAGAATGTGTATGTGCTGGACAGGGAGGATAGATGATTTGAGAGAGAAGTAAAGGAGGCCATCTATGTCAAGCTGGAACAGCCATTACTTAACAGAGGAGGTGGCCTTGCACTTTGGGAAAGACATCCTTCAACTGATGTGGGAGCATGAGAGGACTTCAAGAAAACTTTGGTCATATAGGAACCACCTGTGCTTCAATCTGAGATGCAGACAAGAGAGGTTTATCCCTGCCAGCCCACACATGAAGTCTACCATCAAGGGCCACAGAGCTGGACAAATACTTCAGAGAGCACAGAACCAACTACTTAACGAAAGGATCAGGCAGATCAACTTTACAATAGAAACACTTACCGAAAGGAGGGACCAGTCTCTACAGGGATTGATGACCCTTCTACCATCCACAGTCATGGGGGAAGTTAACAACTTCATCACAAAAGCACAGGAAACTCAACATGCCAAGGGTAAGGAACGACAGACCAGAAAATTCTTTGCACTCCAGGCCAAAGCCTATAATACCCCGTGGGCTTTTGAACCATCCGACCACAAGCAGGAAGACACAACAGACAGTCAAGATAAGTAGGTTAAAAACTTATCTAACAGAGACCTCACCCAGCCAGAAAAGAATGTCCTAGCCAAAGGACTCAACTTCGCCATCTCTCCACAACATTTGCCTGTAGTGGACTTCATCACAGCCACAGAATCAGCCATAAGGTCCAACAAGCTTGTATTAGTGGAAGCTGAACAACTCAGGATGAAGGTATCAGCAGCGCTTGCAAGCGCAAAAATAACTCCATCTAATATCACAATTGAAGAGAGGAAAGCCATAACTGCTCCTAACAAAGACAACAGCGTCACTATTCTTCCGGCGGACAAGGGGAGATGTACAGTGGTACTCAATGAACCAGCTTACCACTCCAAGATCACCACCTTGCTCAGCGATGACAACACATACAAAACACTGAAGCGTGACCCCACCAGTGGTTACAAGAAAAAGGTCATCAACCGTTAACACCCATCATCAGCAGCATCAACTCAGTTACTTATAATATCTCTAAACATCTCACAACTATACTTTCACCTCTGGTTGGCAAAACTCCACACCACATCCAAAATTCTAATGACTTCACCAGCAGAGTCCGGGACCTCAGGCTGGCACCAGAGGAAACAATGGTCTCCTTTGATGTCACCTCACTCTTCACATGCATACCCATACCTGAAGCGGTGGAAACCTACCAAAAACGACTAATGCAAGACAATACTTTGGACCTTAGAACCAACTTCACCCCGGAACAAATCTCTAATTTGTTGGACCTATGCCTATCCACCACCTACTTCAAGTACAACGAACGTTTCTACAGACAGAAGCATGACTGCGCCATGGGCTCCCCAGTGTCTCCTATTGTGGCCAACCTCTACATGGAGGAAGTGGAAAGTAGGGCACTGATCTCCTTCAAAGGAACAACACCGAGCCACTGGTTCAGATATGTGGATGACACCTGGATCAAGATTAAAACCCAAGACGTAGAAGCGGGGGGAGTCATTAACCATCTGATGGGGGATGGATCTGGGCCACACAGATTGGGGACGGGTGACAGGTGGAGGCTTTGTACCCTTTGCCCACTCCCCTGAATAAGAGGGATCCTCCACAAGGTTAAATGCTGGGGACTCCCTACCACAAATCTAGAACTGAAGAAGCCTCTTGGATGAGAGGTGAAACAAGAAGTCCAGTTGCCTTCAGAAGAAACACCAAGACTACGATGACCTGGATGATTGACAATCTTTGCAGATATTATGGACATTATATTACAAATCTCGTCTCTTACCAAAGGGACAATTTATTGCAATCAAAAATAGATATTTGTACTTCTTGTAGTGCTTTTTATCCCTCTAGATTATTTTGGTGTGAGTTTTCAAGCTTTGGAGTGCATGTACCTTTCCTTCAGTGCTACAGTGCTTCAGTGTAATTTGGTAGAAAATAAGTAATTCCTACATCAAAGTACTTGCAGCAAGGTCTGTGGATTATCTTGCATAACCAGGTCATGATTTTTGGAGAGAGACATCGCTGTAGAGTTTTTATTTTTTATTTTTACAGTATTACAGTAACATTTGAGATGTGTAAATAGCACTGCAGGAATTTCAGAGGAGAATCTATATTTTTGATTTCGTGGTGAACTGTACCTTTAGTTAACTTAAATTGATAAAACTTGAACTGACTCCAGCATCAAATGAATGTGTTCATTGAAAGTTGGACTCACTCATGTCTGTCACTTTGGTAAGAAGCATCACTGGCTGACCGGCTGATAAAGGCCCCTGTAGTGATCAGTTTAGGGAGGTTACACCACAAGCTTTCTGGGAAATCAACTTCAAACAAAAAAGGGCTATGTGCTGCTGCCAACAAGAAGAGTTGCCAAGTACAGATTTAATCCTCAAAAAACTTAGTCAGTGACATGCATTTAATTTAGGTGATATGGAAATACCAGTGAGGCTTTAATTCACAACAGTGCCAGTCAAACATAAGTCCATGACGCCAGTGATACTCAATTTTTCAAATCTTTTTAATAATTTTGTGTCATACTGTACATAATGGAGACATATCTGCCTCAGTATAAAGAAAGGAAACTAGTATGTCAAGTTGAAATATACCCACAGCACATAAAGCACAGAAGTCCCTCTTCTGCTGTTTTGTGGTACAGTCTGTGCATTCAAAGAACCATGCAGATGAAGGTTAAAATATCTTGTGGAGTAACTCTTAATAGATGCAAAGCTGACACGTAAGTACTAAAATTACACTTTTGTCACTTCTTGAGGGAGCTTCTTCTCAAGCAGTTCATGATATTTCTTTGTGCTATCATGCATTTTTAATGCTGACGAACCAACTGAATGATTGATTGACAGCCTCCTTTTCGTTTGGACATATTTTTAGGTAATATCATTGCTTAAATCAACCTTAAATCAAGCAAAGTAGTTTTGATATTTGAAATGTTAAAGCTGTCAACACCACTCTGATGTTGAAATGAAATGTATTATCTGCATATAGGCTGTTGCACACCATGATGCAAATAAATGGCATGAAATGGTAAATCATTGGGACGCAAATTTTGATGCCCCTGTTTATTCACATCAGGGGCTACATGATTTTACAAATAGATTATGAAAATTGTAAATTAAACTGCACTGCAGATTTTACACTGCAGATTACACTGCAGATTTAAAAATGGACTCAACATCAAATTATGATGAGCTGGTGCTCATTTTACTCAAAGCCAAGGGAAAAATGCGTACAACCTTTTTTAAAAGGAGAGGAGAACTATTATGTTCTGAGAGTGGATTGTGGAGGTAGGAGTATAGTGTATTACTACTACTACTACTACTACTACTACTACTGTTGTACTACTACTACTACTACTATTGTATTATTACTGTCAGACATGAAGTGTATAAATAGACTCAGTATGAAGTACATGAAAAATTAAACATGAGGTGCAATTTAGACATTTCATGAGTTCTGAAATGGTAAAAATCAGTGGTGAACCATGATTCTTGTTACTGGAACTTTAGCTCAGCCAAATATTCACCAGTCACAAGAAAAAATCAGTTCTTTCATTTTCATTTGCATTCATTTTTCCTGGAGTTGATTCTCTATGATTTATTATAAACTGCTTCTCTGTGACAGACAAATTTGATGGAAAATGAGGTCAATTCAGAATAAGAATACAATAATTATTAAATGAAAGGAAAAAAATATCTAAAATTTGAAATGCTGAAATGTTTGGGTATTCTCTGAGGGCATATAAGGCCCTAAGGGTTCCCCAGTGGTTTGATTTTAAGGCCATACCGACCTAAGATGACATATTTAATAGCTGACACTTATCCACACACATTGTACTTGACTTCAGTGAACCATGTATATGTATGTTTTTAAACGGGCTTTTACAATTCATGGAACTTAATAGTAGGACAAAAAACCTAGTCCCAAGAACAGGACCATGGGTTCCACCACAAGAAAAAAATCTTACCATCTTTATTTTGTCTTTCAAAGCTGCAGTCGTGCATCTTCCTCTGTCTCTGTCTTTGTTTGGTCTCTGAAAAGGGCAGGGGCACATCTTTCTTCGCAGAATCTTCAGCTCCTCACTGATGACGGATGTGATCAATGTTTCAATCCCCTTATCAGGAGAATTGTGTCTCTTAGTCTGCTTTACAAGCCTTCAGTTAATGGTGTGCGTGCGTTTGGGGGATTGGGGGTGGAGGAAGAGATGAGAGTTGAGAAATGGTGGGGTGAGGGGCGGAGGATCAGACATAGACGAGGGAGAGTCGAGGGAGCAGGATGGATGAAAACAAGAGAGGAGGAAGAGGTGAGAGAGAGGAGGAAAGATAGAAGAGAGAAAGAGGGAGAGAGGTGAAACAAAGAATAGAAACTGTTGGGGGCAGTAGGAGAGAGGGAAAGAAAAGATGAATGGAGGACAGGTGGGGTGAAGAATGACTTGCACATGACTCCCAACCCTGAGAAAGAGAGAGACCAGAAGGAGAAAGGAGAGACAGAGAGAATAGCTTTTCCTCACAGTTTTGCCTGCAAGCCCTTCATTAACTATTCATTACCAACTCTGCACATCCTCCCTCCCTCACTATCTATCTATTTATCCATTTATCTATCTCTCTATATATCTATTCTCTCTCTGCACATAATCCTTTAAGACATTCAACTAACACTGACGCACATAAAACGGCACATTTTTCTGTATGTGTGGTGCGTGTGTGTATCTGCATTTATACTTGAATACTGTAAATCTCACATCAGCCAAGACGAAAATACTCAACACCAGAGAAGAGAGACAAGGTCAAGTCAATGTGCATGTGTTGGACTATGAAAAACATAAGAGGCAGTGGAGGCAGCGAATGTTTTATTGACAATCACTCTTGCAGCCACGCATACACATATATCCAGACAGTATTAGTTTTATTCTTTTAACATGGATGTAACAGGCATACCTGTGCAAACACGCCTAACCAAGTACTATGTGTTTGCAACACACGCTCTCACTCACCAACACACACACACGGCCGTGGGCTTGGCGATGCCGCTGTGCAGAGGTTGCCAAGCGATACTGCATGAAGGCCTGTTGTAGCTGCTCTCATTCAACAAGCGGTGCTCATCTCTCCCTTTCTCCCTTTTCACCCATTCCCTCAAACTCTCCCTTTCTCGGACTACTTTTTACTCTCTTCTCCCCTTTCTTTCTGCCTTTACATACTCTCTTTCTCTTTCTCCCTCTCTCTATCTCCTGCACCCTCCCTGGTTTCCATGGTGACAGCTGTGCGCTGCAGAAATCACACTGATCGGAGTATGAGATAGAAGGAGCTTCTTTCTTTTATACATGAACACACACGCGGGCACATTCACACATGCACATCCAGCCCATATGTGGAGCCATGTTGCCAGCCGTACCTTCTCGGGATGCCACACCTGTCTGTGAACAAACATAATTGGTTTGGCTTTCATATTTACCCTCTGTTATTGGATCATGCTTAGCAAGAAATTAGATCAATTTTGTTGGTGCCTGCTTTGTTGGACAGAGAGTGAAACAGAGAGAGAAAGGGAGAGGGCGAGAGGTGGAGGAAGCATCAGCTGACCTTGAAAGAAGGACCTATTGATGGACAGCTGATGGGAACGCTGGTCACTTGCCATTAGCCAGTAGAGCAAGCTGGTTACAGGCTATTGGACAGACGCTGCTGTCCATTTGTGGCTCCCCCACCCCCCACCACGCCACCTCTCTGTGCTCTATCTGAAGAATTCTCCCATCATTCAGTGATACAGAAGACTTGGATCAGCAATTTACAGTGCTCACATGCACACACTCAATAATAAAAATAGACTGACAATCACATGTAGCCGCCATAGCAGACAATTAAATGCTCATATGCACACGTGCATCATGTACACAAACACACACACACATTCACTCAATCACTCAATAAGGTGGAAAATCTCTGTGTTTAAATTCCAGTTGCAGAATTCGGCCTGTTATGGCTTGCTCGGAGCCTGTGGTGTGTGGGACGCGTGAATGTTCTCTTATTGTGTTCGTACACATGTATTTTCAGAGTCACTCTCTCTGTTTGCATAGCTTTTGTTTTTTAAAATTTTTGCACTGGTAAGAATATTTCCTTCAACTCTAAGCTTAAACATGACGTTTCCAAATGTAGTCCAATTAGAGTCTCTTTTCATTCACAATATCTTTTTCTGTGTACTTGCCATAAAAAAAGCCTAAAAATTGTTTTGACAGAATTCAAACTTATCGCTTATTGTCTGATATTTGTCAACATCAGATAGTGATGTAAAATGCCAATATTTTCGCAATCTGGTGCAATATGGAGATTTCACAGCATTTTTAGCTGATGCTGGTATATTTATGTTCAGAATCCTGATCGCTGTGTGCACTTCCATCTCACCAATGATTAATATTTAACTTTTGACTCTATGAATCATGAATCCCTCACAAAACCCTCCCTGTTTGTCCAAGTAACAAACCAATACGTCAGATTTTTCAACAATGTTTTTGTGCTGTTCTGTTTTAAACAATGACATCTTTAGATAGTGTAGAGACTTCTCAGTGTTTTAACTAATAGGAATGTGTTCTGAGGACGCTATGTTTTAATGCACCCAGAGTGAAATTGTTTACCTTGTGCATGTATTACAAGGGTGTTTGGTAATGCAGTCATAAGAAAGCTCTACTATGTATAGACAGCTTGGCAAGATTAAAATATCACCTGTCCAACATCATAATTCACATGCTAATGTTTGCACTGGCACAGAGGGACTTGTAAGACTTGATGGGGAATCCTCCACAGTGAAGTCCTACTCCTCAGCTTTGGTGATTTGATTTTTGAACATCAATCACGAACACCGTGTGCAGCAAGGCAACCTCTATGTATTGAGTGAGTGGGATTAACATTCAACCATTAGAACCATTTGTTTAATCTTTGCTTTTCAATTAAGATCAGTGGTCAACTTTGATTTTAGTATAAAATGAATGCACAGGGTTGAATAGTTGTTTGGATGTTACTATTCAAAACAACATTAATGATATTAAAGGGAGCTGCGACCTCAGTGTGGACAGGTACTCCTCATGGTGCAGTATAATTTAATGGCACAAAACAGTACATTTCAGGTTCTTGTTCTCTTTAGATTCAGCTTATTGGCCCTATAATGAACCATCAAACCGGTAGAAATGTATTGTAGAAATGGTAGAAATGTATTGTAAAGATAAGCAAAGATAAGCAAATTTAACAATGCTGTCACTCAGCTAAAAAAAATTGGGTTCTCCTGTTCCAAACATTTGTCCCTAGAAATTATGTTTACATGAACTTGCTATGCCGGTTGCCTTTCATCAAGAAACATAGTTGCTACAGGACTTAATCATGTCTTTATGACTCTTTTTCACTTTGTCTTTTTGCTTTATATTACATTAATCATGTAAGAAAAGATGCATTGCACCAGATTCGAGCTGTTAGCTGCTTTCTATCTGCAGCCTTTCAGACAGACACACAAAATGCAGTATAAACTACAACATAAAACATATACACTATACAAAGTTCAGTAGGGTTAGACAGGTCCCCCTCCCATAAGTGGCAACCCATGAGCCTATATTTGGCAATTTATGATACTTGAATAACTTTATTTAAAGCTGACATTATTTGATACATCTTGTCATGACAACTTACCATTACCAAGACCCAATCACCGGTCATAAAGTTCTGACAGCAGGCCTAATTATTAAAATGACAAAAGGTATTTAGCCTCATTCAGGACCGCTGCATTCACTTGTTGGAGAAAGCCTCTGATCCCATACTCCCAAAGAATATGTAAATTACTTTGTGCTCGTTAATGGAGGGGACCGACAACTTCTCTCTTTCGAAGTTATTTATTCAGCAAGAGCAAAAAAAGAAGTTACAGAGCTCTAGATCAAACTACGTTTCCCTGACAACAACAAAGTGTGTCAGTTCACGAAGTCTGACTGGCTGTTCAATCCCTGATCCAGTATTTCTATACAAACAGGAAATGTGCAATGGGCGTGAGTTAGCAGGTACGGCCGTCTTTTCATTGGCTCCGCCGAGGAGGGTGTAGACAGGGTGGGAAGCAGTCTGTTGATATCTCCTGTCCGTTAGATCTGACTCCCGCCTAGAACATAATAGAAGGACACCACAAACCACAACCCACTCTTCTGGTTTTCGAAGGACAGTCTCTGTCTCCTGTTTTGCATCTCTTGCTACACAATATAGTAGTGTTCTCTTAGTTAAGTTCATTTGAGTTCATGATCACACCTGCTTGTTGATACGCCCCGTACGTCTTCCTTTACCTTATTTGGACCTTCCAAAACAGCCGCCGCCTAACACACTTCAGCATATTAACACACAAATTTCAATGTGCTGCGCGTGTAACCTAAAGTCAATGCAATGCTATTGCGCTTGAAGTATCAACAATTTAAAACAGTGCAATATGCATACATTTTACAGATCCTTACACAAATAACATAACCGAAGGGGCCTGCATAACTAGTCTTGACCCTAAAGCAGCATACAGGCTGGCTCTTTTCATAATAAATGTGATTTCCTGTGCAGTGATAAACACACACATACACATTAAATGTGAGCAGACACAGTAACACTGTAAAAAGAGCAAATAAAGCTTACCTTTCAGAAGTGTACAAGGTGGGCCTTCAATACTTTACTTTGTAGTTGTTGTAGTTATTTTCATTTTTGCAGCGAGATCTCTTTGGTCATTTAGACATGCTAGTAGCTATGTTTACATGCACATATTTTCTTAATCAGATTAAAAATTTCAGGGATTGGAAATTCTGAATCCACTATTTATATGGATGCCAAATCAAATAATCCGATCATGACGTGCGTATACATGCACCAGGCTTTAAACACAATAACAGCATTTGGACATGCGCAGATTTTTCTTTTTTCCCTAAAATAACCGCAGAAGAAGTTCTACTGCTGCCTGTACTGTAAACAAACGCCAATGTGGCTACACTTTGCACTTTCCCCTGCAATTTCAACTCCACACTCTAAAAGAATGGACCTGCGCCAGGTTCTGAAAGCCCTACATTTGTTTTCACTGTTCTCCGTGATCAAGCTACAGGCTCAGCAATGCATAATGCTCCTGCATTACAGGAGGAGAGAGCGGGAGGACATGAGCATCCCTCCAAGTTTAGTGCTGCTGTCACGTCACCTTGGCATAGGGCCACATGCGCAGTGAGGGTAATTTTTACCTCAAACAGGAAGTCACGATCGGAATAAGTGTGAACATGGACACGGTTCAGAATAAGGATCAGCATAAACCACCCTTCTCGATCGGAATATGATTTCTTTCCGAATGAGCCTAATTGGACCTGAATCTTCCAATTGATATGTTTGAATGAAGCATTTTTATTCTGATCAGCCCTTTATTCCGAATATTTGTGTCAACGTAAACATAGCTAGTCATCGGTTGATTCACAAATGTGGGGGTGTTGGAGTTTTAGGGAGACAATCAAAATTGTTGTCAGTCAACCATGCTGGCTTTGGCTTGTGAGAGCTGGGGACAGGGGGTGCAGTGTGTGTGACTGCCTTTCAGCCTTTCATTATGTTTACATAAATCCATGTTTTTTCTCATTTGGCCCACCACCCTTACGAGTAAGCTAACTACTGCTGGCAGTGGTTAACTAGTTAACCTGTAGAGCTAGCTGTGGTGCTAGCACTCTGTTTGATTCACCTATTATTCACCCACTATTCATCTTTTGCGCTTCTTCTTCTTATTAATATGATAATTCATGGAAGGCTGTATCATGTGCATGCCAGCAAGCAGTAGGCCTATGCACTTAATGTCATAATGCCCATTGTTTCTATAATTTCAAAATGATTTCTGATACTGTTAAATAAAATTGCTGCATGATATTGTTTTAATCTAGAATTAATTTAATGTCATTATACTATAATTTGAAGCAGCATGAAAGCGGTTGTTTGCAAATTGATAGCAATTCCTACAATACAAGGTTGATTAGCTTGATGGCAAAATGTTGATGGCAGTCATGTTAAAGCATTTCCAGCAGGTACAATAGAGTTTACTGAGAGTTTTTTTCATTCCGTTAGACTATTATACAATTACACAGTGCAAAAATATATCATTAGACAAGACAATTAACAACTTCGTTCTTATTTCTGTGAAATAGAAAACGTCGCCCTAAAGCTCTTATTTTATTAGTAACATCTAGGCAGTTAGGCAATAAATCCACCACTGAATAAAAAACATATGCTCAAAATGTGTTGATGAACACAGCAATATTAAATGTATATATAATATTGTATGTAAAGACCTGACGACATTGTTCCTTTAAAAGGGCATTTTGTGGAACTCTGGCTACACACAATGGTAACACAATATACCAAACTAACCCCTTGCGATATATTTTGAAGAGCTGATTAATAGATTGACAGAAGAATTGCTGTTATTTAACACTGCATTCATGGAGAAGCTGACTGTTCTGTCCTTCGCCTCCCTTGCTTCTTAACCTCCTCCTCGTATGTGTGTGTTTTGCCAAGCTTTAGAGAAACATTCCAATTTGCTGAGAACTCAATTTTCATTTTAACACCTTCCTGTCGTTCTCCCCCACATGCATATTTTTAACAAACAGCCTTTCAGTCACAACTACCATTAATTTAATTAATTTGTTCCAAATGGTAAAATGACACAAGCTGTCAGGGCCCGGTAGTTTTATGTGTCTGTTTGTTAGGGTCAATCTGTGTTTCCTGTTTTATTTTGAAATCCTGTTGTGTCTTATTCCCCATGTCCTGTCAAGTGTTCTTCCCTCTTGTGTGATTGCTTCCTCCTCCTGTGTTTCACCTGTGTCTAATTGTCTACACCCTCCTTGTGTATTTAAGCCGTGTGTTCCTTTCCTCCTGTGCCAGAATGTCTTTTCTGTTTCACGAGAGTGGCCCAGCGTTGTATCTTTCGTTAATTTCCTCGTGCACGATCCTGTTTGTCTTTCGGTTCCTGAGGTTGCCTGTTTCCTAGTAACTTTGCTTGTTAGTCTGAGTCCTGGTGTCGACCCATTTTCTGATTAAACGGCTTTGATTGAGGAACTTCCCATTGTGTCTCTGCAACTGAATCCTCCAGAGTCTGTGCCTGATACAAGCATCTTAACTGATATTTAACTTTGTAGTGACATCTTGACACATCAGTTGCTATTGCTCATTCGTGATCATTGTCTTTTATCTAATGAGACCCAGTATGACTCCTGTTATTTTTATCCCCTTACTATATTTTCTCTCTTTTGTTTGATGGCATTTTTAGTTAATTCGCTGTTGAGTGTTTCTAATATATATGAACTGACTGTGAAGCACTTTGTAACTGCTTTTTGAGAAGTGCAATAAAAACAAAGATTTTTATTCTCAGAGTTATTTTTTCATTGTGAGTCTAAATGTCAAATCTCTACGGCTGGAATTGGCCTCAAATTGCCCTTCCCACAATGAATCTTATCTCTTTTCCACGTGTTACATTGTTATTAGATTACAGTTCCCATGATTTCTTCATTGTCTTCTGGATGATGGTAGTTTGTCATGTGACCTGAGTAAAGTGGTTGGTTCTGACTTTTTGCATTTTGTCAAAAATAATCCGGGATGCCAGTAACCCATTGTTTTAAATGTGATATACACATAGCCAGTCCAGTGATGACATCCAGCGATTGCTGTCCTTCCAAGGTCTAACAAGGCCTGTACTAATGGCAATAAGGGTTGGGTCATACTCTAATCATATGTACAATGTGTTGCACATCATTTCAAAAAGAAGGGCATTCGTAATGTTGCGCTTTGTTGAAAAAGGACAGAAATAATGTCAAAAATGAAAAGAACCGAGCTAGAGATGAATTCAAAGTCCGGCTCCTTCCTCACCATCACACAGCTGGCCGGTCAGGGTGTGATGTTGGTTTTGAATGACAAAATTGTCAATTTCAGACAATGCCAGGAATAGTCAATTACAGCTCCCATGAATCTGGAGAAATCCTGCCAATACCAAATCTAGTAGAGTTGAGTTTCACCAGCAGAGCTACAGTCTCTTTTTTATTATTTTCAGGATTACCAACATAGCAGGCACATTTTTCCAAGAAATATGTGACGACGGTGACACTCGCTGCTGTTCTTCAGTGTAACTCATTACAAGCCGGGAACCATGCACGGAGACAGGGGAGGGGGAGGCGGTTAGAGAGAGCGAGAATTTGGTGATGTTGAGGTGATTTACTTCAGTGAGATGTGGAATTATACATCAACAGCGTGTGTCAAGTCTGTGACAGGACTAAATCTCACAGAATGTGAGAACTGGATTTAAAGATGCGCCGCGTGTTCTGTCGTGAGTCTAAAAATCCTACTTAAATCCTTCTTACATAACCGCAAGCTGCTTGGATGGTACTTCATAGAGGTTCTCATTTTTACCTCCATTCTGAGTTTGTTTTTCTCCCATTAACTCCCAACTGTGTAGTACAATGATAAGGTTGCTGTTAATGTATATTTTTGTCACTGTGGTAAAAGACCAAAAGGAGAAGTGCAATTCATTTTGTCTCTCCAAACCCTATAATCGTTGTACTCCCAGAAAGCACATCTGTGCCTATAGTTCATATAGAATTATTTAGAAAACCTTTTAATAAAGGCTCAGATTTCTTGACATAGCTGGACACGGAAGTTCTAAATAAATATACATATTTGCCGTTGGGAATTATTAAAAAACAAAACACAGTGTATTTATGGTATGATATGAAAATGCTACCAAATGCAAAATGGTCAAATGGATCTCAATGGAACAGAGAAATAAGATATATCAATCTATGAGTACAGTACTTGTTAGTGTAATAAATTAGTTCTTTGTTTTTGGTCTTTTCATGGGATTTGTTAACAGCAAGACAAATGTAACAAAAAGACAATAACAGAACCTTCTTGAATCAGTACTGAACCTTTGTACCATGTCCATATCGCTCACCCAAATGTTTGCTGTCTGCAAAATATCATAACTTTTCATTCTAACAAAAGCCAACATAAATTTACCATCATTATTACTTTTCAATCCTGAGCAATATGTTTTTAGTGCTGTGTTTGAAAGGAAGAGGGCTTCCTAGTAAAATTGAAATAGAATTAAAATTGCAGTCTTAGATATTCGCAGGTTCTTTGGCATGTTATTTAGTCTGTTGATTTTTTTTAAATATGAAGCAAAATGTCTACAGTATCTACTGTTTGGTTTAAGGGGTATTGCAGGATGCAGCAGTGCCGTGAGCAGCTGTGGGCCTGTATAACAGTTTCTTCAGAGCTGATCAAGCAGATCCTATCATTTAAGACTAAGTGTGTGTGTGTGTGTGTGTGTGTGTGTGTGTGTGTGTGTGTGTGTGTGTGTGTGTGTGAGTTGTTCAGTGTGTGTGTGTGTGTGTGTGTGAGTTGTCGTTTTGCTTTAGCTTCTGTATGCTTGTGTTGCCTTCACTGGTGCCAATAATAGAGTCTGTTGTAGTTTTTATGGAGAACAGAGAGAGAGAGAGAGATAGAAAGAAACTCTCCTGGGACTGACAAAGCACATGCATGCACACACACACACACACATAGGAAACATACTCACAATGCTAAATTGGGAAAATCTACTGCAGAGAGTTTCTGAAGATTTTTTTTTTCTCTCAGTTTTCAGTGTGTGCTTATTGATTTATTCTTCCTCCATTCTTAAACTGTCTCTCATGTGAACTTTGACCTGTGACCTCAGATTTTGACCCTGACTTCTGAACCGTTACTAACAGATTTTCATCAGCCTGCGACATAAACACACTCGGGCATGCCAATGCTGGAAGAGTCACACGGTTAAATGGGTAGATTAATTGTATGTCTATAGGTAATTTCAGTAATGCAAGCTTTCATTTTCTTCCTCCCTCCTCTCTCTCTCTCTCTCTCTCTCTCTCTGTCCAGCCTCTGCTCCTAAGCTTCGGCTGATGCAAGGCCAGTCCCTGGTAGTAGGGGACAAGCTGTACTTGAAGTGTGAGGCATTGGAGGGGCGTCCCAGCCCTTCCTTTCGCTGGTACAAAGACGGACACGAGCTTCAGAAAGGCAGAGACCTCAAAATAAAAACCAACAAGTGAGTCCGTCAGACCGGATACATTCACACTTACATGCACCAAGAAGTGTGAAAATCCCCAAACTCCAGACAACTGACTGCCACATGTTGCATACTACATACTACGGCCTCCTGGCAACTTCATTGAAAATGGGACCTTCCGCTTCCCTGACACCTGTTTCATTTTCATTTCGTTCATTGACACATCAGTTCAGAAGTTTAAGTATAGGTGCACAGTTTTCAAGCCCATCTTAAAACAACCCCTACATGCCCAAAAGTACATTAAGAAAGACATTTTTTGCATCATTCTTTCTCTCCATTCTGGCTACAAAGTTGTGCTTTCCTGAAATGGTTATATTGTAAGAGACTAGAGCCAAAATGCATTACTAAGTACAATCAAGGCTTATATCACGCTCCAATAATTTATGGGTATTTTCTAAAGGTTTCAGTTTTGTTATTATCAAATTCCCCCTTTCGTTGTTCTTGGTATAGTGGTATAGTGCAGGTATATTTCCTGATAGTCTTATATAGATTTGTTGGCAGGGAAAAAAACAGCTAAAACAGCTAAATTAAATTCATGTAACTGAGACTACTGAAGCCTCATATTAACTTCAGCAGAACTTTAAAGAGTTTTTTGTAAAGTATTTTGTCCCCCATTACTTGCATTAAGGGATTTCTGCATGGCCAGCATGGAGAGGAGGACTGATTATCGTGCATACAGCTGCAAAAATTGAGCGTTGTTCTATCATGTTACACCATTCAGATCATAACAGCATATCTTTCATTGCAGTAATATTAAAAGAATGAATCCTGTTTTAACTGCATTGGTTGCATATACGGACATCAGTTACTTACTTAGTATGCTTATTATTGAGTCTAGAAAATTTCCTCTGGTCGAATTTTTCAGCACTTCATTTTGTGCTATAACCATAAGAACCCCAAATTATTATTTTTAGCCTGTTTTTTGGTTTGAACATAATGCTAGTCCAACAGTTCCCTTGGCCACTGAACATTTGTATGATCAATTGTTTATTGCTTGTCCTTGCTGGAAACACCTCTTCTCCATTTCTGACACAAGAATAACTGACGCTGTCTTTTCATCCGCTCTGTGTCGCTGTCTCTTTTTCTGTCTCCCTTTCTCTCTGCTGTCCATCCCCATTCTTTCGCCCTCACTGAAGAAAAAACTCAAAGGTGCAGATCAGTCGTGTGCGTGCGGAGGACTCTGGCAACTACACCTGTGTGGCTGAAAACTCACTAGGACAAGAAAACGTTACCAGTATAATCAGCGTGCAGATCTGTGAGCACTGACACATCAGCATCTATCTATCTATCTATCTATCTATCTATCTATCTATCTATCTATCTATCTATCTATCTATCCTCTTTCTGAAATAACCCTCATTTTTAACTATTACAGCTTACCTACATAAACATAAATGTAAACAAAAAACAGTATTGTGGGAAATTTTATTTTTAGAAAATAATTACATTCAAAAAGTTAAGCTTTCATATATTCTATATGCATTACATGTAAAGTAAAATATTTCAAGCCTTGTTTTGATAATAAAATCTCTATTGTTAAAAGAGTAAAATCCTTGGCACTTTTAGTTGATGTGTAATGAGTCTAGAACATATTAACTATTCACTTTCATAATAACCGAAAAATCACAATATTCCATTTTTTTGAGATGCATTATTAGTTATATGGTTTGTGCTTCAAGATTTGTGACATACTTTAATTATAAAGTTGTTTCTTACATTAGTCCAGCTTATAATAGCTGTTTTATATTAAATTTGCAGGAATTAGATCATGCAATTGCAAACAGTTTGTGGACAGCGGGTAAACTCTGCTTTTGTGTGTGGCCTGTGTCACGGTATACTATTATATAATAAAATGGATAAAGAATTCTAATGGTGTGTGCAAGCTTAAATATTCCTCCCTCAGGAGTATTGACACACTCAGGACAGGGGTCCAACATGTTTTTGCTGAACAAAATTGAGCAAAACTTTCAAATGGCTACTTTTCTAAGTCACATTTGACATGGATCTGTGTGTGGATGTCAACGTGCCTGCTGATGGGAGGGCAGCGTAGCTACTGCATAGAACATAGAACATAACATAGAACAATTTCTGGTGTTTGTCTCTTTTTGTTTAACTGAATTTTATACAAGTGAGTCAAAAGCAAATGACCAATTTGAAACACTAATGTGTTTCAAATGGGCCTTATTCACAAAAACATCACACACAGGGACGCAGTCCCGCACATTACCTTTAAATTTAACCAATGTAGGGTTTTCCCCATTTCGCTGTTAAACTGGTGGTGTTAGTATATCAAGCTCAGTGAGTATAATGTCATAAAAAAGTAATTTAGCTTAAAAATGTTAGTGTCCAGGCTGCCTACCAAGACTAATTAAAGTAACTTTTTAAATAATAATTAAGTTAGTCATTAATTGAGTGAAGTTAAGATTTTATTACACTTTTTAATTTAAAACACTGACTTTGTCGTCACAGAATATATGTTGTTATTGTCCAGCTCTTCTGCATCAGACTGAATAGCAGGTTATGTTCCTCGCAAATAAGTCTAACAGTTTTTGTAGTTTAAAATGAAGAAGACAGAAGCGTGCTGGGTTTGGGGAGCTGTTGTGTCCAACTGAAGCTGCCAATTTTCACTCACAAAACCAACAGCTACAAGCTGAAGAGCTACAGGAAGCGCAGGAAGACTGCACAAGATGTAGATAGATTTGGCACTCGTAACTCTCTCACATTCACAAAAGAGGTGTGACAGGTATGTGGTGTAGTGTGGTAGTAACATGTAGCACCATGGCTGCCATGACATTGGCCTCACACCTTGTTATTTTAACAAAGAGGTGACACTGAGCATTTTTCTTTGCATTTTTTTTTTTTCCTTTTTAACTTACCTCCTTGTAGTGACCACCACCACCCCGTCTCCAGGTATGAGTCACGCGAGGCGCTGCAACGACTCTGAGAAGACCTACTGCGTCAACGGAGGAGACTGTCACTTCATACATGGTATTAACCAGCTGTTTTGCAAGTAAGTTGATCGCTCAGTTGCCCCTCTGCAATCACTGTCTAGTCACTCCCCCTGTCTCTCCCCATCAGTCTTTCTGTCCAGTCTCCAGTGTAGCTGGTCACTGAACCATCTTCTGTTCACACACACACACATGCAGATGCATCCAACCCAGCTGCTCACTGTGTGCTGTTTGTAAGGCTCGTTGTTTACAGGTTTTACCAGTTGTCACCGAAAAATTTTATTTTTATGCGTGAAGAAGTTAAACAGAACTTAAACAAATCTTCACTTTATTATTATGTCCACATTATGACCTCCTTCTTCCTCTTTTGACCTTACCAAGCTTTTCCGGGAGTCACCACAGCGAATCATCGTCCTCCATTCCTATCTGTCCTCTGTATCTTCCTCTCTCACACCAACTATCTGTATATCCTCTCTCAACACATCCATGAATGTTGTCCTTGGTCTTCCTCTTTGGCTCCAGCCTGGTAGCTCCATCTTGAGCATCCATCTACCAATATATTCACTGTCCCTCTGAATATTTCCAAACCATCTCACTTTGACCTCTCTAACTTTGTATCGAAAACGTCTGACCTGTGCTGTCCCTCTCAACATCTTCAACTCTGCCACCTCCAGGTCTGCCTTCTGTCTTTTGGTCAGTGCCACCATCTCCAAACCAAACAACATTGCTGCTCTCGCTACCCTCTTGCAAACCTTTCCTTTCACTTTTGCTGCTACTCTTTTGTCGCAGATCACTCCTGACACTTTTCTCCACCCACTCCACCCTGCCTGTACTCACTTCTTCACCTCTTTACCACACTCCCCATTGCTGGGAACAGTTGACCCCTATGTACTTAAACTCACGGAGCTTTTTCACCTCTACTCCCTGTAATCTCACCGTTCCACTTGCCTCCCTTTCATTCACACAAATGCATTCTGTCTCACTACGACTGATTTTTATTCGTCTTCTTTCCAGCGCATACCTCCACCTCTCCAAGTTTTCTTCCACCTTCTCCCTGCTCTCACGACAGATCACAATGTCATCTGTCTACATTATGACCACATGTGATAAAAAAATGTTTTATATCTTAAGTGAGGTTTATTTGTGATAGCAACACCTCAGAAAATGCTTTTAGCAGCAGGAAAGAAAGGAAAGCAAAAGAAAAAGAATGAACTATGGCATGATTGCATTAAAAATTATGGTTATCATGTGATTTTACATATTTTAAAAAATAAACAGCTTTAAATTTCTTTACCATTTTTATTCTTGAAATAACAATAACAGTAATGTTCCACCCACTGACTGAAACTTTAACTACACATCTGAAAAATTTTCCTCCAAAAATGGTTTCTGTCATTTTAGCTGAACCCTACTTGGGATTGAATCAGGCAGTTGTTTGGGCAGGAACTGCTTCCAGTTGACAACACCTCTGCAAGAATGTAGGGCTTATATCCAGAATAGATGTTCAGTATAAGAAGTAGATGCCAGATGTAAACGCCCTGTCAAGACCTTGCACTAACACGTGTTTTGAGTCACAAGAATCACAAGTGGACAGCTCTAAGTACAGGTATGAACACCCTCAGGAAGCATTTGAGATCCGATCTCTTAGAGATCACATGCAATGGGGGTCTTGACTACATGCGGCCACATTCGTACAGCAGTGTGACCACAAATGTGTCCTTGCTCACATTGAAGGACCATCTCCCTCATTGACGTACTCAGCATAAGCATCATTAAGCCATTAGGTACGTGTGAACCATGTCATTTTAGTTGCGACACAACATGGCATTGTTGTCTGAAAATTCCGTAAAGCCCATAGAGGTATATGGCTGAACAGCTCTAAGATCATGCTCTCTGTTCACTTTCTGTTACTGTATCCCACTTAGCATGCTAAGTTGCATTTCACACTCTGGCCTCAGCAATGAGTTCAAGCCAGGCCCAGAAATTTTTAATCACTTTCACTTGGCTCCAAGAATGAATTCCAGCTATAAAACCTTTACAAATAAAAACCCACGTGAGAAAGATTAAGGAGTCCTGTCGACTGTTTTCCAGATGTCTCCATAATAACGGTAGACAATGGAGGAAATGCTTTTTGGGTCACAGTGGAATTTTTGTCCATGGCGAGTTGTCATCGATTATGTTTAGAAGCAAGGCTGAGTTGTATCGCGGTCGAAATGATGACATTCATGGTATCTATGATACTTGAAGGAGGAAAGGGAAAAGTCTATCAACTGTTAACAAAGTACTATAACCCAGTGGGTATGATTAACATCAGTCCAGCAAAATTTTAATAGTGGTTATGACAGTGTAACTGACATTTTTGTCTGGTGATTCTACATTTGCTCACCTGTGTTAGCACCAAATTTCTCAGAGGAACGTCACAGGTATGAAAAGTTCAACACGACCTCCCAATGACATTGTGTATTAGGTGTTGTCGGTCACTTTGTTGGCATGTAACCACAAAATACTTTGCATGCATTATGGCACCAAGTAAATTAAAGAGGACAGGGGAGGCAAGCTGGATTTAAATTATTTCAAAAATTCGAAGTGATTTAAACTCTCCTGATGTTTTATTAATTAGCATATTCAACTGTGCTTGAGAGTACACAATTAAGTCAGCATTAGCCTACATTTCATTCATTGTTACAGCCTCCTCACCATCTATCTTTAGCCACTGTTAGCAGCTATGAAACTTTGCAGTCATAACCAAAGTATCTCTAATCCTAATACATAGCTGCTCTACGCAGGTAACACTAACATGTAGATGGTAATCCGACAATATTAAGCAATAGCTGAATATTACCATAATCCTCCTATTAAAGTCTTGGATTGAATTCGAAAAATTTGTTGATACGTATTATTTCATTATAATTCACTCACAGTTGTGACGTTAACAGTATGCAAAGCTGTCAGTTTGTCATAGATGAGGTCACATGAAGCTCAAACATCAAAAATCTGACACTGATTACTCAAAAATGATGGCAACGGTCACAAAACATTTTATTAATGAGGCCTTATCAGAAGTATATGTGATCCTTGCATATTAAACGCATGTCCATCTGTTTAGAAATCATCTCCCTCTGGTGCTGGTAAATAAATGACTACCGTACTGTCATTCTACTCTTCCATCTTCTTATGACTATTACAATGCGAATATCAAAGCATCACACTGCTGCAAGCTGCTGTGTGACTGTATCACTGACGCTTGATATTATGCTGTGGAGTGTTCACATGCTGTGACAACCTCAGACTTCTAGGACTTGAGAGTCATTTGAGTCATTTTCATGGGAAAAATTAAAGGTCCACGCATCAGCAATGGCAATGAAATGGTACATCATAAAAACAGGCAAATTGGTTGGCAACTAAAAACCTAGCTCACACAGAGGTAACTTCTGGCATTTAAACTGCTATAGTCGTGATAGAAATTGGCTTCTTATAATGAGTAAATAATAAAATTGCCCTTCTTTCATAAAACATATACAGTACAGTATGCCAATGATTGTAGGCTCAGTGGAGAAGAGAAGAAAAATGAACCCACTTTGTGAAATGCAGATTTTTTCTACCGCAGGTTGCAATCTTTCATTTACAGTTTGCCATACATGCTGGGTCATTTCAGAGATGTGTAACAAACACTTCCCCTGCGGCGGGAATAACAGATGGTGTGTATAGCTGTGCATGATCAAGCAATGAGATGTATCTGCTAGAACTCCATGCCGGGATCCTTTGGTGTCTGTTCCACATCTACACTCTTTGTTTTTGCATTTCCACTTCTCTCTATGTTTATTTCTATCCCTCGCTTTTCTCCACACACACTCTCTCTCTCTCTTGGCCTTCCTCTCTGTCTCTCATTTGATATAACTTTCGGTCGTTGCTGAAGGATAAATCAGGATTTTTCTTAGTGGCGCTGACAAGCAGAAAATTTAGTTCGATAGGGTACATATAGACATTAATAGCTGCCATATAATAATCTGGAGATACAAAATGTGCAGGACTGTTCAACCTTCTGCATGGTTTAGTACATATTGACACACTGCATATTTCAAGAGCAGCCCAACAGACTATAAAGCAGTGTTCAGAGAGTGTAGCTTCTCAGCTTTGTCATCCTTTGTTGGCCAATCTGTTTTGGCAAGTGGATAACAGGATGTAAATAAGACTGCTGTCTGGAGACTGTTGGCTCGGTTTGTTCCCTTTGAAATGTAGACCCACCTCTTACACTCTCACACGAGGGCAATCCCGATTCTGCACAACAGCTGCAAATCAGCAAACTGCACGGCAACGGAAGGCAGCAAAAATTATATTTGAGGTGGCATTTGCAAGCTTTTGTTCTGTTCCCATCGTGGAAACACATAATCTCCTCTTCCCTGAAGGAGAACGTAATCTTGTGGTGCAAAATGGAGATTGTAGGTTAAAGTGGAGGACAGCACATAGAGAAAGGCACCCTGTCCAAAACACAGTGTGGAGTTTTAAGGGGAGATCAGCACATACAAACATGTCCCCTGGCAAGCAGCTGGCAGTCAAGGCTTGGTGTGTCCTTCTTACACAATGTTCCTTTCGGCCTACGTTTTAGGAGTTAGGTGTGCAGAGCTCTCTCTGAGTAGGTCCAATTGGCGTTAACCTGAAGTGTGTGTAAACTCAAGTCTTGCAGGCAGCAAGAAACATTAGCCCATGTTTTTTTTCCAACTATAGGCTGGAAATGCCATATCAATAAAGTTAATTTAATCAAATCTAATCTGTAAATGCCATGAGCTCAGGCTGGTATTGATGACTGAACAAAATGTCCACAATTGCTTGTGTCTTTCTTTCTCTTAAATTTGATGAGCCTTTGTATATGTCAGAGAATGAACGACAGGCTTCACTCTCATTCATGATGACTGAAATGAAAAGGTGCTGTTGGGGCCCTAAGAACCGCACAATCTGGTGATAAAGGGAAAGTAAGCATGGTTCGATTAATAAAGGGTGGAGAGAATAAGGAGGAGGCAGCGAAAGAGAAAAGAAATGGTGTACAGTAAGCTCTGCTGACGGAGGGCTGCTTCTCCGAGTGTCTCCCACCTCTTTCTCTCTCTCGCTCTCTCTCGCTCGCTCTCCCTCCTTCTCCCTCTTTCTCTGCTCTATTTATAACTCAATGGGAAATTGCTGAGTGAGCCCTTCCAAGGGTTTTTGCTGTAATTGATTCAAAATGCAAGTTATCTCTTTAGTGGTGAGAGGACAAAAAGATACCAAGTCAGTTATATAGGCTGTATATGTATGAGGGTGAGACAAAGGTGTGTACATTTTAACTGGATAAAGTTGTTGATCAGGTACAAAATCAATGTGAGGAACACAGTGTGCTTATCAGAGCCAAAGGGCTCTAATTAGCTGTCCTAAAATGAATATAATGGGGCCACACCCACAATATCTCTACTGTCGGAGGGTTTTAACATGTATGTTTCCTTTGACTGCAGTTAAAGTTGATCTGTTGTCCAGTTATGGTAATTAAAAGATTTAATCAGTTATTGCCGGCTTGGTGAATGCCATGACACCATTATCACACGCAATTCAAGATATTTCAGAGTTTAAATGAATCTTCTCACAATTTTTTATTTTTTCTAGGACTTTAATTGAAACAAGATCCTGTGGTGTTTCATTTGAGAATTAGAAGAAACGAGTGTCACTATCAGCGCACAGCATCAGATATCGTGGATGATGTAAGCTTACTAATTTTCTGCGACGCAGCGAGGAGCCCGCTTTTTTGGTTCAGCACAGTGAGTTTTATGGCTAATACGGGAATATGAATCATATTCTGCCTGTAGTATCTCTGATAGCTCGCCACCCTTCCAGAAACAAAACGCCACAATCTGCAGCTGCACGAAAACTGCTTATGTTTTTATGTATGCCCATGAAATATCAAGACGTATTCCAGCTGTTTTCATGCTTTCACACTGTGAAGCACTCACTCTTTCTTTTCCTCTCTCTCTCTGTCAAAAGTTTTATAGATCCCCATTTTTGCATTTTTGCAAGATCATTATGTCAAGTCCTCATTCTCGACATGCCAGGCTTAATTTAGGACTTTATTTATTCCTCCACATATACTGTATATGTGAACATGATATTTCTGGAATACCCTTAGGGAATCTCTTCAAAGTTTAGCACAAGAAATGTAGCATCATTAGATTTCAGAGGTCAAACATCAAAATCACTTTTAACCTAATTATCAATACAAAAACCAAGAATTCTTATGCTAATTATGACAAAACAGGATAAAATGATGAATTCATGAGCTTTTGTGTGCAAAAGGTCAACTTCACAGTATATAATATGAATAATAAGAATATTAACTCAACAACAGAAGAGGAGATTAGCTTGTATGTATCATCTGTGATGATATGTGGCATCTATCTTTCAGAATTTAGAGCATTTGAAGCATTGAAGGTTGGTCACTGGTATTTTGGTGATATTGAGTCTCAAGTAATGTAAATGGTTGCACCATGTGACCAAGTTTACTAGCAGTACCTACATATACCAGTTGATTCTGGACAGACATGGATGGCAATGTTATATAGAATGGAGAGGGGCTTCTCTTACGTGTGCATGACTAAACATGGTGCACCGCTTTCATTTCTTGCTAGGATTTGAGGCCCAACTTTCATCTTTGTCCTCAAAGCACACTGACTTCTACATGCTACAGTGCTAGCCAATGCTATAAATCTACATATTCCATTTGGCAGGTTATTCTTGAAAGTATTCCAATTGCCTGCATTAATGAGAATGCGCCATACAAATAAATGGTACCTGTTTAACACCGATAGCAGTGCAACCCAGTGAGGGACACAAGGGTGATGACCAAAAACGGACTTAAATGGATCTAGCAGAAGACTGACTATGTTTAATAGTTACGTTAAATTTATATTCAGCAATTTTCCAGATAACTAATTCCAAATTAACAGCAATGTTGCTGGATTTTTGAATAGATTGTCGTTTTGGAAATGAAAAACTGGTGTGGGAGAGAACCCTGCGCCAGTAAAAGCTGACCCTGACTATAATATATTTGGACTCATAATGCCAGGCAGTGGCACTTACCCAAATGTACAGAGTGATAAATGTAGTGAATTAGTGTTGTATTTTTGTTCCTCCCAATTTTTTGGTCATAATTGGTTATAATTTGCTTGACATTTATTTGGGAATTGCGAAGGTTTTGGAGATTTTGAGACAATCACCAATTGAACCTCAACCCTCGTTAACGTATTAGCCAGGGAAACTACCTTGTTATGGCCTTCCTGGCCATCAACTTATAGTGATTTGTTCATTTTGGATGTCAGACTGTTGCAAAATAAATCCACCCTAAATTTAATTTTATAGACAACATGAACATTAATGTATTAAGAAATTGCAAGTCATTTACCTAATCGGAATTTAGTCAGCCAGTTTAAATCCCAGAAAGTATTTTTTGTCCTCTTACTTTGCTTCTGCTTTATGAGACTGACATAACATGCATTCTGCTGCTCTCCCTGTCTCTGCTGTCTCATACCATAGACTTTATTTTGAGACGGCATCATGTTGGGAAACACTTTCCTGAGGTCTGAGAACATTCGGCTAATTCAGCAAAATAAAATGGCCGAGAATATCAGCATAAACTAACCCAGATAAATCATTATTTAATCTGAAGCAATTATGTTTGTGTGTGTATGCTTGCATATATCTGTGTTTGTGTGTGAGAGGGGTTGGAGGTTACTGCACATTTGACCTCTCCTACTTCCTGCACCACCATCACATGACCCTCATGTCTGTGATGATGTCTTAATCATAGTAGTGATGTCATATTGATGGCGGTGATGTCTGTAGTTGGTGGATTGTGCTGTTTCTAACCCCTCACCTCTCTGCTCTCTTATGTCTCCCTCCTTCCCCTCCTCTCTTTGTGTTCTCTCCCTCCTCCCTTTTATCCTGTTTTTTCCCCCCTCCTTCCCCTCTGTATCTTTAACCCTCCCCCTCTGTGTCTTGTTTTCCCTCCATCAGGTGTCCCAATGACTATACGGGGGACCGCTGTCAAAACTCCGTCATGGCCGGTTTCCACAGTATGTCCATTTGCTCTTGTCTGTCCTCTTCTCACTGAGATGCTGCATGCTACATCAGAGGGGTTGAATGGAGGGAGCGGTGTGTGTGTGGGTGCGTGTGTGTTTGCAAACCTGCTCTTACATGTCATGTAAGTAGACGAGCTTGTGTGAGTGTGTGAGCCTGCATGCCTCTGTGTCCACCCCTTCCTCTCCCTGTCTTCCCTGCTTCTTCTGTGTAGCTCCTCTGGTCACCAGAAGCAAACAGTTGAGATATTTTATCGTTTACACATCAAAATCAGAATCAAAATCAGAAAAACTTTATTGATCCCCTTGGGGAAATTGGTAAAATTTATGTGTATTTTTTGAATATTAGTGCATCTTGGAATCGTGTTCGATACTTGACCTAAAAAAAAATAACACCTCAACACTAAGCACCAAATTTTTACATTGTGTCTACTCATATATTTTAAAGATCCCCTCCTCATTTTTTGAAACCGGTTTTTCAAATGTGTGTCTGACTTTTTTTTTTTCGTAAAGAAAGGAAGAATTACCCCATTAAAATTATAATGATTGTTCCTCATTAAATATTCCAGAACATTTATAATATAAAAATAATATAATATTGCAGGAATCAGGTTTTCACTTCACATTTATCTATGCTGAATATGCCAGGACTGCCATCCAAACTATTTGTGATGTCAGAACTTATGCACTTTGGCCTGCCTCTTAAATCAGCTTTTTAATGAGCACAGAGGAAATTTTGACTTTCAGCAATGAATGTGATCACAGCCTTACAATGTCAGACTCTGCACATCATTCTACGTTGTGAATAATCTATGTCAATTTTTGACCTGAGGGGGACTTTAAAATTCATTATTTTTGCTGTGTGAATTCCACACAAAATCATTGTTATTGGAGTTTCAATGAGTGAACACAAACAGAAACAGAGGAGACAGAGAATTAATACAATAAACAAAAAAAAAAACTTTGTGATTTTATTGGAACACTTTGCCACTTTTGTTGTAGATGGTTCATCGGTGCTACTTAGATTTCTGGCGATGGAAAAAAGATACGAATAGAATTAACACAAGTTAGTGAGTCCTTACTATTCACTGTACTTTATACTATAAACAAAGAGAATAAAAACAAATCTTCCACTGATTTTACTTTTGGGAGTAGGAGAGCTGCTGGCAGTTCAAAGCTTTAGATGGACCACGATGTAAGTCTTCCTGACACTTTTTTGAACTGTAGTCTTTAGAAGCTCCAGTTTCCCCAAAATCCAAAAAGATTCTGGGAATGAGATTACAGAGTTTAAAAGAGTTAAAAATTTTCAAAACATCATTCATGGTTAAATCTGATATTTATGTTCATACAGCCAGCCTTTAAGAGGAGTTACTTGATATTCTGTCAGTGCAATCACATCCAGAGATTAGGATCAGCCATATGAATAAATGTGGCAATCTGCTGTTTTGACTCTGAGCATCCATGGATCATCTAATCAACTTTCTCACAATGGCATGTGGCTAAATGCTGCTTGAAGTGTTCTGGGGTTGACTTCCAAAATGGTGTCACATGTTTTCTTTCCTCATCACAGTTAAATTGAATCAAATGAATAGTTTGACATATTTGTGAAATGCACTTCAATTCGGATGATGAATATGAACAAACAACCATGATATGGTTAATGTAGATTAGCATAAAGACTGGAAAGAGGGCGCACAACCTCGCCTTGTCCAAAGCTAACAAAGTCTGCCTACCAGCACTGCTAAAGGTCACTAAATAACACAGCTTGCTAGTTTTATTAAAGCTAAATTAGAGACTAACTTGGTTAACAGGAAGCTTGGTGACGGACCAGGAAAAGTAGTCACAACTTGTTGTAGGTCTGAGGTTATTCAAGCCAATGCTGCTGGTAGGTGTCCTGAGTTAAGCTGGCAGTCTCCTGGCTCTAGCTTCATATTTACAGTACAGATACTGTTTGTGGTGAAAATACAAAGTTGTCTTAAAATGTCAAACTATTCCTTTATGTCAGAGGGATGTGGGGGTTTGCTGTCACTCTCGTGTGATTGCATGGCCAGCGACATTGATGCATATAAAGGAAACATTAACCAGAGATCCCAGGACATGTGCATTATAATTTTGCACCTCACAGAAGGCCCAGCAATCACACTGAGTTAGAACAGAGGGATGAAAATGGGCTGGACCCCTTTGCTCCATGTCATGTTGTCATGCTTTACTTTTTCCTTATTGAATATTGTCAAAATGAAACACAGATCAGGTTGGATACCATGAAAGATCATACTATAAGTCTGTTTGACCCCATCATCATGCCTCGTCTACATGCTGAAACCTGTTTGCTTGACCTGCTTTTGTTTTGCATTGCAATGCCCTTTCAATTAGTTACAACTTGTTTTGAATCCATCTTGACTTGTTACTGCCTGCTTTCCTAATGGTTTCGAACATTAAGCACTGTCAAAATGTAGGTTGCTAAGGTTACTACTGACAGAGGATTGGCTGACTTTCCATATGGGCATCTCTCTTTGTGGCCAGTAATGCATGCAAAGCCATGGAAATTTGGGATGCCAAGATGATTTCTTTGTAAATCATGTAGAGGGTTTGTAAAAGCTTTAAGCAGCAGTTTTGGGACAAAGTGCTTCACAAGCGGTATGCTGTAATTGATACAAAGGCACACAACTGCCATTAGTCAAACAAGCACACGCCCCTGTTTGCTGTGCCAGCCTCATCAACTGTACTCGGTTTTCGCGCTGGAGAGTAACTCACTGCTTTTTGTCTTTTGTGTTCTTGCTTTTTTCATTTTGTCTCGGTTTTTTAATGCCTTTTTTGTGTATTTCTGTCCAATGATGTTTACTCCAGAAATGAGGTCTAGTAAATATAGCAGTAAGTGATGTGGCTTCTTGTCTTGCTGTCTTTGTCCATCTGTCTCTGCATGTCTTCTCCTGATTGGTGGCTTCTCTTTACTTCTGACTTTAGTTTGTTTATTTACACTTTGCTTTTGATTTGATTTTTGTTCATATTTTTTTCCTGCCATAATTGGGGGTCACAGAGCTGAGGCTGTCTGAGTTGTCTGTCTGTTACTGGACGGTACACATGTCAATCGACAGCACTAATTAACTTAAATCCTGGTTGTGCATATACAGGAGTCAGGACACAAAAACAATATATCTGCTCCAAAGTCGACGTTACACCTGACCCTATCTGTCTCTTTCCTTTTACCATGACAACTTTCTGCGCTGGCAGAGCTTCTCAGAATTAAACTTATAGGTATGGAACATTATTATATTCATTTTGCTTTGCTTAAAGGGTTTGCCAAGATCCTCTCACAGTCACACATTGTTGTGCCATCTTCTTTCTAAAACCAACAACTTGGGTCTCCCTCAACCTGTCCCTCTTTTTCTCCTGCACACTAACCTGCTCTTAAAATATGAAACCTCCCGTCTCTGCATGCACTCTTTTTACTGAGCAATACGAACGCAGACATTAGAAAAACTCTAAGGAGTCACTGGGAAGGACGCATGAATGAAAGAACTAAAACACAATTGACGGGTCTAGTTCCAATCAGAGTTGTTCTCCTGTGTCTATCTGGGACAGTTTTTCAAAGCCACCTTCTTTGTCCGAAATCAGAGACTCTTTCATATCATCAATACATACAAGTATCTGGCTTGTCTTATGGGCTTTGGCAGTGTATATATTGGCTTCAGCAGCGTGGCAATTAAAAACAAGCTTTTTGCAACGTGCTGCCAATAGCGATCAAAAGACCTGACCACATAGTCTGTCCTTATTATTCTGCCCTTAATTAACTCCAACTCTGAGTGTCAGAGTCAAGAGCTTGCCTGTCCTAAATAAGGATGCCTTTGGCTGCACTGTGCCAATGAGCTCCCCCTCCCATGTCCCCGTTGCCTTTCTTCATCAGTACCCAGTGACACACACACAATACCAAGACTCTCGTAGGCTTAATCGATCCCTATAGAGGCCCTTTACGGAGACCCCACCTCTTCCTGGTCCCCTTCCCTTCCCTTTGAGTGGTGTGTCTCGAAGTTTTTGAGGGAAAGGAGAGGGGGGCATGATGACTTTGGTAAAGGAGACAGTTTTGCCACAGATAACTTCAGTTGATGATGTTCTGATATATTTTTTTAGATTTTCAAATTATTTTCTTACATAAGACCATAGATAGTCTTCAGCTATTGATTTCTTGATCATGTAACTGTATTGGGCATTTTCGTAAGCTTAAGAAAATGAAGGCTTAAGACACTGAAAAACAATAATTTATCATCCAAGACTTTATTTTGACTCTAAGTAAGATCCCACGGACCTCTATAATCCTATTTAAATTCATACAGCAACAAATTCATGCCAGTCTTTGGTTTCTGGGGGACTAGTTTCTCAATGGGCCTTTCTCTTGGACACGCTCTTGCTCCCCTCTCGGTTCAACCCTCCCTCTCCCTCTGTCCATGCTTTTCCTCCTTCTCCTCCTACCTCAACTTTGTATTCGCTCCCTCTTCCACTCATGTTCTGTTCTGTTTGTTGCGCCCTCTATCATGTGCTGCTCGCCGCTCTGTGTTACACCACAACAGGCCAAGAAGACTGAATTAAGCCAGATACACTAATATGACAGTATTCACACAGCATCATGGCAATAAAAAGATATTTTGGCTACTTGAAATTTAGCTCCATTTGTCAGCTTGTGCCTTATAGTCTTATGGAAACATTCATTGCTAATAGAACTTTAGTCAAGTTATCTGATTCGTGTGGAATAATGATGTGATACTAATGGAGTGAATGTGATGGAATGTGATAATAATGTCATAAATTGTTTAACAACTTCACTGCAACATCAGAAAAATTAGTAATACCTAATAATAAGAAATATTTTGATTACTTTATGGATGCCTGTTTTTCAAGTCAGCTAAAGCCGGGCACAGACTGCAGGAGTTTTGGGTCAGTTGAATACCGATCCACCCCTCCAGATTATAGAGCTACTGCTACTGTGAGACATTTACAGATCCAGTCTTAAACATCCCCATCTGCTTGCTCATTGGAGTCGCACCCACATAACATGAAACAGATAACAGATCTGAAATATTATATTGGCAACTTTCTGATACTGATTTAGGCAGTGAAGTGACCTCCAGCACAGCTGGCCAAACAATGGACATATTCCAGCTACTGAAGCTAGCCTTAGCTAGGACACTTCTGCACTTGTTGTTGTGCCTCATCTGTGTCCATGTGCCCCAATGTGGGGATTCATTGCTCCCTATGAAACTGACATAATTTTACCACTGAAATACTCATAATAAAATCCTGCAGGCCGTTTATTATAATCTTTTAGTGAGTGCAGATTTCAGATTAAAGAGTAGAAAGTCAGTGAAATTACTCTCTAAGCCCGTCTTAAGGTCTCATTTTTACAATTCAAACAATTAGATTTAAGTCAAGGGGAAGGACAGTAAACTTTGGTTAAAATTGGGACTACATTTATGTAACCAAATTATGATTTATAAAGCAAAATAGCACACTCTTAAAGTCTTATTTTTCTCCTTCACTCCACTTCTGGAACATTGTGACGCCACTGCTGGTGCTCAGCCACACCCTTTATTGATGCTGCGCATTGTTAGTGTTTAAACAGGCTTGAAGTTTTCAGCCACAGACAGCAGGAAAACACAGCGTTTCATCCAGGTATTGCAACTCTGCTGAGCTTTGTGAATACATTTAAACTCTCAAGCCTTTGTGGTGTAACACTGAACAAAAAATGATTTGTGTATTTTATAATTTTCCTTTTTAAATGATTTCATCTATGCAGGCATGCACTCAGAGCCCCTCCAGTGTCATTTGTAGCATTACATCCCCATGGCCATTGTAAACACACTTGTATAGGAACAGCAGGAAGTCTATGTCAGGATGTAGGCTTTCAGCTCCGCTTTTCATCACCAAATTTCTGAGTATGTAGAATTTACCGTGTGCAATGTAACTCTGTGTGACTAGTACAGTTAAAACTGAAACCCCTGTGACATGGTGGAGCGGCAGTTGTTTCGTAGACAGCACAGGGGACAGGATGGCAGCAGATGATAGTGAGAACCTGTTTTTGTAGTTACCATCCATGGAGTAGCACTCATGCTCTATATGTGTGTGTGTGTGTGTGTGTGTCTCTCTGTGCGTATGTGTGTCTGCACATATTCTTATTGGTTTTGCGACTATATGTCTGCAATGCATGGGTATGTGTGTGTGCATGTGTGTGTGTTGTATGTATGTGTGTTTTTTTCAATCCGCAGAGGCCGAGGAGCTCTACCAGAGGCGGGTGCTTACTATCATAGGCATCTGTGTGGCGCTGTTGGTCGTTGGCATCGTTTGCGTGGTGGCCTATTGCAAAACCAAGTATGTGTCTCATAAGGAATTGACTCTCCATTTAGGGAGGCTTTAAATTAACCCACTGCAAGCAGAATCCAATACTGCAAAGTGATTTTGCTTTGAAGTGTTCAAAACTACTTGAGTACAAGCGCAGAAGTATTATTTATCACAATGTACAAAAGTATCCAAAACAAAACTATTTGTTCTATAGAAAATTGTCCTGTGACTGATACTATATATCACTTCAGTATCTTACATCATGACTTAGTGATGCATCAGTGTGTGTGTGTACTAATGTAGCTGCCCAATGTGGAGCCAGTTTTAACTACTTCGTATACAGTTTAGTCCAGTGGTCCTGAGATGAGGGGAGAAGGACAAGTTAAATTGTTCTGCTACGCAAACGTATTCTTGTTTTATATGTACCTTGATTTTTAACATTCAGCAACTAAGAGGTTTAGACCAGAAACTGCCTTTTCATGGAAATGCTAAAGGGCACCCCGATTAGTCCTGTGAGACTCTCAGTGAGAATGCTGACTACATATCTAGCCTTACATAGTGAAGAAACACTCAACAAAACTGTGCATGAGGTTGTATTAAGACTGTACATCATGGGGAAGAGCACAGAGCAGATTGTTCATCCACCTGTTGCTTGTGTTACGCTTTGACAAACTGTGATTCAAAATAATAAATGTAATGAATTTGAAAAGGGAGGACCAAACCAATGAAAGACTTGTAATAAGCCTTTCTCCCCAAAGTAATTTATCATGGTGTTTATAAAACATATTTCTGTTGACCAGAATGTACGTTTATATATATAATATTCAGTGTCATTAGATCTCCCGCCAGAGCACTGATATATCTCCAGTCCTGAGCACTTTGCAAAGAACACATAATAGAACAGAACAATAAACTGTAATTCCCATACGTGGCCTAGAGGTCTCTTCAAAGTGCATGTGAGCATGCACGGCTGTGCCTTGTCAGCACTGCCACCGTCACAAATCGATCGTAATGGGTTAAGTGCAAGCAAAAGGTCAAATGGAACCTAAGGTGAGAGATTGATGGGTCTGTAGTTTAACACCTTTGCCAGATCTCCTATTGTTTCCTCATCACCACCCCTGTAGGAAACAGCGGAAGAAGATGCACAGTCACCAGAACCAGAATCAGTGCGTGGAACAACCCAATCGCATGCTGGCCAATGGACCCAACCACCCGGGGCCTGGACCCGAAGAGATCCCCATGGTTGATGTAAGTCCCAACTGTCAAAACTCACCGACAAAACAGGTCCACATGATCCTACATTATGAGGCCAGTCTTAAGTGACAAAATAGGACTGTGCAAAGAAGTAACAGGTCGCTACTGACATACCATAAGATCCTATCTCATCTAACTCACGGAAGTATCGAAGTGCACAGCCACTGCTGTAGTAATCTCAGATACATCAGTTTAGTTAATTAAATATAACTGCCCTAAATATAGGATTCTGAGTATCAAAATGTTTAGACAACTGTCAGATATTTATTAAAGCTTAAGCGGGTACAGAAGAGGGAGACACGTGAGCTGGCTCTCAGCTGCACCTGAAAAACCTCCCCAGAAGGAGCAACAGGGCCTCTGCCGATTCGTGTCTCTTTACGTGGGGTTACTGAGACATTTAATTTAGCTTTGACACTCAGGTTGAACTCAACCAAACAGGCACTTTCATTTAGCTTTTGTGGCAGGCTAGTCTTTGTTTAAATAAATCCACTGACAAACATGGGGAAACACGGTGGCACAATGCAGACAGATGTTAAAGAGACAGCAGAAAACACCCACTATTGTCTTGGAGATGGGCATGAGTCAGCACAACAGCACCAATGAAAACCATGAGGGGCTGAGATGTGATGATACAGTACAGCTGGTCTATGCAGAAAAAAATCCTCTCACCATTACATAATACCTTTTATTAAGCATAATTTGTTTATAGTTATTTATGATGAATAAACAGTGAAAGTATTAAAAATGTGTCTGTGTATTAATGTGTGTGTGTGTGTGTGTATTGCAGTACATCTCCAAGAGCATCCCAACGACAGAGTGTGTAATCAGCCACGGAGCCGAGGGGGCGGGCAACTACGCAGGCAGCCGAATATCTACACGCTCCCATCACTCTACCACTGCCTCACATGCTTCCAGGTAGACTTAACATGCACACGTATACACACACACACACATGTCAAGCACATTCTTTCATCCAAATTTTTCTGTCGCCCAGAGTAACGGTAATATTGTTTCTGGGGAGACATGTTCCTGTTTTATATATTTTTAATGATTTTTGACTGTAACAATTTTATTCAATCCATATTGGGGCACAAACAAGTAGATGGCAATATCAAAACCTGGACAGCAAGCAAAGGCAGAAACCACCTAGACTAAATCCAGAAAAAATGATTTGCGTGAAATAAACCTTTAACACACGTTTTACAAAATGTTGAATAATTGTAATTTAACTTACTGAAATAATGTAGCACACATTGCACAACTGGCTGTTAATTGTCAATGGAAGCAATAGTGCATTGACTTTAAATCAGTGTTTTGTGTTTAAAATCAAAATCATCACTTGATTGATTTTTAACAGAAAGTATGTGAGCAGTTTTGAAGTACAGACTCTTCACCCAGCGTTTCTTCCTCCTTCCCTCTTGCTATTAACCATTTAAAAAGTGTTCTGTTAACATCCCCATCTGCAGACACGAGGAGCAGACGTGGAGCATGGAGCGAACAGAGAGCATGAACTCTGACTGCCAGTCAGGTGGGCTGTCCAGCTCTGTGGGGACCAGTAAGTGCAGCAGCCCAGCATGCATGGCAAGGAGGGCCGCCCACTGGGGCTGTACGGACATGCCTGGACCGGGAATGCAGTACGGGGATTCCTACGACTCCCTAAGAGACTCGCCTCACAGTGATAGGTGGGGAAGGTGACACTCAATGTGTGTGTGTGGTGATGGTAGCAGTGCAGCCACTTAATTCGTGTCTTTTCGTGACTTCACAGTGCTGACTTTGTTTCGTCTCACCATTATTGTTACGGCGACCCCTAGTGGCATCTAGTTGTAACTTGTTATACATGTTTCAACGTGTGAAGGACGACATCATTCAAATAATGTGTAAAGTATTGTGACTTTACAAGCCAATGCTGTCCTGGAACACACGCTCTTTGTTTGTGGTGGTAGTCAAGATAATGAAATGAAAGCAACAATTCTTTGTTTTGGATTTTGTTTGAGATAATTTCACTCTGTCAGATATGTCGTTAGGGTTACAGTTCACCGATGAAGGCTATTAAAGACAGATTTCTTTTTGAGGGTCCAATTTCACTCAGCCTGACCTCTCTGTTTTCACTGTGATGTCAAAGTCAGGACTGACTCTTCATTGACATCCCTTTGCTGTGTCTATATTACTCGCATGCCCCACTAAACCACAGTTTCTTGATATTGAACATGAATATTCAAATAATGTTTTTAAAAACAAGCTTCTGAATGAATGTAAAAAAAAAGAAAAGAAAGGAAAAACACAAAGTTTACAATCATGTTTGGTGACTCACTTTTTGAAAGAATCTCTGTTGTTACAACAGAGTTAGCCTTGCCGAGGTTTGGCACTCAGACACTCCTTTAGAACTCAGATGGCACGTACTCAGGATTGTTTTTTGAATTCTTGGGAGTGATTGTAGAGATGACTAGGCAGGTGACGCGTTGTTTCATGGCTTAAAGATCTCGCAGGTGAGATCTATCTGTGTGGACTTTTCCTTTAACATTGAAGACTTGCAGCTCAGGTGTGAATGTGGCTGTTTGTCTGTACATGCTCATGTTAGCTCTGCGATTGACCGGTGACCCGTCTGGGCTGACCTCCTCCTGTTGCCCAGTGCTCTCTGGGTAGTCTGTATCCCACAGGACAAGGGCTGGACAAGTGCTTTACGAAACTGTTGACCACTGTTATACCTCACAGATTCATCTCATGACCTTCTAAAACATGCTGGTGGTGTGTAAGTTCATTTGCAATACAGTAACTTACTGTCAAATCAAAACAGATGCATTACATAAAGTTGTATTTATTACAGAGCTACTAAATGCCAAATATCACTGCAATAATTCATGAATTTCCAACGGTTCACACCTACATTTAAAGCTTTTAGTAAATTTAACATAAAATCATCCAGTAATGGCATCATATGTGCTGGTTTGGGCAAACTTTCTTATGTGTTCAAGGTGTGATTCTCTGTCCAGGTATGTGTCGGCGTTGACCACCCCAGCGCGTCTGTCTCCAGTGGAGTTCCACTACCCCCCATTGCCACCCCAGGTGCCCACCTTTCAGATTACCTCACCAAACACGAGCCACGCCCTCTCCTTGCCCCCCGCTGCTGCCGCCTACCACAGAGATGACGATCAACCACTGTTGCGATGCCCAGACGTACGTAGGAGAATATTGTACATAAATACATCATACATCAGCCACAACATTGGGGGGGGACGTGAAGAAAGCAAGTAGCAATAAAATATGTCACCAAAAAGCAGCACTGCAAAAAGAAATAGACCACAACTCAATTCACTTTTCAGTGAATTAGTGAATTATTATTAAATCGAGCAGGCAATACTGGTGTATATATATATACAGTACTCACAGAGTCAGTCAGAGATCAAGTCTGTCTGGTTTTCCTTCAACCCCTCAACAGTTCACTCCACCTCACAACCACAAAAGAAAGACAATGCAAAAGTCTTTGGGTTGTTACCATGTTTCCCCACAAAGCAAATCAAATCAGGAAAAATGAACTAGCGGCATCTGTACGGCCAGTTCAGTAACGGAGATTATTTACTGGTCCTCACTCTATGGTCAGCCAGTCCAAAGTCAGCATTTTGGTTGGCAGCATCTCCTGGAGAAACTCTTACGGGCAAATACGCTCACCCAGCAGCTGGTTCCTCAGTCCAGAGGTGAGGTTTACTTTACCATAAGATGGCTACAGTGGGGTACACTTTGTGCAGAGCTGTTGTATCTCTGTGCCACTGACCCAACAAAGTACTGCTTGGCTCTGATTTCTCTGAGGCTCGATTCACATGGCACAGGTCCTTTGGGAGGGCGTTGTGATCACAACTATTAGTGGTGTAAATTTGGCTGCTCCCCCCAGGGTGGCACCTGAGGCAGCTGCCAATTCAGCCGTTGACAGTCCGGTGTTTTATGTTTCAGGATGGAAGTTTATATCGGCAGCCCCGGCGTCCGCGGCGACCCTACCTGACGGAGAGCACAGGAAGTCTACCATCCAGCCCATACCGCCTCCCTGATGACGAGGCGTACGAGACCACGCAGGAGTACGCCTCTTCAAGGGAACCCATCCGGAGCCGGCGGCGTCCGCGACGCAACCGCCTCAACGGACACATCTCCCAGCGTTCAGCGGGCCTGCGGGAATACAGCTCGCAGAGCTACAGCGAGTCG